>JASERS010000004.1:41946512-42571512 GCA_036711965.1 Onthophagus sagittarius
AGCCTTAAATTGTATACTTGTATCAATTTACTACTAAAAACTACTACTACTAAAAAGATTCAGGTTTAGCCGTGCGTCTTCAGACGCATGTACGTCTCGTACGGCTAGACCCGAATGATTCTACTTCTAGATGTAGTATTAGTTCTAGTTTTAGTATTAACTCTACTTCTCGTTATTAGTCAGTCTTTGATTGTTGTATACTTGTATCGACCTGTGAGTGTTAGTTATAACTATAGTTATAACTAACACTCACTGAGTATAGTTTATAACTAACACTATACCTAGAGTTAGAAAGTTTCGGTTAATCGGACTGTTAATTCTGCACCATAAAAGTGGTACTATAGAATCGCATCCACCTCATAAAATGTTTTTTGACCATACCCTCTTTATGTCAAAAATTTGCTAATTCAGATCTAAACTTTATTTTATTTACATAAAATTCTTTCCCATACTATGAAGTATAAACATCATTCCGTCTAATAACTACATAATTCTAAAGGATATTTTTTAAACGTTCTGGACATTTAAAATAGTTTTTGACGATATGAGTTGTCATTTTATTAACATTGCCGTGTTTATAAATTTGAGTGTTTGTATATTTATTTACAAATTACCCTCAACTTTTGGTATTGTTCTGAAATGAAAAAAAAAATGAACCAATAGATGATGATAAATAATAAATGATAGGCAATCGCAAGCTCTCAGGTGCGAAGTACTTTATTATGCTTTTTATTTTTGCTGTTAAAAGATTATAGCAGTACTTTGTTTAGGTGCGCTATGTTCATTGTTCACACATGGATCGTGCGTTTTGTTAGGAATACGCTCACAAATGGCTTTTAAGTATGTATGAAGACCACTAGTAGAATCTCCAGTTTACAGTTATTGTATTTCTATTAGGAAATAATGCTGACTAATAATGACGGTTACTTTATCTAATAATCTGACAGATTAATCCCATTTAGTACCATTAACTAAAGTTGGGTTGAATTGAGGTGAGGTGAGTTGTGTTGTATTATTAATGATTGAGGGAGGTAAGCGACTGAGATAAACACGCCCAGAGAGGAACGCAGATAAGAGAGATTATTTTGAAGCAAGCGCTTGGGAAAGTAGTTTTTTATGTATCGGCTTTTTAATCGCTCGGTATAAGGTCTGTACTATGAATGGACTGTCACCTAGCATTGGAGAAGGCCATGAAATTCATCGTGTCCAATGGATCAAGGATGGATCAAGAGACATTCCGGCTCTGCAGGTAACAAACATGCGAACAGACTGGTAAACTGTGCTGAGGCAGAGAGAAGTTTTTACACTCATCGGACATAACCCCGAACTGCTATCTTCTGAAGAAATTGCTAAAATATCCTTCACCAATAACAGTTCAGCGTTTCGTAGGATTGGAAAAAAACACCCTTCATTTAGTTACAGGCTTTCTCGTGGGGCACTGTAAGGTAAAAAAGCGCTTTCATAATATGAAGGTTGCCAACTTTCTTCTCTGTCGAGCCTGCCAAGAAGACGACGAGACGGTTAGACACATCTTGTGTGATTATCCCCCTCTAACCGACCTCTGATTAAGGACTCTCGGAGGGCCTGGCCGACCACAGATGATATCAGGAACATCCCTCTGGGTAACGTCCTGGCTTTTGATAATTTCTTAGGCTGGTTGATGAGGCTGGAGGTTGTACCGCGTGTATGCATAACGGGTTTAATAAGTGCTAAGTGCTGCTTCCGCACACACTTCCATTTTCTTACATACAACATAATACGTTTGGAGGATGTAGTGAGCTGAGAGAAGAAAGAAACCGAAGGCAGATTCTGCCTTCGGTTTCTAAGAGGGGGGAAAGACTGACGATGAATAGGGTAGGTGGTTTGGATAAGGGCATTGTTAATGGTTACAGTATAGCCATTGTATATTGACTGTTGTATTTCTATCGTGATGGGATTACAAACATTAGTTAGTTAACAGTAAAAAACTTTGTTACTTTGTCTAATGATCTGAGAGCTTAGTCATTCTTAGTTTCAGTTGGGTTAGATTGGCTTGGATTAAGTGAGTTGGGTTGGATTAAATTGTGTTGTTATTAATTATTTTTAAATTAGAAACGTTAAAATTTAATTACTTAAATATATTTTATTGTTAAGGGATACTTACGATGAAATAATAGTAATTTACAGCTCAAATAAAACTCATCTGATTGAGTAAAATTGAACGTCTAAGCCTTCTAGAATAAAGTGGGCATTCGCCTACAATTCGCTATTTATTAATTTTTTCCTGTACAGTAAAGCTTCGCTAATCCGAATCAATTAAAACCAGCTTAATTGAGATAATGGAAGCATGTGGATTATTGAAGTCATATTTAGATATGTTAAAAAAGTCTTATAAATACATATTTATAAATTTATTGTATATAGTTGAACCATCCAATCTGTGCAGTGATAAATCACGGTCTACTTCCACCAGGGTCTATATAGTACAGCTACACAGTCCTTCCATTACAGTTAGATAAGAATTTGAAAAAAGTCTATTACAATTACTGCATTCTCATTCAACTTCGCCAATACGCTAACAAACCATTCTTCAAAATGCTTTAAATTCATTTCATCGTGGTAATTTGCACATTTCTTCGATTGGAACGCCAACTGTCCACGCTTCAATAGGAGTCCATCCTGGGTTTCCTTTTCCGGATGGACTCCTTAAACCTGTGGACAAACCATCTACAACAGTTTGTCTGGCCGAATAAACTGATACAGCTGTCCAAACCTTACCCACAGTGTATCACTTATCCACAGGATATTATTCACAGCGCGTCGGCGGCTTTTATTAGTTTTTTATCCCCACTAATGCACTTAGTGCTCTACTCCCAGAGGACGTGTATTGACTTACTTTGACAAATCCGGCAAGGGGCAAATAACAAGGGGACCGACGATATGAGAAATTTACCTACCTGTCACGATAATTTATCATTGCACAGATTTGACGATTCGACTATAGATAATGATGTTGTCTGCAGTTTATCTTGCAGATAATATTTCCTTGCACCTCTATTATCTGCAGTTTATTTTGCAGTGCGTATGTATCTTTTATATGTAACTTTTACTAGTTTCCTGACTTAATTCGTTTGTCCCAGCGTGTTCATGGAGAGAACTGTCTTATTTACATAATACCGATTTTTATAAATCGTTGAATGGACAGTGGAATGGCGTCGTCAGCTGCCTTTTCCTCATCTGATTATCCAAATATATTTCTCTAGCATTTTGCTAAGAAATTGTAAGGATGAACTCGAGTTTTTAATAGAAATACTCTTCAATGTTTTGGAGATATAGTCTTCCTTTCAGATAGAATGAGAAATCTGTTAATTCCCATTTAATTCCCAGCGAATCTTTTACCAATTCAGACTACACGAGACATAATGCAAATTTTACTTTTTCTAATTTTGTTCGGATTACAAGGGAATTCTGGTTTGGGGATGTACGAATTTGCGGAATTTTACTTTATTTACTTTAGAAGTAATACTAAAATCAAAGTACCAGTATTTTTAGGACAATACCAGTTTTGAATACCGCTCATAAATTATCCGGGATCCCGGTATTTGAAATTCTTCTACAATCTGCAATAACTGCCACATGATTCAATCAGTTTGTTATGATGGCACAAAATGTGTTAGCTCATTTTGTTCTATATTTTAAAATCAGCGATTTATGAATTAAAATAACATATTATCCCACTCGATGTGATTTGTTTCAACTTAGTACCTATATATAAAAATTAATTAATGCTTATTGGATCAATGCAGCATGCTAGTTCAACGAAAGCTCAACGAATGCAGATAACTTTTAATAGTTTTCAAAAGACAATAAGATATCATTATTATTGTACATATATCCTTAAAATTTTTATATTTTCTTCTAATCATGTAAATGTTGATTATGGAGAAATTTGTAAGAACGAAATTTTTCTATTTCTCCTCATTGGCTATTGGTGTAGTATACAAAATTTGGATTGCAAATATACGAAAACCACTCTTTAACCTACGCACTGCAGGTTAATCCATTAATTGCAAATTTTTTTTTTTTAATTTTTAACAACAAAATTGTGTAATATATTTATAATCAAATTGTCTTGCTTTTAGAAAATTTTATATTAATAATATCCCAAATGGGGATTATGACAGGTTGGGATAACAAAGTCTGCTGTAAACAACATCGATTAAAAAAACAAAATATTTGCTGTTAAAACCGTGCCAAGTGCAAATCGTGACAGCCAATGGGTTAATGTCCTTTTCTTTGGATTTTCTGTTTGTTTCTCACATTCTATGTCTCGACCATTCTGACTAATTTTCGGTTTTTATTTTGGTAAAGGTGGTTGGCATATTTAGTCATGTTTAAAAAAATGTCATCTTTCATTCAGCTTGTTAAACATGTTGTTCACCGATTTTCTATAACATTAACCTATTCTCTTTTATACAACAGATTCGTTTGTTAGCCAGATGTTAATCCAGATTTAGACCACCACGCCACACTTGTAGTGCCTTTCGAGGAAATTCCGATAAATTACATCGCATAAATCGTCTTCAATGATACATACGCCAAAGAGATTGTCGTCAATTACCCCAATTATTCCACACCACTCATTGATAATGCAAGGATGCTGAGGTTGAATTTGAAGAAGTCTAAAAAAAGATAGAAGAGGAAAGAAGAAAAATGCTTTTAATCTAAAAAGATTTTAGATTCCAACAATACATGGTTCATGATATATACTTTCGAATAGTAAAAATTACTTATATTAAAACGTACTCATTCGTATATACTCAAGCCAAGAAGATTTTGGTGCACAGGTACTTTCTGGAGTAATCTATATTTGTGGATTGTCTTGTTAATATTAATTATCGGTCAATGCTAATATTTTGTCTCGTTTACGTATAAAATAATACGTAAAGGAGACGAAAGAAACTGAATCTTATTCGAATAAATTTTAGTTAGTTTAGTAAGAAAGTATACAATTTATTTCTATGATACTCTGACATTACATGCACGAAGGTTTTTTAGATATAAAGTTCAATTTGACGAATTAACTAATTGATCTCAACCAATTGATCCCTTTGGCTAAAATGAAACAACAACGTCATGGCATTACCAGTAAATAATGAATCGGAATTTTTGTAGCGTCGCATTTATATCATGCATTTGCGTTCTAACGTTGCATTTATCAATTGTGAAATGAACAATGGTTTTATAAGGAAATATAAGCCGCGGTTACGTAAATACTATGAACATTGACAAACCACCGCTTGTGACTAATATATTTATTAAAACATTATAATAGCATTTAATCGATTTTATATCAGATTATAATCTTAAAATATTAACGTAGATTTCATTTTTGATAATAATTCGTGTAGATGATGATGCAAAGATGTGAAATTTTGCTATTTGCAAGTAGAAGAGTAATAATTTACGGAAGGAGTTTGAAGTTTATAAATAAACAAATTTCGCACGTGAATCACTAGTATTTAGTGGTTCCCAAAGTTATTTTGGGAAATTGGCACGCATATAAAGCGTAATTGTAACTTATCAGGATCACTTCATAATCGAAAAAATCTTAATTTCTTTTAATTCATGAATAATCTTTAACATTACAATTTTACTAGAAAACATTATCATCATCGCGATGATCTCATAATTTTATATGTAGCTTATGTTAAGGTATCGATCACGACGGTCGCATTTTTACACATGCCAATTCTACGAAGTAACACGTTTCGTACGAACCGAATTATTTCAAGCTCAACCGACAAATCAGTAAGACGAAATGTGCTAGAAAGGAAGCGAAAAAGATTTGCAATAAACGGAAATGAGATAAAAAATTTGGTCAACGTTCCGCTGTAACCTCCAAAACCGACGCCAAGGTTTTTTTTATAGCCGTCAGCAACGGCCAATCGAATAGGTACGTGATCAAAGTACGATTAAACATAGGGGGAGGTTGAATAGAGTAAATAGTGTACATTAACGGACTGGCCCAATAAGAAATTGTACGAAAAATATTACGATTTTGAACTTTGTTGGTTAAACGGAAAATAAAAGTAACCTTTAAAATGACATTCTGAAATTAGAAATGCCATTTTGACATTTAAAATGTCAGGTTAAAGTTTGAACTATATGTAATGTTTAGATGTTAAAAAAATCAAATGTTTCTAAAGTGTTTAGGTAAATATTTATTTTTAACGGTGGATTGGGAAATCGTGAAGCAAATTTAAAATCATGTGTGATAGAGCCGGATATAGTACAGTGACTCACAAAGGTCCTAACATTTTTGCTTTGGTTATTGTATGTTGTTGGAAAAATGTCTTAAGTAATCCTAATTTATGTACAATAACACAATGTAATGTTAAAACTACTCTTACCAAAACGTTTCATTCAGTTGTAATGATTTTAATCTACGCTCACAGATTTAATCATATTTTAAGGTGGAGATACCTAGTATGGTCACATTTAATAAGTAACTCTTTAACTTTTAAAATTCGGTATCTTAATCAATGTGGTAAATCCATTATGGCCAAGGTTATGTAAAACCGCGGTTATGGCCATAAAAGCTTCCAGTTTCAGGGCCTCTATATTTTGTTTGCGTAGAAATTGAACGCAATTAAGTACATTTTTAGATTTTAAGTAGATCATCAAAAGTTAAGGGGATGAATAAATTTATTGTTTTTCAAATACCCACTGCGCAAAATTGTTTCATTGCAAACGTTTTGCCCTCTTGA
Source organism: Onthophagus sagittarius (assembly GCA_036711965.1). Lineage (NCBI taxonomy): Eukaryota > Metazoa > Arthropoda > Insecta > Coleoptera > Scarabaeidae > Onthophagus > Onthophagus sagittarius. The sequence continues at coordinate 41,953,262 of JASERS010000004.1, forward strand.
GCCGATGATGAATCCTCATTTTCAATCCAAAAAGAAGCAAGTCTTATTAGACCTCTTATGGCTACAATTTCGTCTAATATGAGCAAAATTTTAACTTCCTTGAACCAGTTCCGTAGTTTTTCCACAGTAACAGTGTCCCTTTCTTTGCTGACATATTCAGCGTGATTCTGATGTATATTTAGGAAAGAAATAAACCACTTTTTGCTGGGCTTATTGTTGAAAAAAGGGAATTTTCATATTACAATCTATGATCTTCTTTACTGAGTATAGAAGATTTTATACTCAGTAAACTCCGGGATATCCTATTTTGGCACAATTCAACACCCAATCCACTAATAAATTTTCATAGTCTTCTTCCAAAGCAGATTCAGGCCTACAATGGCGCGGCGATTTAATTGTACTCTCTCTCGAGATTTTATTGCAGAGAGTGGACATTCCATTTTTTATACCTTTCAACACTTGGAAGACTTTTACTGAAGTATTTCTGGAATCCAAAATGATTTGAAGACCAAAATGATTGAACGAACCTTGACGACCATAACGGGTCAGTTTAGACCCAAACATGGTAAACCATCTTAGGTTTTGTTCAAAGCATTAAAATTAAATATTGTATTAGAAATATTTATGGAATGGTTTAAATCACTTCCTCGACATTGATAGCATCCCCGTTTTTTGGTTGTTGATGTTTCGAACCTTCGGTAAGTTATTTTTCGGTAACTTACTTTGCAATATTTATACAATTTGCTATTCCTTTGTCTTTTTGAATATTTGATTTAAATCGAATTGATTAAATCGAACATTTCCAGTCTAATTAAGACTTTTTTTGTTCCAAATTACAAAGGTATTATACGCCGCATTATCAAACTAATTCATAAACAATACTTATGGCCATCGTCTTGTAATTCTACGGCAACTATACTCTCGAAGATAGGCATCGAAACAAGAGTACATATTTTGAATTGAGACTTGATACTGCTTCCAGAAGACTTGATACTACTGCTAGAAGCCTTGATTTTACTTCTAGAAGATTTGATCTGCTTCCAGAAGAATTGATACTGCTTCTAAATGTTTTGATACAGCTTCCAAAAATTTTGAACCGTTTCGAAAAGACTTGAAATGCTTCCAGAAATTTGATATTTCTTCTAGAAAACTTCAAATCTTTCCACAAGACTTGATACCGCTTCTAGAAGAGTTGAAATGCTTTCTTTGGAAGCATTTCAATTACTACTACATACTTGATATTGCTTCTAGAAGAGTTCAAGTCCTTCTACCAGACTTGATACCGTTTCTATAAGACTTGAAAGGCTTCAAGGAGAGTTGGTATTGCCTCTAGAAGATTTGATATTGCTTGCAAAAAACTTGAAATGCTTCCAGAAGACTTGCTATTGCTTTTGAAAGACTTCCATAAAAACTGATAATGCCTCTCGTAAGATAGGCACTGGTACAAGGTATTTTGAATTGAGGCTGCTTCCAGAAGACTTGATACTGCTTCCTTACGTTTCGAAAAGACTTGAAATGCTTCCAGAAATTTGATACATCATCTAGAAAACTTGACATCTTTCCACAAGATTTTTGACACAACGCACTTTGTCTGGAAGCATTTCTTGACTATTACTACTACATGCTTGATATTGTTTCTAGAAGAGTTCAAATCCTTCCACAAGAGTTGATACTGTTTCTATAAGACTTGAAATGCTTTCAGGAGAATTGGTATTGCTTCTGAAAGACTTGATATTGCTTGCAGCAAACTTGAAATGCTTCCAGAAGACTTGATACCGCTTCTATAAGATTTGAAATGCTTCCATAAAAATTGAAAATACCTCTGGAAGACTTGAAATGCATTTAGAAGACTTGATACTGCTTTTAAAAGGTTTTATATTGCTTGCAGAAAATTTGAAGTAAATTTCAACAGTATTGTTGATTTTATTTGGATTTAAGTTACTATTTTCAATTACTTTGTTAATTTCAATGTATTGAGAGCACGTATTTTCATCTTTTTCAGATATTTTCAGACTCAATTCGTCGCCTGAGTCTTCTGTCATTTCAGATTTTTTCAGCACCCACACGTAATTTCAAAAATCGGTACCTATGTTCATGAATGTGTTTGTCCAAGACTCCATTCTTTGTTTCGCTATATTCCAAAACAATATTTGTTTTGTAATATACTTCGCAATTGCTTATCTCATGTGTATGCTGCATAGATGATAAAACTATCACACATTTCTTTGATTAGAGATTTATGTCCTTGCGGAATAGAATATAGATGAATAACGAGCGCAATATTTTTAGCAAATCCTTTATATTTCTTCGAATAATTCCAAGTAATGTTAAATTTTTTGTGAGAACTTCTTCAGGTAACAATATCCACCATATGCCACTATTATTTTTAAAATTAAAAACAATCTGATAACGATTTTACTATTCGTTCTCCTTCATTTTTCTCAACTTTTATAATTGCAATTCTCTGCAATTCTTTTGAAGCTTATAGGTCTCCTAGAGACTTGATGCATTCTGATTCCAAAGCAGTCTGATGATCACAATATTTGTAATATAAACTTGCATATCGCATGATAATAGTAATACTAGAGAATTATTGTTTTCGGGTTATTATTGGCCCAGTTTTGGTCGTACATTGGTTAAGAGAATGGTCATAACTGGGTTGGTGGGAATAAATGCAAATTTCACAAAATTCCCTCTAGTTATGCCCATGTAACAAAAGCACGCTTAACCTATATTTATGATTATAATGTTATTAAATACTTTGAAACTAACGTGTTTGTGATCATATGCATAGTTTATAGACTCATTTAGATATGAAACGATGCTGAAGAGAAGAAAATATTAAATATGCATTGCCCAGATGCCCAGATGGTCTTCGTCTAAAACACGAAGACAATCTTCAAATTATTGTCAATATCGGAATCGCGATACATTGTCTATGTTGACTTAGGGTCTGATAAAGCCTTGTTTTGCACTTACCTTTCAATTACTGTCATTAGGACCTTAATGTGCAATGACTTTCTATGAAAAGGACATAAATAGTGCCTCGAGTCTTACTAGATACTTTATATATTTATACTTCTAATATGGTTATTACTAAAGTTAATGATGAGAAACGTTAAATTTACAGCTAATGTTGACTTAAAACATGTAACTATAGAAAGTAATGATCACATTTAGAGCTGTTTAACTTGTACTGATTCTAACATGATATCTAATTTCCTAGCTGCGTAATTAATAACTTTTGCAATTGTCCTGCGTAATAGGAAGTTAATTGCGAAACCTTATCTAACCTAACCCAACCTTTCCGTCATCATCCCTATTTCTTCTCTCTTTACTCCATTCGTACTTCTCCGCATACGTTAAATACCCGCCTGAGAGGGAACCGATTTCTTGTGTCGTTGCTCTGCCTTCTCTTAACCTCATTAGTTAATAGTTACTGTTTCAAATTAGAAATCTCAGCTATGTATCTGGTTGAGAGGGGGCAATCACCTCTCCCGTTCCTCTTCTTTTTTTTGCTCTGCATGAACTTCTTTGGTTTCCTTATTTCCACTCTATTTCCACTGCATTTCCAGTCTTTCTCGTTGATTATAATGAATGAGAAGGCCTTATCAACGGCAAAATTATAAGAAGGTGTCTTTACGGATCCGGGCATTGGGAAGCTTCATAAAGATCAGATTTTTGAGAAAGAAATGGAGGTTGCTAAAGAAGAGGCCTGGATCGCCTTTAAAGACGTACCAACCAAGTGTCTGTACAACAAAAAGAATCTGAATTTCAAATCTATTAAGAGCATGGTAATGTAGAGACCATGCTGCAGAATTACCAAATTTTAGGCTGTTCCATGAGTTTGAAGGTAGATTTTTTGCATTCTCATTTGAATTACTTTTCTGGAAACCTGGGTGCTGTTAGTGAAGAGACGGGTGGGAGATTTCATCCGCACATTAAAGAAATGGAAAGGAGTTACCAGGGAAAACGTAATACTGCAATGATGGCGGATTATTTCTGGATGTTATGCAGGGATAATCCCAGAAGAACACATACATGAAAAAGCTTGAAACAGAGTCTGATTGGTCGAAAAAAGCTCGACTCAACGACTAAAACTGTAATTTCTTAACTTTTTATTATGTTTTATTGTTTTATTTTCTGCTATAAGCCGAAAATGATTGCTTTTTTACTAAATAAACCTATATTCGGCATTCGGTATATTGTGATTTGCAAACAATTTTGACGTGATGGTACAATTCTAACGACCGTTTCGTGTTTACAGCATCAAGTTACATAAGAATGTATCATCAAAAGTTAAAAAACAGAACCATCGCAGGCTAGTGCTATTGGTTAACTAATCCTGTTTCTTCTGGTGGCATTTCCTTCACCCTCATAACCTTTCTCAGAAACTTCATAACTTCATCTCCGGTCTTCTAATCCCTCATCAATAAGTCTGCTGCGCTCTTCTCCTCAAATTTGAGTCCAATCCTCAACTCTAACTTGTGTCACTATCTTTCAAATCTAGCACACCGAACTATCGTGTGCCGAAGACGATCCGTCTCACTACACTCGAACCAACATTGATTAGATTCTTGTTTCCTAATTGTTTTTAAATACGGAGCGAAAATATTCGTGTTCGGCTAATGCTTGGGTAGAATAGTATTCTACTTGTACTCCTTTTTCATACCATTCCTTTACGTTCTTTACGAATAACGTTTTATGCCTAGCCGCTATATTCATGCCATATCTTCCGTCATTTTTCAAATATGTTTGTTTTTCCTTTTGTTTTTTCTTGGCTTCTTCCATCTCCAATTTTCACCCTTCTCCCGTGCTAGAAGGTCATCTAGTGCTTCTGTCAAAACGTATCCTTCTGTTCCTATATGCAGATGTGGTGTTTATGGTAATTATTCTCCCAATTGATCTTAGCATATTTTCATATTTCCTGTACTTCAAAGCAGTCTCCCACACTGGTGCACCTTAGAGCATTATTGACCTTATGACTGTGGCTGATGGGTTACATACTTGAGTCAAGTCTCCTTTCTTTGGCATTATTGTGGTTAGGTACTTAGGCTATACCGGCCTTCTCTTTTATTTTTATAATATGTTGTGTCATGACTAGGTGTGACTGATCTAGGTGTGACACACCTAGATATTTCATAAAAGGTGAGCTTTTTGGCATTTTCTGTCCAACATCTATCTCCATTTCTTTTAAGCTTCCTCTTCCTTCCATAATAATAACCTCGTTTTTTTCCTCAGCTAACTGCAATCCCATTTGCGTTATTCTTTCTGATATTGACTTAAGGCAATATTCGGTTTTGCCCTATAATCTGGTTAGCATCACTTCCTTTTATGACTACGGCTAAATCGTCTGCGTAGGCGACCAACGAGACACCCTCTTCCATCCTTATTCTCAATATATGATCGTAAAGTATATTCCACAGGGTATCGCTAGAGCTTGCAATACTGGAATCCCGGGATCCCGGACAATTTCCAATCCAACCCAATACCTGTTAGCTCTCTACTCATAGCCACAACAGAATCTGGCACTAACATCGTAACATCATTCACAAGATATTTTAGAAACCACTCTGTAATTAAGTCCCCGTATCTTGCATTGTATCTTCCCTATCTCGTCGGCGTCCTTCTCTTCTGTCTCTAGACGTTCATATCTCCTATTCGCTCCATTGTTATGCGCCATCATTTCATCACAATACCTACATACTGTTCTGCTACGCTCTCTCCTCTGCCTGCTTCGCAATTATGACCTCCTTCACAAACATCGCTACTGTATTCCACATTCCCTACCATACCATCACAATTTTAATGCAGTTTCTTGGGGTTAATGCTGTACATAATTTCTTCCAGGTTTCCTGTATTTCATCTTAGAAGCTTGCATACTTAAAAAAGGTGTGCTCCACATCGTCTATGATTTAATGAGATAGTCTCTGAAGCAGCCGTGGACATTTACAGGTGACCAATAAAGTAGTTTGCTTCCCCCTTCGTCGAGATAACCATGTTTCAAGTCCAACTATTATCTGTTTAGTCCATCTGGCCACTTCATCGTTTCATTGTTTTAATCTTGAACTAGTTCCCCTCCAGGGAGGTTCGATCTTTCTTCGTTGCTCCCGCGGATACTCTCCCTCTTGTTATTAGCTCAATTAGTAGTGAGCTTCATTTATAGTGCTTCCGTGGAGATACTTTTGAAATATCATAACACAATTCAGCCCAAACCATCTTAATGCAACTCATTGACATGATATAAGTGGGCCTTATCTGTTAGATCATTAGACAAAGTAACGATGAACAGTTTGTTTGGCATCATTTCCTAATAGAAGCAAAATAAGGAAGTTTTACTACTGATCCTTATACATATTTAAGAATCACTCGTGGGATATGACTCATGTATGAACGATAAAAATGGTGCACCTAAACAAAGTATAGTAGCAAATTCATACTTTGCACGTGAGCTCAAGATGGCTTATTATTTATTAGCATTCTTTAATGTTGGTATCCTGGTTTTAAAAACTTTTAAGACCGAATACCGGTATTGAGATTTTGGTCCGGTATTGCAAGCCCTAGGTATCGCCAATAACCGATCCCTATGGCACCCCGCACCTCATTTCTTTCACTGCACCATTTGGGAATGTTATCTTCGTGTCTGCTAGGTATGACTTAATAATTTTTTTTTAGCTGTGTTAATCTTTTTCGTTTTATTTCTTTGTTTATGCGTGACCAGGATGCTGTGTTAAATACATTTCTAACGTCACGCAACACCATTATGCTGTATCTTTTTTCCTTATCGTTTTTGTTTTGTGTTTCTGATGTCCTGGACTATCCACTGTCCCTCTCCCCTTTCTGTATTCGAATGAACTATCAGACAGTTATTGTCGTATTTGTATTTCCGCTGTCTTTCTACCATTTATAATCTTTCGAGTATTTTTCCTATTACGCTTAGAAGGCGCAATGGTCTGTATACTTGATTCTCTCCATCCTTTTTTGGGTTACGTATTAGCACCAGCGTTGCTTTCTTTCAGATCTCCGGAAATGTTTCCAGATTCCAACACTGGTTGCATGTCCCTAGAACTATCAGTGAGTTACCCTTCATGCATACTTTAACTACTTCGTTGGTCAGTTCATGTTCGCCTGATGGCCCAACCCAATTCAAATTTACGCAAACTTTTATAAATACAATAATAGTATAGCGTGTTTAGAAAAACTAAAAGTTAAAAAGGGTTTTATAAGGGCCTTTTCTTTTCATATGACATCTTCAATTTCGATACATCTGAACTTTAATCTTTGCAAAGGGAATGTTTTTTGTGGTTGGCATAATAATGGTTTTTCTACACCATTATCACCGCCTTTTTGATGTAACCAAAACACTTTATTCCTACATATTGAACTGGAATGAACTCTGTTGTCACTGGTCCAAACTTTAATCAGAATCATAACTTAAATCTTTGCAAAGGCAAGGTTCTTTATGGTTGGCATAATAGTGGCTTTTCTACACCATTACCTTCACCTTATTTGATGCAACCGAAACACTCTATTGCAGCATATTGAACTGGTTTGAATTTTGTTTACATTAGCCCAAACTTCAATCAGGATTTTCATATAATCTTATGCACATTATATAATCACAGTTTTATGCACAAGAACCGTTTGTACTATTTTTGAGTGGTGTCAGAATCTGTAATCCAATCACTAATCATATTAACCTTATCAGATTTTGACTTTCTTATGTCTTAATTTAACGGTATATAAATATTCCTCCAATAAAGAACCTGTTAACACCAATTTACACATAAGCAATTGTAAGTAATGAAAACATTCCTTAAACAAGTTAATTTTAAAATAAATAAGAAATCCAATAATACGTTGCTTTGTTACAAAGGTTACAGACGACAAATCAGATTGATTGAAGCGACGTCATATTTGACGCGAAAAAGAACCAAATCGAACTAAGTTGTTTCAACGCTCTTTATGATAATTTACTTATTAATTCAACTTTAAAAGCCTACTTTTGTAAGCATTTTCAGAGGCAAATCACAATCTCTTTGAAGAAATTTATGGAACCAAATTTCTTTTAATTCAGTATTCAACCTAAATTTAGTTTCTAACAATATTATTTCAACGTTTAAAATTTTATGTTTAAGGTAGCAAAGTTATCGTATATTTTACAACGTTGTGTACATAGCTTCCTTGAAAGCATGACTTTAAGTCTATATTTTTTTAACTGGTTACGAGCGGATTTTACTGCCCTACTCTAGATTGTACCTACACAGTACGATATGGTCTTTGGGCGAAACCTTTATGAGGAATGCCATTTGATCTTTCAAGGTCTATTTTTGAAAAAGGAAACTTCTGGAGATATCATTTTTTCGCGGTTTATAAATATCCCATCGCTGTATCGTATAAATACTCAGATTCAGTTTGGATTTCACCAACAATTTTTTACATAAATTTTATATTTAGACCGTGAATGTTGATAAAATGTTATTTTTTAATATCTTCACTTAAATTGTTTCAACTTTGCCAAGATAAAAATTCGGAAAGTCAAAATTCCGCCTCTGTCTTTTATTTAAATGTGCCGACAAAACGTCGCGTGTGTAACATAGGCACCTCCACGTTAAAATGTGGCCAAAACCAAATTTAGAACGAGTTCAACGTTGACGTGAACCTCACTAAAATAAAAATCCATTCCAGTTGGGTCATTATTTTTTTTTGTTTAAAATACAAAACTCAAAATGCCTAAATATATCTTATCATATTCATTCGATACAAATATCCATACAAAAGTAAAGATAAATATTTATATTCCGCGAATAGGAATGAATGAAGACGGATGAAAATCAACATTTCAAATCGTTTCATAAACAATCATGTATTTTGAATTTTGTTGTAAAATCAAATTGGAAATTGTTATGGAATTAATTTGTCTTAGTCTAATTTAAAGTTCCCGTTAACTCTAGAAAGGTGCGATTGGACTTTGACCGTTGGATAATGAATGAGTCATCACTTCTTACTATCAAGCATATTAATTTTGCAACGTGGAATAGTTCTTGCATTTTCAAATATGAATTGTAAGCGTTCTCTGAATGAGATAATGTTATATCATGAAGGAAAAACGTAGTTTCATTAATTAACTTGTAAATTCCACACCCACGAGTCTCGAGTTATGCATTTTTTTATAAAAAATAAAAATAGAGGTATTATGAAAATTAATTTCCTTCTAGAAATTTGTCGTAGTCTTTAAATAAGATACTGATAATTCGCAACGATTTGTGATAATAAGAAATATTTGATTTGGACCTGTTTCAACAATTTCAACATCGCAGCTTGGATTGTGAAATAAACGTAAAATTTGTTACGTATTTTTACTCGGTAAAAAAGTGTTATATTAGCGTTAATTGTTTTTTATCGGTTAGTTTGTTCATATCGTCCTCTTTGTCTATTCAGCATAATGTTATTTTGTACGTATAATTCAAGTTTTTAAACGACGCCGACGTAAGGAATTTGTATTATGTTACAGTGAAAATACGATATAATCGACTAATACGGGGAAGGGGGGCCCGTTAAAGCTAAATGTCGATTATATGAATAATTTCTAATTTACACTTTAAATTGTTTGAATGAATTATTTTAATTGCAAAAATTGTAACAGCTATCCACACCATTGCGTCTATATTAGGTAGTTCTACTTTTTGTTCAATAAAAATATAGTCGTACAATTTAGTACTGAATAATAATTTAAATGAGAACTAACACTAAATCTATAATTAGTAGTACTGTTTTTTTCAATTTCGAAATCTAATGTTACTTCTATTTTTTGTTTAATTAAAATATACAGGCTGTTTCTAAATTGATGCAAAAGATTTTAAGAGGTGATTTTTCAACGAAAATTAAGAGGTGTCCCTCAACTCACAAATACAAGTCCCCAAGTTAGTCTCAAATAAGTGTTGAGAAATGTTCGAAGAAATATAAATTATGTGCGAACAATATTGGTCCTTTGCACTTTTGTTCTCATATAGATAAATGTTCTCAAAAATTGGAATAGGTGAAAATTAGGCTAAATCGTTGTTATGCATACTATTGTAGTACTATTGAAAATACATTTGGATGTTAGGTGCTGAAAAACATTGGATTGGGAAAAGATTCATACAGTGAAGGAAGGCTCTTCAAAAAAATATCTGAAAAAATCGTTTGCAGCAAATGCTGGGTCTGAATTGGGAATAAAAAGAAGCAGAATTAGGTCTTTCGGATGCATTACAAGTCTTCTAGGACAGCGTTTCTCAACCTTATTTAACCTGTGGATCTATAGAATTTGTCCAAAAACTGCGCGACCGGTCAATTATTTTGAACAATGTTGTGTTAATTGTCAATTTTATATAATGAAATCACATGATTTTTTAACAATAATAATATATTCAAGGAATTTATATGTGAAGAGAGATGTTTCCACTCTTTTACCGATTCAGTATGATTTTGAGATGCTTTTTCACAAGGTGAAAACCAAAACCTCATATCTTATTCAAAGTTCCCTAAAAATTTAAGAGAAAGAAGAGTATGTACAAACACGAAAGAACAAAAACATTTTGTTATGAAAATACGTGATGAGATAAAAAAATCAATTTCAAAAAGACATCAGTAGTCATCTTTCTTGAAAACATCAAGTAGTCATTCCTTGAGAACATTATTAAACTTCACCTTTCGTTTGTTCGATGCCAAACATTTCTTTGGTAATGGTGCTGCCATATCTATTTTCCTTGTGTATGAAACTAAGCTAAAAAGATTTCTAAAAAATTTTAAGAAATAAGAATTTTCTAAAAACTTCGGATAGGTAAAAACTAGACGAAGATGTGATACAGTTTTGTAGAGTTTAGTACAAAACAAACTACCTGTTTGTTTGTTATTCCTTTTTTATTTAGCTAAATAGCGCAGTTTTTAGTGTTAGCTAAGTTTAGTTGGGTTTAGATAAGCTTGATAGTTTAACCCAACCCAACTAATATTTAATACTCCGTAGTTAGGTGGAGTGGGTTAAGATTAATAGCTTAACTCAACCCAATTAATATCTAGGGCTAACAAGCTAACTAATTGGGTTGGGTTCATATTTTATGCTAACTAGTTAGTTGGGTTGGGTTAAAGTCTACAACTAATATCTATTGTTAACATAAACTCGTAAATAAGCTACAAATAAAAAATTTAAGCAATTTTAGAGCAATTTCTAAAAATGTACCGAATTTATTCCTTTCATTGTTAACGCTTATTATTATTATTATATTTTCGAACATCATACACTCTTCTAATAAATCCAAATAAACGAATAACTCGAGCTATGGTAGTAGCATGACTTCGCAACATTCTGAGTTCCCATAGCTGAAACATTCCTTTTTTCCACACAAATTATTTTCACAATCTCAATTTTCCAATTTACCATACCCATCTCCATCACATTTATACGATAAAAGAATATCCAAAAATGTTACTAACTTTATTCAGGCGCAGAACCTGGAAAAACCATGTTTTGGTACTCTTAAAAACTACCAATATATCGTTGATCACATCAATCAATAATATTAATACCTTCCTCGGTGATCATTTTTTGGAACTTTTCGGAACTAGGTGTAACTGCCACTTAAAAATCGAGAACCTGATACGCTTGACAGTAGGACAGTAGGATACATAAGACATGTGTCAGCTAGACCAACAAGTTGAAGTGTGTCGTTAATTGAAAGTGCTCCTTAAATATTTTCGGGTTTCACAGAGATGTCAACACATAATTTTTACATGTCTCATTCCAGAAGAACTGATTCACAGGAAGCGAAGCCTTTCCTCAGTACTCAGTCCAATCCTCTATTTGGCAAACGCATTAGCGCTGCCCTCTCGTACTAGCTCATCTGCCGCTTCATTGACAGCAATGACTGTGACTTGGAACTCAAATCAAAAAAACTCTGTGATCACCACTCAGTGTGGTTAAACCTGTGCTGTATCATTAGTATTTCCACACAAATTTTGACAATCTACTACTTAATAATAATTTATTCATTGTTTCCTAAAAGATTACAATTTTACAACCCCACTACAATAATGACTAATCATAATGCCAAATCATTATAGTAACTATTCTGTTATTTCTCTGTATACCTCCCTTTTCTCGCTTCCATGACCTCCGGCATCCATCTCCTTCCCTCCGCTCTCTCTTCCAATACCCGCCTCCAATCCATCTCCTCCTCCCTCAATTCATTACACTCCACCACGAGATGCTGCATGGTCTCCCACCCTTTCCCACACAATCTGCACCCCTTTTCCGCATCCTCCATCTAATATCTGTTGGCCTTCTCCTCATTCTCACACCTGAGCCTTTCAACCAACCTCTTCTCCACTTCATCTTCCTCTCTCATAAGGTATTTTGGTAGCCTCTCCGATATCACCTCGTAATAATACGAATTATACCTACTTCCCCTTGTAACCGTTCTTCTCTCTTGCATATCCACATCCTTGTCCGTGCTCTCCAACTGTTTTTCGTCTCTTCTCTTTCTAATTAACCCTTTCGCTGAGTATCCCACCCTTCTATAGTACCCTTCCCTTTCTTGCTGCCCATAACGCCCATTGCCTGCTTCAATCTGTCTGCAGCACTCCCCTAAGATCTTACAATGCTTTCATCTTTTCCATAAAACGCACCGCTCGCTTACCCGCCTCCACCCTCAATTTATCTAGCTTCATTTCTTCCTTAACTATATATCACGAAGTCTCTTTAGTGCGGTGTGCACATTCACTAAGAGCTTTTGCTCTTTCTATCCCCACATCTCCACTCCATACATAACTACGCTTTTTACTAAGCTCTCAAACATTAAATTCCTTCCTTTCACATCTCGCCCAAAAATCCTCTCACCCCATCCCTAAACTTGTCCCATTATCCTATTTGCCCTCGTTGCCAACTTTCTATTATGTAGTCCCTCCTTGTTGTTGTTCTTAAATCTATACCCCAAGTATATACTACTCCTTCATATCCTCGATTACGTTGCCCTTCTATCTCCAATTTTCAGTGTTTCTTCGATCCTCCTTACAGAATTTCATTATTTTCGTCTTATCCGCGTTCACCTCCAAATCCTTCCTGCTAAAAACCCCTCCAGCGATACGATCTCCATTACCCTCATTTCACCCGCGTCCTTCGCAATCACCACCAAGTCATCAGCGTATGCGTGCTTTCGTCCTTGTGATTCCAACTGCCCCCCTGATTTCTTGTTTAATCTCAAGATCGTTCTTCACTTGCGCAATCAATAGGAAAAAACACCAACATGATAATGTTCGTAAACTCACGACTGTTATTTATTTAGAAATGGGAAATTAGCAACTGACGCGATTAACTACGACAACATTCTGATCTGAAACAATACTTTGATGCCCTTCAACGACGCCCAATACAGAAAAAAGAATAACTAATTAGAAACTGACGAAACGATTCTTTATCTTTATTAGCTGTTTTCTGGAAAACTTAGTTATTTTATATTTTAACGTAAGCCCTTTTTCATAGACCAGGATACATATTCAAAAAAATGTTAACTTGGATAAAAATTGTCCAGGGACCGATCAAATTTCATTGCGGATCGATGTCGGTTTCAAGTCTTTCAGAGGCAGTGTCGAGTCTTTTAGTAACAGTTCCAGGCTGCTGGAAACAATATTAAGTCTTCTAGAAGCAGTATCAAGTTTTTTTTGGAAATATTTCAAGTGTTCTAGAGACAGTATCAAGTCTCCTAGACGCAATATCAAGTTTTCTGGAAGCAGATTAAGTCTTATAAAACTGCTAATGAAGAATTTCAGGTCTTCTGGAAGCAGTATCAAGTCTTCTAAAAGCAATATTAAGACTCAGTTCAAAATGTGTACTCTCCAGCAAACATTCCCAGCAGTTAGCAGCAATTAATTGAAAATGATAACTTTAATCCATATAAAACCATCAACAATTTCACATGGGTGCTTGTGCACCAAGAGAACTCGCGTAATTGATAGCTATAAGCACGAGACTCTGAACCTTATAGACAAAAAGTTATAGAACAGAAGTTGCTATAAATTTAATTGTGAATAAAATTGCACTTTTGCTCTCACATGCGTAAATATCGAGAAAAGCTCGAATAGAAAATTAGATGAAATAGTGATTTTGCGCTTTTGTGTTCATAAAGCATAGGATCGGGAACGTTTTAGAAAAGCAATTTTTGAACAAAAGTTGCAATAAAATTTATTGAAAACAATATTGTTCTTTTGTAGTTTTGCTTTGAGATAGATAAATGTTGTCAAAAATTCGAATAGGTAAAAACTAGACGAAAATGTGATAGAGTTTTGTAAAGTTTAGTACAAAGAAAAACTACCTGTTTGTTTGTTATTCTTTTTTATTACAATAGATGATTGACAGATGTAAACAAAAGGTCCTTCACACTTTAAATGGGGAACAAAAGAAGGTGGCGTTCACGGTATAATTGGGAAACAAAAACTGCGCTATTTAGCTAAATAGCACAGTTTTTAGTGTTAGCTAAATGTCTAGTTTAGTTGGGTTTAGATAAGCTTGATGCTTTAACCCAACCCAACTAATATTTAATGCTCAAGTGGAGTGGGTTAAGATTAATAGCTTAACTCAAGCCAATTATATATTTTATTAATATCCTCCTTAATATCTAGGGCTAACAAGCTAACTAATTGGGTTGGGTTCATATTTTATGCTAACTAGCTAGTTGGGTTGCGTTAAAGTCTACAACTAGTATCTATTGTTAACATAAATTCGTAAATAAGCCACAAATAAAAAATTTAAGCAATTTTAGAGCAATTTCTAAAAATGTACCGAAGTTATTCCTTTCATTGTTAACGCTTATTATTATTGTTATTATATTTTCGAACATCATACACCCTTCTAAAAAATCCAAATAAATGAAGAACTCGAGCTATGGTAGTAGCATAAGTTAGCAACATTCTGAGTTCCCATAGTTGAAACATTCCTTTTTTCCACACAAATCATTTTCACAATCTCAATTTTCCAATTTACCATTCCCATCTCCATCACATTTATACGATAAAAGAATATCCAGAAATGTTACCAACTTTATTCAGACGCAGAACCTGGAAAAACAATGTTTTGGTACTACTAAAAACTACCAATATATCCTTGATCTCATCAATCAAAAAACTTTTAAGAAAATTTTCGTCATCCTTAACATCAAATTTAGAAACATCATATGTATTTTCGGAATTGTTGTTTAATGGTTTAATTATTTTTCATACCACCAATGACTCCTAAAACATAAAAATTCTGATCATCCTTTATCCTATAAAAAAATTGTTTTATTTAAATTAACGTAATACAAAAGCTTTAAGGAAAAAACTTTTTTGAACTACCTATATAGCGTTGTTTCCGTGGTCGCATATTTTCAAAAATAATTCTAAATGATTACTTATGATAACATTGTATTAACTGGCAAATTTTATCTTTCTGAGACCAACTATATTGAAAATATTTAAGAAAATGTTTTTGAAATGAAACTGGACCAAAAATTTTACGACGCAGCCCCAAACCGCCGAAATAGAGACTAAAAGTTAAAAAATCGTTTAAAATTAAAAACTAAATAAGTATTTATACAAATCTTATTAAATTATTTAAAAATAATGTTTATTGTTGAGTTAATGGGTTAAGTTATCGCAGTCAGAGACAAGAATAGGTTTTATCTTTAAAACATAAATAGGTGTCTAGAAAGGTATATTAACAAAGTTATTTTCTTTTTAAATTAATAATTCGATTGTTTGTGTGTGGCACCCCAAAAAACTTTGCGCTCATTTGAGTCCCCAGACCCATTACTCATGAGTCGCTACTGGCAGCCAACCTAAAAGCACAAATGCAAATAATAATAATAAAGTAGAATTATTATTAAATCGAATCAATAAGGAAGTTGATTTCGTTTTGGAGAATTGAGTTTGATGTAGGTTAGATTGTATAGATTTGCACTTGCTATTGTAGGATTGGGCTTCATCAATGTTGTATTTGGATTGGATTGTATAAGTTTATTGAACTAAGACTATAAACTAAAATTTTTCAGATTTTACTGTGTGTGTTTTATTCTGAACAATATTGCTCTTTTGCTCTCACAGGTTCAGATATCTAGAAAAGCTCGAATAGGTGAAATCTAGATGAAATTGTGGTTATGGTTTGTAAAGGACGGGATTCGGAATGTTTTAGACACAAAACTTTAGCACAAAAGTTGTAGCAAATTTTATTGTGAACAATATTGCTCTTTTGCATTTTTAGTCTTACAATTCCAACGAAATTGTGACTAAGTGGAAGGACGATCCTGTTATTCAGCCTAGTGTCATGCTGGTAGATATTACGATGAGATGAATATCTCATTTTGTTCTTATGAAGAAGGGTGACTGCCGCCAGTATGTAGATGCTAGGGATAGCTAATATTTACATCGCTCTAAATATGGTTTTGCAGCTACCTCGCGGTCTTGCACACATCAAAGCTCTAAGGGCTTCCTTTTGCTGGATTAAGAGCTTGGAAGTTTGAGGCGATGATCCCACATCTTGATGCCGTTCCATACGGCATCAAGAATAAAGTATGGAATTAAAGTGGCTGGAGTAGGCTGATGAGATAGGTTCTTATGACTAATTTTTTGTAACGCATTCATATGTGATTTCCATTTCAGGTAGGAATCTATATTAAGCACAAGAAATTTAATCGTCTGTCCCGTATCGAATTCTCTATTGGTGAGTATGAGTGATGGTGTCTTCTTTCCGTTCAGTCTTAGCTTATTATCGATCCACCCTTTTATTAGCAGCTCGACTTCTTCGCACCTTCCGACGAATTGCTATCTGTGTCTAGATGTTATTAACAGCGCAGTATCAAAAGTCTATGTTGAATCGCAGGATTTGAGTAGTGCTTCTTCCTTTTTGTTGAAAGCAATCGCTATCAGTTCCAAAGGACTCGTAACAGCTGATAATGTGGATCTTAGCTTTCGGTAACCGTGTTGTTTGGTATTAAATATGTTGTGACTTTCAAGTAAATCAATAATTCGCTTCTTTAGGATTCGTTCAAAGATCTTGTATACTACGTTACAGTATGTTTAAAGGGGTGATTACATAAAACAATATTAAAAAAATTCATATAGAGATGTGTCTTAAAATGCTTTAAGGACATTTTAAGATAATAGGGCAAGATACTTTGATGATAATATTCAATATAACCAATATTTCAAACAAAAAACAATATTTCAAAAAAGAAGTGGTTGGAATAACCAATATTTCAAAACCCTTTAGCTTTAAAAGTACGAAATTTTACGTATTTACTTGGTTTTATGCGACAAGTACGATAATCAGGAAAAAGTATCAAGAACATATGGGAGGAATAACAGTTAGGGTCATAGGCACTGGTTTTCGAAAATTTGTATGGGTACTGGGTGCTGAAAACAACTGAATTGGATAAAGACTGTATGGTCAACCACGTAGCTTGTCCCTATGGTTCGTTTGGAAAAGAAATGTCTTCTGCCAGCAATATTTAGAGTTTTACAAGTAGTGTCTAGTCTTGAATTGGCAGTTCTTAAACTTCATAGGTAAAAATATTGTATTTTGCCAACAGTATAATATTGTATTATTTAATATTATTTTATTATAATATATATAAAATAATATTTTGTTAACAGCCTCTTGCCTTTTGTAATAAAATTTTTTCTGCCAGCAATATTTGGTGTATCTAGTAGTTTAGAAGATTCTTCTGAAAGTATTGTAAGTTTTTTGGAAACTTTTAAGACTTCCAGAAGTAGTATCAAGTCTTCCAGAGATAATATTAAGGGTTTTGGAAACATTTCAAGTATTCTACAATTAGTATTAAGTCATCTAGAAACAGTATCAAGTCTTTCAGGGCAAAATCTAGAAGTATTTCAATTGTGAGAGCAAAACCAACGGTAATATCGTGTTTTCTTGAAGCATTTCAAGTCTTTTGGAAACATTTCAAGTTTCAGGAAACAATCGGAGTTTAACATTTTATTGCACGGGATTGCGAACATTTTAGAAAAACAATTTTTGAACAAAAGTTGTAGTCAATTTGACTGTGAACAATGCTCTTGCAAAACTTTTCCTCTAACAGGCATTAATATCGAAAAAAAACCTCGGTTTACATCTTGTTGTTGGTAGAGTTGAGCATTTGCAATATTTAAAAAAAAATTAGTATAAAAATTGTAGTAAATTTTATTGTGAACAATTTTTGACACTTTTGCTATCAGATGATTGATTTAGGTAGTTTCAAATCCAGAGTAAAAATATTTTGTCAGTTGTTCGAATACAACTGAGGTCCTTTCTAATGAAATCGATTTTTGCTGTATTTTATTTTATTCAAATTGAATTTAAGAAAATTAAGGATGGGTTTATAATACATGACAATATACGAAAAGTCAAGGTCCTCAAAGTTTACAATATCTTAACAACAGAATTCTCGTAGTGCATCTAAAACATCAGTTATACATGTTTTGTAACGAAGAGGAGATTCACCTGCAAACCTTCTCGTACCCATCCTTTCACAGTTTACTTTCGCGGGATTGTTGTGAGGATATAAAATTGAATTTGCATGATAATAAATACCGCCAAAAATTCCAAACTTCGTGTCGGCTTTTAACGTAATCTTGTTTTTAAGAAGTGTTTAAAGTAACCATAATGGCCGCGACATTGACCTATGAGCACGTGAACTGTTAACCTCGTAGTAATTATTTTATTTATGAGTTCTCGAATTCATTATTTCGATGATTAAAAGATCGTTTTAAATATTACTGTATCTCGTGAATTGGATACTTTTCCAGTAATTTGATTTATAACATAACTGATAGTTTACATCCTTATTTTTAAACCATAAAATTGTGAAATTCAAAAATCTTGACTATAAATAAAAAAAGAATTAATAAATAGAATTTGAAAGTAATAAAAGTATTAAGAAACGATTAATGCCAATAAAATTTTATTGTGACTATCATAAAAGTATACAATGAGTTTTCTCATTTAGACACAGTTAATGTAAATTTACAACCGAACGTTTTTTTTTGAGTTTATAAATAACGAAGTTTTAAAAATCTTCAAAGTACGCGATAAATTTTATCAAACTCATCGAGTGTGGGAAACGTGAAAATGATTAATTACTCATATAAAGATTAGTTTACAGTTGATTATATTTAATACAATGAGTTTCCGCTTGTTTTTTAATTCAACAAAAGCGAAATGATCGTTAATGTTGCGCAATCATCATTCATTGAATGAAATTCAAAAAAGTACCAGGAAAAACAGGCAGCGAATTTGTTACAACGTAAATAGCATAATTACACTAAATTGCCCTGATCAACACTATTAGACAAGGTGACTCAGTTAAATAGCTCATCTGTGAGTATGATTGCACCTAAAAAAAGTTCTTTAAAGATGCATTTTGTTTTTAATCTGTTTTGATGATTAATATTTTTAAAATACTTTTGCGAACTTAGCCCCCATTTAGATAGGATTTTTTATGTATAGTGTTTTAATTGTAAGAAGAGAATCTGAGCATATCTCATTCGAAATTCGTTAAAACGACAAAATATTACAAAGGTAAAAATAATATTCGAATTTGTCTTGATATTTACTGGTGCATCAATCTGAGCTAAAACCTAAGAGCAAAAATTCTGGAGAGCAATGTTCTTGGCAATAAAATTTGTGTACTAAAATTACGTAAACTACTTCTACTAAAACTAAAGTTTATAGATAACATTCTGAAGGGCTGCACAAAGTTAATGGAAATGCATCAAGATTACGATTTAATGTTTACGTATTAACCAATGATTAAGCTTTCGAATGAGACATTATTCATCAAAATCGGTTAAAAGGTTCTCTTATTATAATCGAAATACTAAACATATAAAAACCTATCTAATTAAAGATTTTTTTTTTCATTTTTAAATATCACCCCATATAAATTATATAATAAATTAAAACAATTTAACCTTGAGACTGTTTAATAATTTTCGCCTTAATCATTAAAATTTAAAATTAGCTTGCAATTAAAAAACGTTTTGTAATCTTTTAAGAACAGGTTTAATAAATTGCTCGTTCAAAGTGTGATGAAAACGTGAAACGTGACTATACGAAACGCGATATGCACGTGATACACGATGAGAGAGTGTGTATGTTCATTTTATTACACAAAGTGGAGGGAATTATTGTATGTGTCACCTTCACAATTTTAAACAGCGCCGATATTCTTTATCTGTTTACAGTTTAAGCTTGATATTTACTGACTACTCTACTTCAAACACGATTATCTTTAAACGAAATTGATTGCAATGTTGTTTATCCTTCTTTTAAGATAGTTGA
Source organism: Onthophagus sagittarius (assembly GCA_036711965.1). Taxonomy (NCBI): domain Eukaryota; kingdom Metazoa; phylum Arthropoda; class Insecta; order Coleoptera; family Scarabaeidae; genus Onthophagus; species Onthophagus sagittarius. The sequence continues at coordinate 41,973,603 of JASERS010000004.1, forward strand.
ATTAAATCTAATTTTTGAAATTTGGCTTGTTAATAGTAAGAAATAAAAAATGTAAATAAGTAAATAGGTGTTAACTTTGCTAAGAGTTTAAACTAAGAAAGTCATTAAAGCAACTGGAAAAATCTAGTTTTCTAAAAACTTTAGATTCGTGTCAGTTATATATAAAAAGGGCCTAAAATTAGATTTTCAATTTAATTTTAAAAAATAAACCTTATAAACTTGAAGATAGGCAACTTATTTTACATATACTTACAGATTTCTTTAGCTTATTTAAAATTGTTAAAAAGTCTTAAAACATTTCTACCTCAACTACAAACTTTGTCTGTGTTGTGTCTACAAAAAGTCTGTGTTATCTGTATTGCTATCTGTGTGGAAAGAAAAACTACAAATGGAAAAATAATGTAGAACAGAATACAGTGGAAGGTCAAGGGAAATTTAAAAGAGAATCTTAAGAGTTTATGTAGTCACCAAAAAGAGAAAAGGAAGGAGAAAAGGGAAGTCCACAAAAAAATTAAAGTTATGTAGTTGAACTGCAATAGATGGCATTTCCATGATATTCTCGAGGCAATGATGAACCATCAAAAACTAAAATGATTAACACAGAAAAGTAGCCGGCAGTGTTTAGTGTAGCAGTTTAGAAGTTTAGTGTATTCTAGAATCAGTATCAATTCCTCTGAAAGAATTATTGCAAGTTTTCTAGAAACCTTTTAAGCCTTCTAGAAGCAGTATCAAGTCTTAGGTAATGCCAAGGTTTTTGGAAACATTTCAAGTATTCTACAATTAGTATCAAGAAGAATCTAGAAGAAGTATTTTAAACCTACCAAAGGCAATATCGAGCCTTCTTGGAGTACTTCAAGTCTTTTGGAAACATTTCAAGTTTTCTGGAAGCAATCGGAGTTTTACATTTTATTGCACGGGATTAGGAACGTTTTAGAAAAACAAAAGTTGAACAAAAATTATTGTTAATTTGACTGTGCAGAATGCTTTTGCTAAACTTTTGCTCTCACAGGTGTTAATATCGAGAAAAACCAAAAATCAACATAAAAAAATAAAGTTATTCGGTTGAACTGCAATAGACGATGGAATGTCTATGATATTCTTATGGGGTAATGATCAGACAACATAAGGTTGATTAATAATAGGTCAAGATCTAAATCTGAGATGAGAGTGAAACAACTGCAAACGGACGAGCAAAATGGTTGTTTTATACAGACGAGAGGAGGACTGGGAAGAACAATTGTCTAATTGATTGAGATGAAAGCATGGATATTCGTACCAATATACTTCTCACAGAGTGATTTAAATAAAAATTTCGGGAAACTTTTAGATGGTTTAGAGGCAGGTGTTAAATTACCGAAGAAATCTGTTATCGTTGCAAGAGATTTTAATGCAAAAATGTGTATAGCAGAAGATGAAATAAACAATAAGATAGGATGCCCTCTGGAGGAATGAATAGCGAAAACCAAGATGATATTACTAATCAACGGGTCAACATCAACCTATAACGTAAAACGCATAACGGATCATTGATAATCGACCTGACTGAGTGGAAAGTTGAGGAAGATATAGGGACCATGAGCGACCATACTCCTATTATTTTCAGAAGTGACTTTCTTTTGAAGATAACTTTCTACGAATAGACAAAAATAATATTCACATCCGATCTATTACGATTACCAAAAGAAATCACTCGATCGTGCGATAAAGTTTTCAAAAAAAATTCTGCGAAGAAAAAACAAAAGGACCTCTGTACAGCTGGACTGACCAAGAGACCCAAGCAAGAGCGAACTGTACAGCAAGAAGAAGAAAGATGTCGAGAATCAGACGAAAACAGTTTAGAATAGACAAGGAAGTGAAAGCAAGGGAGGAGTATAGACTCACAACAAAGAAATTGACAAGAGTGATGAAGTATTATAAGGAGAGCAAATGGTTTGTGCGATGAATTAGAAAACAGCATATGGGGAACGGCGTATCAGATTGTAACGAAACAAATGCAAATGAGAACGAGAGAGAAGTTAGATGAGAAAACAGTGGTAAACTAATTCAAAAAGTTATTTCCAGTATTGCAACAAAATTGCAAGGGAAAAGATAACGATCAAAGGGTATAAACAGGGCATTGGAGGAGAAAGGTTACTCAATGGCAATTAGAAGGATATACCGGGTGTCCCTCAAAAGTGGCTCATTCCTATATTTTTTAAATTATTAGTGATATAAGAAAACCATGTGGAATGCATAATTAGGAATGCATTTTCTACTTCCGGTTATACCGGATGCGAGTACTAATTTCTATTAATTTTTATAAATCTGAATTTTTTTTTCTTCAGGTGGGTAGACGGCATCATCTCACATATTTTTTATTAAAAAAAATTTTACGATCATAGTTTTTGAGAAAAGAAAATATTTTGGTTATTTTTTAAAGTTGCAACCTTCGGAAAATGTATTTGAACTTTTGACACATAGTAGCTAGGTTAAGAGTATAAAGGACGCTATGTTCCTTTTGATTAGCTATTTTACAAGCAATAATCACTGCTATGCTTTAGTCAATGGTTCTCTTTAAATAATTGTGTAAACTAAAAGTGGTATCGAATTAATTCAGAAACACGAACAAACAATTAAATTTAATTCAATTATTTTTGATCTTTTTATGTTATCCTACTTAAGTTACACTACTTGAGTGTAACGTTATTTCAAATTGCCAGCAATTGTTATTTCCATAACCACCTGGAAAGGTGGTTATGGTATTCATTAACATAAAGTAAACAATCTAAATCATAACGTGTGATGAACATAGTACATTGTAAGTTACTATCAACTGCAGAACATTAAGTGTAAAAGAACAAAAAGATAAACAACAAGAGAACCTTTTAATCGATTTTGATGAATAATGTTTCATTCGAAAGCTTAACCATTGGTTAATATGTAAAGATTAGGTCGTAATCTTGATGCATTTGCATTAACTTTGTGCAGCCCCTACAGCCCTTCAGAATGTTATCTATAAATTTTTGTTTTAGTAGAAGTAGTTTATGTAGTTTTAGTACACAAATTTTATTGCAAAGAACATTGCTCTCCAGAATTTTTGTATTTTTACAAAACTATTACACGAATATAGTTTGTAATGAACCAGAAATATATATTTTTTGCCTATAATTTTGGTTTTTCAGCATAAAAATCAAGCACAACTAAAAAATAAAAACATATACGCTAATTCATAACCAGACATAAACTAGATATGATGACTCTGGGGGAATTGTCTCCAAAGTGTCATCATTTAAAAATCTTACTATAAAAATTAATTGAAATTAAAAAATTAATATCGATGGAGAAATGTCTTATGCATGAAAATTGTTAGCTATGATCTAATTCATAGTAATTCATTATCTTTTACTGATTCATAGAGTGTTGCAGTAATAACACGGAAATTTCTAAAATATTATAATTGACGATTTTTATTGCAAAACTCTTTCATAACTCAAAAATTAAAATGGATGGTCAAAGGCCTCATTCACAATATATCTTCAAATATCTTCAAAATATCATAATTTCAGATTTTCAACACAAAAATCAAAAATAATCCATAACCAGTCACGATCTATATTCCTATCTGTTTGGGGGAATTTATTGATTAATAAATCTTATTCACTCCTGATTGGAGTGGAGGACTCGCGTTTAAATCTGGATATTATCTCTATAGTACTGTTTTCTATTATTATGATGGTGTCCCCATCATATCTGTATCCAATGTCCCCCCTGAGATGCAGATTTTTTTCATTGGCATTAAATTTTGTATGAAAAGGAGCGCACTCGTTTGGTTCGTCCAACCCAACTATGAGGCGCCGAATATCTTTAGACCGTACTGGTTCAAATATACAGGGTTGGGTTGGGTTGTGCTTAGCTGTGCATATGAAGAAACTTTTTAATGAAGGCCTTAGGTGTTAGTTAGACCTTAGTTAGTTAATAGTTTCTGAAGTAGAGTGTTTCACAAACTGATTTGACAATCCTGTATATTTGAATTGAAGTAAAACTAAAAGTAAATCTATGAAGAGTATTTGTTTTTCTATCGAAATAATTTGACAATTTTTGCAGATTTCTTTCGATCAAATTTATCCAACTTAAATTTCTACATGGATATTACATGGATAATTAATTATGTTAATATTAAATTGCTAAAGAATTAAATAAGAAATCATCGATGGTTTTCTAGTTATAATTGAAAACTAAGCAAGCAAAAAAAAGGAATACCTTACCCCCGAGAATAGCTGTTGCACTGTGTAATTTCTCAATATTTAAAGCAAAATACAATCTTTCATTCGCTTATAAATTCAACTAATAACTCATTGACTCATTACTTATTAGGTGCTAATTATGCTAATTATTGAATAATTTGATGTATTGACTTCAGTATTAGCATAATTGTTGGAGTTACTTGAGGGTTTCCAAAGTTTGCAATCGATTATTATATAGTCGATATATCGTCGATCGTCGATATATATTATTATAGTTCATAGTTAATCTCTTATTAATTCATTTAATTATCATTCAAACTAAACTTGTAGACTTATACATATTTAAATGCATGAAATTTTTATTCAGTTATTGAAATTTCTCATTCTATAGATTATTTATTTCTAACTCTTCGGCAGTTACATAAAGCTCGGATAAATACCACAAAGGAGTACAACCTTTAAATGTATCCCAATAAATATAAATTTCACCTTGACGTTATCAAACGCAGTATTTAAAGATTGATGTCCATACAAATTTATCATACTTCAAACGAATGTTTATTTAGCCAATTGTTTGTATAAAATAGGAACATAATCGTCCCATTCCGCTTGGTATAAGTTACCAGCAACAGGTTAACCCAATTGATATTTTTCAGTACATTTTTTGATAGAAAATATCTCTGTATTATCATCAGAATTATTTGTAAGTCTTGGCTCATCTAAGTTTCATTTTCCATTTTGTTGGTTAACCAAAAAAACGTTATGTCGTTACGTTTTCTACCCAGTTCTTTGCAGTGATCTGGATCAGACATAGTGAGATAATGTCTCTCGCTCGGAAATGATACCACTCGCGAAATGTGGGATCTTTACGACTTGGAGCATCGGGATCCGTCAAACAAATAGTGTATAATGCGTTATCATCGGCTGTCCATGTGATATTTTGAATGTCTTTTAAATCCGTGCTGGGCCATTCCTTTCCAACGTCTCTCATTCTGAGGTCTTGTAGAGTAGGTAATCACATAGGATGTGTCGAACAGTCTCCTCATTCTCTTCAAAGAAACGACAAATCTGACTAGTAGCAAGCTTAAGGTTATAAAGATGTTTGTTTACCTTACAGTGACGCATAACAAGTCCCGTTACAATTCGTAGGGCGTTTCTACTGAGCCTAGTAGAAACGCCCAGCAGATTTTTCAGTTGTTTTTCAGTTGTTGAGCAGTTCTTTAGACAAATAGCAGCTCTTCGTCCTGTCCTACCAGTCTATGAACTTTTTGCGGAGCGATTAACGGTTCAGGTGAACAGGTCGCTCGTTTGTGGCAGCTCTTTTGGCAAGCCTGAGTGTTTGTTACCTGAACAGGTCGAGTGTCCTTTTACAAAAACAAAAACAACTAGCGGTATTACTTCGTTTCAAATAGCATAGTATCTTGATGATATCGTTCATCTTGTTTATAAAATTAGGCACCTAAATGGTTGCTAAATGGCTGCTGCATCTGCACAATTGCTGAATTGTACAGATGATGACGTAAATAATGCATTATCAAGGTAGAGTAGAACATTTTCGAATACATGGATGATTTTGAGGAAGAAGAATTTTGAGTGCTTATTAAAGAAACTCGTTATCATCACTGAGTGTTGCTGTTTAAAGTTCTCTTACAGTCATTAACCAGATTCGATATCGTTTTCACGGCTTGTAGCACCTGGAAAGCGGGTTGACTGTCTGAGAAGGATCTTATTCTCATGTTCCTCATCCCTTTCTCTAGAAGAATTTTAGCTCCCATGTCAATAGCAAATACTTCACTCTGGAATACCGTACAATAAGTATTCAGGCTGTAAACTTACTTGATCTGAAATGTCTGGAAAAATACTCCTGAATACAGAATCAGTACCTCTTGATTCCTAAGATATGTCGGAAAAGGTTTGAGCATACTGCTTAAACCTGTAAATACAATACAATGCAATACAATTTATTGCTACAAAAAAATATATATATACATTATTCTTTAATAAAAATTGATATTGCGAATATATGTAAAAAAACAAAATAAGTTTATATGCCAAGTAGCAGAAAAAGAATATGAGATAATAAGAAGGAAAGAGACTGGAATGAAGCGAAAAATGATTGGAGAAGAAGAAATAAAGCTGTAAGCAGAGAACGGAAGAGAAGAGGCAGATTGTATCAGGAGACAGTCTGAGATAACTGTTGTGACAACAGGCGATCTCTAAGTGAAGCTCTGAATACGGAAAAACTACGGGCTTTCCGTAACACAGTGGGTAAGTTTTTCCACAGCGTTATATCTTGCAGTGTGTATGACCCATAATATCTTTCCGTACGATGAATCTGAAACATGAGTGGGACACCAGATTGTGATCTAGTAGGAAGACCGCGAGAGGCCATGAACTGAAATGCAGTGAACAGATAGATTGAAGACTGAGAGGAAAGAATCTTGTATAAGGTAGTTAGTATGCGGATAGATATACGGTTCTCAACGGTAAGCATTTCGAGGTGATTACGATAAGGTGTAACATGCTCATATTTTCTCAGGTCTAAGATAAAGCGCACACAATTATTTTGTAACCTCTCCAATTTGTTACGAAGACCAATCGAAAGGTCCGGGTATACGGTATCGGCATAGTCCAAATGGGGAAGAATTAAAGAGTAATAGAGGTTACGACGAACAATAGGTGGAAGGAAACAACCAAGCTTGCGTAGGGAGTAGAAACATAAATAGACCTTCCTATAGATAGACTGAATCTGGGGCTGCCAGGACAATGCAGAATCCATCATCACACCCAAGTTTTTAACAGTACGAGAGAATAGTATAATATTATCATCAAGTGACAAATAGGTATTATTAAGGGAGTAAAATTTTGTTACCAAAGAACACTAACAAGATTAACCTTATTAACCTGCATTATCGCTGCTAGAAATTCATACGCAGCTGCAGTTGTATAAATCTGAAGGTCATCTGCATATAGGTGAAAGTTGCACTTAATTATTTTAGAAATGGAGTTTATAAAGACTGAAAATAAGAGTGGACGCAAGACACTGCCCTGAGGCACACCACAGTGGCTTGTAACTACAGACGAAACTGATGAGGAGTCACGTACATATAAGGATTAGAAAGGTACGATTGAAACCAAGCGGCACAGCTCGACGAAAAAGCCACAGAAGAAAGAGTTGTCACCAACAAACTATGATCAACAGAATCAAGTGCCTAGCTGAAATCGAGCAAGACTAATAAGGTCAAACGTCGATCATCACAACCACGTCTAATATCATCAGTAATTTTGATGAGCTCATCAAAATACTGCTGCACCTGTACCAAGCGCTCTAGTGCTTTGGAAATTACGGAAATAATAGATATAGGACTAAAATCAGACTAGTGGGACATTTAAGTTTAGGTATTAGTACAACGTAAGCTAGTTTCCAAATAGAGGGGAAGGTCGATGTCTCATTGGAGAAGTTAAATATGTGGAGTAGTACAGATGTGGAGTGGAGTATTACATCCAAAATAGGAGCTGCTTAGTACTGACACCATCAGCACCAACACTAGTGGCCTTAGAATGACTGAGAGCCTGGCGGACTTGAAGCTCGTCAAACAGCTCCAAGGAAAGTCTGGAATTGACAGTAGCAGAGGCATTAATAGCGGTAATAGTTGATGCCTTAACTAAATCATTGAGAGTAATTGGAGATTCGGCAAAATAATTAGCGAGATTAGCGAGAGCTATTCAACTACACCAAGAGAACGCATAGTTTTCGAGAAAGTGTTACGGGTAGCGTAAGACAATTTCCGATAAATATATAATTTTTTTAAGTTCTTACAACGGTGGTTGCAGCGGTTACGCAAGGTTGCACGGTAGGTTTCCCAGTTAGCATTGGATTGATGTCTTCGAAGAAGAGTTTTTGTAGCATTGCGTTTGCGCATAAGATCTTTATCCTCACCATTGAGCCAGGGTGCAGGTAAGTGCTTTGTTTTGTTTAAACCTATAAATGGTAGTTCTAGCCACTTTCTCTATATGTACATGCAAAGGAGTTAGGCCAAATAGAACATCCATTGTTAGAGTTCACGTTGTGCTTATTGCACCAGAGATTGCCAATCTAGCTACTCGTTGGAGTGACCAGGTGGTCACTCCATATGTGATCATAGGTTTAACCCCGGTCGCATAGAGGCAGCACTGCTTTTCAGGGATAAGACCTAAATTTTTACCATAAAGACTGCGACAAGTCCATAAGGACAGTCTAGCTTCATGTAAGTCTCCCTGCAAATACAGTAGGGCAAGCAGTAAAGTCATAAATTGAGTATAGATATGGCTTAGAAGAAGATTACAACGACCATTTGTGGAAAATTTCATTCAATAAAATTTGTTCAACTAAGATTATTCATCCAATAAAGATTATTTATCTAAACCTTAGCATCAATTTTGCTGAAAATTAACTGAGGAATCAATAGCACATAAGTTAAAAAAATAGCTTATGAACTCTTTGGAAGATTTATTATACTAGCATAGTACTTTCACAATGACTTAAAATTTCTCACCCTCAGATGACGATATTGAAAATGTTCCATACTATTACGAGTATAAAAATTAATTAAAAAAATTAGCATAAATAGGAGTGTAGGCTACTTATCTTACCTATGTAATTTAAAATAAATTTTGTACTTATATTTAGAAATAATAATAACAGTTATTATAATTGCAAATTTATTATTCATTAATATGCAATCATTAAAAACGTAATACATTGCATTAAAAGCTACGATTTATTTAATGATAAAAAAAATAAAAATATTATATGCAGCTTATTTTACATGTACATTAGAGATTTCTGTAATACTAAATTAATTTCTTATGAATTTATTGAAATAAAATTGACCATTTTTTGCTTAATTTTCAATATTTAGTATTAATTTAATAAAGCCACTTATAAAATCGTTATTTTGTCCATTTTTAAATTACGAAACATAATAATTCATTAAAAATAAATAATTACAACTTTCCAAAATAATTAATATTCCTTTATATTTAAGAATTTCGCATAGCGAAGAAAATTATTCTGGTTCGTCTATAATTTGATTCGCCCTTGCGACCGTCTGAATGTAGTAATTAGAAGATCTGAAACGTAATTTCAAGCCGGTTGGTCTTTGAGAAAAAGCATTTGCTGTTTAATTACCTTATTCAAGTCGTCGTTTTTTTCTCATATTTTCCAACAACAAAAATACGTTAATAATTATTTATGCCATTAATTTGATTTCCACCAAATTAATTTTGAAAAATCCTATTAAAATTTGATTTGCATAAAACTATGGGATTGACGATATTTTTAGTAACCTTTATTTTTTGATATTGCGAAAACTCGATGTGAACTTTATGAAAGTTGAGATGCAATTATTTCAGTTCAATGAACCACGACGTTTTTGGTATTATGCAATTTTTATCAAGCCAGGTCAACTGTGCTTATAATTGAAGGGAAAATCATCAATCAAATAAATAAATAAATGACAATTTAAGTAAAAAAGCTACCAATAAACGTTTCAATTTAAACGTAGTAGAAGTGTGGATGTGGATGTAGATGCAGAAAGTCGTTGTAGCGAAGTTGTCGGCGTGGAATTGTAGTTGAACGCCGATCTGGATTTATGAGTTTAATCAGAAGCGATTTAAGTTGTATTGAATTTATGTAAAACTCCGGGATGGGGGTCTGTTTTATTATTTTGCCGCAACAGCAAATTCGATTCATTAGTTTCTCGGCGAGACGACGGGATAATGAGGAATCATAATCATCTTTTTTTCCACAAGCTTCCATTAAAATCCATTCGGTTAGTTCGAATTGATTTAAAACTCGATCCCGACCATTTTCAATTATCTGCAACCGCCCGTTTCTTAACTTTATTATCTTTTGCTTTGTTTGAGATAGTTAGCTTTCAAAGTCTCTTTCATTCTTAGTGATAAGTACTTTTATAGAGTTTGGATTGTTTACTTTTCACTTTCTGCTTTCGTTTCAACTTAACTTTGTTTTAACAAGATTATTTTCCACAAAAGAGTTTCAGTCTGTTTTCTTATTTTAGCAAATAAATCAATAACATCGTGTTTATTACTAAGCAAAATAAAGCAAAACATAATTATTTTAACAAAACTCTTTCAATCTCCTCCTTATTTTACGAAACGTATCGATTGCGCCATTATTTTAATCAGTACTAATTAACGTCAACATCCCCATCTTAAAGTAAATTCCTCTAAGTTATTCTAAAATGCTTTGTTACGTTTTGTTAACTTCAAAGTTAAACATGAATCGTTAAGTAAAGCTCAAAATTCGCACTTTTTTTAAAATTTATAACCTACATATAGACATAGAAATAACGAGACACATGGAAAGCTCCCATCGACATTCCGTTGACATAAATCGCGATTAGATAGCTTCGGATGGCTACGTACATGACGTGAATACCAAAGTGATCAATTATGTTCTCAAAAAAAAACGAAAAGATAAAATAAGGTGATGCTAAATGAGGAATTACAGCAGTTAATTTGAGCAACAAGGATCGGATTCGTTATAAAACAGCGAAAGATAAAAAAGGTTTACTAAAAAATTTGAAACCTTTTGAAAGTAAAACCCCGGAGCTTTTAGTTTTGGATTTTTTCGATCCGATCCGACAAGTTAAGAGTTGTCCGTGTTTCCTCTTTTTTATTACAAGACCATGTCGACGGATTTGTGTCAACCGTGGAATGTTTCATCCACGCTCTGTACACATAGCGAAGGCGTAAAAACCACCAAGCAATATTTTCTTTAATCAGAAATATGAATGAAACCCACAGTAAAAATTATGATCATTTTTTCCTCTTTTTATTGTATTAGTATAATAAATATGTTATAAAAGATACGGCTGATGAATTCAATCATGTTATAATAAAGAGCGATATAAAATATAAAGATCTAATTTAACCCCTTTTACACTTCAAGACACAATAAAGACCCCGTTAGAGTAAATGTTACCCTTGTGTATAATTTTACCTAAATCTTGCCTGGGGCTAATTGACCAAAACGTTCAGCACCTGACCTCAACTGAGTTGTATAACCACATTTTGAATAAATAATATAATTTAGATGAATATTTAATCAAAAGTTATAATAGCCTACCCAATCCAAGTTTTTGTTAATTTCGTTTTTACAATAACGATGTAATAAACTGCAACAATTAATGACCCGATCTCTTCATTGTTTTTTTGAGATAGCGAATTATTAAATACAACACTAGAATCTTTGATTTTTTAATAAATCGAATTTTACTAAAAATTTTATCAATTTGATAAGAACACATTTTGAGCTATCTAAATCCGGGTTTTATCTTTTCAAAATTTATTGGTGTCGCCCAAAAAATAGATCTAATAAGCAACTTTAAGCATAAAATAGTTTGTAAAAATAAATAGCTTTTGGATACGTCACTGTCAAGCAGTGATGTTACGAATATGGGTTTAGCTATATATCTGTTCTGTGGGTTCTATCTGTTCGGTGTTCTGCGAATGCGGATTTAACGAATCCGGAGTTATTGAAAAAAATTACATACTAAAATCCTCCCATTCTACTACTTCTTTTTTATATCTATATACATATAACACAGAACTCAACAGTTAAAGTAATGAATATTTGTAATTTTCAGATTTTTGAAAGAGCTTCTAACATGTCAAAGGATAGAAAACGTAGCTTAGGATGTGTCAATATGATAGCAATTGATTCTATACATCTTTAGGTTGCTTAATAAGTAAATTAATTAAAAAGTTTCGCTTTCTCCGAAAGTCCGAAACTTTTCTTTAAAATAAAGGAATTAGTACAAGATATTATACAAAGTATGTATCCAGGCTGTTTCAGAATTGCACAACACTATTTCAGGGATATGTTCTCCAGCATGAGACAAATAAGAACATTTATATAAACATAAGTATCAAATTAATTTTTTATCGAGATATTAAAAAGTTAATTTATTGAACAATAAAACATTCAGAGTAACTGTTCAAAGTGCCCTCCGTTTTGTTGAATGCAGCATTCAGCACGACGAATTCATGATTCTCTGGCATGGCTTAGAACATCGGGACGACCCCTCATAGTAGCTGTTGTTTCTTCGATGCGATTTCTTAGCTCTTTTTGCGTGGCAATAGACGTAGAATAAACCTCAGAGTACATCCAGCCTCTTACAATATAATCTAACGACGTTAGATCTGCAGATTGTGGTGGCCATCTAGGTCCGTTTCGGCCAATCCATCGGTTACCATATGCTGTGTTTAAATAATCGGTGACAATATGAGAAAAGTGAGCAGGGGCACCGTTATGCATGAACCACATCCCCAGTCGGTTGGCAATCGGAATATCTTCTAGAAGCTCATACAGATTATTTTGCAAAAAATTCAAGTAAGATATTCCTGAAAACCTTGTTGGTAAAAAGAAAAGGCCGATGAGATTATCATCAAGAAGACAACTCCAGACATTTAATGAAAAGGTACATACCTTGATAATGCGTAATAGCAGTCGTATGAGGGTTTTTGTTCCTCTTATAATCCTCTGGTAACAAATGTTGCACACACGTAACGTGATATGGACACAATAGTTGCTCGCGCAATGTTTGCCATACGCTTGCAGAAGAAATATTGTAACGATGCGACAATTTTCTGGTGTTAGTAGTAGGAGATACAGAACAGCATGGAGTATCCCTTCCTCAACGTTAGCAGTTCGTCAAAATCTTTGACAACGTTTTGTCGTTGTGGTTTTAGCGTGCCAGTTTCCCTAAGACGTTTTTATGTACCTCGCCATAAATTAAAACAATGTCGGTTTATTCTTCAAATGTGAATAAATTAGTGGTATCCCCCATGATATAAAAAAGGAAAGTCTTCTTATTAACTCATACGAAAATGTGCAGAAATAGTAAAACAGGTTACTTATTCACACGAATATTATTTAATACTAATCATTGATTTTTATTTATTTATTTTTTTTGTTTAATCATCTGTCAAACACAAAAGCGCTTTGCAATTGCAATCCACGTCAATCTGATTAAATTCAAGACATTTAGATATTTATCTTTTAACTTTTCAATATCTCGATAAAAAAATAATTTGAAACTTAGTTTATATAAACTTTCTTGTTAATTTCGTGTTGGAGAACGTATTTATGAAGTAATGCCCTGCAATTCTGCAACAGCCTGTATATACATGGTGAGTTATTAGTATCCTGGCGGACAATAATCACTAAAGAGTTTGAGGAAGAACAAAATGTTTTTTACAAAAGTTGTTTAACTCACCACTTTCTATTCGCTAAAGTTATATAGGGTGTTCTATTTAGGTGTAACAGAGAGTGCGTAATTTTTTCCAATGGAACACTTGTATATTTTATCATATGAATATTACGAAATTACAACGGTATATGTTACTAACTTATACAATTTTGAGTTTATGAGATATTCAATATGTTCAAACGACATATTATCCGATTTTACCTTGAAACTATGTCAGATACATAGAAAAATATGATATCTTAATAGAAGTAGTACATATTATAAACTATACTGAATAGTATACTTAGTATATTATCTTAATATCTTAGTAAGTATATGACAGTATCCAAAGATATTAGATACACTGTATAGCGTGTTCATCAAGGTCACTTACTTTTGATGTTTTTCAAATGATGTTTTCTTAATTTTGTTAAATGGAACACAGAATATCTTTTATGTTGGTTGAATTGCCCATCAAGTTCCCTTTAATATACCAAAATTCTACAAATAATACCAAATTCGTAATGTTCAAAGAGTTTGTTTGGCATTTCCAACCATTTAGTAATGCACACTTTAAGTGCAAAGTTCCATAAAAATCTTAATATTTTGGATTGCAAAATAAAGAGAGCTGACTTTATGTTTCCGCATTCCAAGTTGATCAGGTTTAAATATTTTTTGTTTTAAGCAAGATGCAACTTTTTTAAGTTGGTTTCCACAAAAATCCAAGTCTTTGTGCTATGATGCAAATACAGTTTAAACGTACTTAATAAGCATCAAATTAACATAAAGTTCAAAGAGTTATGGTTCTTATTTAATAAAAATATCCGTTAAATACTTAATCAACCTAAAAAATTTGAAAATAATAGATTTTGGTTTTTTTGAGAGGGTGTCGAAGATATCAAAAGCTAAAAAAATATTGCTAGGGTGTGTTAAAATAGTTAGAATACATCTTTAAGTTGTTTAATGTACGTAAAATAATTGTAAATACTAAATGGGTCGCTTTCTAGAAAATACAAAAATGTTCGATTATATCTAATGCACCAAAAACAGTTTTAAAATGCACTGCTAAATCCGGATGTTTCTAGTCCTTTGTCTAGTATTAGTTGTAGTAATAGTGTTTTTCAAACGCTTTAAAAAAATATTTATTAATGCCGAGCGTTGACCTGACTTGATGCGGATGTATTTGCATATTCTCAAAACAATGCAGATTATTCGCAGTTACAGATGCGACTGCGAATATCCGTTACCACTGTAAAGTATCATCAATCATATAGGAAACTTTCTGTTCTATCTGGTGAGTTGAAAGAAGATTCAGTGCAGTCGTGATATAATGAGGTTATGGTTTTAAAAACAATAAAACTATATTTTATTTTGATTAACCAGGAAATTGAAGATTTGGAAGGAGAAATTAGTGATAGGGATATAAATGTAGAAAAAAATAAGGTTATACAAAACGATCCAAAACATCTAGAAAACGGTTTGGATGTTAAAGAATCTGGAAGTGAATTCAACCCAAGCACAAGTGATGAATGTTCGTCTTCGATAGATGATCTAACTACTAGAGAGATTGAAGAAGAGATTGTTGCATGAACAAGAAAATAGAAAAGGTAAAGCATAAGTAGGAAAAAATAAAAAAACAAATGAAGACACTACACTGTTAAAGGAATTCTTAAAGAGCCTAGAAAATGTATTGATTTCACCTGCCATTGCCCCCATAAAATACAATACACTTTTTGACTAACTTTGGGGTGTTCGGGTTTATGATGTGCAAACTGGTTTTATTGTCGCCACCCTTAACGAAAAGGGATTAAAGCGGAAACGCAATAAAGAGAGTAGTAAGAAAAATTTTACTCTTTTAATCAAGCATACCAAATATCTTCAAAAGAGTGAACGAAATGATGAACGCGGAAAGAAATCTCGAGAGAAGAATAAAATTCTAGAGGACACGATTAATAAAATGATTTGTCAAATTACGAAGTTTCCTACATCATTGCGCATTATGCGCGTAGTTAAACGAGTTCAAAATTCTTGGCCAGTAATTTAACATTAGATAAAATGTTCAAACTTTATTTAGAAGAGCGAAATCCTAAACTTAGCTTGACATCATTCCAGAAAATATTTTATGAACAGTTTAATTTAAGGAGAACTACACTGAAAACTAAAATTGATGACAACTTAAATGCGAAAAATGAGTTGACAGATAAGCACAAACAACATCTAGAGCTACAATCTAAATCTCGTAATGCTATGGCTGCTGCTAACTTCAAAAATGCTATTGAATTAAACAAATTAGTAGTATTAATTTATGTCATGTGGAAGGTTTTAAGTTTGTCATAGCTCTTAACCAATATTATTTACTACAAAAGACTATTTTCTAGCTATAATGAAGTCATCTATTCAGCAAAGAAGGAATAGCAGGAAGAGGGGCGCAGGAAGCTGGTACATGTATAAAAAGATACAGACAAGTGCCTAAAGATACTACAATATTTATCAAACCTTAAAGCCCGGCCATCTTGATTATGATATTGATGAGTTTAGTGAAGAACTAGATTTTGATATTGAAAATGAAGATATATCGAAGATATATTTAAAAATTATTAAATTATAATAAAGTTGCGTTTTATTACATAATAAAAATTAAAATCTTTTTTGAAAAATTATTGAATTTCACCCCTTAAAGACAATATTGTGGTTTCATTTTTATCAGTATAGAATCAAAATAAGAATAAGTTTCTTGAAACCACAACTTCTCATAGATTAAAACTGCTATTTTTTCCATATTACTAAATCTTTATTTGCAATTATCTCAAAACATAAATTTGGCGCTATCCAATTATGCTGTTGTAATTATTTGCATAGTTACACGTAATTACATATATGCAATTTTCGTGGCTTTTGGAGGACAAAGTCCTGGTACAATCATAATATCGATTAAACTGATATATCATTGTTGTCACAATTTCCTATTGATTGTATTAGAACGTTAAAGATTACAAAGGAATTATACGGGATATTTGTTGTTTTTTATGTAACCATCTGAACTAGTAAACGGAACAGTAATTATTGACTTTATATTGAAAGCAATACATCGGAATCATATAAAAATATGATGTAGATGTTTTGCTTGTATAAGAAAGTAATGACAACGTCTTATATACAGATTGCTTCAAAAAATCGCTGACAGACTTCTAAACCAGGTAATACATGAAAAACTAAGGTGAGTGGTCTTAATATATATATGGACTCGCAAATTTCTCCTTAGGATGTTAATTAAACAATATTTGTAATAAAAAAGCATTTTTTAAATTTTCTACGCCACTGCTAATTTGATCAAACGGGCAGCATTTCTCTATAAAATGATGAGGTCTAACAAAACTGATTAAAACAACATTATTTTAAGAAAAACAAGTTTGAACAAAATTTCTTAATTAAATTTCTGCAAATTTGATATCAAAGTCATCTGTATGGACAATACTTTACCAACAACAATTGCCACATTTTCTCATCAATAATTGCATCAATTATCTTTCAACTGCAAACGAATTGATGCCACATTACCCAAAAATTCTGCCGTTTGAAAAAGTTAGCAGTGGCGTAAAGAATATTTTTAAAAAATATTCTTTTCATTGCTAAATGTTAAAATTTTAAAGAAACTTTAATACCCTATGTTTCGTAAGAGAAGCATTTGGACATATTCCCGTATAGCAAATATACGCTAATTTTATAGTTTTTCTGAGAAAGTTTGTGAAACTATGTGATCTGCTAATGTTGTATACCAAAACTTGCAAAAATCGGTTTTTTATTTAACTCTTCTTTTAAGATACGTCAAATGAAGAGAGCATTTTTTAAAAATCTCTATAAGATGAGTCGATTAATTTGATATCTTTAAATTTAGTACAATCCGACCTGAAATATTCCTCTATTACCTCATAAAGTTTAATTTTGTAAATTCTAATCATTTGGGAGAAATCAATTTTTCTCTAACTTTTTTTTTGAATAAAATGAAAAAAATGTTTGTACTAACATTTACTTTTTACAATGGATATAATTTAGTTATTTGTCTTATTGTTAATTAGTTTCGTAGTAAAACTAATTACGATTTACTAATTACGAATAACCGAATATAAAGTAAATTATATTCGGTTGAAAATTTAAAAATATCTATTCTACCAGTATGTCAAATTTGAAAAAATAAAAATGTTGGTTCAGTACTTTTAACAGGTTTTATTGTTTAAATTAGTCTGACTAGTTTCGCTTTTTACAGCATCTTCAGAGACTACGTGTGAAATGATTTAAAAACATGTGGATAATTAATTCCGAATATTTATTTTTATTACATCGAACCCATTTAAAAGTTAAAATTTATAAAATACAATATCTTTACATCACATTAACACGTTAAAATTATGAATGTCGAGAAAAATTACATTGTATTAAATGACGCGGGCATTTTTCAAAAATTAATATAAAATAAACCGATTAATTTAGAACCTTTAAATTTGGTACAATCCAACCTGAAACGTTCCTTTATAACCCCATTCTAACCATTTAGGAGATATCGATTCTTTTCTTTAATCTCTCTTTTAAGAAACGTTGAATGAAGAGAATAATTTTTACAAATTTTTACAGAATTAAATATGGTATCTTTAAATTTGGCATAACCAGATCTGAAACGTTTCATGACAATAACAATGATAATCTTTATTTCCAAAATGTACAAAACATGGTATATTTAATGCAATACAATTTTAATATTTAATACAATATATAAATATTTGTATATATTATTATTATTTATATATTTTTATATATTGTGTCAATTATTTATTTATATATAAATATTAAATTATAAATATTTCTATTAAATATAAATATTTAATACAATTATTTTGTAATTTTACATTTTATTATAGAATTCTTCAAGTGAATAAAACTCATTTTCTATTAACATTTTATTTACGTTCCTTTGAAATATTTTCTCCCCCAGTTTCTTTAACCTCATTAGTAACTATATATCTCTATACTATATATAATCGAAATATATATAAAAGTATATATAATAAATTATCTCCAAAACGCGTGTTATAATTATTGTACGAGTCTTTATTTTTCGCTAATGTTTCTTTTTGCTTGTGAACATACAAGAGACAAGAAAGAGTAAAACACAAGGTATTGTTAAAATATTAATACGTTTGAAGTGTTCTCAATTAAAAATGTTCTCAGATTCTCTTGATGCACCCCATGTCAGTATTCCATATACTGCCATACTATGAAAATATGCAAAATATACATTCCTTAGCTCTTCACCAGGCAATATTCTCGATACGATTCGCAGGCAATACATGGAACTCGCTAATTTCTTTTTTAATTTTTTTATATGATCACTTCAAGAAAGCGTTTCCGATACCTATGTGATACCTAGAAATCTAATTGTTCGATTTTCTATCTCTTGAGTTTTTTTTTAGTATAAAAGGTAAGTATATGAGTTTTTCCCTATTTAAATGTAAAAAATTTGATGTGAACCAATTGTTGGCTATATCTAAACTTCTATTTGTCTTTTGATCTAGGTTCTGAAAAGCCTTAAAAGTATTCAAAAATGATGTGTCATCTGCATGTAGACCAACCTAAAATATGATGATTTAACGCAACTTACTTTATACCAAGTAGCACTCCTGAGAGGTTATAGGCCTTCAAAGTTGAATCTTAAATTTTGAAAAAAAATAATATCTCGGTAATAGATTAAGTTAGAAAAACCAAATTTGGTATACGTTATGAATGTACCAAGGGCTTCGGTAGGAAGCAGGGATCATTTAAAGCATTTCAAGGGGTTGGTTAGGGATGATGGTACCCTAAAATTTGAAAGACTTTTTAATCCGTCGGCAGATTTAATATCTCATTATTTTATGTAGAATTTAATTTTAAAACTTTTTTTACTCTTATTATTTTTTAAAAAACCTAGCCATTTTCATAAAAAACCCGAATAATTAAAGACGCGTATTTTATCAATTTTAATTAAAACCATGGAAAGTTGAGTTGACTGTGAAATTTTACGTGAAATTTGACAACTAGGAAAAAATTATTTGGTTTTAGTAATTTTTTACTGTAAAACAAATAAAAATAATAAATAACAAGGTAGAACAAATAATTTAATAGAAAATCAAACAATTTAAATTAAAAAAAAATGATTTGGTAACAGTAATTGATAAGTATTGTTCAAAATGGCCACCATTTTCGCTCAAATCACCAATTTTCGGCGATTTTAATTATGATTGGTAAAATACGTATCTTTAGTTATTCGGGTTTTTTGTGAAAACGACTAGGTTTTTGAAAAAATAATAAGAGAAAAAAAAGTTTTAGAATTAAATTGACCATAAAATGTAATAAGAATTTTTTAAATCCGCTAACAAGTTAAAATTTTTTTTCAAATTTTAGTACACTTATAACGTATACCAAATTTGGTTTCTCTAACTTAATCCATTACTCAGATATTAATATTTTTCGAAATTTAAGACTCAACTTTGAAGGCCTATAACTTCTCATGGGTGCAACTTGGTACAAGGTAAGTTAAATCATTACATTTTAGGTTGATCTACATGCCCCTGCTCTGTGTCTGTTCTTATGCGGGACACCTGTATACAAACGAAATCTGCTCGTATACTTTGTACGGAACCTTGTGGTACTCCCATTTCAAACTTCCTACAATTTGATGTTGTTTGATTCCAATAATTGCGTTGTCTTTTATGCCTGTTTTTTCAATTTCCTTTAAGAGAATGTTATGGTCTACAGATTCAGAAGCCTTGCTAAGATCCCAGAAGGCCACTTGTGTGTAACATTGCATATTAAAAGCAGCTAATATGTTTTGTAAGTAAGAAGTAGTACAATAAGAACTGCTGTCATAGTCGAGTTTTTCTTTTGGTATGCATGTTGATACCTTGTTAATATTTTTTCCCGTTATGTGTTTCATGATTCTATTTTTTATTCTGGTTTCGAAAACTTTTGACGTCATCGGCACTATTGCTATTGGCCTATATTTACTTTTATCGTTTGGATCCCTTGGTTTTTGAATAGGAATTACTCTAACATACTTTAATTGTTTTAGAAAACTACCCTTTTTTAAGCATTTATTTAGTAATATACATAATACATCTCTCATAGTTGGTTCTATGCTCTGAATCAGTTTCGTTGTTCATTCCATAAACATCTTTCGTATTTGTCATATTCAAGTTTTTAATTACCATTTCTACTTTTTCTACAATTTCTTCTATTTGCATTTCATCTTCTTCTTCAATTTGCATTTAACTTCCATGGTGATAATTTGCGTTTTACCACTGTTTATAAAAAATTCATGTAGGTCATTTGCATCCAAAAGAGAATTATTTTCTTTCTTGCATCTTGTTTTTCTAGCTTTTTGCTTTACTATATTTCAGGTATCACTTATTTTGTTTTCAGAATTCACCATAAATTGTTTAAAAACTTCCTTTATTGTATTATCCATTAGTTTTCCAAATTCTCTTTTTTTATTCGATACAATTCTTTGTATTTTTCTTCATTTGTTAGTTCTACAATTGTGTAAAAAGCACCTAAAGTGTTTTTCATTTTCTTTACATCATCAGAATTCAGTTTAGTGTTGATAGTATGCATTTTCTTTTTTATTGTTATTTCTTTGAAAGCCTGATAACATGATGTAATTATTTAATTTAATGAAATTTTGTATAACTGGTTTACGCATCATTATTTTGATCTTTTATTGTTTTCCAATCACTGTTTCTTAATTTATTTATGAAATATTCTATTGTTTCTTTATTTATTAGTCTTATTTTTGTAACTTTGTTCATTCAAGTTTTGTATTCGAGAATAATTGATCAATTGTGCCAGATGGTCACCTAAATAATAATAATAATAATCCATAATAACCTCAATAAAATTTTCAAATCAAAGTTATAAATTATCTTCACAGCCAATTTAATATTAATAAAACTAAAACACTTCAAAGTTCCATCAAATTATGTGGTAATTACTTCAATAAATTACCTGATGATAGAAAACATCTAAAATTATCCTTGTATACTCAGTTTAATTAGTACATTTTTCCCTTATTCCTTATTTGCATGATATTCCCGCAGGAAATGAATTTCTTTCTTGTTTCCGTGTGTAATCGTCGGAAGTAATCAAGTATGACGAAATACGAGAAGCCGCGTAAAGCGTTAGATTTCCAACGCGAGAGAGCTAAAAGGGAACGCTTTGGGAAACGGGGTTGGTTGATAGCTAAGTCGACGACCGCAACACTTGTCGTAATTAAAAATGTAATTGAGTTCTCTAGTTCTGCTCGACTAACAACCCGTTTTAGTTCATCTTATTCAGTTTGACCGGAAAATAAGGGGGATTCATCAAAAGTGTTTTCAGCAAGTTTATGAAAACGTTGATGAGGATGTTTATTGTTTTATGAAACGTTAAAGTTTATTTTAGTTTAGTTGAAAAATTTACGGAAAAAGCTTATTTTAATTTTTGATTGATGGAAGAGCGGTTATGGTCAATGAAAATTAAAGATTAATGCTTCCTCGGTATTGATTAACTTTTTTTATCACGCAACAAATAAAGATCAACTTGTGAATAATAAATCTCGATTGATTAGAAAATGAATGATTCAAATTTGATTTTTATTATTATAAAAAAACTTTTTAAAGTTTCTGTATAAAATAATAAAGTACTTTGTATACAAATGCAAATTTTCTACTGTTAACATATGCAAAATAAGGTATTAAATAGCGACTACCCGCTCACCTCGGTTACGTGGGGGACATGGAGATAGGAAAGTATTCCATTTAGGTCATAGAATTAAATCCCTCAGGTCACAAAATTAACTTATAATTCCAGACTTAAAAGTTAAACATTTAATTAATTTTTTAAGATACATAAATATAGTACTTTTCCATACAAGTAGAGCTTTAAAAAGCTCAAGACTTGATTGATCTATGACTGTCATTATCAGGTTTGTATTTTTGTACTATCGTGTTTACTTTTGGTTGGCAATCGATTGTTTCGATGAAGATTACGGGTTATATTTAGAATGGAATCTGTTCGTTAATAGTTATAAATCTGTATTTTTTTGATAAGTATAGATATTTATCAAATATAATCTTTTACTGCATAAATTAATAAAAAATGAATTAAAGCAAGCCAATTTAAAACTCGTGAAATATTCAACAAGAAAACGTATGGTTTTATTATGTATAATTAAGTTGATTTTGATTTACAAAATCTATGTAAACGAATTAATATGATAATACTTGTCGATACCCAGAATAGAAAACAGAAATATGATTTTGGAGCATGTTGCATTACTACATTGTAATTTTGTTCAAGATAAACTAATCGTGATTTACTGTTATGATCATTTTTTCTCATTTTTATATCTCAATTGTCATCATTAATTATAGACTCCATTACCATCATCGATTGCATTAGACAAACGAGCTTTCACTTCTAAGGGTGACATGAACCAGAGCATAGGTCCATTAGGAATTGGTTCTAACTTTGAATTATATTTTAATTAGTTGAATGTATTTGAATATTTTCTCTATGTTTTACAATTTCAAGGTACAATCAGAGATTCAAAAGTTTTCATATTCCATGTCTGCTGCTGCTATTTTTTCAATTATTCCCTCTTGTATGTTTATGTTTAATAAATCATATTAGTATTTGAGAATTCTATCAGACTTCTCACTTGATTATTTTTTCCATCTTCCATGATTTTTAGAAGAGATTGCCTTTCTCACTGTTTTATCGCTTATCGCTTATATTATATTAAGTTATAAGAACTTAAAATCTGCCTTTTCTTATGTGAGGCATAATAACGAATTACAACTGAAGACTTGTTACTAATGTATATTATTTAAATTTAAACTTCTCTTATTCCTCTTCAACACGAGATCAACCAGGCTTAACACTTAAAATCTGACGTAGAAGTTATAAAAATATATTGAAAATAATAACGTATTAAATTCGATCCAATCAGTAGTAAGCTAATTGAATAGGAGCTGTATTTATCTATCAAATACATTCATCACGAGATAACAAAACTAGGCCTAAATCAAGTAAGTATTTAAATACGTAATGAGTACTTAATTAAGTATTCAATATGTGCTGTGTTGCTATAATACATTAACACAATACGCTACTCTAATCGATGGTAAAATGTGTAGTTACATCCAGTATATTAACATCATTTCAATTGCTTATATTATGTTAATTTACATTCATATACAATGACAAAATTGTATTTCATTATTATTATTACATTGCATAATTATGTATTATTACTTAATTATATATTTTGTGCAGTTTGGAGCGAGAATGCATGAAAATCTTAACTTAAAAAGTTAAACATAAAAAAGGAAGAAAAAAATTATATGAACTATGAAACAAACCATAATCTAATACAGAGTTTCTCAACTTGTTTTAATCTGCAGACCTCTAGAATTTGTCCAAAAAATTGTGCGGATCGGTCATTTATTTAGAACAATGTCGTGTTTGAACAATAATAATAGTATACCGTTGGAAATAATTCACGAGCACATCCTGTATAATCTAAACGCGTGTGTCTAGCGTAGGGTTCCTCAACCATTTTTTTGCGAGACCCCAGTAAGAATTTTTGTTATTGCATTGACCCCAAAAATAGACAATTTCTTTTCAAGGCGTCTTTCCCATCCTATGCTTATAAGTGGCAAAAAGGAAAGATCATGCAGCTTACATTAGGATTTTCAGAAAATGTAGAACCAATGTAGACCACAAAAAGAAGGTTGGAATTTTGGGAGAAATCAAAATAGAAGATATACGTCCAAAATTCTTTGGTTACTTGACATATTCTTAAACCCACAGGTTTATCGACCCACTACCGACTCTTAAATATATAGTTTCTCAAATTTAGTGGGAGGAGCTGGATAACACTGAAGTCTCTTACCACGCTTCCTTCAAACATGTTCGATGGGACTCAGATCTGGTGAACGAGTTGGCCATGGAAGCATTCTTACATGGTGCTCTTCCATAAAGGTCTGTACAACACGCTCGATGTGCGATCGGGTGTTGTCTTGTATATATAGAAGACTTAGGTGCCGCGGAAGGTATTGAAGCACAACGGGCTGTAACATCTCCGAATCTGTATCGGATTGAACATGTTTGGGACATGATGAGTCGGGGACTGCAACATTGTCCGACTAATGTTCAGGAGCTATGGAGGCCTGTTAAGGTGGCATGGTTTGTTACCCCTTCCACTACACTATAGCCACATATAAACTCCATATCATATCGTATAGCGATGGTACCCATCGCTCTCAGGAGATACTTTCGCCATTCCTACATCCCCTTCCAGCAGGATTGTACCGCTTTGTTCTACACCAAATTTCATGTCATGACGGTCAATTTTGCATATGTCTTCGTGTATTCATAATCAACTAGTGGACCTTCAATTCCTAGAAAGAACATACATACAAAATGTTTCTATAAGTCGTGGTATAATTTTAATTTCAAAGGTTAAGACGTGAGTTATCAAAGTTCGGATGGTTGAAAATATTTCAAAAAATGAGTGTGAATTGTTCGGGAATAACTCAAATAATGCGTAAATTTTAAGTTTAAAGGGTTAGTAAAAATAATATTAAAATAAACTTTTTGAATCAGCTGGTAAAATTGATTTTGAATACAATTACCGTTCTTTCCTTTTAGAATTAGTTGGATAATGGTTTATGATATATAAAAAAGTTAAAATACTAAGCTTGAACACTAGAAGTTGCATATTTTCAAAAAGTGATCTTAAACCGTTTGTCATCACAACAGACAATGTAATTTTTACTAAATTTTACCTTTCTAAGGCAAATAATATTGAAAATATTAAAAAAAAGACTTTAATAAATATGTGATTCATATACATGAATCATAATGTTCCTTACAGTTACACTTTGAAGAAAGAAGGAAATTGTTGTATTATTGCAAAAGTGATTATCATTACATTAATCATGATAATTTCAAAAATTGTATCTCTCGTGAAGTAAAGTGTTTTACCTTTTCATTTATATTATTAGTTATTTTTAACAAACTGAAATTTCGCCATTTTAATTTCTCATAAGGGTAACTAATTATTAAATTATTGGTATTTAGATAACATGAATATAACAGTTAATAATAAAAGTTTATTTTAATATGGATGTCATATGAAATATTAAGCAAAATGAATCCGGTACTTTGAATACCGGATTAATTATTATAAATTAAAAGGTATTTATAATGATTTCAGATTTCTCTGAAACAATTCCAGCGTGCATCATTGGATTTTATGAAATGTAAAATGAAGCGCTAGGTTTAAATATCGATATATCGCCACATAATGTATTGATACAAAGAAAATATCAACATCGATGCGAACAAAATATCGATACAAGAAAATATCGATATCGATACAAAGAAAACAGTTATAATCTTATTCAAGCAGTATCCAAACTTCTTTCAAAAGTATTGAGCCTTGAATTATCAATATTTAGCTTCTTAATCACAAAGAGAATAATATAGTAATAGTAATAATATATAAAGAGAATATAATCTTCAATTATTAAAATCTAGTTTTTGCTAACAATATTCAGATTTCCGTTAGGACTCTTTAGATATTTGTCAGCAGTTATAATTTTCTTCAAGCAGCATCTAGACTTTTTTCAAAAGTATTTAACTTTTATTAGCAATATTCGGTGGTTCTATAGGAGTAAAGAGAATATTGTCTTCATTTACTAGGATCTAGTTTTCTGCCAACAGTATCTAGATTTATGCTAGCAGTTTCTAGACTTCTGCCAGTAGTTGTAATTGTCTATATCCATAGTTCTTTCAGAAATAATTATCGTTTATGTAACAATATTCAAACTTGTAATATCAGCATCTTCTGTAAAAACTAAGTGTTTTCAATTATCAGTATCTAGTTTTCTGCTAACGGTGTCTAGACTTCTGCCAGCACTTTGGAACTAAAAAATTAGATATAATATCGATGTGAGCATCGATATGATATCAATGAGCATCGATACAATATCAATATATGTATATTTTTGATACATCGATACAATGTGTCTATTGATGTATCAAAAATTGTATTGATGGTGAAAAAGGGAATTCTGACATAGATAATAAAGTTATCATCAATCTAATCTAACCTACAGAACTGCAATATGGGCAATATGTTCGTGGATAATCGAGGAAGAGGAATGTTTGCAGAAACCATTCGACGGGATTTATTTTTGCTAGTGAACTAGTGATTTGAAAACTGATTTTCTAATTTTAGAGTTGTATTTGTTGTATTTACAGCAGTTGTACTGAATATACCAGAGGCATGGTTGCCAGATAACACACATAGAATATAAGAATCATAAGAAACCATGAGATGTTGAAATTTGTTTAAAAATTACTCACTTTTAATAATATGTGTTACATACAGGCATAGGATTTTGAAAGTTATATAATTATAAGGAAATAACAAAATAAAATAAAAACTGCTTCAAAAGTACAAAAATATTTCAACACTAAATGTTAAATAATATTAAATTAATACAAATTTCTGCATGTCATCTATTAAATTTGGGATATCTTGATTGATTTGGGAATCATCAAATATATTGGAGTTAGATGCATAGGCGTTGGATACGCGGGTATAGTCTGTACCACGAGAAGTGAATGTGACTCATCGATTTCCGCAAGAATTTTGCGCATACGTTACAAATATAACGTCAGCGCGTTGACGTGTGTGAGAATGGAACGATTTCTAGCGCGTACGACTGTTCCGTACAATGTTAGGCTATGAGTCACCTCCACTTCTCGTGGTACCGACTATATACAAATTTATTAATGGGTGCAGAGCACCCATGCATACAAATTCCACAAAACTTGAAGTGTTTCGACAAAACTTGACATTGTTTCCAAAACATTTAAAATGCTTTCAGAAGCCTTGATATAGCTTTCAGAAGACTCTATACTACCTGTAGAAGACTTGATAAAGACTGACTTTAAAAGACTTGCCTTTAAATGCCTTCAGAAGGCTACTGCTTCCAAAATACTTGAAATGCTTCCACAAAACTGATAATGCTTCTAGAAGACTTGATCGTACTTCCAGAAAACTTGATACTGCTTCAAGAAGACTCGATTCTGTCTTTAAAAGACTTGAAATGCGTTAAAACCTTGACATACTTCCAGAAGGCTGGAAATGTTTCCAGAAAACTGTTTTTGGAAAACATGAAATATTTCTAGAAAACTTGGAATTGCTTCTGGAAGACTTGACTATGCTTAAGGCTTGATGCTACTTCTAGAAGATTTGGTACTGTCCCTGAAAGACTTGATATTGCTTCCAGAAGATTTGAAATGTTTCAAGAAAACCTGAAATACTTCCAGAAGACTTGATATTGCTTCCAGAAGAATTGAGGTGTTTCCAGAAGACTTACAGTACTTCACAAGACTTGATACTGTTTCTGGAAAATTTGAAATATTTCTAGAAAACTTGGTATTGCCTTTAGAAGACTTGAAATGCTTCCAAAGGACTGAAAATGTTCTCAATAAACTTAATACTGCTTGTAGGAGGCTTGTAAAACTGCTGGCATAAAATGTTGTTTATTGATTAAACTGATAATGACGTAAGTAGTCCACCAACTGTTGTGATGAGAGACATTTTTATTGCAAAAAGCAAGAAACTGGTAATAAGATTTTGCTTTCCAAAAACCAAAAACTGTTGGAATATAAAATGTTTATGTCAGAAGTTTAAAAACTGCCAATTAAAGACTGGATACGGCTTGTAGAACTGTAAACACTATTGGTAGAAGATATCTCAGCACCTATACGTATTTTCAAAATCCGACGCCTATATATAGATATTTTTGTTGTACTCAGCACATTTTCGGGATTGTATAATAGTAGACTTTTGAGTACTTCAAATCATAATTATACCAAAATACATTGTATTCAGTTCTAAAAAATTATTCGGATTTGATTTTATTGATGTTAATTATTATAGTGTTCTTGTAATAAAATCGTGAAAAGGACTTGTCCATGATCAGATGTCTCAGATGAACATCTCAGAGATATGACAGAATGCTTCTGAACTTCATGTACTATGTAAGAACACAATTGATTCTAGAAAAGCCAAAATGTGAAAAGGTAAAATAAGGTTACACACACTGTTGTCTCTTAACCCCAACCAATAATTGAAGATGTATCAAGAAATAAGTTCATGGTCACCCCAGCTTACGGTATAAATGAATATCTCACTTTTTGAGATATCTTTTGTGATAAATTTGCATTCATAAAATTAAAATTTTTTTTAATCATATTTGAAAAATCGTAAAAATCAAATTCTTAAGATATCTTGATCAAATTTTTCGCGATTTATAGAGGAAACCATACCTTATCGTATTAGAGATATCAAGTTTTGAATTCAACCTAAATTTCTAATATTTCTTAAAAACAACAATTTCCTTAATTATTTTTGAGAAATAGCAAAAAATCGAATTCCTAACATATCTTAATAAAATGTTTTGTGATTGATAAGGAAAGGTAAACAGTTTCCTCAGAACAAACGACATATTGGAATATGTCAATTCGTTTTTGAGATATCATATTTTTTAACTCGACCTCAATTTGTTGCATTTTATAAAAATAATAATTATCTTCATTATTTTTGAAAAAATCGTAAAAAATTGAATTCTTAAAACATTATGATGATTTTTTTGCGATTTATAGAGGAAAGTATGTACTTTTTTAGAATAAAACCATATATGAATGTCTTAAATCGTTTTCGAGACATCCATTTTTGAAATCAACCTAATTTTATAGCATTTTATAAAATTTAAAATATCTTTAATAATTTTTGAAAAATCGTAGAATATCGTAAAGTAAAGATAATTTTAAAAAGAATAATGACGTTATATCGATATAATAGAATTCATATTGATGTGAAAATCCAATAATACTCATAATCTTAGTAAAGCAGTAAATCTGATTACAGAGTCAGGTATTAAATTCAATATCTGAAAATGAACTTATTCCAAATTATAGGGGAAATCACTCTGGTTATCAATTTAGAAGGGTGTTTTCAAAAATTTATTCCACTTTTACTTTTAAATAATAAACATTATTATCTGATAAATTAAATTAAACACAACCTAAATTTGTAGCATTTCATACAGATAGCGATTTCTTTAATTATTTCTAACAAATCGTAAAAAATCGAATTCTTAACATATCTCAATTAAATTTGTTATAAGTTATAAATAAAAGCCTGTACTTTTGTACTAACACAACCATACTTGAATATCTCAATTCTTTTTTGAGATATCATATTTTTAACTCGA
This sequence comes from Onthophagus sagittarius, assembly GCA_036711965.1. NCBI lineage: Eukaryota > Metazoa > Arthropoda > Insecta > Coleoptera > Scarabaeidae > Onthophagus > Onthophagus sagittarius. The sequence continues at coordinate 42,003,447 of JASERS010000004.1, forward strand.
CCTCAATTTGTTGCATTTCATAAAAATTATAATTATCTTCATTATTTTTCATAAATTTTAATTTCAAATTTAAATTTCAATTTTTTTTTGCGATTTATAGACGATAGTATGCACTTTCTTTAGAATAAAACCATACATGAATATCTTAAATTGTTTTCGAGACATCCATTTTTGAAATCAACCTAATTTTATAGCATTTTATAAAATTTAAAATATCTTTAATAATTTTTGAAAAATCGTAGAATATCGAAAAGTAAAGATAATTTTAAAAAGAATAATGACGTTATATCGATATAATAGAATTTATATTGATGTAAAAATCCAATAATACTCATAATCTTAGTAAAGCAGTAAATCTGATTACAGAGTCGAGTATTAAATTCAGTATCTGAAAATGAACTTATTCTTTGAACTTATTTAATGAACTTATAATTATTATAGGGGTAATCACTCTGATTATCAATTTAGAAGGGTGTTTTCAAAAATTTATTCCCCTCCTACAACCTTAATACGTAGCATTTCATAAATATAACGATTTTCTTAATTATATCTAAGAAATCGTAGAAAATCGAGTTCTTAACGTATCTCAAGTAAATTTGTTATAATTTACAAATAAATGCATGTACTTTTATACTCACAAACCCATACTTGAATATCGCAATTCGTTTTTGGGATATTATATTTTAAAGTCGACCTTATGTTTCAATATGTTCATAGAAATAACAATTTTCTTAATAATTTTTTAAAAAATCGTAAAATATTGAATTTTTAAGACGTTATGATAAATTTTTTTGCGATTTATAGAGGAAACTGTGTACTTTCTTTAGAACAAAATGATACATTAATATCTCAAATGGTTTTCGAGACTTCAATTTTTAAACTTAACCTAATTTTGTAGCATTTTATCAAATTTAAAACTATTTTAATAATTTTTGCAAAATCGTAGAAAATGAAAAATAAAAATAATTTTAAAGAGAATGATGATGCTATATCGATATGATGGAACTCGTATTGATGTAAAAATCCAAAAATTCTCGTAATATTAGTGAAGCGGTAAATCTGAAAACAGCTTCAAGTACTAAATTCCATATCTGAAAATGAACTTATCCCAAATTATAGGGGTAATCAATCTGGTTATCAATTTAGGAGGGTGTTTCCTAAAATTATCCCCCTCTGTATATAATTCACTACAAAGATTACTATTAAACATTATTGTTTGATGAGTCAAATTTAAAAAAAATGATCTTTGTGATTTATTATGATTATATATATATATATATATATATATTATCTTCTTAATTACTGAAAATAAATTCTAGTTTTTTTAAGGATATAAAAGAATTTTCCCATTCACTACCATTTTGTGTATACAACAAAATATTTACAGTTTATTCATTCGGAAATATGAACACGTTTCTATCCAGTACCCTTTAGATTTAATGGGAAGTTGTGTTTAAAACGGTGTAAATTTATTGCGTTGAATATACCGTAATTAAAATATAGCATTGTAAATTAACCCCCAAATTGTAGTCAAATGTACCTACGAAAACTTTTCCTTCAATTTCCATATTTTAATTACAAATTCAAACGGGGGATTGAAATGTATTATTCACTATATTCTAAGGGAATCTTTTCCCTTCCAGATTTTCTTTTAATGTTGCATGAATGTTAAGGGGATGAAGTCGTAAAGTCATCAATGACGAATTTTGACCAGAGGCGCGCATGGCAAAGCGTATAAAGATGCTCCGTGAGCGTCGCGACGTCCACATAACCCGTGGTCTTTGGCCATAGCGGACCGGTCCTATAACAAACCGGAAGAATCGACCACGGTACGCAACACATCATTTTTCTCAAAAAAAAATTGCAAAATTCCAATCGCAAAAAATCGTAAAGTATACATAAGTAAATATCCGGTGAAACGAGTGTTGTCCGGGTGTTTGTTTGAAAAGTAGAAAGAAGCAACAGCTCGAAACTCGACGAGCTAACAAAACTCCGCGGCGACAACCTGTTGAATTTTCCTGCTATCAACAAGGTAAGTGTTTTAAAAAGATGGTCTTTAAATTTTATTATAAAAAAAAACTTTTTAAGAACATGCTTTGTTATTACCAAGTTATCCTTGTTTTTCATTCAAAATTAGAGCGGAAAAAGCCTAAAAACATATCATTTAATTACCGAAGCTCTTCAAAAACCTTTTTTTATAGAACTCTTTACGATTTTGTCTGAACGTAAAACTCTTTTGTACTTTGTGGTTTACGATTTTTTTATGATATTATTAAAAAGGAGAAAATTAAAACCCACATATCTAAGAAACAAAACTTAATCATTTTAATCGTAACCAAAAAAATCCGCAAAAACAATTTTAATTAAAAAATACATCGTTTGTTTTCACCCGTACAATGTCCTTTGTTAATTACGTGTTTACTTAATTTGAGATGTTGTGCAATTTCCTTTTACGTCAGACTCAGGTTTGGTTTGCTTTGAGGCTGCAGAGATCAATTCGAAGCATACAGTTGGTTTATAATAATATAAAGAGGATTTTTGATACACGCAAATAATGATAGAAAATGAACGTTGTAAAGTGGAGCATTCGCTTTGAGATGAGATTGAAACGTTTCTAAAGCAGATCGAAAAAGAAAGATTGAAATCATTTTCTTATAATAGGTTATAAAAGCTCTAGGAGGTTGAATTTGATTGATAAAGAATTCATTAAGATTTGAAAAAGAATTAATTAATAAGGATTGAAACCTCGGTATAAAGGATCTCCAAGGCACTCAATTTCATGTTTACAATCAAATTAAGGGTGGAACTTAAATTGAAACTAATCGTATAGTCTTCGAACTAGTCAATCATTTGGCTATAAGTCTACTGTTAGTTGTAATGCTAGTGTTAGCAAAATTGAATAACAATTAAGAGTAGACCTAACACTAGATTTGATTATGTTTCATATCGCTATTGAAGTAAAACTAGATCTAACACTAGACCTAGACAATTTGGGTGTAGCCGTGCGTGCGAGGACGCCTCTTTAGTCTGGTATTAGTTCTAATTTTCATTCTTATTCTGTTCAAACAAGATATTATAAGTCATACAGAACGATATAGAAATATTATTAAAGATATTCATTCTTGGGATTATTTTTCAAAAGCTTTTTCTTTCAAACAATCTATTAGCTTTAATTTTTGTGATACAGTCGTTCCATTTTAGTGTGAAATAAGTCAAATTTGAAGTTTTTAATAATTAATGAATCTTGGGTTGGTGTAAATGAGTAACACATGAATTACATTAATAAATAAGCCTTCTACGGATGTTTTTAAAAGTTTCTTGCCTGAAAAGATTCTTTCTATCATTATATGAATTTTCGGTAATAATGAATAACATAACAAAATTATTAGTGGGATGCCTTGAAGGGTTGATATTGAAGGTTTTCTTTGTCGAAATAAATCTTTCCAATAGCTTTAATTTTTGAGATACAAGGTGCCACACAGACTTATAATATAGCCCCAACTTATAATTTTGTCATTTACATTCCATGAGCCAAGTATCAAATGAAATTGTTTGGTGAATTTCACGAGGTCAGCTTTTGTTTTTCAAATTGTTCCGGGTATATTTCTTTACATCAATTGATAGACATTCTTTTTCTGAATTCATTGATGTACAGCATATCAATTTTGAATGTATTTCTCTTGGATTATAAGATAAAAACGCCCAAGCTGTAACTCTGTCATTTACATTTCGATTTTCATGAATCAGGTGTCAAATGAAATGGTTTTATGAATACTATGATCTATACTACAAATAATATTTTTCCAATGTCATCTTCAATTTTAAGCGACTGTCAATTATTGTTTTTCAAATTGCTCCGTATATTTTTTTTTACATCAATTCATAGAGATTCTTTTTCTAAATGATTGATGTACAAATCATCAAAAAAAGATCTCTTTCTAATGACGCAGAAAAGTATACACTGAACATTTAGAAAATCAAGAGTTAACAATCACTTGAAACTGAAGATGGCCTTAGACAAAATTATTTGTAGCATAAGTCATAGTATTCATCAAGCCATTTCATTTGAATAATGAAATTTGTTATCCATTTTACCAGTTAAAATTTCTAATCAGGTTAAATTGTTAATGTTTTTTTTTGTACTTAAACTGTTTTTGGGCCGGTCTTACAAAACAGTTTATACCGCTCCGTATACCTAGAATAACTAAATTTTGGTATAAACACTAGAATAAACGTCTTACAATACGTAGAGAATAAGCGACGGTATATGACGCCGGATAACTATTCCGTACAATTCAATTAGAATAGCTTATACTAAGAATAAGTGAGAGACAGTTTGTAGGTTAGGGCACATTGATTATTGTATAAAATGAAACATTTGTGGAAGATGGAAACGAAAAGATAAATAACACGGTTCAGAAATTATGACTTCAATTGTCAACTTCAACTAACCATCGGAATAACTATTCTGGTATAAAAAATGTTTTATAAGACGCATTCGTTAAATTTATGCCGAGAATAAATTATTCTGGGAAATTATTCCACTGATTATACGAATACTTGTAAGATCGGTCCTAAGTGTAATAAACCAGTTTAAGTACAAAAAACAAAACTTTCAAAAAACAAAAACTCTTGAGTTTTATATGACTATAAAAAAATGCTCTTGTCTTATAATGACTATATACTTTTTGTCTAAAAATAATCTCTCTACCAAATCTGATTTTTGAGATTTAACCCGTAATTTTATAGAAAATATTAATAAAATTAAAATCAATTTTCGTATTTTTACTATTGTTGAATAATATTGTAAGTAATAATAAATAACGTGGAAACATTATTAATGATATTCATTTCTGAGATTGTTTCAAAAATATATTGTCTCATATTATTGTTTCTATCATTTTTAGTTTTTGAGATTTTAATGTGAAATTTGCCAAATTTGAGATTGTTAACAGTTATTCAATTTTGGATCGGTAACAATGAAAAACACACTTAAATTTTTATCGAAATGCCTTCTAGGGATGATGAAGGTTTCTTATCAGAAAATAATCTATATCTATATCTGAGAATAATTTCTATTGACTTTAATTTTGGCGGTATAATTCTCTATTTTATTGAAAATGTCAATTGTCGATTTTTAACTATTTTTGCACTTTAAGCTTATAATAATGAATAATATGGAAGTATTATTAATGATACGCGTTGTAGGGATGATTTTAAAAGTTTTTTGTCTGAAAAGATTCTCTCTATATTTTCGATTTTTGAGATGTATTGTATCAAAAATGTCAATATTTAACTATTTTTTAATCTTAAGCTGATAATAATGAACAATATGAAAATAGTATTAATGGTATGCATTCTAGGGATGATTTCAAAAATTTTTATCTCAAAATAATCATTCTATCAATTTTAATTTTTGAGATATAAACCTCTATTTTATTGAAGACGTTAATTGTCGGCTTTGAACAAGTTTTGAATGTTAAGCTAGTAATAACGGATGATATGGAAATATTAGTGATGATATTAACTCTTCAGATTATTTTAAAAGTTTTTGTCTCAAAGGATTCTTTCTATCGGTTTTAATTTTTGAGATGGTTTTTAATAATTATTGAATTGGATACATTGTCACTTAGATTGGTGACAATGAATAACATACGAATATTATTAATTAAAAGATCTTTGTCTAAAAAGATTCTTTATATTATTTTTAATTTTTGAGATACATTCTGGTGTGAAATTTGTCAAATTTGAAGTTATTAACAATTATTTAATCTCCGATTGGTAATTATGAATAACATATAAAAATGTTAATGATATGTGTACTTTGGGTTGATTTTAAACGTTTTTTGTCTGAAAAGATTCAGATCATTTTCAATTTTAGAGATATAACCCTGTTGTATCAAAAATATCCATTTTCGAATTTTAACTGGTAATAATGAATAACATGGAAATATAATTAAGAATATGCACTTTAGGGATGATTGATTTTAAAGGCTTTTGCCTAAAAATTATCTTCCATCAATTTCAATCTTTTAAATAAAATCCTTTATTTTACTTTATTATTTTAATGTTAATTTTCGGTTTTTAACTATTTTTGAATCTGAAGCTGGTAATAATAAATTATATGGAAATATTATTAATGATGTTTATTCTAGGGATGATTTGAAAAGCTTTTTTTCTGAAAAGACAAAAAGTTCTCTCTGAATTTTCAATTTTTGAGATATATTGTTACAAAAATGTCAATTTTGAACTATTTTTGAATCTTAAGCTACTAATGATAATAAAAGATTCTTTCGGCCAGTTTTAATTTTTGAGATACAATCCATTTGATGTGAAATATATCAAACTTGAGGTTTTCCATGATTATTGAATCTTGGGTTGATAACAAAGAATAATAATATTATTAAAAACAAATATTATTAATCATATGCATTATAATTATGATTTTAACTGTTTTTTGTCTAGAAAGGTTCTTTCGGTTTTTAACTATTGTTGAATCTAGCTGATTTTAATGAATAATATGGAAATATTATTAATGATATGCATTCTAGGGACTATTTTGAAGGTATTGTGTTTGAAAACAATATTTCTATCAATTTTAGTTTTTGAAATATAATTCTCTATTTTATCGGAAATGTTAATATTCGCTTTTTAACTATTTTTGAGTCTTAAGCTGGTAATAATGAATGGTATGGAAATATTATTAATGATAAAGTACGATAGTTTTCACGACCGGTGTTTGAACTAAAATTAGAACTAACACTAGCACTAATACGAGACCTATCACTAGGACTAATACTAGATCTAAAACTAGAAACTTTCGGGTTTTGCTGTGTGTCTTTTGTAAAAATGTTTGACGTTTCTGATGTCATGTTGTAATTTTCTTCAAAAATTGGTTCGAAATACTATGAAGTAGCGTCCGATCGAAATTTCGGGTTTGGTTTCTGTTTCGGCCAGTTTCAGACTAAAATATGGATTTGGGCGAAGTTTCAGTTTTGACTGTATGTTGACCGAAACTAAAACTACATCCATAAAGCTTAATTGCGATCTGTTTGAGCCAAAACTACTGCGGTATGCTGATATATGCTCATATTGGGATTCCACGCCGAAAGTTTTCGTGCTCTAACGTGAGATTACAGATTTTTGCTGAAATTTTTGCCTGGACAAAAACCTAATCAACCAGTACCATAATGAAGCTAATACTAGACTTAGAACCACATCGGTAGACATACCTACTACGGGTGATTTTAAAAGTTTTTTGCCTGAAAAGATACTTTCTATCATTTTCAATTTTTCACATATAACCCTATTGCATCAAATGTTGGTAATGTTGGTAATAATGAATAACATAGCAAATTTATTAGTGAAATGCCTTATAGAGATGATATTAAAGGTTTTTTGTCTGAATAAATCTTACTAATAGTATTAATTTTTGAGATATAATTAGATCCTTATTTAATCAAAAATGTGAATTTTCGATCAACCACTACCGTAATGGAGATAACACAAATCCTAGAACCAGAAACAGTTTGGTTTAGTCGTACGTCTTCTTAGACAGAACGAACCCAACTCAACCTAGCTTCAGAACTAATATTAGTCCTAGAACAAAAAAAAAACATTAGAGTTTACCTGTCTTAAGAGACGTACGGTTTAACCCTAATATATCTAGTTCTAAGTCTAGTGTTCTAGAATATTAAAGATTTCTTGTCTGAATAAATCTTTCTAATAGTATTAATTTTTGAGATATAATTAGATCCTTATTTAATCAAAAATGTGAATTTTCGATCAACCACTACCGTAATGGAGATAACACAAATCCTAGAACCAGAAACAGTTTGGTTTAGTCGTACGTCTTCTTAGACAGAACGAACCCAACTCAACCTAGCTTCAGAACTAATATTAGTCCTAGAACAAAAAAAAAACATTAGAGTTACGGTTTAACCCTAATATATCTAGTTCTAGGTCTAGTGTTCTAGAAGAATTTAAATAAAAATTAAGACTAGAATTAAAAAACTAGACCTAGAATTAGATAGATTCAGATTTAGCCGTGCGTATGAAGTGCGTGTTAGTTCTAGTTTTATATCATTGGATGTAACTCTAGATCTAGAACTAGAAACATTCAGATTTAGCCGTATATTCCTCAAGACTGCTAAATCCAAAAGATTCTGGTTCTAGGTCTAGTGTTAGCTCTAGTTTTAGTTCAATTTAAATATTTGGTTTAGCTGTGTATCTAAAGAAATTTTTTAACGAAGGCCTCTACATTGTTATAGTAGAGCTAACAGTAGAACTAACACAGTTTTGGGTTTAGCCGTGCATCTTCATGTGTACGCCTAATCTTTTGAATCTTTCCACTTCTAGGTCTAGTGTTAGTTCTAGTTTTATATCATTAGATCTAACTCAAGATCTAGCACTAGCAACATTCGGATTTAGCCGTACCTCTCTCAAGACGATTAAACCCAAATGATTCTAGTTCTAGGTCCCAAGATAGTTTCAAGTTGCAAGTCTAATGTTAATTCTAGTTTTAGTATTAGTTCTAGTGTTTCTTTTCCTTTGAACAAACCATAAATTCCTATTTTTATTATCATAGTATATAATTACATAAATGCAAGAAAAAAAATAATTGCAACATTTCTTTTTTTCTTCTTCATATCATAATTTCTTTTTTTGGGCGTAGATGTCGTTTTTCTGGTTTTGTGGCTTTTTCAATTTTTTTCGTTGACTTGGATATTTTCTTTATTGATGTGGATGTTGCTTTCTTTTTTGATGTATTTTCTGTGTTGATAGAGGTGGAAATTGTAAATATACCACCACCTTTCGAGACTGAGACCTTCAAAAATAATGACGATTGGCGTAGATTGTCTACTGGACTTAATAAAAATTCAACTTCAGCAGCATCTTCAGAACTGGCAAACAGTTTCGCTTTAACGCCATCCCTTGAAATTTTAAAATGATGGTATGAAGTAATACCAACCAAAGGCTTAATATTCTCTTTTTCACGGTCGTTCACGGTTAACATCATATGGAAAAACTTATGATGAATTCAATGGTTTCTATGGTTATATACTATAAATTGAAGTTTCACTTTCAAATTAGAACAAAGTCCAGTTTTTATATAAAAATGGGAATGTTCAGTTAACTTCTACAGTTAGAGTATAAAATTCGTGTGATTTGAGCATATCCGACGCATAATTTATGTTTAGATAAGTTTGAAAAATTAGTAATAAAATCTTTCCCTTTTTTGTAACTCGATCCGGGGCATACTGTATATTACATAACGGTATTTACAGTATGTTCCGGATATGTATACTTGTACTGATTCCTTCATTTCAAAGTAAAGTTTCGGTTTCGGCCGAAAACTTAATAACGACGGAAACTAGAACGAACATTAGATATAGAACTACAAAGCTTCGGATTTAACTTTAAATATATGTCTGTTAAAACGGGTAAACCTCAATGTTTCTAATACTAAATTTAATGTTAGTTCTAACACTAAAGGTAAAAACATTATTAATTCTAAAATTAATGTTTGAATGTAATTTCGTGACTTCAATTACCATTGATGGGTTTTCAATCGGGTTAATATCAAACACATAAACGATTTGGGATCAATCTGGAAACGAACTGATAGATACGTGTATAGTTTATAACTTAATGTAGGATACAATTTGCCGTTAACGTCGTCAAACATAATTATTATAGCTAGATCGTGTTTACGAAATTTACCCTTTATTTGTTTAGCGATTAACCCCAAGATATATTGTATTTATCGTCAACAAAATCTACAATAATATTTCATCTCGAAACAATCAATTTCAACTTCTTAAACTTGAAAAATGAAAAATAACTTAAAATTAATAAGAATAGAATTTGAAATCTTTTATGAAATTCGTGTTTTACAATTTCCTTTATAAATTTACCAAGTCTTTTCTCGTTAAATAACTAACACCCTCAATCTTAGTTTGAGTGATATTGCGCATCAAGTTTATTGTGGTGGAGTTTCGGCAACGATATTGGCAATAAGGCTCAGGAGCACTTCTTATGGAACGTAGAATGAAGTGTTAGTTTTACGGTTTATGTCGGAAAACGAGCCCATAAACTGTGGGTACACAATTTTATTCATCATGCACCAACCGCATAGATCACTATGTTGCTAAAAACTATGTCGGATTCGTTCCATTTTTAATATTCCATGTATACACTTTAACCAATAAAAATCTTATTGAATTAGAAAAATATTTGTTTAAATTTAAATTTACGTTTAATGAGTGAATTAAAATTTAAACAAATAAATTATTTTTTTAATGCTGGGATATCCCACATACGTCTCCTACATATAAACAATAAATAAATGGGGCAATCGGTTAAGTTTCCAATTACAATGAAATTAGAGAATGAAATTCAATTTGTTACATCAAATTTATATTTAGATGAAATTTTATCAATTATAGAGAACATATAACAAATACGAAAACATGCCAATTACAAAAGGTTTTTCACGTTGATTTGAATCTATAAAAATAATTAATTGAGGAATATAGGTCACGCACTCATTTTCGTTAGAGTCATTTTGTATGACCCTATAACACAATTTACAGCAACGTGTTCCAAAAAAATGGTTAAAAAACTTTAATGAAATTAAAAATAAACAGTATGAAAATTTACAAAAAAATACTGTTTATATAACATCGTTATAATTTGTATTATAACGAAGTACCTACGTAACAAATAAAAAAAGCAAATTAACTTCAATTCAAAGTGATATAATAATAACAAAGACTAATAAACACAATAAAATAAAAGAAATAACGAATATGATACTGCATTTATAATCGATGCTGGTTTTGAAAGAAAATAAGGAAAATTATGTATAATAAGGATGATGCTGTCAAGAAACTGAAATAAAACGTCGCTTACGTTCAGGGTTTCCAGATTACACACATAGAATGTCGTTAGCTTTATCATAAAAGAAATATCATGAGAAAAATGTGAGATTTGATTTTTTGTTGAATAATAATTGTTTTCGTCGAAAATAATCGTTGAAATTTGTTTAAAAAAAAATCAATCAATTTTAATAATGGAACGTGTGCGCATGTTAAAAAATTACCTACACGTTAAACAGGCATCATAACGATGACGTCACGTTCAGTTATAATAACAATTGTTTATTTAATAATTTTTTGTACTTTTATTAACAAGACGATAATATATAGTATTTTACACAATGTTACTACCGGTTTCGGTTACGTTTAAACCATCTTCAGGAATATATTTTAAAGAAAATTGTTGATGTTATTGACATTTTATTTTGTGATTAATGTCATGTTGTGTGAATGTGAAAAATTAAAATAGGATTAAAATAAAATAAAATTAAAATTGAATATTTCCCAAACCAAAAGTTCAAATATCTATTATAAATTTGGGAAGGGAAATATGGGAAAATGTTATTGCGGTTTGAGTTCATTGTATATGTTACGGCTTTTTAATTTTATTTTTATTTTTAGGTGGAGTAAAAGGATTTTTCAAATACATATATACAGGTTTTTCTGTGTAGTTAATTTGGTCATTCAAACATAAAATTTGTGGATGATTATGTTTAAATAATAAACATAATCATCCACAAATCTATAAAAATAATTAATTGAGGAATATAGGTCACGCACTCATTTTCGTTAGAGTCATTTTGTATGACCCTATAACACAATTTACAGCAACGTGTTACATACAAACAACCAAAGAAACAATTAATAGAGAACTTCAACAGTTATTAATTAAAGAAGAAACAAAAAGAACAACAAAAAATAAAGAGTTACTGAAAGAACGAAAAATTAATAAAGAAAAACGAATAATTAATAGCATAAAACATAAAATCAAACAAAACAATCTAACTATCACCAAAGCTGATAAAAACGCAGGTTTAATAATAATGAACAAAGAAGAATACATAAAGAAAACTGAAGATTTTTTAAAAGAAAACGGCTTTACAACTGTTTCAAAGGATCCAACTACAAGTTTCCACAAAACAGCTAAAAAAATTATATTTGAATCCAAAGAAACACTACAAAAATTTAACAAAAACATTTATTCTATTTTACCAATGAATCCCAAAACACCAAGATTATACGGTTTGCCGAAATTACATAAACAAAACATACTGATTCGCCCTATCATTTCCTCAATCGATTCTTCCACTTACAAAACAGCAAAATTTTTGGTCAACATATTTAAAGATATAACAGGATTTGAAACTAGACACACCATAAAAAACAGATACGATTTAATTAATAAACTTACAAAAATTAATTTTCCTGACAAATACATAATGATCTCATTTGACATCACTAACCTTTACACTAACATTCCAACTGATGAAACCCTTCAAATTTTAAACAACATTCTTAAAGATGGAATTAATAATGAAACCGACAGAAAAAATATATTTAACCTTTTTAAAATTTGCATACAGCAAAATTTTTGTAAATTTAAAAACACTTACTACACCTACAATAAGGGCCTTCCAATGGGATCATCACTAAGTGGATTACTAGCTGATATATTCTTAGACAAACTTGAAAAAGAACTTATAATAAACAATAACAACCCATATAGACACAACATCATAACATGGTTAAGATATGTAGATGATATCATCGTTTTTATCGACAATGACAGACAAGAAACAATAACCAACTTACACAACTACATTAATAATTTACATAAAGACATCAAATTTACAATCGAAATAGAACATAACCGCATAAATTTTTTAGACTTAACAATTTTAAAAACAGACAACGGACTTCAATACAGTATCTATAGAAAACCAACGCAAACAGATACTATCATCCCAAATTAGCTAGTGTTTTCTCCATTTTTTATCATCTATTGAATTCAAAATAAATAAATAAGATTAAATCTCGTTGGTGATGATAAATTATTTATTTTTCATAAGTATTCGGTGTTACACGTGTTTCGGTTATAAACCGTCTTCAGACACAACACGACTAAAAAAGAGAAATAAAACGTTCATCAAGAAAATCAAGACTGATATCATTTGATATCAGTAATCTCTACACAAACATCCCAATTAAAGAATCCATAAGTATCATCAAAGAATTTATAATAGAGAACAGATGCAAAATAAATGCTGATATTAACTTTAATGACGTAAACAATATGACAAACATAATCGAACATATATGCCAACAAAATTTTTTCATCTTCAATGAAAAATGCTATATAATGAAGGACGGACTGCCCATGGGATCGCCCATCTCAGGCGTGATAGCAGACATATACGTCAATAATTATGAAAAGGAACTTTTCTCCGAAAAATACTCACTATATACCAAAGACATTTCTTTCTACTGTCGCTATGTCGACGACATATTGATAGTTTATAATGGCAATAACGCTAAATTGATCGCTCTAAAAAATATCATAAACAATCTATGTCACCTCGAGTTTACGACGGAAATGGAAAGGGAAGAACAAATCAATTTCCTGGACCTAACAATAAAAAGAAGTAAAAACAACGGAGTTGAATATGAAATTTACAGAAAGCCCACAGCCACTAATAATATTATCCACAAATCCTCCTGTAATCACATAGAACATAAATCGGCAGCCTTTAAATTCATGTTTAACCGCATGTGCAACACACCTCTCAACGAAAAAAACTTCACCAAGGAATTCAGAAAAATCTTGGAGATAGGAATCGACAATGGATTTAAAATTAATGATATCGCAACAATCTACAAGGCTTTCCACAAGAACAACATAAAAAACATGGTATATCCAAATTACAAAATTAAACATACATATATTAGCATACCTTATGAACATATAATGAAAAACAAACTGAAACAAAAACTACTACAACACAACATAACGCCCGCATTCTCATACAAAAGAAAAATATCACATCTATTAATCAACAACAGACACAAATTCAAAGAAAAAGAAAAGAGCGGTATATATCAAATTAACTGTGGGAAATGCAATTGCTTCTACATTGGCCAAACCGGAAGAAATATCAAAACAAGATACAAAGAACACATCTCAAAAGAAAGCTCCAACTTCTTTAAACACTTGGACAGTGAAAACCATTTTGGGAATAGTGAAATAAAGTTGATAAAACAAATGAGCAAATCAAAAAGAATGGACTACACAGAAGAATATCATATTTTGAAAGAAAGAAAAAACAACCCAGAACTATTACTAAACGATATAACAGACTTCGACACATATAATTTTTTCAAAGATCTCTTATAATCTCTACTAAAGTTATCTTCTTTCTACTATTTTTCTATTTATTTGCTTAAAATGTAATAATGAATATATATTTTCGTTTTATCGTTGCCGGTATCGAAAAAGGAAAAAGATGAATTTTATCCTTGTCTGTACTCTGTGAACCTAACCTCGAAAAGATCAAGTTTTTCCACACTTATTATTCAATCTCAAATATTTAATACTTCGTTTTTAAAGTTATCAAGATTTATAATTTTTAAACAGATTGCAAACATTAACTTTTTTAGTTGTATATCGCCAAAATAGAATTGAAATGGATTGTTTAGTGGTTAATTTGTATTTCTGACGGTAAAAGATTTTAATTATTATATTTTTAAATTGTTTTGTAAATGTTTTTATTTTCGATAAAACTTGATGAACGTTTTATTTCTCTTTTTTAGTCGTGTTGTGTCTGAAGACGGTTTATAACCGAAACACGTGTAACACCGAATACTTATGAAAAATAAATAATTTATCATCACCAACGAGATTTAATCTTATTTATTTGTTTTGAATCATCCCAAATGATTCTTTTCATGATTATACTCATAAAATGGCAACTTTCAACGCATGTATACACCGTGCCTTCAACACAAAACTTAGTGAAAAAGAACTTAGAACAGAAATATCCATTATCAAACAAATTGGCCAAAATAACGGATGTAAACCACAAATCATCAACAAAATGATTGACAAATACAGAAACAAACAGAATCACATAAAACTTACCACTCTTACAAATATAACAAATAACAAAAACAATATTTATAGAACAATAGAATATCAAGGTAACATACATAATAAAATCAAAAAAAAATTTAAGAAACACAATATAGTTATAACATCCAAAAGCAACAACACACTAGATAAAATTTTAATTAACAACAAAGATAAAATCAATAAAATGAACGATAATGGAGTTTACAAATTAGAATGT
The DNA here is from genome assembly GCA_036711965.1 of Onthophagus sagittarius. NCBI lineage: Eukaryota > Metazoa > Arthropoda > Insecta > Coleoptera > Scarabaeidae > Onthophagus > Onthophagus sagittarius. Next base: position 42,018,670 of record JASERS010000004.1, read on the forward strand.
GATACGTGTAAAGCCATTTACATTGGTGAAACAGGGAGATGCTTAAAAACTCGTATAAAAGAACATAGAACACAACAGAGATCTAACTTTGGAAGACATATAATATTTAACAAAGAACCCCAATTTAATGAAACAAAAAACACAACATTACTTCATAAGAAAAATAAAAGTAACCTTTTGGAAATACTTGAACTTTATGAAATTAGAAAATTTAAACATAATCATCCACAAATTTTATGTTTGAATGACCAAATTAACTACACAGAAAAACCTGTATTAAAAATTAAAAAACCCTAACATATACAATGAACTCAAACCGCAATAACATTTTCCCATATTTCCCTTCCCAAATTTATAATAGATATTTGAACTTTTGGTTTGGGAAATATTCAATTTTAATTTTATTTTATTTTAATCCTATTTTAATTTTTCACATTGACACAACATGACATTAATCACAAAATAAAATGTCAATAACATCAACAATTTTCTTTAAAATGTATTCCTGAAGATGGTTTAAACGTAACCGAAACCGGTAGTAACATTGTGTAAAATACTATATATTTCGTCTTGTTAATAAAAGTACAAAAAATTATTAAATAAACATTTAATTCAAGACGAAAAACATTCGTATAAAATAAAAAAAATATAAAAAAAAATAATAACAATTGATAGAATGAAGAATTAATAAGAATAAGAATTGATTCCATACTTTATGTACACAGATAAAGCCATTTTCAAAGTGACAGCTAAATATCAACGTAAGGTGTGCTACATGAAAAATACTCAGAATTTAACGTACAATCCATAAATATAAGAAAAAATGGAAAAATGGGGATTCCCATTTAAGAATGTCAACTTAGGCATGTTATCTCAATTTTGGGACACTCTGTACAATTCAAATCTATCTCAAAAAATGCGCTCTAAAAGATATAATATAGATCACTAGGTCATTTTTTCTAATAATATTCCGTGGATGTATATCGAATCCCATGATTTGTGTGAAAATGTCGAAAACTTAATTTTTTTAAATGGCACCCCTAATTTTTTCTTTCGCCGACTTATTCTACGCAGAAAAATAAGGGAACTTTGTCAATACATCTCTATGTCTAAAGTGTATAGTTTTCGTAGAAACATGAAAAAAATAAAATTTATTCGATTATAAGCAAATTTTAAATTATTAGTTGGCAACCATATCGGAGAAAAAACACTATCGTATTAGTGTTAAGCATGTCGCGTGAAGGATGTAGTAATGAAGAATTCTTTGATTTACGAGTATTAACGTTTAAGCTGCCATAAAAAATGTATACCATCATTTAATGCTGCCCTTTTGTAACGAACATTTGAATGATGAGCTTATTGGAAATTATAGGGTAAATTTTGTTTTTAATTCTTGTTCATTATCTTAACATACATACGAATTGTAGAAAATTATTTACAGCCGCAAAACTGAAACTGGTGTTCAACACGGCGGAGCTCCATCTTCTAGTAGTTTGTGTTTATTCGTAACTTTATCAAGAAAGAGTTCGTGAAACAATTTGATCTGTTTTTTCGGAAGAAATTCGGAATGTCACTCATGCAGGGTTTTTAAAGAGAATTGAAGTTATTATTTCTTTCCATTTTTATGAAATAAGTAAAACTCTATGTTTTCTCATACTTCTTTATTAATTGGATCTAGTTATTTTTAATTCTACCGATTTCTCATAAAGGTCTAAACTGATGGAATTGAAAATAAATGAATCTATTTAATAAAGAATCACGACAAACTGAATTTTATTTATTTACTTTAGTTGTATGAATTTTTTGTTCTTGTATTTTATTTTTCATCTCCATTGTTAAATATAATACCTTCCTTTCTCTTTTGGAAATCGAGCTTATCGGGAAAATTTTTGAAAGCAGACCTCGCCCATGAACTGTATCTTCGAAACATCACTTCTAGTATAGCACAACAGCTTTTGTTTTATTTCCCTCAAACCAAAGCCAATTAATGATTTTAAATTTACTAAAAATCGATAAAATTTAAAGTTTTTCGTCTTTCTATGAAAACCATACATTTTGGATATGGAGATGGTGAAAGAAAAATTGGAGGTGCTATTTAAAAATATGAAGTTTTCGATATTTCGAGATCGCAAAATTCGACGCAAATTTCTGACCACTCTGCATATTTTTTTTAAAACTTTTCATGGTTGATGTAAGCTACGTGTCCTCTCAATGCAAATCCTGAGAATATTTGGCAGGACTCGAGTGTAAGTACGCAAATAACGAAGTTGGGGTCAATTTCCGGTATAACCGGAAGTTGGAGAAAGCTGAAAACATTTTATCTGAAACAAGCACCTTGGATAAACCTTGTGTGCAAATTTTCACAAAAATAGTACCAGTAGTATGACAAATATATATAGACTCAGCTCGTCGGGACAGACCCTGTATATTACATTCTATAAAAATGGATTATAACAAGTTTCTATTCTACGTTATGCTCATATCAGTTATCTACATATGTATTTACTCTAAATGTCTTTCAGTTCCTTCACTACAGGTTCTAAATCGCTTCATACTATATTATAAAATATTTGATAAATCTTTTAATGTACAGGTCCCCAAATTGGACAACTTTAAAGGGAAACTCCTTTTTCTATAAGAGGAGATATAGTTTTAGATATAAGTGAATTTTCTTTTCTGTTGAAACATTTTCAAAGCAACGTTTTATATAACTTCGATGGAATAAGTTAGCTTTTCCCTCAAACCAATATTTTAGTTATTACATAAAAATAAATACATATTCTTTTAAATGAAACACCCTATATATTTTTGCATATTCGCTGAGAATATAACATTTCCTTTTCAAAAATATATCTCGTTCCGTTTGAAGTATACAACTTGGAATCTTTTAAGATTTTCAATCGCGTACTAGTATTAGCACTGTTTATAAGTATCTATCTGTCAAATTTCAAAACTTATCGTTAGAGTATTTTTTAGCTGTCATCAACATTCATAATAATATGATGATAATTCCACAGGGAGAATAATACACATTCCTCGTTAAATTAATTGTATTAATTAATCAGCCATCGACGTTTCAAGCTGCTATGGTCTATCATCAGGACTTACTGCGAATTTAAAAAGAACATTTACAGTTTCAGGAATAAACAACGACAAATGTTCAAAGTTAATACTAAAAATAAGGTAATTATTTTCAACTTGCTCAATATAGATATTCGTGAGATGAGAAAATTTTTCATTAATTATAAAAATATAATTTTAATGAAAACAGATAAATCCAAACAAATTGCAGTAATTTATAAAATAGACTATGAGGACAAAATAAATGTTCTGTTGAATGATAAAGACACACGTATTGATCCGGATCCACCCTTAATCAATAAGAGAAATGATTATCTAAAACAACTTGAGAAATATGATTTCATTGACAAAACACAGAAATTAGGGTGACCCTAACTTATTTCGTTGTTCCCAGAATACATGGTTTATTAAAAGCCAGTAAAGGTGATAAACAATTAAGACCTATTCTAAACAACATAAATGGCTACGTAACACGGTAATAATAAACGCGTTACAAAAGTTTTTCAATAGATCATTAGATGATTTCAACCGTAGTAATAATTTTGAGGTAAGAAATGTTTTTGAGTTAAAAAAGAAACTAAATAACTTAAATTTTGATAATATCAGTGCGATCACTTAACCATGGGGTCAATAATATTGAAGAAAATTGGAACTCCTAATGGGATCGAATTTAAACATGAACGTTAGCGGAATAGTACTGAATCATCTATAAAGCATACAACTACCAAAATCAAATATAAAACCCGTTCTCTTAGCTACTATTGTTCTACTATTAGCTATTTATAGATGATTTGTTGATCATCACGAAGAAACAACAATACGAACTAGAATAAAATTCACAGTAGAAATGACAAAGGAAGAACAAATAGCATATTTAGATTCCAGAATAATAGTGGTCTACTACACAATAACAAAATTTACAAGACCTTTTCTACTAATAGGGCCTTACATTACTGTAGTAACCACCCAAAAACTCAAATCCTTAACACTATTAAGAATTTAATACACATAACTATTACACTGACTGATAAACCCCTTTCAGAAACGAACTTTGGTACGTTTTCAATTTTTATAATGTTAATTGTAATTGTACAATACAACACTTAAAGTCTTAACTAGAGACACTTAGTTGATTAATGAAGTAGTTTATTTCCCCCTTCGTCATGTCCAAACAAAGTATTATCTGTTTAGTCCATCCGCCCTTTTCATCAGTTGTTGCAATCTTAAACTATTTCCTCCTAGATAGAGGTTCAAACTTTTTTTGCTGCTTCCGCGGATACCGTTCCTCTAATCATTAGCCCAATTGGTAGTGAGCTGGCCATTACATGCAGTGCTTCCGTGGAGACAGTTCTGTAGGCAAGACAACACAACCCAACCCTACTCTATAAATCGGTTACCAACCCAACATTCAGTCAACTTCTAGCATTTTCTATCTCTCTAGATCCAAAAATCTCTTAGTTGGGTTGAGTTAGGTTGCTTACCAATCCAGACTCTTCTATCATCCTAGTCTCATTGTCTTAGTTAGTTTATCCCAATCCAACTTCAAGCCTCTGCTATCCTCCTAGGCTTAAGATTCTCCTAGTTAACCAAGTAACTCGATACTAATTATAAAAATGATCAACCTCGAAGTTACAACAGTCTCCCCCAGAATTTCCTGCTAGACTTTTCGGAAGCAACAAACCTCGTAGAGTTTTAGTATTAAGTCGGCTCTCATTTTAGTAGAAGTTGAAATAACGTTGAAAGTCCTTTTTAGGAAAGTCCTTTGCAGTTAATTTTGGAAATTAGAAATCACCATTGGCTAATTTAATATTGGAAACTTGTATTTAAAATTCTTCTACATCTACATCTGCCTTAAAGCTACTGGAATCAAAATGTATTAAATTTGATTTTAGTAACTGCTTTATAGTAAATTATGTTTTATTAATATTAATTATTATGTCGTTCTTATAATAAAATCGTGAGAAGGACATGCCAAATCGTGAGATCGTTGGATTAAAGTTAACATCATTTTACGGTAAATCCTGAGACCTGGGAACCTTACTTATTTTGTAGATATGGGAATATTAACGAGATAACAATGCTAGTAGACATTAGTAACGATCAATTATATCAAGCTATTACCATAGCATCTACTTGGCATTAGGGTGAGGATGGAATCCATTGTTAAACTTTTTTAATCATCCTTAGAATGCATAGTATTAATAATATCGCATTATTTATGGTTTAAAATCCAATATTCAATAATTGTTAAAAACTTAAAATTTGACATATACCACACGCAATCATTGTTATCAAGCTTAAAACAGAATTTTGTTTGAATTTTAAGATTTTTTATTTAATTTTTAGGGAAAAATTAATATAAAGTAAAATGGCATGATAAAATAAACGCTAATATAGTTCCTAATAAAACGAAGAATTATTTTTATAAAATTTCAAAACCTGAATCATCTTCCTATTCACTTAAAGAATCCTCTTCCTCATCTTTATTTCGGGTTTTCATCCATATCATTTCCCAAAAATTGGCCATAACTCAAAAAACAAGAGTTACAGAATCCCTATTGAACGATATTATTTAATAAGTTGTCTTTGCTTTCTTTAATAGTTAGTGAGTCACAAAAGCAATCATTTTTAATAATCTCATTATTATTGCTTGAGATTCAAAAATAGTTAAAAACTGAAAATATTTTTTCAGTTATTTTTTCAGATATTTTCAATAAAATAGCTCAAAAATTAAAATTGATAGAAAGATTATTTTCAGACACAAAACTTTTAAAATCATCCCTAGAATGCATATCAATGACAATTTTCGTGTGTTATTCATTGTTACTAACCCAAGACTCAATAATCGTTAAAAACCTTAAATTTGACTTATTTCACATCAAAATAGATTGTATCTCAAAAATTAAAAATGATAGAATAATATATTTAATATTTTAATAATACAATAATTTTGTAGAATTTTTTGTTATGTAAATGATACTTAAAGTGATAACCCTTTAAGTTAAATTAAGTTTAAATATCATTCTAAAATGAAATATTTTTCATTATATTATTAATTCATTTTAAAAAAATATTTTACGTTTAACTGAGACTTGATAAAATAAATGGCGTATAAATCTGTCATATCTACTAGATAAATTCGCCAATGTATTGAATCGTTAAAATAATGTATTGAGAAGGAAAATGTTAAAATATGCAGAAAATGATAAAACTTCAACCAGCGTGAAAATCTAAAAACTGCAAAACGTTTATTCTGGCTTCGAACGCGTAAAACAGCTTGTTTGTGAATGTGGCTGTTGTTCACGCGTTATAAACAAAGACATTTTCCGATTGCACGGGTTTTCACGATGCATTTGTTCTTCACTCCGATTTCAACACCCCTAAACAGTCGGTTGAATCATTCGGGTTTCATACTGATAATAGTGCTACAACTCAAAAATGTCATCCTATAAAAATTAAACGATGGAAGAGACAATTACGTTTATTAGATGAATCAGGAATTGACTAATAAAACATTATTATGAACGCTAATACTGTAAAGAGCTTCATATTAATTGCCAATTCCCCCCTAGTAATTATTACTAAAAATAGGTTACAGAGCAAAACGAATTAAAACTTTGCATTCGATCGTTTCGTTTGGAACAGATTAATTGAGTTTGATGTTGTACAGACTTCAATATATCCGATGTGGATTTGAAAGAGAAAATTTGGGCAAAAAATCCTATCTCGTCCAATTTTTTAAACACATACCTTTTTATAGAGATGAAAACAGCTTTTAACAACCTTATTTTTCTTATGTACTTAATGGATGTGCCTCTTATTCGTTGAAATTGCGTTTAGTCCCTAGAGAAAAACCCTTGATTTTCTTAAAAGACTTTCCGGTTAAAATAAGATGTCGGATTTCCCTAAAATTCACATTTATCAAGTTGATATCTAGTATATTTCTTTTTTTCGGTAAAAATCGTTGACAAGTAATTGGTTCAGGTAGACTTACTAACCTATACATTTTTGTTATGAAAAGTACAACAAAAACTTCTGATTTCAAGTAAAGTAATTTGATCCCACGCTTGTTGACTTAATATTCTATGATCCACCACGATAAGCGAAATTGACCCTTCCTGTAAATTACGCAAATATAGATCAGGTTTCAAATATGATCTCTATGTACCAAGATGACTTTTATTATTAACTAAATTTTGTTATTACTAAGTTTTATTAAGGGGATTTTGCTTAGTTTATGATGGATAATCGGATTTAAGTTTTTATTAATAATGGTAATGCTCTTTATGTTGATGACAAATGGACAGAAACTGTTTAAATTTGCATAACAATAACTTGGTTACAATAGAGATTAAAATCATGGTATTCACCGAAATTTGTCACAATCGGTTAAATCCGTTAATAATATGGCTTATACAATTAAATTTTGCGACATATTGCGGATATAAGGGACAAAATATTTTTAAGTCTTACAATTATTATTATCTATTTAAGATATCATTATATTTAAATGTAAATGTTACTACCTGTATACATATAAAATCCAACCTGAGTTATTAACCGGGTTGTTGTTGTTTGAATTGTTTGACAGTGCTTATGTTAAATGTTTTTATTGAACTAAAACTAGAACTAACATAGTTCTAGTTTTAATTAAAAATATTTGGGACATTTCCGTCTGAGGAAACGCGGTTATATCAGAATCTTAAGTTAGTAGATATTTAGGTCTAGTATTAATCCTAGCTTAACAGGTCTTTGGGCTGTCTACCTCTTCCTGGGATGTAGTAGTCCCCAAGGTCTGTAAAACGTATTGTACCACGTTGGCCAAATGGAGGATTTCAACGTATGTAAAGTAAACCCCCGACATGCCCTAGTCGTGATGTGACTTGTTACACACGCTGAGGAGTAACGTGACATACACTGTATCTCGGTATTAGGTGAACAATATTTTTTGTGAGTGAGGGGTTAGAAGCTAAAATAAACTTAAAAAATACATATGAAGGAAAGAGTTGAAGTTTCAACTTCCAAAACAGAATTTTGTTTGAATTTTAAGATTTTTTATTTAATTTTTAAGGAAAAATTAATATAAAGTAAAATGGCATGATAAAATAAATGCTAATATAGTTCCTAATAAAACGAAGAACTATTTTTATAAAAATTCAAAACCTGAATCATCTTCCTATTCACTTAAAGAATCCTCTTCCCCATCTTTATTTCGGGTTTTCATCCATATCATTTCCCAAAAATTGGCCATAACTCAAATAACAAGAGTTGCAGAATCCCTATTGAACGATATTATTTAATAAGTTTTCTTTGCTTTCTTTAATAGTTAGTGAGTCACAAAAGCATAATCCATAACCAGTTACAACCTAGATATGACAAGATTTCGGGAATAAAGAGAAAAACTTCAAAATACACACTAAAAATCCACAATGCATTAGAATTTGGCCATTATAGTTTTGCAGTAATAAGGTCAAAATCTCAAAAACATCATAATTGATGATTTTTATTGCAAACTCATTCATAATTCAAAATGGATGATCAAAGACCTCATTCGCTAAAATTGTGCATAATGGTGTGGAAATTATAATTCATAACCAAATATGAATACAGCAAATATCTCCAAAATTAGAGCTGAGTAATTACATGTAGAAGTGTCCATATACGTCTTAGGTATAATACTCTACCAACAATAATAATTTTTCACATTTGGTGTCTAGCGGAAAAACAAAAGGCGATAGCGCTTTGAAGTTTTCAGGATTTGGTCTTAAAAAAAAGACCATTTGTGTTAGTGCACAAAATAATCTCAATCGTGACCAATAGGTTCTTGTCGGATAGGAGCCTCAACTTATCCAAACTGCATGGTTTATGAGTGTATGCCTGGATCTTTGGAGATTCTCATAGGAAGAAATCATATGTGACGTGGTCTACGAATAGGAAACTTATGCGTGGAAAAAAATATTTCCATTTTTTTACCGTTTTCGCGTGACTTTGAAACACTCTTTCACATTGTGAAAACCAAAAACTCAAATTATTTAAAAGTTCCCTAAAAAGGTAAGACAAAGAAGAGTATGTACAAACACAAAACAAACAGAAATTTTTTGTTGGAAAAATATATGATGAGATAAGAAATCCACTCAAACACATACGTTATCCGACAATATCAAGCTGTTTTTATATTTCTCTTTATAATCATCTTTCTTGAAATCTTCTTACGTGTAGATTGCTAACATTACGAAGCATTACCTTTCATTTCTTCGATGATTGCTATAAACTTAATTTGCTTCCAGAGGACTTGAAATGTTTCCAGAAAACTTGCAATGCTTCAGAAGACTTGATACTGCTTCTAGAAAACTTGAAATGCAGAATACTTGATATTGTCTCTGGGAGGCTTGAATTGTTTCCAAAAGACTTGATAGTCCTTCTAGAAAATTTGGTATTACTTAAAAAAGATTTAAAATGGTTCCAAAAAAAATTAATGCTTTCTCTACAAGACTTGCAATGACTCTGAAAGCCCTGATACTACTTCTAGAAGAAAACTTTAATTTTGCTTGTGTAACTACTTGCAGAAAATGTTTTTTATTGGACAGAATATCTGGAAGATATTTTTATTGCAATATGCAAACAAAAATGTCAATTAAAAAGACTGTAAACATTACTAGCAGAAGGCGTTTCCTCTTTCTTTCATCACTCTTTTTTTGAGAGTTGTCGTTCGTCGTTTAGCACCCAGTATCCATGCTTATTTTCTAAAACCTGCGCATATGAAGCTACGAAGATTATGTTAGATTATCACTGACGCTCTAAAGATAAATCAGTTGGCTGTAGAACTTTTTTGGCTACCACAATCCCGTTTCATTTGTAACAACTCCAGCGTGACCTAGGACCCAGATCAGCAAAAAATCTATTCTAATATCACAAAATTTGGATGAGCTGAAGGATGTAATCATGTAAGAAGTACTTACGACTGAACAACAATGCTTGGAAAATAATGTAATTTTTAATTGAAAGTTTTTTTTGATAATTGTAAATATTCTAGAGATATAAGTACGAAGGCTTTCACGGCCGGTGTTAATTGAACTAAAACTAGAACTAACACTAGAATTATCACTAGGACTAATAGATCTAAAACTAGGAACTGTCGGTTTTGCCGTGCGTTTTTTGAAAAAATGTTTGACGTTTCGGATGCCATATTGCAACCTTCTTCAGAAACTTCGATGTCTTTCTATGTATCTTTCACAACTGGTTGGTCCCCTATTATGGTAATAGACATATTACTTTTCAATCAATTTTGACATTCAAACAGACAATATCCTTCAATGGCGAAGACGAAGTAATTAAAATGACGAAGTAATTAGTATTTAAATAATCGAATTACAATTTCAACAAAGAATTTGCTGCAATTACAATTCTAAATTTCGAGCATACAATATACAATTTAGTATATAAATAGATGGCAGGGTTAGAATGCCGAAACGCATGAACATGTGTCTACAGTCCTTCTGTATTGCAGGCTTGCCACAACTCTTAGAGCTTTACGTTGCAAGTTAAAGACCTGCTTGTTAGCGCAAGTCTTTTCCTATGATAAAATAGCATAAGCTTATGGCTTTGTATAAGCGCGACATAAGCAGTTTCACTATTTTTAGCTTCACCTTAACTATAAGGTTTCGTAGCAAAACGATAGTTTTTAAAATCTCCATACCTATAGCATCTTTTGCAACGTAAATGTGCTAAAATAGCATAAGCTTATGGCTTTGTATAAGCACGAAACAAGCAGTTTTTACCACTTCTAGTTTTTAACTACAAGAATACTAATGGTTTTTGCACTAAATGGATTTTATTTTATTTTTCTCTACCGGTTTCGCCTTCTACACGGCATCATCAGGAGCATACGTCAAAAATCACAACAAAGATGTAACATAAATATTTTATCCAGTATAATTATATATTCCACTCGAAAAGTTAACAAAAATTAAGATAACTGGAGAAGAAAACCATCGAACGAAGATAGTAAAGCGTCTGTGTTCGATTGTTTTCTTCTCCAGTTATCTTAATTTTTGTTAACTTTTCGAGTGAAATAAATAATTATACTGGATAAAATGTTTATGTTACATCCTTGTTATGATTTTTGACGTGTTCCCCTGATGATGCCGTGTAGAAGGCGAAACCGGTTGAGAAAAATAAAATAAAATCCGTTTAGTGCAAAAACCATTAGTATTTTTATTAAAAAAAAATGGAAAGAAAGATATCATTTAATATTTAACTATAAGGTTTCGTATCAAAAAGCTATTTTTTAAAATCCTCATACCTATAGCATCTACATGATGATCAAACTTCAAAACTGGAGTGGTTATGTGAACTCCCAGAAATGTTCAAAATGAGGGATTATCAAAATTAGCAGAATTAAAATTTTTCTGTCCCAATATCATTCTGACTGTTTTCTTATTATTCAGACACAATGTATACGCGATGCACCATTTACGTGCTCTAACTAGAACCAATTGGGATTTTTGAATAACGTCTTCAGTTTCACTGCCTCGGATAATAAAAATGGCGTCATCAGTATACAATAAACAGCCAATGTCCTCAAAATAGTACGGAAGGTCATTGAACAACACCAAAAATAATAAAGGACCAAGGATAGAACCCTGTGGAACACACCGGATCATAGTTATCATACCTTTTCGATGTCACTTGATCATAAGTCACCTGCTGCGATCTGCCGGGCAAATAAGATCTGATTAAAACTACACTTTTGTCATCAAAATTATAATCATAGCGATATCGAATACACGATATCACCATCTTTAAATAATATAAAAAAAATAATGGAATATTATACAATTGGAAAGCTGTTGGTATGCTTTCCTAAATGGAATAGTCGGAAACGAGGTTTATATATAGAAATCAGAAGGTTATGAAGGAATGGAAACCAGAAGGAATACATATCAAAATACCTAAAACTGAATCGACCGTTATATGGGCTGAGGAAATCTCCAAAAGCATAGAATACAAAATTTTATGAAGTTGTTTTAAAGTGTAACCTAAAACGATCTCTTTATGATTGCTGTCTATATTTTGATAAGAAAATATGGCTCTTGGTTTATGTTGATGATTTGTTGATATTGGAGAAGATATAAATATAGAAGAAAATACAATAACAATAAGCTTTCCAACACAAAATAATTGAATTATTGGGCGATACCGTTTAAATCGTGATTTATTAAGACATGTTTTGATAAAAACTACAAACTAATAAATATCAAAATGACTCACCGAATGAATGTTGTTTCCAAAACTCAGCCGAAAAATATAATAAATCATTTTATTGCAGCAGTAAATAAATTAATATGATTTCGACCATTTAACATCCGTAAAATAAGTCGAAATCTTAACATCACTAGAATAGTCTTTATATTAATGTCAAAAAACACAGGCATATAACGGTCCTTTGCACATAATTCGCAATATAAATTTTATTTTTAATTACTTAAGGAGTCAAACCCTGCACATTAATTAAAATCACATCATTTAATCCAACGGGTGTTATTTTCTTTGGTTTCTTCTTTATAAGTTACCTGAAGAAAAAATAACAAAGTAGTTTATTGCAACAAAAAATAAGTTAATATGATACTACTTAACATCGGTAAAATAGTAATCCAATGATGCCAACATCACTGGAATTGTCTTCATATTAATCATATGAAATACCAGCACTCTCGTAATAAGTTTCATTTTTAACAATAACTGATAACCGATCAAGTAGGTTAAAGCTCAGGTCAACTATAATATGACAGTAATTATATTACATCAGAGTAACAGTCATATCACAAAGATTGTTCGGATACATTTGAATCTCGCTATATTGCGAAATGGAACGAAAAGTCAATATTTGGAAAGTAAATAATCACAAAAATCAAAGCTCATAGCTACAAAATCGGAGTTTTGTTGGTGATAGGAAATAATTTGTCGCTTTACTAAAGACTTCTATGACCAAACTTGGCTTCTCTATTAAACGTCCCTTCAGTAGCCTTGAAGCTCACTTTGCAAGACATTACTAATAGATTTTCCGATTTAGTTCAAAGGAAAAAAGAGCTGCTATCTTTATGGCGTTATGGTTTATTTAAGTGATGATAGCTATTTACGAGAATTTAAATTTATGACACATTTTTATAATATTTTTGTTATTATTGTTTTTGTTTATTTATTGCTAATCTAATAAATGATGTTTTTAAAATCTGTTCTCGCTGTAAAATTTAATAAATTTTATCTAAATGCCTAATACTGTGTAAACAAAAATAAACTATCCAACGTAAAAGTAATCAAATTGTTTTTATACAATTTTGAGAATAGATTTTTAGTTTGGTAAACCCATTTTCCAAATTGGTTTTCATTACGAAATAGTATTTCTTGACACCGTGAATTCAAAATTCCTTTACATCGTGATTTGTCTAGATATGTTTTGGTAAAACTTAAAAATTTGAAAACGACTCACCGAACGGATGTTGTTTTCCTTGGTTTCCTTTGCACGATACAGCTGAAAAAACAACAATTTATTTTATTACAGAAAAATTAAATTAATACTATTTAATGTACCGTTTAACATCCGTAAAATAACAATCCGATGATTCCATCAATATCACAAGAATAGTCTTAGTATTAATCACATAAAACACTTATTTTAATTCACTTAATGTTTCATTTTTAACAACTTCATACTTGATCAACATCAAATAAAATCATATTCTTTTAATTACGAATTTAATGTCTAAGTTTTATGTTCGGATACCACAAATTTTTCGAAATATCTATTTTTCACGTAATTCGCGTAATAAATTTATTTTTAACAACACGATCAGTCAAAGCCCGCACATCAACTAAATTGTGATAATAGGGTATAATACCAACGTCTTAACATCCCCACTTTTATTTATTGTGTGGAAAACGAGAAGTGGAGGTAAAATGACAAAAAAATGTTAGGATGAAAAGCAAACTGGTGGTTTTATAACCAAAAACATTTTTAATCTTTTTTCATTTACAACGTTTACTTCGTCGTTTGACTTTTAAAGTAGTTTATTTTATATTTTAAATACAACAGTAAATCGTATTAAATTTAGTTTTGTAAATAATTTTTTTGTAACTGAATCGGACATTGCGTGCTATTTATAATTTCTGAGCTTTTAGTTTATTATTTTTTTCTCTTATTTTCTTCTAATTATTAATAATTGTAACTTGTTTGTTACATTTTCTTTCGTTTATTTCTTAACTTTAATAATATTATCTTTTACGTTTTAATGCTGTAACATCGCTTTTTATTTTTGAGTTTTTCTAAACGTGTCCGTTGCCTCTGGCAACCTTATCTGGCAATAAAAATTTACTCGTTTCATTACAATATTTCAACTTATTCTGTTCAAATAAAGATTAACTTTTCTTTTTATAGTTGAAGTGTAACACATGATTGTAATTAGCATTTCAAACACTAGTGTGAAGGCAGCGGTTACATTATCAACTTACAGATATGATAAGAAATATATTGTTGTGCCCTTTTCTAGCACGATGATGACAATAATAATGATCTTAATAATAATGATCAAACAATGATTTAATTTAACGTTAAATTTTCCTTCATACAGCTTTTTCTGTTTCTGATACAATCCTATGACAGAATTGACGGTATGTAGTATGCCATTTACATCACATCAGTCAGTGGCGGATCCGTTTTGGGGAGTTGAACCTTATATTCATATATAAACAATTTTATATACAGGGTGTCTCACGTAACCGGTTCATTAAAACTTTTTTTAGGTTCCACTATTCGTAGAGGCTTTAAATTTTGGTAACATGGGTTGTTCATTCCGATCTATTAATTTAAAATATTTTCAAGATGGCCACCACTTCCGGTCTACCGGAAGTAGACCTCAACTTCGTTATTTTAAATGGAATGCTATAGTTTTTATTACATCATTCAATTACACATAAGAAAATATGTTGATTTTGATAACAGTTGTTGGTGCCTACTGTTTTTTGTATTCGAGTTATTTTTATTTTAAGTCTCTTTTGTCAAATATCACCATGCTCTTTACAAATCCATATCTCAGCCAACGTTAATTCAAAAACGTTTTGCATTGGCACGATAACTCTTCATATGCTGTTAAATAGATTGTCATTTGTTGTATCAGTGTATCTTATACAGGCTGGTGAAAAATTGAGTTACCGTTTCTCTGTATTCGATTGCGTGAATGTCGAAAATTTTAAATGGAACGCCCCATATTTTCATACCCTATCAGAAAGGAAATTTAATTCTCTACAAATTATCTATAAGTATTCCTATACCTATTTAGTATAGTTTTCTTGCTATTGACGAATTTATCAAAATCATACGTAAAATGCTAGAAACCGTTTGTGTTTTTGTTAGAAGGCCATGACATTTTTACAGTTTTTTGTTTAATTTATTTAAACTATTATTAGTACTATTTCTACAATGAACTGTGATTGAATAAACTGTAGATTGCTAGTTGTTATTTACCAAAAATAACCAAAAGAAAACCGAATAAATGAAACAATGAAAAACAACAATTTAATGACAAAAATTAAAATCAATAACATAAAAGAATGAAAAACTTAAAATTATAAAAATAAATTATGGGAATTTAATTCTCTACAAACTATTTAGATACTTTCCTGTGCCTATTTGCTGTAGTTGCCCTCATATTTGGAAATTAATGGACGCATACAATGCTGGAAAGCTTTCTTGTTTTTATGTTATAAATATGGATGAAATGTTGTCAAAACTCCATAGCTTTCTGTTATTGTTGGCATTACTTACTGCTGTTAATGTCTTTGAATATCATGGCGAATTATTCGCACGCCAACATTTTAAATTCGTCTTATATTCATGACGGATGTAATAAAGGTTTGGGTAGGATAAGAGACGTATATTTTAGTTTTGGAAAAATCAAAATAACAAGAAACCATACTTTTCTATCACCAGCAGCTTAAGATAATAGAATAAATATTTTGTCATATTTTATTGCTTTACCAAATTCTTCGGTAAGAGGTGCTTCGGTCAATTTAGATGAATAATATTTTACAAGAATGCACCGTAAATTAACTGAACTCTCTAGAAATATCTCGCTCATCATTACGTCGAATATTACACCATATTATTGTTTTTCATTGTTTCATTTATGCGTTCTTCTGCTGGTTATTTTTGGCATATAAAAGCTAACAAACTAAAGTTTATCAATCGCAGATCATTCTAGAAATACTACCAACGATAATTTAAATAAATTAAATGATGAACTGTCAAAATGACATAGCCTTCTAATAAAAACATGAATGGCTTCCAGCATTTTGTATAGGATTTTGATGAAATACTCAATATGACGAAAACTATAATAAATAGGTATAGTAATGTTTATAGATAATTTGTAGAGAATTAAATTCCCGTTTTGATAGGTTAAAAAGATTTGGGGCGTTCCATTTAAAATTTTCGACTTTCTCGCAATTGAATACAGCGAAACGGTAATTCAATTTTTGACCACGCTGTATAAGGTACACTGATATAACAAGTGACAATCTATTTAACAGCATAAGACGAGTTATTGTACCAATGCAAAACGTTTTTGAATTAACGTTGGCTGAGATATGGGCTTGTAAAGAGCATGGTGATATTTGACAAAAAACACTTAAAATCAAAATAACTCGAAAATAAAAAACGGTAGGTACCAATAACTGTTATCAAAGTCAACTTATTTTCTTACGTATAATTGAATGGTGTAGTAAAAAATATAGTTAGCATTCCCTTTAAAATAACGAAGTTGAGGTCTACTTCCGGTAGACCGGAAGTGGTGGCCATCTTGAAAATATTTTAGGTTAATAGATCGGAATGAACAACCCATGTTACCAAAATTTAAAGCCTCTACGAATAGTGTAACCCAAAAAAGTTTTAATGAACTAGTTACGTGAGACACCCTGTATATAAACTAAATTTTGGTAAATAAAACATCTTACTTGCGAATTATATTTACAGTACTAGTTTCGGGAAAACTAGTTTCCCATCATCAGCCGAATCTGCATATACAAAAACTGATTAATACATTAAATAAAATGAAATAAATACAAATATAAACAAAAAACTAATCTACTGCCAAGTTAATAAAACTATTAAAAATGTATAAAAGACGAACACAACACTTTAAAATTGTTGTAAATTGACATTTTATGAATGAGTGGTCCTGTTGGGAGTGAATGAATAGAACTTGTTTTTGAAAACGGGTATTATGCTGTTATGTCCTTTAAAAACGTACATATAGGTCTTTCAAATAATTGAACTTGTTCATTAAGTAATGTTTTTTATTTTTAACTTTATGTTTGTGAATTTTTAATGATTCTAACAAGTCCAAGTTAAAATGTTTTCCACATCTGTGAACAAGATGAACATTTTCGTAATCTATTTTGTGATTTGTTTCTATTGCATGTTTGTTTACAGGGTGTCTCACGTAACTGGTTCATTAGAACTTTTCTAGGTTCCACTATTAGTAGAGGCTTGAAATTTTGGTAACATGGGTTGTTCATTCCAATCTATTAATCTAATTAATCTGTTCATTCCGGTCTAGCGGAAGTAGACCTCAACTTCATTATTTTAAATGGAATGCTATAGTTTTTATTGCACCATTCAATCTTACGTAAGAAAGTATGTTGACTTTGATAATAGTTATTGGTACCTAGCGTTTTTTGTTTTCGAGTTATTTTGATTTTAAATGTTTTTTAGCAAATATCACCATGCTCTTTAAAAGCACATATCTCAGCCAACGTTAATTCAAAAACGTTTTGCATTGGTGCGATAACTCTTCATATGCTGTCAAATAGATTGTCACTTGTTGTATCAGCATATCTTACACAGGTGGTCAAAAAATGATTTACCATTTCTCTGTATTCAATTGCGAAAAAGTCGAAAATTTTAAATGGAACGCCCCTTATCTTGTTACCCTATCAAAACGGTAATTTAATTCTCTACAAATTATCTATAAACATTGCTATACCTATTTATTATAGTTTTCTTCATATTGAGCATTTTATCAAAATCCTACACAAAATGCTGGTAGCCGTTCAGTTTTTATTAGAAGGCTGTGACAATTTGACAGTCTATCGCTTAATTTATTTAAATTATCATTGGTATTATTTCTAGAATGATCTGCGATTGAATAAACTTTAGTTTGTTAGCTTTTATTTACCAAAAATAACCAGCAGAAGAACGTATAAATGAAACAATGAAAAACAATAATATGGCGTAATATTCGCCAAAATAATGGGCGAAATATTCCTAGAGAGTTCACTTTATCTATTAACGGTGCTTTCTTTGAAAATATTATTCATCTAAATCGGTCGAAGCACCTCTTACCGAAGAATTTGGTAAAGCAACAAAATATGATAAAACATTTATTCCATTATCTTAATCTGCTGGTGATAGAGATTTACGGTTTCTTGTTATTTCGATCTTTCCAAAACTAAGGAACAGATTATATCCAAAACTTTATTACATCCGCCATGAATATAAAACGAATTTAAAATGTTGTCGTTCGAATAATTCGCCATGATATTCAAAGACATTAACAGAAGTAAGTGATGACACAACTAAGTAATGACATCAATAATATAAATATGGATGAAAAGCTGACAAAACTCCATGGCTTTCTAATATAAAACCAGAAGCTTTCCAGCATTGCATGCGTCCATTAATTTCCAGATATGAGGGCACTACAACAAATAGGCGCAGGAAAGTTTCTAGATAGTTTGCAGAGAATTAAATTCTCTTAATTTATTTTTATAATTTAAAGTTTTTGATTCTTTTATGTTATTGATTTTAATTTTTGTCATTAAATTGTTGTTTTTCATTGTTTCATTTATTCGGTTTTCTTTCGGTTATTTTTGTTAAATAACAGCTAGCAATCTAAAGTTTATTCAATCGCAGTTCATTGTAGAAATAATACTAATAATAATTTAAATAAATTAAACAAAAAACTGTCAAAATGTCATGGCCTTCTAACAAAAACACAAACGGTTTTTAGCATTTTACGTATGGTTTTGATAAATTCCTCAATAGCAAGAAAACTATAATAAATAGGCATAGGAATACTTATAGATTATTTGTAGATAATTTAATTCCCTTTCTGATAGGGTATGACAATATGGGGGGTTCCATTTAAAATTTTCGCCTTTCACGCAATTGAATACAGAGAAACGGTAACCCAATTTGTGACCAGCCTGTCTAAGATAAACTGATATAGTGACAATCTATTTAACAGCATATGAAGAGTTATTGTACCAACGCAAAACGTTTTTGAGTTAACGTTGGCTGAGATATGTGCTTTTAAAGAACATGGTGATAGTTGCTAAGAAACACTTAAAATCAAAATAACTCGAAAACAATAAACGCTAGTACCAATAACTATTATCAAAGTCAACATATTTTCTTACGTATAATTGAATGGTATAATAAAACATATAGCATTCTATTTAAAATAACGAAGTTGAGGTCTATTTTCGGTAGACCGGAAGTGGTGGCCATCTTGAAAATATTTTATATTATAAGATCAGAATGAACAACCCATGATACCAAAATTTCAAGTCTCTACGAATAGTGGAACCTAAAAAAGTATTAATGAACCCGTTACGACCTTTACGAAAGTGGAGTTAATAAACTCCACTTTCTTTCATTTTGTCATAATTGTTGTTGTGGTAATTAGAAAATATTTTAAGTAAATTATTGATGTTAGCAAAAGCCAAAGTGATGTTGTTTTTTGATTTTGAAAAAATCTCATTTGATTTGAAAGTAATTTTATTGAAAGTGATGGGTTTATATACATGTTCAATCTTTTCTGGTTTTACGTATAGTGAATCTGTTTTAATTTGTATTTTTCTAAAAATATTATTTATAACTTTATTAGGAAAATCATTTATTGCTGCTAGATTGTATATATAGTTTGATTCTTTAATTTTATTATCTTGTGATAAAGACATCAAGAATTTTTATTGAAACCCAAACCAACCAAAGTAAACTCAATCCAGTTATAAATTACTAAAAAGCTTCTTAATTTCCATTAATAATTTATGAAAGTTGCATTACATATTATTTACAATATTTGGGACGGGATTTTACGATATTTGTGCTCAAAAGTCTTCAAATGCTTTCAGAAGACTTGATAGTGCACCTAGAAGACTTCTAGACTCTTAGGATAAAATCATCTCGTCTGACTTCAAAGACGTCGGCAGCCCCAAATATCGTGATTAAGAAGTATTTGTGGCTGACTTTGAAGACCCAAGTATAATTAATAATATGTAGGGCAGCCGACGTCTCATAGCACTAGAACATTAACACTAGACCTAGAATTAAAAACATTAGTATTTAGCCGATATCTTTCTAGACTTCTAAACCCTAATATTTCTAATTCGAAGACTAGTGTTAGATTTAAAACTTGTTTGGGTTAGGTTGGATTGGGAGAGGTCTTAAGAGAGGTACGGTTAAACTTGAATTAATCTATTCAACCAGTTAGTATCTGTCAACTTGTTGGTAGCATATTTTTGGGTTCATATTTATTCTTATATTAAAAATAAAGAAATTGAAGAGTATTAAAGAATATTAGAGAAGGGAGGAAATAGCCTGCTAAATAGAGGAAAGTCCTCTAAAATAGAGAAGAGTTGGCAACCGTGTTCGACAATACCTTACTTTAAGGCAAAGATAAATCATATAAGTTAGAACTAAGTAAGATTTGCCGATATACAAATGTTGGGTTTGATTGGGTTTCGTCTTAAGAGAGGTATTAGCTCTAGCGTTAATAGCGACAATTTTAAGATACTTTTTAAATAAATCTTAAACACTATTTATTGGCCGCTAACTTCGAAGAAGACGGCCTCTACAAATATTGCTTTTGATATAACAAGTAATCTCGGCCGATATCGTACACATATGCCGCCCAAAAATCAAAGACGACTTTTATTGGAACCTAACTCAATCCAGTCTTAAATTGTAGAATACTTGTATCAAACTAAAAGTAGAACTAACACTAAACCTAGTACCAGAAAGTTTTGGTGAATCTTTCTAACCTGAATCTAATGAACTGAGTCTTGAGTCTTCTTGGTACTAGGTCTAGTGTTAGTTCTAGTTTTATTTGCCATTCAGTTCTTGATTGTTGTAAATGTAAGTAAAAATATACTATAAGTAATACTAGACTTAGGAACTTATGGCATATTTATACTTTTCTTTACTTACTATACATACTGATATTTTTATTTCTTTGTGAATAAGTCAATACACTGAAAGGCCGTGGTAAATACCCAACTTATAAATAGCGGATAGGTATTTATAAATTGTCCTGCACCTGTCGCCCATCACCAATAAATATGAAATCACTGTAGTGTGGAGCACGAATCTGACTCATTTCACTGTATTAATCCGTTATACTATAATTTGAAACTAATAAAATTGCATATGAATAACAAATCATATTATATCTTTAATTAGTGCACTGTTTTTTAAAAAAGTATGTGACTTGAAATCGATAAGTATTTTTAATCATTTACGGTTTTATCAATGATTTATGAAAAGATTGTGGGTTTAGAGGTTTATATCGGGTTTTATTTGTTGTATTGCTTTGTTAGACGTTGTGAATGATGTAATAGGGACACATGGCTGTAAGTTGGGTGCAGTTCTTATTTTGCTTTACTTTTACAAGGCCTTTGATATACTACACTACGGAACATTACTTGTTTTATTGCTCCAAAGGGACATCTCCACCGCAGTTGTTGACGATTCTATACCTTAATACTCGAATCCTGATTTTACAACTCAACATAAACATGATGATTAATAAGTTAAGGTGGTTTATAAAACTGTTGTTTATAGGATTTCGATATTAAGACATTTAAATTTAAGCAATTTTAGTATTTATATCTAAAATTAATTAATACTCCAAGATACACAAGAAATTAAAAACAAGGGGAAGTACCACAAAATGCATTATTATGACAAAACATATTTTACCCTAAGGGAGCTTCTCCTCAAAAGGATCGGCGCTTGCTTCTCCACCCTTACCTGATTTAACAATTATATATTTTTCTTTTGATTAGAGCGATCTCATCTCTTTACTTCTTTTTTCATTAATTTCAAATTATCAAATTTATTTCAATACAATCTCCTGCGCTGATAATATTTTTTTCTTTTGAAGTTACCTTGAATGCATTATATATTTTATTATTTGAGCAGTTAGAAAGTTCCTTTACAATATTTTAAATATTATCGTAACAAAGAGCTTAAATACTGCTCTCTTCCTTACTTTATGTTTTTTATTAATTAACCCTTAACCCGAAACTCTGTAATATCAACCTTATTAAGAACAACAAGTGTACCAGACCTGTTGATCCTATGTTTCGTGTTAGAGGTTAATGGAAGTTATCAATATATTTTTTAAACCTTTTATAAAAAAAATAAAAATGATCCTACCTTCATCATAGCGCTACGTCATTAATTATTTTTCTTACGACGTTCACAACGTATGTAGTGAAATCTGTAGAAACAGTAGAAACTATGTCTAGGGATGTTCTTAATACGAAATCGACCCGCCAAGGGATTCCCCGTATGTTTCTCTAGCGTGTTGTAAATAATACACCACCCCGGGGAAACACACAAGGAAACCTGTATCGTACATCGACCAGAAGGATACATTCACATTTATCAAAAATCATTTGTTAACACATTTTTGTTAACAATTAAAAACAAAATAAAAAAATTAGAAACATTCACAGGACATAAAAAGTTTTGTTCTACGTAATTTATAATATATTAATATTAATTGTATTATAAATATGGAGTCCAAAATAAACTCAATAATTGGTGACTTCGACGATTTTTAAAAAAGAAAATTTTATAAACTCCATCGGACAAACACATATTTAAATGATATACAAAATATTAATAATGATATTTTAGAAGAAACAGAAAGACTCCATCTTTGACAAGTAGAAATGTACAAAAAAGCAAACATACCTTATAAGGTATGTTATTAATTTTTTTTATTGTCCTATAGGACAAGAAGAAACATATCTAATATAAAAGAAAAATCTACTTCAAAACGAAAAAAGAAATTGAACATAGCTGTTATTAATTTTAAATAAATTATTAGAATTGATTTTTGGGTAAGTGACAGTTGTTTCTATTTCTCATAAATTAGACATTATACTATGTTTTTCAAATTTTAAATCATTGCTTCTTGTATATTAAATAAGGTTTCATTCAAAATTTTTTTCTGAACATTTTTGGCCTTTTTCTGTCTCTAAACCTGAGATTCGCTTTATTTAGGTAGAAGCAAAATTTAAAAATTCGAATGTGCAGATCGACAAATCTAAATATTATTTCCAATCTACCATTAGAAATAATTTCCACCGTTATTGATATAATTAGATACAAATTTATATCCCTTTCATAAGAAAGTTTTGATTGATAGGCTTTTACAAAGGGAAGAGAAACGTCTGGATGCTCTTCTGTCAGATTCGGCGATGAGGAATCAAAAACCATCAAGTTGGAAGTCAAGACTTACTATTAAAACTTTAGAAGAGGAGACTTCCTCTGGGATTCTTTAAATTCTGGTCCTTATACGAGATTGAAGGTTTCTGAAATTACACCTTCCCAAAAATCACAAACAACAATCCTTCCTTTGAATCTTCTAGAATCTTCCTTTGTTAAAAGTCATTGGTAAATTGACTTCAACTTGTCAAACTTTGTTGCAAATTGTAATATTACAACACACGTCTATAACATCAATTCGAAACTAACTAAATAACTTATAACAGAGTATTAAAGATACAAAGTCTTTTCAACATCAGTGTTGTTCACATTGTTGTTATAATGATAATTCATAATTTCGTTCCCGCAATAGTAAATTCCATAATACATACGGTACCAAAGCTTACAATTGCAAGGTATTTGGTGTAGAATCCATAATTTAATCAAAAATAAACAATGTACATCCAACGCCAATACAAAAAAACTAACCAAAGTTTTGATAGAAAAATATTCACTATATTTTATATCAATTAACCAAATTTCTTCCGGACTTTTTATATATGATAATAGAAATAAGCTTCGATTTTTGATTACCACCAGAGCTGACATTTCTGTCATTCCACATAAATTTGATCCCTTATTTTAAAAAGCCTTACAATCCATACTTACTGCAATTAACGGTTTTATTATCGATACTTATGGTAAAAAATTACTAACCGTCTTAAAAAGCTTACAAAAAAAATTTCTTTTTGTTTTCACTTTTGCAAATATAAAAAAAGATTTAAAAAAATAAAAATATGTAAAAAATAAAAGTAAGTAATCGTTGAGTCGATTACTTATTCCGAAATTTTTCTCCTAAATTATTTTCTATCTACAAACTGAGGTTACAAATCTTTAAAATCCTTTTCAAACTTAACCACTACTCCAGATTTTAATTTATCTGTTAAACATAATGTTAAACATTCTATTAGAACCGATTCACATCTTCCAGTGAGTGGACCAAGACGACTTGACAAAACTAACTTTACATTTGCCAAAAGAGAATTCGATGACATGGTAGCACTCGGTATTTATAGACCATCTTCTTTTTCTATTGCATCACTTTGTTGCACGTAAGAAAGATTATCAAGACTGGCGCCCTTGTACCGACAATCGTAAGTTAAATTTAGTAACAGTACCAGATAGTTACTTCATTACAAAATTTCAATTTAAATCTGCATGGATGTGTATTTTTTTTTAAACATCGATCTTGTACGAGCGTATTATCAGATATTAGTAGCAGAAGAAGATACCAACAAAACCGCTATAACTATTCCATTTGATCGCTATGAATTCATGAGAACGTCATTTGGTTTAAAAAATGCAGCCCAAACATTTCAGCGATTTACAAATGAAGTAACTTCCGGTGTAACTTCAGTTTTGTTAATTTGCATGATATTCTTATTGCTGCTATTATTTAATAAAGACAAAAATGAATACTTAATTCACCTTAGATAAATTTTTGAAAGATTAGATAGTTTTGGAATAAAGATTAAACCATCTAAATGTATTTTTAGAGTAAATTCAACTAAATTCAAAATTGAAGCACTACTTTCCACAACCATGAACTCTTGAAGAACTCCACAGATTACTTGGAATAATTAATTTCTGTCATAGATACGTTCCAAATTTTTCTCAAATTCTTAGTTCCTTACAAACTCTTTCGATCACTCTTTACAAAAATAATCAAACAAACATTACCATATGGACAGTTGAACATACTATCTCTTTTTATCGTGGTAAAGATCTATTATTCAGGATCTATTTTTGGAATACCTCGCCTGCAAACGACCTCGGCCAAATGTGAATGAAGTCGTCTTATGGGGATCAACATGTAGAAGGAGCGAATCGACTTAAATTACTAATGTGTCTCATGAATAATGCGTCTGAAGTGTTATTATTAACACAAAATCGTCTGTTTTGGAAGATTGTGTCTCCTTGCCTGCAAGCAAACTGGACGATGTAATGGTAACTTTTCTCATGGGAGTCCCTGTAAGAAAACCTATCGTCACCTTGGCGAGGTCCCTTGCGGGCGAGACGCTACAATCTTCTAAAATATATGGTTTTGTCTTACGTCAAATGATATTAATACGAAATCGTCCGTTTTGGAAAATTGTATCCCCTCGCCCGCAAATGACCTCGGCGGAATGTGAATAAACGAATTTTATGTGATGAATATCGTCTTATAGGGGATATTATATAATTACTAGGATAGTATAAAGGAACGATTTCGCCTCAAATCGCGGAGGTCGCTTGCGGGCGAGACGCTAGATTTAAAATGTTTACAAATAATCGTCCCATTTGGAGGATTGTAGCGCCTCGTCCTCAAGCGACCTCGGCGAAGTGAAGATAGGTTTTGTTATTGGAGACTAAACAACATTATTAAGATGTAGATGAAGTGAATCGACTTAAATTACCAATGTTTCTCATAGATACGGCGTCTGAATTGATATTATTAACACGAAATTTTGGAAAGTTGCAAGCGACCTCGAAGTCAAGGTAGGTTTTCTTATAGGAGACTAAACACCTTTATTAAGGTGCGAATCGACTGATGAGAGGTGAAAAGTGCAGGAATTACGGGAGAATAACAACAAATTGATTAAAATGAAATAAGCTTGTAATTCGAATGATAAACGTCAGAACACATGTATGTAGTGATATCTACGTAAACGTTAAGGTTAATAATAAGAAAAAGAGCTGATTTTTGGTTAACTAATGTAAACTGGTCTTACCAATAAAAAAATTTTATTCAAATTTCGCACGTATTTGTGAAATGAGTTTAAATTTCAAATTGCATCTATTCGGTGAACAAAGTATAGTTAAATGAATTATTCTACATTTATTTTTTTTTAAATTTTTATGTCATTGAAGAAAAATTAACCTTTTTTGATTTGAAAACTTTGATATAATGCCTCAACATCAATTCCTAAAATTTATATTCCAGCTAGCTTCCGCGAAGAAATTTTTCAAAAATTTCATAACATTTCATATCTTAGTATATGTACGACTAAATACTTATTAAGAACGCGTTTCTTTTGGCTTCACATGAGTAAAGACATTTATCTTTAGACAAAATCATGTATATCATGTCAATAAACGAAAATAAACAAATACTCAAAATTATATATTCAACATATAAACGTTCTATATAGTAGATTTGTATTTGATACATATAGATCTTGTTAGACCTCTTATTCCATCTTTTGGTTGTTCATACATTTTAACAGTTGAATATTTCACAAGATGGTCAATACACTTACAATTAGTGTATAAAGCAAATGCACATTTTCGAAATTATTTTTCACGATTTGGTATTCTACACAAAGGACGACAATTTTGAATCTAAACTTTTTTCACAATTTACAGCATTGCTTAGTCCTACACAGGTTAGCACATCTACTTACCATCCACAGAGCAATGGAATTTTGGAAAGATTCCATCATATGCTGAAAAATTCCATTGTTCACGTGAAACAAGCGATAGGTGGTTCTATGATCTTCCAATATTCTTATTGGGACTCAGATTTCCTCACTTCCTCTTCCAGGTGAATTCTTTCTTGAATCAAAATTTTCTATGAATACTAATCAACTCATTTGCCTACGTAAATCTTTTGTAAACTTAAGATCAATGCAAACTAAATACCAAAAACTTGAATGGAAATTCAAAACTACAACGTTTTATTCACAAAAAAATATAGTATTCATATTTCGTTTTTGTAAAAGTACAAGGAATAAAAAAATTCTTTGTCATCCAAATTTTCATAAAATTAACAGTTTCCTTGATTAATTTTAAAAAATCGTATAAAATCGAATTCTTAAGATATTTTGACAATTTTTCTTGTGATTTATAAAGAAAAGTGTACATTTCCTCGCGAATAAAACATTACCTAAATATCTCAACTTTTTTTTAAGATATAAAGTTTTAAACCCATCTAAATTTGTAGCATCTCATCAAATTTATGATTTCCTTAATTATTTTTAGATAATCGTGGAAAATCGAATCCTCTAAATATCTTGATGATTTCTTTTAATTTATAAAGAAAAGTGTACATTTTCCCGCAAATAAAACATTACTTGAATATCTCAACTCGTTTTTAAGATATCAAGTTTAGAGTTCAACCTAAATTTGTAGCATTTCATAAAATTAACGGTTTCCTTTGTCATTTTTTAAAAATCGTAGAAAATCAGTTTTGTAAAATATTATCGAAACAAACATTCCAATAAAATTACTCCAATTATAGTATACGGACCCGTTTGAATCTACTTCTGCAGAGGAAGAAAATCTTATAAAGTATTGTAATAATAGCTTGAGAACAAAACTTGTCAATGTGGAATAATTCTCTTCTAAGTAATAGAAAAATTGTGTTGAATAAGAATTGAAAATCAAAAGTATAGAAAAAATATCAAAGTTTACATTTCAAATCAAAACTAACACACCCAATGTAAAAGTAATCATCGTTTAATTTTAAATACAGACTACATTTTCCCTCGGTGCTTAAATTGTAATTGTAGGGCAAAAAAATATTGCAACATTGTTAAAATTAATGTATATTGCACGTAATGGACGCGTTTTCATTTCAAATTGGTGCGTGCGGAGGAAACAACTACAAAATATACACATTTAAAAATCTATTTTATGTTTTTGATGATATCCCTTTTTTGAAAACCATTTTATTTGCCAAATTTTAGCCAATTCATTTAAACCACTAAGACCATTTATTAAACTACAAAAATTGTGATCTAAACATTAAAATAATTGATTTGAAACAATTTACATCTTAGATTGGGTATTGTGTTGAAATAGCTTATCCTAAATATTACAACATCACGTCGTACTATAATATTCATTCGGGGTTTTCCTCATTAATTTTCACCAACCGAACCGAGTGCTCCTTAGAATACATAATGAAAAGTTTAATGGTTTACTTTTTATGTACCACAGTTTTCATAATTAATAACCTTCGTAACTCCGCAAAAAAAAATCAATTTCTCCTTCTTACCCCTGTAAAGTATTCCCCAATTTACATTTAGAAACCGTCTCAACACCCAATAACTGTCAATGTTAATTATATTCGACAGGAACCTTTCCTTAATTCGTTTGTTAGGTAAAAGCGCTTTTTTAATTTTCGTTTTTTTTTTGTCAAATGTGAAATGAACAAAGCTACTTTCAGTTAATTAATAACCGCGCAATAAAAAACCCATTTGAAGCAAAAACATAAAAGGCGAAATTCCTTTAAGCAAAATCTAACAAACGGGGTGTAAAAAAAGAGAAAAATATTCTGGTTACTTCATTTGGACGTTAATTGGAGATACGAGTTTTTCCGGCGTAAAATGCGAATAATACAGATTGCGAAGAGTGTTACTTGACCCGGAGGCGATCATTTTCGCTTCCCCTACACTGATATCACCTTGAAAATGGGTCAACACCCCGCCGTTTTAATTGCCTGGACATCCACTGAGCCGTCATTAAGGGTTCGTAATGTCTACGATCTCATGAAATATGGCAAGGTTTGTTCAACGTATATTATTCGATTTTATTTCGATGATAATTATAATTTTGATGTAGAGTTGTCTGGTTTTAACATTAACAATAATTGTATAAAATCGTCTATTTAGCGTCAAAAAGCACTGCAGTATTTAGTGCTAACTTAACTAAACATTAACTTGACTTCGAATTAAACATTCGTATTTCTCATAAAGCGACTAAACGCGAATGGTGTTGGTTTTAGGCCTAGTAGCAGTTGTAGTTTTAGTTCAAGAAAGATTTCTTAGAGGATTTATAGTTAATGGGAGTGGTTTTATCCCGGCAACGGAAAAGCAACAAGTAAGGATTTTTGATTTCCTTTAACAAGTGTTCATTAAATATGGTATCGGCTTAATATCTCCATAAATACTTGTCGAATCAACATAAAATTTTAAATACGAACTTGGCTAAACAAAATAACAACATGTTAACAATATTTTTAATATTATATTTGCTAGTAAATTTTATATTATTGTCCTTTACTTTTGTTTTTAGATGTACAGGGTGGGTCAAATTGAACCCTTTTAAAGGAAAAGTTTTCTTTCTATAAGAGATAGAGGAAACATAATATCACTGTCCGAGAATTGCTTTTTATAAAAAACTTAATGGTAAAAACCAGGATACAGGATGTTTGTCAAAAAAGTGCAATTTCTTTATAACTGTGTTCTTATTGAAAAATCTTCGTTTCTGTGAAAACATTTCCGAAGCAGCTTTTTATGTAGAATTCGGAATAAATCAGCATTTCCTTAAAGCCATATTTTAGTAGATACTGACATAAAAATGATTTTTTTAAAAACACCATACATATTTTTGCAAATTCGAGGAGTGCATCAAATTTCCTTTCCAAAAATATAGCACATCTAATTTCGTGCAAGTCTTCTCAGATATAGGCTTTGGAAATAAAAAACCGAGATTATGTTTATAACTAGTATCAAATTAGTTGGTTATAATGAATTGAAAAACAAATTCATAAGCTAGAAACAGTTTAAATTAATAAAATTTAGGAGTATTATAAAACAACTATAGTTATATGACAACATAAAAATAAGACCTCCACGATTTTCTTCAAATTCTATATTTTTTTCGAAATTCTACTAAAACGTAAAAAACACATCATCCCTTAACATTTCTGAGATGGAACTGATTTCAAATGGAAACAACGAGTTATAAATAATTTTAAAGTGGAAGGTTTAGACTTCAATTCTATATACAAGTCATTTGTTCATTTTCAAGAAGGAGACCTCCACAATCTTTCAAATTTTACCAGTTTTTTCGTGTTTCTACTGAAACGTCAAAATCACATCATCTTTTAACATTTCTTATGTGGAACCGATTTCAAATGGAAACGAGTTATACATCAGTTTAAAAAGAAAGGTTAATCCTTCCATTTGATGTACAAGTCGCTTCTTCATTTTCAAAAATAAGACCTCGATGATATTTCATAATTTATCATTTTTGAACTAAAATTAGAACTAACACTAGCACTAACACTAGAACTATCACTAGAACTATCACTAGGACTAACACTAGATCTAAAACTAGAAACTTTCGGGCTTTGCCGTGCGTTTTTTGAAAAAATGTTTGACGTTTCGGATGCCATGTTGCAACCTTCTTCAGAAACTGGTTCTAAATAGTCCTAGTGATAGTTCTAGTGTTAGTGCTAGTGTTAGTTCTAATTTTAGTTTAATTAACACCGGGCGTGAAAGCCTTCGTACTTATTTTATCATTTTTCTTCGTAATTTTACTAAAAAGTCAAAAACACATTATCCATTAAAGGTTCTTAGGTGGAATCGATTTCAAATTAAAATAACGACCTATATATCATTTTAAAGAGGAAGGTTCATCCAATATTTTGTTGTGTTCAAATTTGCTGAACAATTATGTTCAACATTGGAAAAGTTGATACAGTTCCCA
Organism: Onthophagus sagittarius; assembly: GCA_036711965.1. Lineage (NCBI taxonomy): Eukaryota > Metazoa > Arthropoda > Insecta > Coleoptera > Scarabaeidae > Onthophagus > Onthophagus sagittarius. The sequence goes on from JASERS010000004.1 coordinate 42,049,781, forward strand.
AAGTTGACCCACATAAAAGGTCACTCAGTTTTCAATAACCTTTTATTTTAATTTTTGAAAAATTTCATTTTTCATCTTAAATTAATATCATAATATCACTATTTATGCCAAATAACCACATTTTTAACGATAAAACAAATGTAATCATCATAGAATAACAAAATATTCGAAAAGTAAAGTGTTTAAGAAAAAAATCATAAACCAATTCGCTTAAATTATTAACCAGTTTAATGATCAATTTTAATCACATGAATTGTGATTAAGGATATTGAATAAGGATATTGCTTCATTGTTGAATATAGTTAAATTATTTAATTCAATTTAGCATGCAAATCAATTCTTCATCTTCAAAAATAAGACCTTCACGATCTTTTTCAAATTTTATTTTTTTTTCTTAATTCTACTAAAACGTCAAAAACACATCATTGTGTTTTTCTTATTTGGAATCGATTCCATATTGAAAGAGTGAGTTATATATCATTTTAAAGAAGAAGATTCATCCTTCAATTTGGTATACAAGATTTTTCTTCATTTTCAAAAATAAGATATTCACGATCTTTTTTAAATTTTCTAATTTTTCTCCTATTTCTACTAACACGTCCAAAACTCATCAGCCTTTAACATTTCTTAGATGGAATCGATTTCAATTTGAAACAATAAGGTATCATCATTTTAAAGACAAAGGTTCAACCTTCAATTTGGTATGCGTGGTATGAAAAACCACTAAGGTCTTTCAAATGTTATCATATTTTTCGTGGTTTTATTAAAACATCAAGAACAGATCATCCTTTAATATTTCTTAGGTAGAATCGATTTCAAACTGAAATAACGAGTTATACTATATATTTGTTATACTATAAATCATTTTAAAGAAGAAGGCTCAACCTTCAATATGATATACAAGTCATTTCCTCATTCTGAATGACACTTTATATGGTATATTTAAGAAAGTCAAAATACAGTTATCCAAAGTTGATACCACATAAAGGGTCACTTCAAGTCATATTTTTTTACATTTAAGAAAACATCTTTTATATAAAGAGTAATATCCAAAAAACGTTTCCTTTGGTTTTATTTTTAAAAATTTATTAATTATGACTTACATGTTTCGGTCTGGAGACCATCATCAGAGGCCTACAAGTAATTAACATAAAATTAATTCAAAATAAACTTATTTAAAAGACGGTAAAAGACTTACAAAAATCTTTAGCATCCTCCGTCTCTAATTTATCTTAAAAGACTTTGTGTGTTATTTCACATTGCTAATCACTTACAAAATCTCCTAAAAACATGTCTGGCTCAAAACATTTTTACATTTTTGACAATAAAATAGCCTACCAATGGTTTTTTCTTCTCAATGATCTCTGAAATAAATTCGAGAACACAAGGAATGACATAACCAGAAACATCATCCTCTGGAAAAGATATGTAGATGATATCCTCATTATTAGGAAAACTAACACACACAATACTATTGAAGACTTACATCCGCTACTTAACGAAATTCATCTTAATATTCATTTCACAATGGAAAAAGAACTCAATAACACCTTACCTTATCTTGCCCTGAAATTACTTAATATGAATAATAGAATAGAATTTGAGATCTACAGAAAACAATACCCAGACCGAGGTGGTAATCCCATACAGCTCACATCGCCATCACTCACAAAAAAAATGCAGCATTCCATGCAAACATAACTAGGCTACTCACAACTCCTCTTAGTGTTGCCAACAAAAAACAAGGAAATGAGCATCATCAAAACTATAGCACGCAATAATGGGTTCCCAACAGAGTTTATAACAAAACTGACAAAGAAATACAAACAAGAAACACCAACAAACAGATGTCAACAATGAAACAACAAACACAGAAACAATATACAGAACTATCTCCTTCCCAAGCCACTTAGCAGCCCATATTCAGAAGGTCTTTAAGAAATATAACGTGAACATCATATTTAGATCAAACACTTCCATATTAAATACTTAACACACAAGAAAGGCTACGGAGACCACCTTGAAAGTAGCGGTATCTATAAACTAAACTGTGACACCTGTGGAGCGGTCTACATAGGTGAGACAGAAAAATCAATTAAACAGAGAATTGGTGAACACATTGGCAATAGAAGATCTAACTTTGGTAGACACCTTCTGGACTCCTTTCGTGAATTCAACCAAGATACAGGCGTAGAAATATTACACAAGATGGAGAAAAACATGATAATGATAATAACAGAAGCATTCGATATAGAAAAATTTAAACATCACAATAAACACCTTGAATGTCTTAATGACCAGATAGACCTGACCAAACCACCGCTGTATAGAACTCTAAAGGAGTTCCTCCTTCCCAAAAGACTCTGCTTAGAACAAATTTATAAATAATATCGATTTCAAATTGAAACGAGTTTATTTATTTATTTGTGTTCTTTGGGATACAAACAGGACAAGCCCAGTGAAGCATCCACTAATAATACATAATAGAAACAATAACAAAAATTAATGTTAATAATACATACAAGTATATATAAAAGTAAGCAAAAACCAGCAAAAAAAGATATAATAAAACAAAAATTTTTTAATAATGTGATTATCAATGACTAACGACTACTAACGCAATGCAAGTGATAATGCAAGTGGCGAATGTTTTTCTTGATTGTCGCCGTAGAGGTGTTAAACATATCGAAATTTGAGCAATAGCGGTTAAACGAGTGGATAAGGCGTGGAACCGAAGCGTTTGAAAAAGCATTCGTATTAGTACGAGGCACCGAAAATAAAGGCAAGACGCGAGACGGTCGGACAGGAACTTTAAATTTTAACTCGAACAAGATCAAGGGGCAGTCAATAAGGCCGTTGCAAACTTTATGAAGTAGGATTAAGTCATTAATATTACGTTTGGTGGAAAGTAGTGTGAGGCCAAAAACTGTGCATTGTTACGCATAGCTACAGTACGGCAAACAATATTTATGCGACAAATACCGAGCGAAACGCTTCTGAACTTGTTCTAGGCGGTCGATGTAGATATGATATTGAGGGTTCCAAACAGCAGATGCATAATTAAGGACAGAGGATACAAATGCAGAATAAAGAGAACGAATACATGATAGATCCAAAAAGGGGCGGGATATACGACATATAAATCCGAGAATGCGAGAAGCCTTATTAACAGTATTGTCAATATGAGCCGAAAAAGAGAGTTTAGTGTCAAAGATAACTCCAAGGTCCTTCACGCATTCGGATTGTTTGAGGATAGTTGAGCCAAGAGAGTAATCAAAGACAACAGGATAGCATTTGCGCGTAAATGTTTTTTACTGCATTTATTAATAATGATATATATATATAATAATGATGATTTATTAATGATTTTACTGCATTTATTAAGGTTTAAGAACAAGTTATTTTTTATACAATATTCATGCAACCTGTTTAAATCGTTCTGCAGCCTTGCACAGTCGTCGGTAGAAGAGATGCGGCTAAATATTTTGCTATCATCGGCGTAAAGGAGTTATACATACATATCATTTGAAAGGCGAAATTTCAACCTTCAATTTGATACATAAGTCATTTTCAAAAATAAGACCTCCATGATCTTTTGAATTTTATCATTTTTTCGTGATGCTTCTAAAACGTCAAAAACACATCATCCTTTAACATATCTTAGGTGGAACCGATTTCAAATAGAAACAACGAGTTATGCATTATTTTAAAGATGAAAGTTCAACCTTCAATTTGATATACATATATTTTTTCATTTTTAAAAATAAAACCACCACGATATTTGAAATTTAGCATTTTTTCGTGACCACTAAAACGACAAAAACACATCTTTTGACATTTCTTAGGTGAAATCACTTAAAAGATCACCCGATTACGATCTAATGACTGGATTGGTTCTTAAACATATTCCTGAGCATGAATTACGTATGATACTACTCATCTTCAATGCAATATTAAGGCAAGGCTCATTTCCGATCCAATAGAAAGTGTCTCAGATAACAATGGCGTTGAAACCAAATAAAAATGTGAACGACGTAGTTTCCTACTGTTCAATAAGTCTACTTCCGTTGTTGTCGAAAGTGTTTGAAAAGCTTCTATTGAAAAGACTTCAAGATATCATTGTAAATAAAAAATTAATTCCGAACTATCAATTTTCACAGAGTAGTTAAATCAGCTAGAGATGCCTAGAAACCAAAAAATATTATACAGGTGCATTTCTAGACGTGTCACAAGCTTTTGACAAAGTATGGCATGAGGGTCTTATAGATAAACTTAAAACTTATCCACCTCAAAGATACTTTTTTGTTAAACAAAATGACGCATACTTCCCGTTGCTAAAGATACATGCTGGGGTTCCTCAGGGTAGTATTTTGGGAACAATATTATACCTTCTATACACAGCAGATATACCAACAACGAAGGACACTGTGATTGCTACTTACGCGGATGACAGTGTAATAATGGCTACTCACGTATTATCTGAAGTAGCGTTTCAAAACCTACAAAACCACTTATTGTTGCTGCAAAAATGCTTAGAACAGTGGCGAGTAAAAATAAATCCAAATAATAAATAATGTTAAAAATTAAATAATGTTTCATTACCTGCTCAAAAAGAAGTTAAATACTTGGGAATTTATCTAGATCACCATCTAACCTGGAGAAAACATGTTTGGACCAAACAGCTTCATCTAGGACTCTTACACAGGAAAATGTACTGGTTCGTGAATAGAACTCACAACTCAGTTTGGACAATATGTTGCTTATATATACTTCTGTGCTGAAACCTGTTTGGGAATACGGAATTCAACTTTGGGACACCGCTAGCAAATCAAACATTTTACAACTGCAGCGATTTCAGTTGCAAATTCACCCAAACCGACTTGCAAAAGATTTGTTACATCAGACAACTACTAAAAGATTGAAACGAAAGAACCTTCCGGAACTATCCAAGATTGAATAAGGGCATAACGGATATCTTTTATTCATTTATTATATAAAATAATACAAATTTTATTGTACTAAAACCATACACGAACATGGTTTCCTTTTGGACTTACTATTGAGTGGGTGGGTACCTATTTTTAAAATGATTAACTTACTACTTATTGTTGTTTTTACGATAGATGGTAGTAACATTGGCAAAAAACTTGAAAGGTTTTTTCATTTTCAAAAATAAGACCTTCACGATCTTTCAAATTTTATTTTTCATGTTTCTCCTAAAACGTCAAAAACATATCATCCTTTAACATTTCTTAGATGGAATCGATTTCCAAGTGAAACAACGAGTTATATATCATTTTAAAGACAAAGGTTCGACCTTCAATTTGGTGTGCAAGTTACTTCTTCATTTTCAAAAATAAGACCTCCACGATCTTTTTTATATTTTATCATTTTTTTCGTAATTCTACTAGAACATCAAAAACATATCTTTCTTCAGCATACCTTAGGTGGGATCGATTTCAAATTCAAACGAGATCATTTGAAAGGTAGGTTCAACTTTCAATTTGGTATGCAAGTCATTTCTTCATTTTCAAAAACAAGACCACATTGTATAAAACAAACTATCATGTCCCATTTTCATCATTTTCATGTATGTAATATTACAATGGAAGTCGATGGCAACTATGAAATACTTTAACGATAAGTACTTATAATTTGAATTAAAATTAAAGCCCACTAATCTAAAGTACACAATTGAAAATCTTTGAAGTTTCCAAGTTTTATACTGCAAAGATGACTTGAACGAGGTATAAAGTGTGGTACATCTTTGGAAAGAAAATTTTGTGCCTTCGGTGAATATACAAAAATATATAGGGGTTCCATTTAAAAATATCATTGAACTAAAATTAGAACTAACACTAGCACTAACACTAGAACTATCAGTAGGACTAACACTACATCTAAAACTAGAAACTTTCGGGTTTTGCCGTGCGTTTTTTGAAAAAATGTTTGACGTTTCGGATGCCATGTTGCAATCTTCTTCAGAAACTGATTCTAACTTTCTGAAGAAACTGGTTCTAACTTTCTGAAGAAGGTTGCAACATGGCATCCGAAACGTCAAACATTTTTTCAAAAAACGCACGGCAAAACCGGAAAGTTTCTAGTTTTAGATCTAGTGTTAGTCCTAGTGATAGTTCTAGTGTTAGTGCTAGTGTTAGTTCTAATTTTAGTTCAATTAACACCGGTCGTGAAAGCCTTCGCACTTATAAAAATATCATGTTTGTGTCAATAACTATTAAAATATAGCTTTGAGGGAAGTTAACTTATTCCATCGTATTTCATATAAAAAGTTGCTAAGGATGACAATTGAGAGTCAAAATATGTTACAAAAAACTTTAATAATAAAAGTTGTGTAAAATTTTATTCTCAACAATAATCCGCTGCAGCATTTTTACGTTTATATACGTTCAGCAAAATACGAAAATAAATCGTAAATCGGTAAAATTCACTAAATACAAAAAAATTCAAATAAAAGTTATATATTTTGTCAAAGTCAAAATATATAAATCAATTTTTAAAAAACAATCACACAGAATATTTTCCGTTCTCATATGATGAAGGTGAGTGAGTAATATTGTTGTTACATTGTTGACTTTTACTTTGTTGATGAAGAAAAAAGTCAGTAAAAATGAAATCAGGAAGTAAATAAAAGACAATTAATCATTTTTTTATTGCGACGAATTAAGTGGTTGTCTGAGAGTGTTTACAAATTGATCGAGTGAATAAAAAACATAGTACTCAAGAAGCGAAAATAGTAGATAAAAGGAAACGAAAAGTTTCGAAATTGAAATAGAAATTGTACTGGAAAACGGGATAATTTCTGGAAATGTCTACTTTTAGCAAGAAAGCTAGAAGTTCCTTTCAATTACTGACGGTAAGGGTTCGAGGACTGCGGACTCGAATTTATGAGCAATTTCGACTTTGCGGACGTTTAATTGCGCGTAATTAGAAACAAACTTGATTATGACAAAAATTTTAAACAACTGCAAAAAGTTGCGCTAAAAAATAATAAAAGTAACATTAATTTTAACTTTAAGATACACAAATTTAAATTTACAATCGGAATAAAGGTGATTTCAAATAAAGCTTTTTAACCAAGTGTTAACTGTATTTTTCTTGCAAGATCTCGTATAAAATAGAAACATGATATAGAATCTGATCAACTTGTTACGTTATAACTCCTTTATTCGACGTACAAAATAGCAATCAAGTTATAAATTTCACTGGAAAGTTATGTTACAAAAAGCGTGATATAAAATCTTCGAAAAATATTTTTTTTAATTAATTTTATCTTTTTAATCAAGATTTTTAAATTAATTAAGAAATCAACTTTATTTATAAACTATTTAGTTAATTTATTTTTGATACAAAGTACTTCGCTAAAATAATTAAATTCTAAGAATCTGAAACAAAGCAATGTACGACACATTACTAGCACTAGAATTACGCATTTACGGGAATTTACCGTAGAATTAAATTTAAACAGATTTAAACGCGTGTGCAACAGGCGTTTTCTCGCATTTCCGGGCTATATATATCTTCTCGGATTTAGGAACTGCCATCCGTAAGAAGCTATTAGATTCGAGAATCTTGTAAACCTGTGGAATTCAAAGGAGATTTCAATGAAAAATGTAAATCTCTTTTTTATTGGTTTATTTCGGATTTACCTTCAATTACCTAGAAATAAATATGTGATAGAAAAAATTGTATCAAGTTTTGTAGTAAATCTCTTTATTTTCTAGCGGTTTTTAGCTATGGTTAATAAAAGCTGTTCTTCCACCTGTAATAAGCATACAAGTCATAAAGAATAGTTAAGCTTGCAAAGCTAGGGCTTTGTTCGTGGTTTGAACTCGGTTAATTTGAGAACTTGCATTCTCACTAATCTCTTTAAAGTTAAGTGAGATTATCAAAAAAATATATACAAAGATGTCACATTAAAGAGTCTTGTTTCTTTTTATGTTTTAGTGTACATTTTCAGTTTCTATATACCAGAAAAACTTTAGAACGTATTTTTATCCAAAATTACAATCAAACGTTTTAATTACAAAATTGCGTTATTTGGAAAATGACTTTTTTTCACAAAATTTAGAGAAGTTTTTTTACATTGAATGAAATTGAAATTAAAGATGATTAATATGACAGCAGGGGAATCCTTTTGCACTTTCACAGATTTTTTCCAGTAGTCTGTAAATCTGTATAACTAATAAAAAACTGTCAGTTTCATGTTTTTAAGTAGAGATGTAATAGATATCTGCATCCGCAACTGCGGAAAATCTGCATTGTTTTGAGCATTCGCTTATATTTTAATGGAACTCAGGTCTAGTCGGCATTCGGCAAAAATAAATAAATTTTTTAAATCCTTTGATTTAACACTTATACCAGACATAGGATTTAGCTGTGCCCAATGCACAGGTAATAACTGATTTTGGTTTATATAATTCATAATCAAAAATGTTGTATTTTCTGGAAAACGTCGCATTTAGTATTTATAATTATTTTGAGTAAATTAAACAACCTGAAGATGTATCTATTTTCTAGCTTTTGACATCTTTGACATCCCTGACACTCTCAAAAATATCAAAATCTAATATTTTCAATTTTTCCACTTTGATTAAGTATCTCAGAACTGCATTTAGTGCATTAGAACCATTTTAATCAAGATCAATCAATTATTTCAAAACTAAAAATTTTTGTATTTTCTGGAAAACATCCCATTTAGTATTTTTGTAAATCAATTAGATTTGCATTGATTAAGCAACTTGAATGTGTAGAGAATCAATTACTATCATTTTGACAAAGCTTGAAATATCTTCTTAAGCTTTTGGTCTTGTTAGAAGCTCTTTAAAAAATCTCAAAATTACGAATATTAATTATTTTAACTGTTGAGTTCTGTGTTATATATGTTACCGTCAGTCAAATCAGTTGGTCGTCCGGCAATGTGTATAATAAATCGATTTTGATTAGTGTTTATTAATTTTTACTCATAATAAACATTTTACATTTATATATTTTTTTATAATCTATAAGTTATTGTACAACAAAGGCAGCTACTACCTCTCTGTAACTGTCGTAAAATCAGAATTAAATTACATTAAACTTAAAATTTGTCTGCGTTAACTAACATATTCTCATTTGCTTATATACTGACACTTCAGAATTGAGTAATCAAAAAATATATTGATTGTTTAACATAATCTAAACAAATTTACGGTTATAACGAACACTTCTATCGATTCTGTGTTAACAATGCAGCAGAAATGTTTAATGAAGAAATTGATAAGATATTTACAAAGTTTATTTTTAAAATAAACTTTGAAATTAAGGCCAAAAAATCAACAACTATAATTGTATACCGACAAAGTAAATAACCAATTGTATTGATCCATGAGTTTTTAAAAATATTATGGACTGGGTTGGGTTGGGTGTTGACATTCAACTTCATACTATCCTTCATATTGAATGATATGAAGTTGGAGCTTAACCCAACTAAACCCAACCAAATCTAACGAATTTTCTAAGTGTTTTGGTAATATTCCGTAATTTTTTCTTCTATGCTGGGATTGGGTTGAGCTCTAACTTCATACTATTTAATATGAGAGCTTGTATATAGGTTTCCTTCTATGGATGAATTGAGTAGAGCTCCAACTTCAAATTATTAAGTATGAGGGATGATATGAAGTTGGAGATGAACCCAATTCAATTATAGAAAAAAAATCGAATATTTTGATTTTTCATTTTATAGTTGAGTTGTGTTAACCTTCAACTTCACGCCATCGCTCATACAGTATATCCCCGAATTGTGAAAGTCTGTATATCATAAAACTGAATATAAAAAAGTTTTAAATCAAATGTCCTCAAAGTTGTCTTTCTGAGCAATGTATAACAAAAGTTGATTAAGATAAAATGTATGTAGGGAAGAGGAGGTTATGCTAAAGCATACAGCACCTAGGCATCAACGGGCCCCTTGTACACCCTGCTACACTCTCTCCGGCTACGTTAGCCAGCTAAGGGATTTCCGAAGGTTAGGATACAGCTTAGATGTGTGTTCCTGGTACCATCCGTGCTCGGCAATTCCTCACCAAAATCTCTCATTCTGAGGTCTTGTAGAGTAATAGTCTCCTCGCTCTCTTCACAAAAGCGAAAGAGCGGACTAGTAGCAAGGTTAAGGTTATAGAGATGCTTGTTTATCTTACGGTGACCCGTGATGAGTCCCGATACAATTCGTAGGGCGTTTCTACCGAGCTTACGAAAGACAAGGCTGTTTTTTTTGAAGGATAACACAGCAGTTCTTTAGACAGATAGCAGCCCTTCGTCCTATCCCACCAGTCTGCGAATTTTTTGTGGGTGAAATCTTTAATAAGTTCAATTTGAGTTGATACGGCCGGAGCGATTAACGGCTCAGGTGAACAGAAAGCTCGCTTGGCAGCCCTTTTGGCAAGCCTATCAGCGTGCTTATCACCTGAACAGGTCGAGTGTCCTTTTATCCATTGAAGTGAAATACAGTTGTGTGCTGAGGTGTTCTCCAATGTTAGGTGACAATACATAACAAGTCCTGATGTAATAGTTATTCTACTCAGGGCTGAAATAGATTCTCTACTGTAAGTACAAATTGTGGAAGTGCAAGTTGGATCTGACAATAAAGTCAGCGGTAAGTAGAATGGCGATTAATTCCAACTGTATGACGGTGGTACCTTTACCTAATGGGGTAGATATGTAGAGTTGGAGATCGTACGAGAAAACTCCAGCTTCAGCTCCTTCCCGTCTAACCGAACCATGAGTGTAGATTTTGTTATTATTATTTACTTCTAGTCCTGTGGAACTTGGATGGGAGAGATAACTCTTAGTGAAAATGTGTTGTCGGAGTATGAAGTCCGTTTTACGTTCCAGAATTGGTGAGTAACTCACCGTTTCATTTCAAATTACGGCATTTTTACTGTTTCTCTTACCCATTAAAATTCCTGCTGTACGCTGTCGAAACTTGGTCACCAGTGCCGCTTCTTCAATGAACAAATAAAGTGGCGCTAGGTTCAACATGTTTTCCATGGCTGCGGTTGGGGTAGATCGCAACGCACCTGTAACATACAAGCACGCAAGTCTCTGTACTTTATTTAGTGCAGCAGTGGAAATAAATTTTGAGATAATATGTTTGTTATGTTAAATTATAACGATATTCCGAATTTTGTTAATTTAGGACATAAAAGCAAAATGCAGATTTTTAAATCATAATATTAACAAAACATTTTAAATCTCAACAAAATTAACACTAAAACATTATTCAGTCTTTTTCCGACATTGTTTATTACTTTTTCCAATATGGTCCAACGGAATTTCTCTAATAACAGTTTCAGTTATTGGTTTAAACGGACTAAATTGTTACTAAATATCCGTTTTTTCTTTTACATAACCGCAAATATAAAAATCCATAATAGATAAATCCGGACTTCTTGACGGCCATGGTTGCGGACCAAATCTACTAATCTATTTCTTTTCCAAATAACGTATTTAAATAATTTCCAATAAAAATAGTTCATTTTTCTTAATCGACGCTATGAAGATAACTATATAAAGAATTTTCTCATATTTCCAAATATTGTGATTAAAAGAATGTAATTAGTATAAGAAATTAAATTAGTTTCAACCGACATTAAAAGAAATGTCTTCAGATGCACGGCTACCCAACCCAACCCAACTCTGTATATTTCAACCAGAGTCGTTCTAAGATATTCGGCGCCCCAGTGTTGGGTTGGTTAGACGAACAAAACGTGTGCGCCCCTCTTCATACAAAACTCAATGCAAAAGAAAAAGGTCCGCACGTCAGAGGCGACATTGCAAAAACAGGCGTCCCCCAGGAGTTGGCACCCCAGGGCTGTAGCCCTAATAGCTAATCTTCGGTTTAGGATGACACTGTCTAAGAAACTTATTGGTAATAACCGCATATTGATATCTCTTATGGTTTCAAAGAGAAAATGCAATTTCAAAAACCATTTCTTGTTGCATTGTCAACTTGTATGTATGCAGTATCGCGTGGGAGTAATTATCTATCACAGCACTTATGCCTCAGTGGGCCCTTTGTACATCCCCACAGTTGATCGTTCAGTCAAAGGTCAGAAAACGAGAGTAATGCATGAACGTTAATATGAAACAGTACGACATGTTCCTTATATCTGAGATTTGGTACAGTCACAAACAATATGACTTACCGTCTCATCTTACATTTTAAACCCTCTACAGAGAGATGTGTTTGCCAGCTTCATGTAGAACATGTACTTACGTAATCTGCAGTGTCCGGTCAGAAAGTGGGTGAGGAACCTCAAATCACTTTTTGATTTTCCAAGAAACTGAGTCGATCCCTTTCGGTTAGGATAGTTTTTTTTTTGCAAAAGCACCTGCTAGCGTCTCATCCTATCTATCGCAAAAAGCCTGATAGGAGATGGAGCCTATCAGCTTTGATACTGTATTGACTGCTAGTGGTACAAGCCAGACTGTCCTCATGATCATGTCCATTAATTCCAATATGTTCTTTACGCCATTTTATTGTGATGTTATTGTTTACGTTTGCCTCCTCAATCGCCAGTATAACCTGTTTGCTATTAATGCAGATCACAACGGTCCGGTCGACTTTTTTAAAGTCTATAGTCACATTGGCTTTATCTTTATAGCAGTTATTTTTGTTTGGGTCGTCATGCAATACCAGAACCTTTTCAGAAGCTTTCTTTGATCCATCAGTATAGATGGTTAGTGTTTTGACCGAGCTTATGTTGCTCTGGGGTATTGTTTCAATGCCACAATGTGGTTTGGTTAAGAAAGTAGGTATTATGTAGTCTGTGTGAGCTTCAAGAAGGGGTTTCCCATTTTAAGAGCCTGCTTTTCATTCCCTGACAGCAATTGGAGCAACGCCATCAAGGCCACCTCGATTGTAGGTATAAATCTTATGGCGCCCGTGATTACCAGGTAGACCAATCTTTGTAATTGATACAGCAACTTAGCTTTGTATGCATGCTTCAGTGCTGAGCGGCTTTAAAAAATAAAATCGTCAGCTTTACCTCTCAACAGAATAGTTACGTCGTTGAAGAATACGCTATATAGCTACGTCAGAATTGCCACCTTATTCAAAAAACTTTGTTTCTTCATCCACCAACATTGTTTATCATAGTTGCAAATTCTCCCTCAGTGTCTCTTTTCTTCCATGCGTCATGTATCCGCCTTCGGTTCTTCGCCTGTTGCAACTCTTGCTCTTGCTTATGCAAAATTGTAGCAATTATTGCTGTGTCTGTAGATATCTTAATCATTATTTTAATCAATAGCATAAAATTTGAAATTGAGGTATAATAATTGAGGTACACTGTGAATGTGTTCATATAAAGCAAAGGCGACGATATTATTTATCTCTAATACGGAAGTACGGATACGGTACGGAGCTGATACGTCACTGATGTGTGTAAATGAACCTTAAATTGTTTTTCAACAAAATTTGTGTTAGTTCCCAACACTTCTGAGTACTTAATGTATGTCGTTTACTAGGGGGAACTAACACCGCTCTATCCGGCTATTTTTTAAAATCTGGCCGAATACCAAATAGTTGTTGAATATCGGGAATAATTTGACGACCTTCACTACTTTACTTTGCTTGTAACATAAAGGATTGTTGCGTTGTCACCAAAATTGTAATCTAAATGTTCAAGGATTTAGTTGGAATCGTAAAATTTTCAGAAATCGTAGTAAGAAAATGGAAACTTCTCTTATGCGGCATAAATAACAAGTTTATTGTAGAGTTGGACGTTTATTTCCTCTCACTATATGGCTAGAAAAGATAGAAAAGATGTTTTCTAGTTGCCATTATTCTCGGTTAGAACTTAAATATTATGGGGGATCAAGGTCTAGAAAAATAAATGGTCCCTTAAAATATAATAGTTAAAATTATTTTACTTTTATATTTTTTAAAATTGGTTTCTTATTTTCTTAAACTTAAAAATTTACCTTTCATCATGATAAAATTAAATAATAAATCCTGCTTTAGAGAGACACAACAGTTTCAGTATTAACGTTTGTTAATCCCAATGTAATTGACAAAAGGAAAGATATCTATAGGAATCAAAAGCAGGATTACCACTGAATGTGACAGTAAATTTCTAAAAGATTTTATCCTGCTAAAGGAGGTCTTTTAACGAATTAGTATTGTATTACCGAGAACTTTAGCATAAATAAATAAATTCGATTCTAATTACATAATAGGAACGTTATTACGCCATTATTTATTTAAATATGAATTGTACTGCGTGAGTATTTAAACCGAAAATCCATGTAATCGCATTAACATGTTACATACAAACAATAATGTAATCCCTTTTGATAAACACAAAATTATTGAGGATACGTCAAATTGATTATTAACCGGACGCACTTTAATTTTTAAGATCGCAACTATAAAAAGCTTTCCTCTTAAAACTTAATTGCGTAAAATGCATTTTTCGTCTCATTTGTGGTGTAATTGTCGTTAACGCGGTCCTCTCACTAAAAACCGTCGTTCCATTAACGTTTCAGTAGCTACAAAGTACAAAGATCTCTTTCACGCGTATACGAAAATCTATTTAGTTAACGTCGTTATTAAAGCTCGTCGCGACACACGCGGTTCTAATTAATATAAGTTTCATTAGCGTTGAACAGCTTTGGAATTAATATTCATTTGAAACAAAAGTTACGTTAGATTTGGACGTAAAAGTTTCCTGCTTTTGGTTAGTTTAAAACAAAATGTTATTAAAATTAGCGGTATATCTAACTATAACCACTATAATCAGTTTGTGCATTAGAGAGAAATTGTTGTACATTAATTAAAACGTACGGGAATTACGACATCAAAAGCGGGCTATTAAAGTTAATTTATGGTTGATTTATTACCACCCTTGTTTATTGATGTTTCATTAGTGGTTAAATAATGAAATAAATTAGAGAAACATATCAAAAATGATTTTATGTTCTAAATTCGAAAGTATCCAATTAAAAGACAAACTCTTACAATAAGAAGAGACAACTTTTGAAATGTACAAAACAAAATGCGGACCTCCGCTTATTTATGGTGTAATACAGGAGACGATTGTTCTGTGAAAACCCTTTGTCGCGTTGTTTCAAACTTCACTTAACGATTAATTATGTAAATATCAGTAATGAAAGCTAACCGTTATGTGGCGTTGAGTACAAACATTGAGCTTGGAAAAGCTTAACCGTCCCTTTTAGGTTTATGTTATTAACGGCTAAAAGGGCTTATTCTTTCAACAAACCAAATTTCTTTTAAACATAAAAATGGGAAGTAATCCCAAAAAGCAAACTCCTTTGAGTAAAGCTTGACCGGCTTCGTATTTCCGATAATTTGTTTTATACAAAAGTGTTTACCTTCGATTTCTTGAATGAAACAATCTCGCAAAATAATTTAAAAACAGACAAGTAATTTAACAAGTATATGATTTGATTTGTTAAAGAAAAATTCAACATAAAATTCATTGCGAATAATGATTCGAAATTAAATGAACAAAATTGCTTCTTATAAATGATTTATAATATGAAATTAAGAAGAACAGATCCTATTAAAGCTCAGGTTTTCTTCATGGACTCTTTTATTTCTAGTTTCTATCCATGTGTAGGACACATGGATGATATTAATTAAATGTAACAAACTGAATTTGTATCCTTTCTACATCGTTTTTTACGTATGTTTACTATTAACCGTCGCCATCTTCCTTATTCTTAGGTATAATAATGCTGCCTTAGTATTCAGTGTTTTAAATCAGAAGCGTTACTATTTTCTTGTAATGCAGTGGTAAAAGTATTTTTTTGTCTTACATTAATTCATAAAAAGCTCACCAACAAACTGCAAACATATAAAGTACTTGCTTTGAAATTGCATGCAAGCAACACTATTACACATAATCGAAGCATTTTTACTCCAGTCGTGGAAGAACAAAGAAGATTCCTGCCAGGTGAGGGCATAAGAGAGCAAATACTGAATATCTAATAAATAAATAATCGAAAGTGCAATCGAAAAGCTTCAATTCGGTTAGCTTGAGGATACTTATGGAAAATGCCCAAAAAAATAAACTCAGAAAATAGAGTCATCTGGACTCTAGATGTTTCAAAATTCCTACGCAAGAAGCAATTGTTTCGAAATTAATATCTCAACTTTTGTCTAAACTATATAAGGTAGAAGTAGGTATATATCTAGTTGAGTAATGTACTCGCATCAACAATACATGGTGTATCTGAGTGATGTTCTCAAACTTCAAACGGCGAGTC
The DNA here is from genome assembly GCA_036711965.1 of Onthophagus sagittarius. Lineage (NCBI taxonomy): Eukaryota > Metazoa > Arthropoda > Insecta > Coleoptera > Scarabaeidae > Onthophagus > Onthophagus sagittarius. The sequence continues at coordinate 42,066,065 of JASERS010000004.1, forward strand.
TTTAGCATATTTTAAAGATAATTTCTTATATGAACTATTTTTAACGACTCTTTTTAAAAATTCATTCCAACTCACGATTAACATTACAGATAGTAAATAAAGTAAAAAGTATTATTATTCTGTACTTGTATTGGTTAGTTTATTTCCAAATTGCAGCTTTACATGTTTCAACTTTTAACGATCATCTTCAGAAGCTCTAAAAGAGATTAAAAACAAAAACATCCATATCTACAAGAGATTGACGTTCCAAACAAAAAAGATTCTCCAAGATATCAATTTCATTAAAATTTGTAAAACAGAGGGATTAATCACAAAATTTATGAATTATAAATTACCAAAATAATTAACACACACACAAATAAAGTTTATACGCAATAACCATATAAATAAAGAAACCAAGAACCATAACAGGAAGCTTGACTTTATAAATAGAGAGATCAATTATATTTACAACATTTTAACATCTCAATTACATTTCATTGATATTAATAGAGCAAGCAAATACATTTAAGATCAATATATCATGATCTTAATATACCATGTGTGAGAATAACATGTGAATACCATGTGGGAGAATAAGGAGAAAAACTAGGATATTCAAGAGATAAGAGTAAGGAAGAGTTATATTTAAAACGAATCTAATATCAATAATATACATCAGCAAACTTTCAAAGAAGAACAAAACCTGCTAAATAAGGGACACAAATATACTCCTTTGAACAACAATTTGAATTTACCAAAATTGGCTATTAAAATTGAAAGTGCCATTAACAAAACTCCTGAGAAAGAACAGCAATTTCAACAAAAGAAGGAATATTACAATCGAACTTAGATGAAAACAAAATCTTACGTAATATCAAACAAAAGATTAAAGCTAGTTCACTGATTAGCTGATTGGTTAGTTACCAACGCAGACAAGAATGCAGGTTTAGTGATCTTAGATAAACATTATGTATTGAGAAAACTTTAATACTTATTAACAAAAAAAATCATAGAGATCATAAAGAATCCTACATCAAGTCAGTATTCATACAAATTTAATCAAAGGTACACAAAATTTTCTTAAGGAAAATAACGTTTTCAATTTTCTAGCAATGAATCTAAAGATTCCTCTACTTTATTCCCTGCTGAAATTGCACAAAAATAACTTTCCAATCAGACCCATAATTTCTTCTATCGGTTCTAGTACTTACAACATTTCACAATTTTTAATTCAGTTTTTTAAACAGATAATTGAATTTAAAGCAGATCACTTTATTACTAATCGATACGAAATTATTAACAATTTCAAATGTTACGTTACTTAAAAATTATACTTTGTTATCGTTCGACATTACAAATCTTTACACAAACATGCCCATTGAAGAAACATTAGAGATAGCAAATACTATACTAACCAATAAAATTAAATTAAAGGATGTCGAACATATCTATGAATTACTAAAAATTTGCATTGAACAAAATTTTTGGCTGTAACAGTAAATTTTTTAAATATAAGATCTTCCCATGGGAGCTCCCTTAAGTAGTCTTTTATCAGACATTTTTCTTAACAATTTGGAAAATGAAATAGTGAACAGTAACACCATTAATGATAATATTATTTTGTGGCGCAGATATGTTGAACACATAGTTGTTTGGAACGATGGCGTTCGGAATTTAATTGAAGATTTTCACACTCACATCAATACTTTATATAAAAATTTAAAATTCACCTTAAAAGTTGAGAACAATAATAGATTAAATTTTTTAGACATCACATTAATTAACAATAATTATTCAATTAATTTTAAAATTTACAGAAAACCTACACAGACAGATACCATTATTCCTGCAAATTCGTTCCATATTAATTCACATAAAGCTGCAGCTTTTGGAGCTTATATACATAGATCTTTTAATACACCAATAATGGTTATCAACATTTACAGTTAAAATCTATAATTAATAAATTCATAAATAAACAAGATTTAATATTTTTAAAAAGCCTTCAATTTATTATACAAAATGAAATTTACAGATCCATTAACCTTCAGGGAATAATAGCCTAAAATATCCAAATTGTTTGTAGAAATCATAATATTAACATATCTTTTAGAAATAACAGCACGCATCAAAAAATTTTATTCAACGCTAAAGATCGAATAGAGGTATTAGATAATAATGGGGTTTACAAACTGAAGTGTGGTACTTGTGGAGCAACGTATGTGGAGGAAATAGGAAGAAAACTGATGATTAAGGTTAGAGAACATTTACAGAAAGAAGAAAGTATTAAAAACATTGATATATTTCATAAACAGGGCAAACGTTATAAACTAAATCTTTTTGAAACATATGAAATTGATGAATTCAGTTTCAATAATTCGACTGTGGAGTGTCTCAATGATCAAATTAACTTCACAAAAGTTCTTTTATATAAAAACCTATTTACTTCGTTTCCCCAAAAGCAGAATAAACAAAACAATAAATAAATAAAATGAAACCCCTTTTCTTTCGAGGACTTGTTTTTCGTATATTTCAGTTATATTTTTTATAAAGATACAGTTGTTTTGTTCGTCCATTTTACATTTCTAACTTACAACTTACTTATTTTAATCTGTTTATTTTTATGTGTAACAATTTTGTATTATATGGTTGATATTTTGGAATGTCCATCATTTTGATTGTATAACACGTAAGTTAGATTTTTTGTAATTTTAAGTCTGCTTCTAGATATAATTTTTTATGTTAGCTTTTTACTTATCTTATGTTGTATTAATTTACTTAAATATATTTTTTTGTTAATCTTTTTTAGAGCTTCTGAAGATTTCCGTTAAAAGTCGAAACATGTAAAACTGCAATTTGAAAATAAACTAACCAACACAAGCACAGAATAATAATACTTTTTACTTTATTTATTAATTATTGGTTAATATGAATTATAATTTATATCGATTACAGTTAGTGTTTGCTTAATAAATTTTCGATGAACATTAGAAGAATTAGAATATTTTTATTTATCGAACTAGACTCTTGTCAATATATTTATCATCTCGATACAAATAACCCAGAAAAAATTTAACGAGGGTAATTAGTTTTAGTAATTTAGAAGGGAATATTGAAAGTACAAATAAGCTACACACATGCTTTATTATGAGCAAAACTTATGTAACAAATTTCATTTATTTTTTACGCGTTTATAATTCTCAAGATAAAAAAACTACTAGAATTACGTTCATCACTGAACTTGGTGTCGTCGTGTGTTGGGAAGAACTTTAACAAAACTATTTGCGCAGATTATAATTAGTTATTAACTGAGACACGATGGAATTGTACCAAGCGAGAGAGATATTAAAAACAAAGCTAGAATGGTTACAGTAAAGTTACCAAAATTTAGGAATACAGTTAAGACTAAAAATAGGAGAGTGCTGTTTCCTAAATAATTAAATTTTCGAATAGACCTATTACATTAGTATTAGATGGGGAAGTTCAAACTGTTTTTATTCCAATATGCGACGACTAAATATGCGTGTCGGTAACGCATTACTTAGTAAATAGAGCCAACAAGGATTCTAATTATGAAAACCATTTAGACCTTTTGCCAAACTTCTACGGCTCTCATTAGTTGAATTTATTTCGAAAATATCTACAACTTTTAGTCGTGATACTAATATTTAAGATTAACTTGCAAATTACAAGTACTCATAACTAAGTATTTATTAAGTCTAGTTAGTAATAGCATGATGATCTATTTTACTGATGTTATTTTCGCAGATAATTCTACATTACCAAAAATTATAGGTTATTTAAAAAAGCTGGATTAACTTTGTTTGATTAACATTCATCGCTCTGTAGAGGGTGAGAAACGGAAGACGGAACGATAACTTTTGAGGAATAACTTAACTTTGGGGAATTAAAAAATATATAGAAAATATATATATAGCCAATAGCCCCAAATTTGTGATAAAAAACATGCCTTTCTGTTCTATATTAACATTCATGAAAGCATTGAGCTGGTTTTCTAACCCTTGAATGAACTGTTGATAGTGGGGATGTACAAAAGGGCCGCTGGGGCCTAAGTGCTGTGAAAGATTTCACTCCCACGTGAAACTACATACATCCATACACTGGGAAATGTATGCATGGACACCGAATACGTGGGTACTCAGAGTGCGCATTAACAAAATTGTTAATGGTTTATCTGGATTGAAGTTACCATTTAATTGTTTTCAAATAATTTTTTAATATAATATTGTCTCATATCTTCTGAAGAATGAATGTAGAAAAAATTATGTTATTTTAAAATTTGTGGGCCAATCTATATTTTCTTTTACCTAAACTTAAAAACCGAGATAATTAACTGTCCCGTAAGAAAAAATTCAGAAAAACCGGGACATATGGACACCCTAATTGCTAATTAAATTATCCACACAATAAAGTAGAAGGGGTTGATTTTAGACGAAAGATGAGAAATATTACGTGCTCCGTATCATATATTCAACTTGTTTAATACTCTTTGCAGGCGAATGTGTCATTTTTGAATCAATTCGAAATATTCGAAAATTCTTGAGAATTATTATACCTACGCGAAATTATTACACATTTTTTGTGCTAGTTAAGTATAGTTGTCTTGATAGGCTAAGTTTGAAGGTGAAAATCGTGAATTTTTAGTTAATTACTGGACTTACTAAAATATGGTAGACAAGTGGCGGCTCTCTTTGAGAGTCAATGTACAGGTGGATTTTGGTTTTATATTAATATGTCCTTTATTAAATGTAACGTATTAATTAATGACAAGACGGATAAATTTATTAAGTGTAATGGATGCAGCAGAAAAATTCAGCCAGTATATTGTGAGTTATCTGAAACAGTGATTTGCGTTGCGTCCTAATGCTAGGCGTAGAATTAAATTTATTTGTATTGAATGCGAACATGGTGTTCGTCAGATACCTAAGCTAATAACCTTGATAAACGAATTGAGAGATGCAGTGGGGGAGTTAAAAACTAAACATGCTACGTAAAACTTAATATGTAATTCGTAATTATTAATTTTACGTGTGATGTTCACATAGAACGTAACATATACATACAATTAATGTCAGTGTGTCTATGTCAATCTACGTATTATCTATTAAAAAGCCATGTGACAAATTATATTGAAGATTTTCAAATAATGAATTAAAAAATAACGTCTTTATTATTATTGTCATTACTATGCAAAAAACGAGAGACAAAATCAATTAAAAAAAATACATATGTACAAATACAAATCATCGTTGATGGGCACATCCTATTAATCAAAATCGTAAAGAAAGTGGTGAGTATAGGTCAGTTTTGGAAATGAAAATGCATTATGAGGAATTGTTTATGTACACAAGAATGGCCCCTGAATTATTTAAAAAAATATTAAATTCATTGATCCAATTTTATTAAGGAAGAGTATATGAAAGCATTTATTTGTTTTTGAAATTTTTTATATAAATCATAACAAAATGCTATATTTTCTACAACTACAATTTTCATTTATTATTCATATAACACCTGCAATATTTTCTGTTTTGAAAATAAAGAAATAATAAAAGAAAATAAATAACCGTTTTGGATGTTAGTTTGTATTTCAAAATTAATCAAATGAATTCAGCGTTTTTTATTGCCAATTTTAAAGTAAGAAGAGTTTCCAAAATTCCCCAAATTTACAACAATTTCCCCTATGTCTCGACGTAAGCTAAACGTAAAGTTGAAATTAGTTCAACTTTACGTATACGTTACGGGTGCCCGAATTTATACGTAAACGTAATTCTCACGTTTGCTCATAGTGACCATCACAATATAAAACAATGTCATTTAACTTTTTACGAATTACTTTTAGGGCTAAAAGTTCTAAGTATTTTATAGTGTATGGAGTGTGGAGGTTGGTACATCTAAAGCTGATCAGGTTGAACGTGAGAATGATTTAGTTAAAAACTTGCTTCAGGAGGCTAACGTGGTTATTGATCAGTTAAAACCTATTAGCTTAGGTAAATATGATAATACCAAGCAATCGCTTGCACGTCCAAGAGTCCGGCTCTCCTCATCGGATGACATTTACAACAACACGCAAGTTCAAGGAAATGAAAAGAACTCCTTACTCTCATTTATCTGTCTCACCTGATCGAATCCAGAAGCAGATTTCTATATTCAAGTTAGTAAAAGCTCAACAACATACGCGGGTATCAAATGGTGCGAACAACTTAAAAATTAAATATCTAAATGGTATTCCTTCCATTATTCAAAATAAATCGGAAAACTGATAAAACCCAACAGGTATAATACTTCACTCTCTATTTATTATCAAAACGTTAGGGGATTAAATCCAAAAAGTCATATATTCTTTAATAATATTCTTAATACCTCTGCTAATAAAATATTGATTACAGAATCTTGGCTAAATCATTCAATTTACGACAACGAATCTTTTACTAACTATTTTAATATTATTCGTAAAGACAGAAATTTTGCAGCAATCGATCGTAAGAGGGTTCTTGTTGCACTGAAACACACTATAACATATGAAATTGTTGATACTAGTCATTTCAATGTGGCTGTACCTATGAATAATAATGATTTATTTGGTTATCTGCAAGTGTTTAATTAGTAGCACATTTATTTTAATTGCACTAGTCTACATTCCTCCTGATGTCAATCTATTCTAAGGAATCATTTATTTATACTACTATTAATTGGAGACTTTAATTTTGCTCATTTCTCCTTACCTGTTAATCAATATTCTATTAAAACCAGAATTTTAATAATTCTTTAAATATTCTTAATGCTGCACAATACAATAAGGTGAAGAATGAGGATGGCAGACTGCTGGAATTGTTAGTTTCTAATGTCGATCTGAATTTTCATATAATGCGCTCTGATAATCCAATTGTACCAGAGGACTATTATCACCCGAGTCTAGATGTGACTTCAGCTTATATCCCAATATGTGAATAAGGCATTGGATGCCTTTTATGACAAAAACTGGATTCAAACAAGGGATATGGTATATTATAGTGAATTTAAGCGATTGAGAACCTTTAAATAATTAACTTTTTAAAATGCAAGACACAATCAAAACAAACCCATTCAGTTTATGGAATTTTCTGCATGCTACAAAACGTACTACAAGAATACCTTGCAATCTGTGTCATAGTGATGCAACCGTTTTTCTGAATTGAATCCTTTACCGTACTGTCTTCAACTTACTACAAAGGAGGAGGTAATCAAATTGATGGCAACGTTTCCTAAAAAGAACACTGCCGGAGATGTTCTGTTACCGAGTTATATGGTTAGGGATTGCCGTTATATATTTGCTTATCCTCTTAAAATTATTTTTAATTTGGTCATTAAAATTTGCGAATTTCCTAAATGTTGGGAAAGAACAAGAGAAGTGCCAGTACATAAAAGGATGATCATATATCAACTTCACAACATTGTTTTATTTCCGAATGCTCCACAACTACCAATTTAGCTACAACTTAAGAGTTTATTTGTAATACTTTGGATGGACAAGTGAATGTTATTTACACTGATCTATCCAAAGCATTTGATATAATTGACTATACTATTCTCCTAGCTAAATTAAGCTCATTCGGATTTGTCTCAAAAAGAAGTAAGGATATTTTAGCACAAATCCAATAAATATGGTTCGAATCATGAATTATGGAGATATGTTTTGATAAAAACTAATAATAAATTTGATTCGACTCATTCTATGGATGTGGCTTTCTTTGGATTTTACTTTGAAGCTCAGTTGGAAAAGAAAGTTAACTTATTTTATTGTGACCAAATATTAATTAATAGGCATCTTTTAACATCCATAATATAACAAACTAATGATCCTACATCAATAATTCACTAAAATCACTCAATGTTTAGTACAAATATCATATATGTACATATTATTTTAATCACTTAATTTGCATAAGTTTTATTTTTCGAAGTAAACTACTGTATCACTTTTAGGTATGGGGACATATCAACCAACAACAGGATGGTCTTATACACCATCCTGTACACTATAGTGCACTTCGGTTAACTTAATCGAGACAAAACCTATAGCTTATTAGGTCCAATATTCGCTTATTAGGTCCAATATTCGCTTATTAGGTCCAATAGTTCGGTTCAATGTTAAACATTATCTTACAGCGGTTATTATACATTATTACAAAAGAAGATATCTCATCTTCAATTGAGTGGTACATCCCTTTACCTCCACTATTAAAGCCGAGGCAATTTTTGGAAATGTAATTTGAAACACAATCTAACACAATTTAATTTGTATCTCAATAATTTCTTATTGGAACGTCAGCTATCCTATATCATTTTAAAGAAGGAATTTTCGTCTTCAATTTGATCCATGATTCATCCATTATCTTCATTATTTTAGCCATGGCGATTTTATTGAATTCTCCCATTTTTATTATTTTACTGTTATTTAAATTAAAATGTAATCTTACATAGTACAATTTTTAACTCAGTATTTTTTGAATAAAATAGCGGTTATCGCACAGTATTATATTAGACGTCGTCATCTTCATTTAAGCCATGTTTCATCCCTTTATCTCCACTATTAAAACCTAGGCAATGTTTGGAAATTTAATTAATTTGAAACGCAATCTTAAACAATTTAACTTTTATTTCAATACTTTATCATTGAAACGTTAGTAATCTTATATTATTTTAAAGAGGGCATAACTCATTTCAATATCTCAATTATTTTAACCATTGCGATTTTTTTGAATTCTCCCATTTTTATTATTTTACTGTAATCTAAGTTGAAATGCAATCTTACACACTTCAATTTTTATCGCAATAAATTTTGAATAAAACAGCAGAAGAGACCTTCATTTTCAATTAATGGCATGATTCATTCCTTCATCTCCATTATTAAAGCCGAGGCGATTTTTTAATGTTTAATTATTTTGAAGCACAATCTTACACATTTTAATTTTTGTCACAATAATTTCTCGTTAAAATATCAGGCTATATCATTTTAAAGAGTAGTTTTTCTTCTTCAATTTGATCCATAAATCATCATCATTATATCCATTATTTTAGCTATATCCATTTTTTTAATTCCACCATTGTTATTATTTTAATGTCATCAAGTTTGGAATATAATTTTATATATTGCAAGTTTTATCTCAATAATTTTGGAATAAAGTAGCATCCTATATCGTTTTAAAGAGGGCAATTTCGTATTTAATTTGATCCATAAATGATCTTATTATCTCAATTTTTTTGCCATATTAATTTTCTTGATTTCACCAGTTTTGTTATTGTAATATTATCAAGGTTGGAATATAATTTTACATATTTCAAGTTTTATCTCAATAATTTTTGAATAAAACGGCGATTATCTTATATCGTTTTAAAGAGGACAGTTTCGTGTTCAATTTGATCCGTAAATCATCTCATCGGATACTTCGGACAATCGTTTAACTGGGACAAGTTACGTGAGGTCAAAGGTATCCCAATTAACAGAAGTGCACTATAAATCCAAGTTCTAACATTTGTAAGCCACGTACGAACAAACTTTTTCGACGCTTAATTAGCCTAACAATGTACAATTACATGAAGAGTAAATTCCTTTCATTACTCACAAGTGGCAAGCAAGGCGCCGGTTTTTGAAAATACGTCTGGGTGCTGGGTGCTGAAAAAACCTGATTTTGAAAAAGACTCAAACTAGGAATGAATGGCTGCTCTTTAAAAAACCTTTGCATGCAAATGTTGGGGCTGAATTGTGAAGAAAATTCTTTTGTACACCCAGAGCACCTACGTATTAGGCATATCTGCGTATGGATGCTCTGCACTCATTAAAAATTTTGTATGCATAGATATACAATGTGGTGCCTATGCCTATGGTGGAAAGATTTGATTTTTAGTCGTAAAAGGAGAACTATTTATTGAATAATAACTTTTTTCATTGCACAAATGCAATGAATAGGGTTCAAATTGCGAATTATAGAAATGTTTTGATAAAAAGTAATGATTAAAAAATTTGGAAACGACTCCACGCTATCAGAATGAAACAATAAAATTTTAATCTGACCTTATAAAAAGCTCATTACTAATCACTGCAAGGCGTTGGTCTTATGCACCACCCATCGTGAAACATAAATTTAAAAATGTCTTAAGAAGCAAACAGTAATTCATTTGTCAAGAAATAAACATAATTTTAATAAATGTATACGTATGTATGTTAACCGTATGAAAGACCCAAATTTAATTTCAATGCAATTCTATTCCAAATGTAACAATACATATAAGTAAACAAAAAAGGAATATGGGAAAACGTAATCCGTTTTCGAGTCACATTTCAATAATTTGAACCAAAACAAATTAGTATCATTTAATGTAACATTGAGTTTTTTAACCACAGTGAATTTTTTAAATCGTCAATACAGGAATTTCTAAATACTACTATTTTTATTATACTACAATAATAGCATAAAAATATAAAAATAGTGTTGACATTTATAGCAATCCTCGTAATTTCTCAATAAATTTCATGAAAAATAAAATGGTAACTCACCCAATATTTGTAATATGTAATATGTAAATAATAGTATTGTCGCCTATACAATTTGTTTCTACACTTCTAAATTCTATATCGATACACATTTTGAATAGTAGGAACGCTAATACGAGCTCCTATGAAACATTACACCAGAAAACGAGTAACTGTTGTGTATACCTAAATGATGGGTTTAAAAACAACTTTATACCTTTACTATAAATAATCTCAATTCTCAGAGTAAAAAATACGTTTTGTTTATTACCTTCGTTATTTTGAAATATAATTTCATAAATTTGAATCCGTTTTGACAATTCGAATTTGATTTATCTTACAGTAATAAGTTAGTTACATAACCGTGATAGTGTATTGTGGGCGAAGCAGGAAGATTTACTGTGGAATACCACTAATGAGAGATGAAACCAAATTAAATTGGATTTCTACCCCCTTTACCTTCACGAATCTCGTCCACAATATATTCTGTAGTCATAACTCGATGAGAAATTATCTTGGAAGTTTACTCTTTGATAAATACGTCTCCATAAATTTTCATTTTAAATGTAATTCTAAAAATCAACATAAAGAATAAACACTCAGAACTAAATAAACATTTTTAATAATTAAGGATATTCCTTAACAAGATTAAAATAAAAGATTAATTCAAAGAAGATTGATGAGCCCTTTTCTAAAAAAAACAAGTCATCGAATTGATTTGGACACATTTACAAAACTCAATACATTTCTCGCTTCTAAAGAAAAAATACATCAATCATGTCTAAAAAGTTAATAAATAATTCGCTAAAAGCTTTTTTTATTCACATTCTCAAATTGACATCTAAAAATCCCATTACGACATTAATCCAAGTGCAATTTCGGTTTGCTTTTAAAAAGCAAAAAAAAATTATAATTAAGCTTAAACGTATCTGGAATTCTTTCACAGACACTTCCATTATCCTTTATTTTTTTCGTTATTTTCTCTGTGTATGATACGGATTCGTCGCCACAAAAATTACATTTCATTGTACTCTAAGTTTGCTTTTAATAACACATTCGTTCTCCGGAAATGCGCGAAATGTCTCGGCCGGAAAATTAAAAGAAAATAATCAAGGATTCCGAAAGTTAATTTAAGTTTTCAAATCGGCCCGCGACACTCGAATCCGAGCCTTCATCTCCGCATTGTTGCAAAAGTTTTCGATGATAAAGTCTCTACCTGGTTAAACTAAATTTACCCTTCTCACGTAGGTTACAAGTAAATAAATTTCCTTTTTTGTTCGGGGAAAAATAAGTAATTACAGCACGACCTAACTTCATTACGTGTTTAATCAATGTTTGAAAGGAAGTTTTTTAGTTATAGTTTTAGAAAATGAAAAGCCTCATTTGTTAATTATTACGTATAAATTAAGGGCGTGTATTAAACAATAAATTAATTATTTGTAAAATTAATAGTTATTTTATAACTGTCAGTTTGATTGATTTAAATTTAATTTCTTGTCGCGGATTTAATTATACAAAATCGATCAGGGAAGTGGTAAATTTCGAAAATTCATTGATTGTATTTTCTAATTTCTGTAACAATTAGAGATCTTGATCTACTTGCTTCCTTATTAATTCTAATTATCCTGATGCTATTTCTAACTTTTACTTTTACACCATCGTTATGAACTATATATTTACAATTAATAATAGGTTCCGATAACATAACAAATAGAGCTTGTAACACCAGATTAAAATTTCAATTCTGATATTCGGTATTCAAAATTTTTAATACCGGGATACCAATATTAATACCGGTATTATTTTCAAGTATTCTATTAGTCCAATATTAAAAAAAGATGATAAACAATAAATAATAGGCCTTCGTGAGCTTTGATGAGCGAAAGTATGAATTTGTTACTATACTTTGTTTAGGTGCACTATCTTTATCGTTCAGTCATCTCATAAGTCTATACGTCTCACGTTAGAAATATGACTATGAATGATTCTTAAATATATATAAAGACCAGTAGTAAAACTTCCAGTACACATTTTGTTTCTATTAGGAAATGATACCAAATAGACACAAACTGTTCATCGTGCCCTTTTTGTGTGATTATAGATTTTCTTATCTTTCATATTTACTTTATCTAATGATCTGATGTCTAATATTGTACCATTGAGTTGGATTGGGCTAACTTGGGTTGGGTAGGGTTGTATTCCATGAATCTTAATACCAGTTGGTATTAATTGGTATCCGCCGGAGCCACAAAGGAAGATCGAACTTCCCTAAAGGAAGAAAAAACAGTGTAAGATTCTAACAACCGATGAAAAGGCCAGATGAACTAATACTTTATCAGTCCACTTTACGTAAACCACTATCTCAGTCAACTGTGAGTGGACACGGTTTCAGAGACTAGCTCTTTAAATACAACATAGACGGAATGAAGGACTTTTGTAAGATGAAATACAGAAAACCTAGAAGAAATATTAACACCAAGAAACTACATTAACGTTATAGTGGAATGTTGGGAAAGGTGGGATACAAAGCAGCATGATAAAATGAAGACATAGTAGATGATGGAGCTGAAGGGATACTACCATCTTCTGTTTAAACTATCTAAGGCATTATCACCATGATTACGGCTATTTTACGTGTTTTGATTGGCTAGTAAATAGGTTTATCTGTAAGATAAATTTAACTAAAAGATGGCAGTAATTGACGTAATTATTGGAGGATGTAAACGACAGAGATAGGGGCGTCCACTGACAGAAGTGTAGGAAGCCGATAAGATCTGAAAGATGGAGGGACATAATTTCAAAGTAGCTTCCAAACCACCTTGTCAAGGAAGAGAGTTAGGAAAGGAAAATGTTGGTGGCCATAGTAGAGAACGAACAGGAACTGGGTTAGGATGATTGAATTAGGTTGGGTTAGGTTATGATTCCAAGAGATTGCGGCGCCCGATGCAGATAGATTGCGGAGTTTAGTAATAATTCTAATACCAAAATACCAGTATTTTATCATCAATTCCGGTTTTTAATGGACAATCCGACAATCTAGCATTTAAAGGTCCTTATGGATGATATGGTTAATCACATACCATGGTGTCTGACAGATATGACGGAGTGCTTTAGACTAAATTCATTGCAGTTGTATGATGTTTGTTTTGCTTGCAGTTCTCCACAATTGCATTCCATATTTAAAATAGGTCTTAGTGTAGCCTTTTAGATTCTAAGTTTATTCATATACAGATACATTTTTCTGTACAACATTGCCAATTGTAACCTTTTAGCCCGTATGTGCATACTCCAAGTAAGATATCTGTCAGATATATTCCTAAGTATCTCACATAATTTTATATACAATTTAATTTTATATACAATATTTACATTGACACAATATTCCATAGGTTGCAGAATATTGTTGAGCTTCACTGTCGGACATATTCCTCTTTTTGTGATGAACATACTGTGCGTGGATTTTCCACTATTAACACTTATTTTCCATGTTTCTAGTCATTTCTCTAACAGATCTTTATGATGCTGAAGTTGTTGGGTAGCTGTTACTGGTTCAGAGCTAGTGGAGCTAATGACACTACGGTGTCGTTAGCGTAGGTAATAATGACCGTTGTACTGGTAGCTGGAAAGTCTGATGTACACAGCCTGATGCAATATTAATAACCAAATTAAAAAAATTGTGAGTTGTGAAAGCTGAAAATATCTTGAACGCGTGTTGCCAATAAACGACCTTGAAAGATTCCCCTTCGAAGGCATTTTTATTGGCAAAAGGGCTTAACGACAATTAATGCACAGACTTTATCACAAACATTACCAACAAGGTCTGACAGTTAAATTTAAGATGACTGAGAATCAATTAGAACTCTCTCGCACAAAATTCAGCTTTATAGGGCCGATTTATCAATGTCTAGTTAAATCTGTTGGGTACAACTTGTCTAACAGATAGTTTCAGAGAAGCATTTATCCAGCAACTTTTTACCCAACAGGTAGCAAACTACAAAATAAGGAAAAGATGGTATCCCTGACTGTTAAATTTAGAAACGAAACGTAACGTGATTGATCAGATTTCAATAATTGATATCAGTTTCTGAAGTTGATACAAACAGCTCATCATGTTTTGGAGGTTATATTTCCCGTGTGCTTTTGACATTATGCGTTGATAAATAGGGTGGTCAAATCAGTTTGTAAACTACTCTGTTTCAGAAACAATTCATTGCAGAGGTCTTCGTTAAAAAAAAAATCTTTTCCGATGCACGGATATATCCAATCCAACCCAACCGAAACCTATATATTTGAACTAGAATCATTCAGGTTTAGCTGTCTTGAGAAATGTACGGCTAAATCACTTCTCTGTTCATTGTAAAATTCTTCGTTAGAAAAATGTTTTCAGATGCACGGCTAAACTCAACCCAATCCAACTTTGTATATTTGAACCAGAGCTGTTCTAAGATATTCAGCGCCCCAGAGATAGATTGGATTAACGCTGTTTTTCATACAAAATTCAATGCCAAAATAAATGTCCGCACCAAAGAAGGGAAATTGCGTACATGTATGATGGGGACACAATGTATTTCATTGTAAAAACAGGTGCCCCAGGGTTGTAACCCTATTAGTCATTAAGTTTAGGAAGGTGTTGTACATTAATATGAAATAAAAAAATTAAAACTATAACAAAAAATTCATTCAAAAATTAATAATTTTTTAATACGCACGATTGTAAAACAAAGACAAAACAATCCACAATATTCGTCTTTTTGTTTCCATGTTAACGCGTCGGTTGTTTTGTTTTCTATAATATCTTTATATTTGTTTGCTAAAACTATCAGCAAGTCTTTTCTGCTGTAAATATAAGAAATACTTGAACTAGATATTATAACAATTATCAGCTTTAAGTTATATTTTGATGTTTTGTCATTTCATTTTTTCACACATTTTTTTTTTAATTTCCGGCACTATCTACTAGCTAAATCTTTAATCAATACTGTTTTCTTTTTCTTAGGTGGGCCAATTTCCAAAAAAATTAGATAGCCTTAGAATTGTGTTGAAAAGTAAATAAAATTTTAAATATTTCCTGAAGAAATGTAATACTTCAGAAGACTTGATACTGCTTCTAGAAGACTTGAAATGGTTCCAGATGACTTAATATTGCTTACTGAAGACTTGAAATGGTTCCAGATGACTTAATATTGCTTATTGAAGACTTGAAATACTTACAGAAAATTTGATACTGCTTGTAAAATTGTAAACACTGCTAACATAGAACTCTGAATTACCGCTCCCAATTAGATTTCTTCGATTTTAATCACCACCCAGATAGCATATGTTGAAATCAACACTAGCAACACGTCAAAATCAATCTATTGTTTTTTATAGACTAACTTCAAAGATTGATTCCTCAAGAACCAACCGATATATCAAAAAACAGGTTTCACCATTTAAATTGCCATAGAATTCTGAATCAATACAAACAATTTAGTTACTTCAATTTTAATCACCACCCAGACGTCTGTGTGGTGAAAACAACACTAACAAAGAGTGAATACAAACTGGTTGTTTTTATATGATAAGTGTAAAGATTGGTTCCCCAAGAATCAATTGAGATATTAAAAAGCGGTTTTTACCATTAAAATTGTCTTAGAATTCTGAATCAGCATCCACAATTTAAATGCTTCGATTTTAACCACCACCAGGATAGTAATTGTTGAAGTTGGAGGGTTATTTTACAATTCGTGTTTCCCGCCTTCGGGAAGATAAGTCTAAAAAAACACGACATTGGAAGTCGAATTTTCCACACACCTTAAAAGTTCTAACAAGATGTTTAGTATGTTATTTCTAAAACGTTATTTTTTAAACAAATAGTACATAAACAAAATTATGTTAATACAAACTATTTCCATTGCAAATGAACCATTGATGTCAGATACATGGGCGTATTTTCAACTTTTTCTTGAAACCGGCGCCTATGAACTGATAAAACTATTATAATAATTTCTTTACCACATTTTGTATTTTTGAATTACATGTAGTCGAAAAGCTCTGAATTATTAGCAAACGTACCCCATTATTAGGAATATCTGTGTGACAAAAACAGTGCGTCTTAGATTCGAACGAATATGGTATATTTACCGTATTCGTTCGACTCGTCTTATTTATAAAATTTATTATCTGTTTTAGTTTTTACTTATCTATATTTTAATAAAAATATAATATATCGTATCGATGTCACGGGCCTAATTTACAGGTTTTGCGGGCTGCACTTTGGGAAACCCTCCCCTAAAGTACGTGTGGATAAACGTTTCGTTGAGGTTAACTAGCATCTAGAATTTCAACTGACAGATAAATCTTCGTAACGACATATTGATAAACCTGCCCTTAGTGATTTTAATGAGTGTTTTCGACTTCTACTACCTTTAGTAGTCTGATATCTGCCTAAATCTATTTTGACATTGCAAAGGTACTCTCTCAAATAGTTCTTTAGCACTAACGCTTTGACACTAGAAATTCTCAATGACCCACAAGCATTCCAGAAATTTTTGAAAATTTATGTAAAACAAGTTTTGAAAAACAGTCCCTAGGACAAGAATTACGGGATAAGTTGTATGAAGAGAATTAGAACAAAAATTTAAAATTGTGATTCCAAAAAGGTAAAAAAAGTGTTTGACTTATTATTCATTCTTGTTACTTGCAACCTTCATCTGGTTGTATTTATTCTTAAATCGATCAATGTGTTTAATTGAAGTCCTTGATTTGCACATCGTCATGTCTGCTGATAATCGATTATTCATTATCGCATATACAGAGAGTTCCACGTAATTCCGGTTTAACCGGAAATACTCAACAGCTTTATTGTACTTAATCGAATGGTACAAACTATTTTACAGAATTTAATTTCCTTCACGATATTTTTTCCGAATTTTTCCGAAATTAGAAAGAATTTCAATTCAAATTTTGTAGTTTGTTGTCAAATCTTGCAAATGCGTATCACTCCATTGATAGGAGTTTTATTCCTTCATCAATAAGAACCAAACTTTTTTCTATCTTTATTTATACAAAAATTATAATTTCACTATTGTTTTATCGTAATAAAAATTATAATTTTCATAATATTCAATCCAAAACGTAAATTATTGAACCAAAAATCTTATATTTACTATTATGACGATTTATCGCACTTATTTCTATTATCACCTTTTTTCTTTCCCCCAGTAAATTTACAACGATTATAATTATTATAATCATGTTTACATAATTTGTACACGCAATCTCTTATCTATGTATAGATATACAACTCACATTTATTCCTGCATTTTAAGCAAATATGGTCATATGACGATGTGCCAATGTAATTTATTACACTATTTAGATATATTTGTTCCAGATAAACTAACCGTTGCGCCATCGCTCATAAAAAGCGAATTGCCAACCGGAAGGGATAAAAATCAATTTAGTGTACATTTTTAAATGGTTATAACCCATCAAAATCTGAATGTACCAAAGGTTATTGGTTTTATAAATTTTAAATTTGATTCCCACTTTAACGTAAAGTGTTCAAACGCTATTAAATCTATTTTTATGTTTTATATCTCAATAAATTTTAAAATTTCCGGGTAAAAATACTTCAATTTTCAATATAACCTATAATACATTATAAGTCTATTTTATTTCTTTCTCCGTGTAAGATATAAAATGAATTTCACCGATAAGAAAACGTTTTATTTAATCTATCGATTTGTGAATTGTCACAAATTGGGTTATTCTAAACCTAAATGATTAAACCTTTAACTAAAACAGTGAGTTTGTAATCAATCTGCTCTCGAGTAGTTCAATCAATAACCGTAGCTCATTCATCTTTATGGGGATTCCCAGAATTATTAGCATCGCGTGAAACACTTAATGAGATACCATAAGTCACGTGGTACCCAATATGTCGTATGTTATAAGATCTCTCACACGTAACAAATTTTCTTGTTAAAACATATTTGTGAATGGTTGTAAAATTAAATTTTAATTTCAGGTGTTAAACTCTTACAAATTTGTATCGAGTTCAAAATTGTTTCCTAGAAATTCATAGATGGAGTTTCAAAGTTTCGTGAAACTATTTCAAAGCCGTTTGAAATCCCAAAGGCATGCGATACCTATAATATTCGATAAAAGTTGATTCACACCTTCACCTAGAATAAAATTTGGTTACAATCATAATGAGATTGTCGAGTTCTTCTTATTTGATGATATTAAATCGATTGTTGAAAACTTTTTGGTCGTACGCGTTTCGCGGACTTTGACCATCTGAAACTTTTATTTTCCCGTAATTTCCCCTGATAATTCCAACAAACACTAGTTTCCTTGTTGTGCTCCGTGAAATGGTCATAAAATGGACTTTTTTGATGTATTCGTTATTCCGTTTTTATCAACTTGTCTTACAACTTCCGAGAAGTTTCGTTTTAAACTAATCATAAAATTAGCTTAACCGTCCGTTCACTTTGGTAAAAGTTCTTCACTCACAATTAGTTTAGAATTGTTTTATCTGCACAAAACCAGCATTGTTTGTAGCCTTAAGTGGTTTAGTAATAAAAAAGTAGTTGTTTATCTTCAATGAACTTTAGGTGGAGGAGCCGGAAGTTAAGTTGGACTTAAATCCCTTCAAGTTGAATACTAATACTTCTTAGTTTTAGTAAATTTCCTTTGGGTTTCTTTAGTTTATTAAAATATTTATTAAAGAATTCTTTCTAAAAGCTAAATTAAAGCTTTATGCGGGGTGTCCCCTTGATAACATTAAAGCTCTCCCCATAGGACAGTTGCCGAACTTTATAATTGCCAACACCTAGTTTCCACTTCGATAATTACTATACTCTATCAAGTCGGTCCGTCGAGAATATATAATTAGGATACTAATTTTATTATCTATTTCCGGACCCCGTGTTAATGTTCCGCAAGAATTTAATACCTAAAATTCGAAAATTAAAGCGAGTTTCTAACCAAAAGAAAGTTTAATACGACTTCTAAAGCTTCTACGTAAACGCGGTTATTGTCGTTTTAACTTTACAACGTTTGAAAAAGCTCTTCAGCTCGGATTCGTTTCCAGTTTCAAACATTCGAGTTCTTTTGACCGATTACGATCACCCCAACTGGAATATTCGTTTATTTATTAACGAGAAACGTAACTTTTTTCAACTCAACCTTTAACTTCTTTGCAAGAATTGTAAACGCCAAAATTATTTTTTAATCGTTTTTGTTCTTTATCTCGAATGTGCTGGTCATAAAGTTGATATTGTTAAACTCTTGAAATAAAATGTAATATCTCAACGATTTTTTATGCACTTTCTAACTCTCTGTGGTATCCTCTGAACAAGATATTCAATGATATCTTCTGGAATCTCATCCCAAGATAGTTAGGAATGAAGAGGAAATTGCTGTAGATAATGACAAACTGCAAATATTCAATCTGACCCAGGCAGCAGATCCACGTTATTTTGATGTCTATTTTTATTTCTGTAGTTTTAATTTACTACAGTTTACTACATACTACGTTTCTGTATTACAGCCTTTTGTGAATTATTGTATATCCTGAGGTGTTTTTGTAAAAAGTATTGGTGCATGATTTTTGAAGAATGTTATCGATTGGGTTAGATTGTGCTCAAACTTCACATTATTTTTCATATTGAATGGCATAAAGTTCAACCCAACAAATGTTGGAGCCTAACCCAACTAAACCCAACCTAATCTAACGAATATTCTAAGTTTTTTGAAAATATTCCATGATTTTTTCTTCTATAGTTGGATTGGGTTTAGCTCCAACTTTAAATTATTGAAGAACCAACCATATACCACGTTTTTGCACCATTGATCATAGAATGTACACTTATTTCTATAACCCATGACTTGTTCATTAGTAGTGCAGTATCCATGTGGTGTATAAAGATCTCTGCAATATGAAGTAAACAAATCCCAAATTTCGCGAATAGGCGCAAACTTGTCGGTTTCCTTTCTGATATTTCGAGTTTCTTTAGCATCAAATCTCAAGCATGATGTTAAGACATCAAAACGATTAATTAACAGGGCTTTTTTAAATTTCAACTACCACAATTTCCAGAACGTTCGTAGATTTATCGTAAGTTTGTAAATTGAACGAAAATTAGAACTAACACTAGCACTAACTCTAGAACTATCACTATGCCTAATACTAGACCTAAAACTAGAAACTTTCGGGTTTTGCCGTGCGTTTTTTGCAAAATGTTTGTCGTTTCGGATGCCATATTGCGACCTTCTTTAGAAACTGGTTCGAAGTCAGAATAAGGTTCATTTTTTCAAAAAACGCACGGCAAGACCCGAAATAATTTAATTTTAGATCTAGTATTAGTTCTAAGTTTAGTTCAATTAACACCGGCCGTAAAAGCTTTTGTACTTATAGTTTGTAAATTGTCTAAAGCATTAGAATGATGAGCAATTGCTTCATTAGTATGAATTACAATTTTATTCAAAATTACATTTGTAAACAATAAATTCCAAACTTCCTTTGGGCTTTTAGCATTTCTAGCTTCACCCTTTGGCCCATGCAGATGAGTTACTAAATTTTGAGAATGATGTCTACTTTCTCGGGTACTTGGCTGCTCTACTTGTAGCTTTTTTTGCTCTTAGAATAGACAGTCTTTTTAATTTCACAGGTAATTCTTTATTTTCATCTTCTTCCTCGCTTTCTTCACCTATCGCATCCTATTGAGTTTCTATATAATTAGGATCGTCATCAGAGTCATCTCCACCAAAAGACAAATCCTCTTGTTCATTTTCACTACTACCATCAAATTCCAGCGCTATTTTTTTAAACTCTTGCTCGCTCAAGGGGCGGCGCATTATGTCTCAAGAAGTGGACGCCATTTCGTATTTAGAAAATTGCTGCGGAAAATGCTAAAACTGTTATAACTGTTTACCCAAATATACTATATGTAGTAACCTTAAAATATTTCCAACACAATATTTCCATCACTTGCAATACACACTGAGGTTCAGCCCTTCCCAAGAGAATTTTAAAGTCATCTGAATAGTGTGTATACGATAACTGAATGGATTTGAAAGAAACATTCAATCATTTGAATCCTCCCATGATATCTTAAGTATATTATAGCGATTGAAAGATTTCTTGGGCATTATAAACCCAGTGTGTGAACGAAGCGTTAAGAAATGGTTTAAATTTGTTTGATAAAGTGAAAATATTTTGTATTGTATGTAATACTCTTGTTAAAGATGTCATGAACCTTTCGAATACATTAGTAATAGAATGGTTTTAGAAGGAACTTTGACTCCTTAACGAACGAATAATTCATTCCGTTTGTAAAGTGATGAGGAGCACCATGTTGAAAGCACCTTTAGTAGGTCTACCAATGGATTTAATATCAACATTTCCAACTAATTGTGTGCATAATGGTTATTTGGGTCTGGTGCGTAAATTATTGTATTAGACGTCATTAATACGTCAGATATCACGTTTTAGCAACGTCAAAATATGACTTTAATGGGCTGTGACAATAGGCCGTTCAATATTTTAAATCAAGACCGATCACGACAAACTGATATGATATTAACAAGAGTTTGCTGCCTGAGGATGCTTGCTGAACGAACTCAGGTAGCAAACTCACTTTAATATCACGTCAATTTGTCGTGATTAAAAAAGTCACGTTTATATCATATTGATCGTGAATTATGACGATAAATTGACAGCTTATTCTCACAGCCCATTAACATCATACTTTGACGTGTTTTGTCGTTGCTGAAACGTGATTTGTGACGTATTAATGATGGCTGATAAACTAATAAACAGACTTATAAATGAAAAACTACTTTCCTGTACTTCTAGTAAATACTTCTCAGGATAGAAAAAGTGTAGTGTCGCCTAGGTGATGTGTACAAAGTTTACGCTATCACCTGGTGATATTAGTATTTTCTACTTTGAGAAGTATCCCAGGATTTATATATTATACCTTAATATTTAATATTTCCAAAAAAAATTTGAAGATTCGTTAGATTAGGTTAAGTTTAGTTGGGTTAAATCCGCGTATACGTGGGGTGAAACGTATACCATAGTTATGAAAATAACAAGAAATGTCAAAGTTAGAGAACGGCGAACTAGACACCATCGTTAGAGCGCAGCTTGGTACCCATTAAAACGACTGAAACAGAAATCTGCTGTATGACAAGAAAAGGAGATGAGGGAGGCTATCAAGACCACGAAGACGGATGGGGTCCCGAGTTTAATCGGAGTAGCAAATGAGATCGCACGAGATACAGATATATAAAACAATAGCAGCCCTATATCAGGGACTACTGGAAACATGTAATTCTCAAGAATATGGACAGAAAGAAGATTAGTCCTAATAGAGTAACCAAAGAAGAATGGGGAGGATACACAGTATCGACCATTATGTCTGCTTAACAGCCATGGGAATATATATGAAAGAATTCTTAAGAAAAGAATGGTTGAGGACTTCAATCAAAAAGGAAGACTCTTAGCGCTGCGCTTTGGCTTTACGGAGGGCAAGTCGACAGTTTATGCTATACAGGAGTTACTGAGAATCGTGAAAAGCTGTGATAGATATAAACGTGATAAGAGGAGGAAATATTTGCTAGTAACTTTAGACGTGAGAAACGTCTTCGAAACACTACCATGGAGCAACATTATTGAGGCTATGAAAAGAAGACAGCTACCGAACTACCTAATATGTACGATACAGGATTATCTAAATGATAAATGTGCGATCTACGAACAGAAGAAGTTCCAAATTGCCAGAGGAGTTCCACAGGGATCCGTGCTTGGACTATTGCTATGGAATGCAGTTTTTGATAAAATGCTGGAGGAACTACAGGTAGAAGAGACGCAATTGGTGGTCTATGCCGACGATTTGGCTATGGTGGTGACTGGGTTGGAGAGAGAGCGCAGTTGGCAATTAAAGAAATAATGGAGAAAATGACACGTCTAGGAGTGAAAGTAGCTCCGGCAAAACCAGAAACTTTATTCCTCACAAGCAGAAGGAATCCAAGGGAGGTGAATATCCAAGTGGGAAAAGTGACAGTGAGCAGTCGACCGACAATTAAGTATCTCGGAATCTGACTGAGTTGGGTTGAGTGGGAAACGTAAAATGGGATGCGCATATAAAGGCAGTGTGCACCAAAGCACAGAAGATAACCCAGGCACTACACCGGTTGATGGGAAACACCTACGATTCGATGGCGGCGAAAAGAGCAATAACAGTAAACACAGTATACGCCCAAATCCTGTACGGATGCAGAATTTGGCGAAAAGCATGCACAATATAAAAGTTGGTAATAAGCCTTACAAGAATCCAGAGACAGCTGCTAATTAAAACAACAAATGTATACACAACTGTATCTACAGTGTCATTGCAGGTGGTGGTTGGAGTGCCACCTCTTGAAATAATGGTGTGCAAAAGAGCGGAGTCGTTCGAGGGAGAGAGAGAATAGGGTTACCTAGAAATGGAGGCCCTAAGTAAGTGGCAGGAGAGATAGAAAAGGCAGCCTGGACCAGGAAGCTAATAAGACATGTGAGACCCTGGGTGAATAGACGATGGGGAGAAATGGCCGAGGGATCATGAATGGGTGGGAGAGTTTTGCAAGGAATTTGGAGAAGAGAGGGGGTAGTCTTGACCTATCCCACGTATTAGGTATGAATAGCTATATAAAATATACGTCAAAATAACGGTGGGCTGCTGCCTGGGAAGTTTCTGAAAGAAACTTGCAGGATGTGATACATGTCACTTCTTCTTCTTCTTACATGAAGAAGACTTTATGTAAGAAATTCTGACAGATGTGGATGATATATAGTCGAGCGTCATTCTGTTAGAACAATATATTCTAATATCCAACCCAACCCACCGCTTGTTTATGCACTATCTAACTCTGTGAGGCATGCTCTGAATAAAAGATATTCAACGGCATCTTCTTGA
The DNA here is from genome assembly GCA_036711965.1 of Onthophagus sagittarius. Lineage (NCBI taxonomy): Eukaryota > Metazoa > Arthropoda > Insecta > Coleoptera > Scarabaeidae > Onthophagus > Onthophagus sagittarius. The sequence continues at coordinate 42,090,530 of JASERS010000004.1, forward strand.
ATCTCATCCAAGGCTCGTTATAGATAATAGTAAGTAATAATAAATAATTAAGTAATAATAATAATAATAATAAGTTCCTGCAAAGAGTTTGCTGCTTGTAGTAAACGTTTTATTTTGCTAGAATAAAATGTTACGGTGTTCGTTCAGAATCAATATTAAGTAATACACAACCCAATCCAACAAAATCCCACGCATTTCAACGGTTGTTTATGCACTGTTTAACTCTGGAAGGCATGTTTAAAATGAAATGATCAATTGTATCTCCCAGAATCTCATCTCAGTATTATGTAGATAATGACGAACTGCAAATATTGAATGTGAGGCTTCTTCTTCGTGTAAGACATTCGGACAGATGTGTATACAGCCAAGCGTCATTCTGTTAGAATATATTCTAATATTCAATCCAACCCACCGATTATTTATGCACTATCTAACTCTGTGAGGCATGCTCTCAATAAGATTTTCAATGGCATCTTCTAGAATCTCATCCCAGGGTCGTTATAGATACTGAGAAAGTTCCTGCAAGAGTTTGATGCTTGTCGTAAATGCCTTTTATATCGACTTATCATATCCCGTATACATGTTCGAATGGGTTAAAATTGAGAAAATATAATGAAATAAATTTCTACTACAGTCTGCCTTTTTGTGAAGTTGTGTTAAAGAAAGACGTCGTAAAGGTCCGTGTAAGTTAAAATTAATCGACAAAGTTTGTAGGTATGTACATACACAAATATTTAAATTATTATCTGTCTCGAGTCTCCATTCAGTCAACACCAATTGTAGTTGAAGAACGAAATCTGTCTCTACGACTAATTAATTTAAGGGGACGACCTTAACGATTGTTAGACGCGGACGTCTCCTTCCAAGAGGACGATGTTGATTATGTTATTATTAACAATGTAACCCACATGTTTCTAGTTCTAAGTGAAGCGTTAGTTCTAGAGCTACTAGTGCTATTAGTTTTAGTTGTTATTCACTTATACATTTAAATTGAGTTAAAAGTAGACATAACTAATTCAAAACGTAACCACATTAAAATTATTCATTCAAATAGTTTAAAGTGCAAATTAAATAACGAACGTTTCCTACCCCGAGGTAGTCCGTTATTTCGAGGTTTCATTGTATTGTAAAATAATGTAGTAAACGAAGAGTAGTGAAGGGAAATATTTCACACGAGATATTTTATCCCTATCTTTCCGCGTCCTTTAAGAATTTTATATTCAAAGGCTATTTTGAATTGTGTTTATGCGATCTTTTAGTGTCAAGTTTATAAAGTTTGAAAATATGTTTTATAAAATACATTTCCTGTCCGAAACCTTTACTGAAAATGAGAATCCAATTTCTTGCGGTTACGTTTTTTACTTTAAAATCCTGTAAGAAGAAAATCTCAGGTGTCGTTTTCAACCGGAAATACGAATTGGAATTAAATATTCATTGAAATTGAGAACGTGCAGCCCACGTGAGTTCATCAGAATATCTTTTTCTGGGACGTTTCAATTGGGTTAATATCGGCCAACCGCAGTTTGAATGTGTCTCCCTTTTCCTCCTTCGCCACGTTATTTATTTCCATTTCCAATTTTTATTCGTGTAAAACCCACATCTATTACATACAAGCTACATTTTTCCAGTTTTATGCTTATAGTGTCGTTTTTCAAGTCGACTCAATATGAGTAAACATAAAAAATGAAATCCCAGAAAATTGAATCGAAACGGGTTCATTTCGTGTTCCATTTATATTTCTTTATCTGTTTTCGGGCGGTCGTGTTCGAGTTTTTCGTCATTTTCTAGATCGATTATAACCATACGGGTTATTGGAGGTGTATTACGCGTTTATGTAAACATAAATGTTGCATAGATGAAACAGAAATTAACGGCAAACATTTCAGACGTCGCGCGCTGTTCGTGTTCGTTGCGTTTGACTGCTACTAAATTAATATTTTGTTAACGGCAAATCCCCTCTTTTTCGATATAAAGGGATTAAATGGTTTATATGTGACAGATTATAACGTTGATTAATAAAATTTTATTTGGGAAATATCCAAAAATTTTATTGTATTTTACGAATTAATGTTTTCAGTTTATTTATAGATACGTCCTTTGTTAGCTTTTCAAATTAACAAATAATCACAAATAATTTTTAATCAGTTATTGGGCTATAAACGATATTTACTCTGAAATTATTCTGTCAAAAATAATTTGCATACATATCTTTCTTTAATCTCATGTTTTTTTGTTACATTTAAAGTAACGCCTCTTTAGAAGGTTTCTAGAAGGGTAAAAGCAAAAAAAATGATACATCCAAAATGGAGATAGAAATATCAATGCCTGATCTGTTTGATTGATTTTTACAATCTATTATCTCCAGTTACAAAACGAAGAAGATATAGAAGCCTTAGTTATTCGTTGTAAAGTTATAATTCTCAAGAAAGGTCTAGTGTTTATCAATAAGTGCAAGACTTATTTATATCAACAAATTTAAATATTCATGATGCATGGTCATAAGATGATTCAGAAATGAATTTGTTTATCTCCTTAGTGTTCACGAAGACATTTTTGGTTTGATATTGCGAGAGACTAAAAACGAAGAGTTCCGAAAAGTTTTTTCAAGGTCTATTATGTGATTAATTTTGAAGATTGCGCAGAAAAGCAGCTGACTAATACGGCATGAATAATGATTCAGTTTCCATTGTAAAAGTAATCGATAAAATGTGGATCAATATTATAATGGGCAATAGATAGATTACTATTCGCCATGATCCGTATAAGGATATTTCACTAAAATATCTATAATATATGTTAAAATTATCCATTTGGGAATGATCCCAAAGCTAAAACTCATTGTAAAATATTTAATAAATTTATATACATGGAAAATGTCGTTACTGTATGTTTAAAATGACATCATTATAGAGAGCGGCCTCATTTCATCTATCAAAAAAAGCTCGGTATGAGATGTCATCAACTTTCATGCTGAATTAAACACTGTTTTTTATCCTATACCTATTATTTATTTAGGATAAAAACAGTTTCAAACCAATTTGTCCATATATATTTGAACATTACTATCCATATACGTAAAATGGGTAAAAGATATCTACCTATAAATTTATTTTTAATTTGCATTAAAACAAATTCGAAATTGGGTGTGTTTATTTTGTTTCGTTTGTAATAAAAATATAACTTAAATTATCTAACATAATCCCAAATTTCTACAAGACATTTCAATTTAACTAGCTATTATGATACTATTACCATAAATTGGGCATTATATTTTCCATTTATTTACAATTTTGTTTACAGTTTATTTATCATACTTTTAGCAGGTGATTGGAAAGCTTATAGATTCGTTTAAATTCCCTTTACTAAGTCTAGAGTAATATCTTCAATGATTGTTATATATACAGTATCTCTCGTCAAACTTCTAAAAACTAAAGAGTTTATAAATAAAATAGAATTTAAAAAATTTTTAATTACAACTCATTATTATTATATAGTATATTAGCAAAAGCATATTTTTGCCAAAGATACATAAGGAAAATGTCCCTTTGAGGCCGATTATATCCTCAGCGACCCCCAATCTAATAATCTATCTCACTATAAGGCAGAAATAGTCAATTTGACCTTCAAAAACAGAACTGACTACAACATCAAGATCACCTTCGTCAGGATTTCATACTGATCTCATTTGACGTGGGAAACTTGTTCACTGTCATTCCTCTGGAATCAGTTAGCAAGATACTGGGAGAAAATGGGATTCAATTTCTAAATATTGCAATTGGGACAAGGGTATTTTCCTGTTAGGACTAAGAATTGATTTTGACACTTCAATTTTTACGTTTTTACCATAAAACAGATGGGGATCATATGGACTCCAACATCTTGCCTATTTTACAAGTTATGGGCTTTACTAATTAGGGGTTTTGCTATTCATGAAATATTAAACGATAATAACACAGTACAACAGCCATTCTGGGAAGTGAAATATTCCAAGTCAGGGTGAAAGTAATAGGTCAATATAGAAGACCCCCAAGGGATTTGTCGTTCTCAGATCAATATTTTTACTTATGACATTTCATATCATTTCCTTATCTTGATGTTAGTTTGCTTAGTTTTCAGTTATAAGTTATTACTTAAGAACCACTGATGATTTCTCATTTCGTTCTTCAGAAAAATTGTAGATAAGGCTTCAATAAATAGCCTCTATTAATATATCTATTGCTTGTCAGTAGTAGAGCATATAGTGGAGTCATACTTAAGCACCGGATATCGGTATGTCTGGATATGCAACCACACATACAAAATTGCAATGGATACAGAGCATCTCCAACTCACTATATGTTCCGAATGTTTTACTGTAGAGCACGTATTTCGAATTGAGCTACTGCTTGAAACGCTTCCAGAAAACTTGATATTGCTTGGACAAGTCTTTATATTGCTTCCAGAAAACTTAAAATGGTTTCAGAAAACTTAAAAACTGCTTCCAGAAGACTGGATATTGCGTCCAGAAAACTTGAATTGCTTTTAAAAGACCTGAACTGTTTTCAGAAGACTTCAACTGCTTTCAGAAGACTCATCACTGCTTCTGGAAGACTTGATACTGGTTTTAAAAGACTTGAAGTGCTTTCAGAAGACCTAAACTGCTTCCACAAGACTTGATACTGCCCTTGGGAGATTTGATACTGCTTCCAGAAGACTTGAAATGCTATCAGAAGACTTAAACTGCTTTCATAAGACGTTACGATACTGCTTCTGAAAGACTTGAAATGGTTTTAAAGAACTTCCAAATGCTTTCAGAAGACTTCAAATGCTTTCATAAGACTTAAAATGCTTCGAGAAGGCTTGAATTGCTTTCAAAACACGCGATACTGCTCCTGGAAAACTTGATAATGCTTCCGGAAGACTTGAGCTACCTTCAGAAGAAATAAACTGCTTTCATAAGACTCTACAGGGTGACATAGAAAAAAGTACATTGCATAGTGCCACACAATAGAGGACACTAAAATAAGAGAAAAAGTTCTTATGAACATAGGTCCGCAAGGGCTTCGGTTAAAAGATACGGGGTGTTGGATTTTATTTTTTTAGGGGTTTTTTTTTGAATATCTTTAGCCAGAGACGCAAAAAATGTATAAAATATGGTATGCAGGGTTTTTTTATCATGATAAATTCAAATACGATCTTAGTTTTGTGATTCCTGATGGAAAGCGCTACATACTAATGACACTTGTCAAACTAATGTAATAATTGTTTGAGGTATTTTGTGTTCGTGATTAAGTTTTTCATTGACTTTCTCACTAATTATTCAAAATTACTTTCAAAAATGGTTTGCCACATTTTTGAAGAATACAGGAACATGATTATGTGTTACGGCGAAGCTAGATCAAATTCTTACGAAGTTCAACATATCTATCGAGAAAGATATCCTTTAAGACAAGTTCCTAATTTTCGAACATTTATTGATGTGCATAGGCATTTGGGAGAAGATGGCTGTTTTAAAAAACCAAAATTGAATAGTAGTAGGTTTCCATAACTCGTCGCACTGTGCGAAACGAATGGTAGGAAATAATTCGAGAACAAGCACCAGAAAAACAAGTCCAGCGGTGCGAAACCTTAACCGTCAATGAGTTAGACAAATTTTCAATGAACAACTTCTTCGTCCATATCATTTCCAAAAAATTCATTCACTATTGAAACATGACTTCCTCCCCATGTACAATTTTGCAAATGGTTGCAAAACCAAAGACAAAACATTATTTCATCAATTTTGTTTACTGACGAAACTGGTTTTAGTCATGATGGTATGCTAAACCTGCATAACATGTAACAATTGTAATTCGAAGTCACCAATATGGGTTTTCTATTAATGTGCGGGCAGGTATAATTGACAATTACTTAATTGAGAGGTGCACTGTATCGAAATTTCTTGAAGAATGATTTAAACACATTATTAGAGGATGTTCCATTGGCCATTATTGGAAGAATGTATTAACTGCAATGTACTTTTTTCTATGTCACCCTGTATACTGCCTTTGGAAAACTTGATACTGGTTTTAAAAGACTTGATATGTTTTCAGAAGACTTAAAATACTTCGATAAGACTAAAACTGCTTCCAGAAGACTATACTATCTCTAGAAAACTTGATACTGCTTTTAAAAGACTTGAAATCTTTCTAGAAGAGTTAAAATGCTTCGAGAAGGCTTAAATTGTTTCCAGAAGGCTCGATAGTGCTACTAGAAGACTTCATACTGTCCGGAAAACTTGATACTGTCCGAAAACTTGAAAAGCAGTTTCTAGAATACTTGCTATTGTTTGCAGAATACTTGATACGGTTTGCAGAATACTTGATGCTGCTTCCAGAAGCCTTTAAATGCTTCTAAACGTCTTGATGCTGCTTCTAGAAGACTTGAAATACTTCCAAAGACATGATAACAAAAGATGTTAATACTTCGTCGACGTAATTCTCAATTTTCAGAACTTATTTAAATAATTTCACTTTTTCATTATTAAATGGTAACATTCAAACTTTACTTCTTTATAAATATTGTTTCTTCAATGAAATAGTAACAATTGAGTTACTCTCATTTCAATAACGGCCTTCCAATCAGCCCCAGCTTGTAGTTACAACTTGTAGAACTCGAGTAAAAACGTAATTTTTCAAATACTGATTTGTCAAAATAATTTGACAATTTTGAAGATTTTTTTCGATAAAATTTGTCCAAGCTTATTTTTGACATTGATATATTGATAGAAATTATATATTTAAAAATTGTGCTGAAGAGTAAATATATAAAATCACCATTGGTTCTTGAGTTATAATTTATAACTGAAAAACTAAGCAAACAAATAGCAAAATAAGGTCATAATTTCATTAAGGTAGTTAAAAAAATTTGGTTTAAAAATACGAAACCCTTTGAAAGTTTTACCACACTAACCTAATACGTTCACCTTAACATGGAATTTCTCACCCCCAGACTCTGACCCCGAAAATGTGCTACAGTATAATCACTTAAAGTAAACTTTATTAAAAAGTACGTGGGTTGTTCATTCTGGAGTCCACACTAATGATGCAGGAGGTATACTAGAATATTTTAACAAGTTTTATTCAGGCATTCCGTTTACGATTGAGATTGAGATGAATAAGGAAATTCCTTTATTAAATACTAAGATTATACGTAATAACACAAATTCCGTCGTGTTGGATTAATACAAGAAACTCTGATAGATATCTCAACTTTAATTCAAACTATAGGATTGGCCACAAAATAGCGACAGTACAAACGATGAAACAGAGTTACATGTATAAGCGGTCTTTTGTGTCTAGATAAAAATCTTAATTTCTTAAAAGAAACTTTTGTCAACAATACTTATGTCTTATCTTATAACATATCAAGTCCCCAACGAATTTAATTAGTAAAATATTATTTTCATCAAACCCAATAATGCTATATATCAATTATATCATAAATTTTTCCTCTATCACATAGAAAAAAATAATGATAAAAATAATAATACTTCTAACACAAATCATTAGTTTAATTATGTTTTTATCCATTATCACTAATAAGTTAGAGAAATACAAAATATAACCATATACTAAGTGATATTTAAATTTATTTTTGTCTTAACCGGTATCGGTATTTATATTACCATCTTCAGAGGACACATCAATTAACAATTTAAAAGTTTAAACAATCACTAACAATTTTAAGCGCACACAAACATACATTTCTTAATATACAACAACACAATGGTATTACCACTCTGTTGTAGTAATACCACTAGTATTACTAGTAATACCACTGTGTTGTTCGAACACAGTGGTATTACGAATCATTAGGGTCAGAACTTCGCAGCAACGGTTTTAGGGCGCTATCTTTTTTCGTGCAAGATGGAGATGTCTGAACCCATCATAAAACCTTAGCTCACTAGATAATTTTGTAGTATACAATAACAAATACTAAGTTTCTTAACCACTTAAGCGATTCATTTTTTGCAGCACTTACGCACTTACCCGACCGTGACTTGGGCAAAACGCTTTAGTGGTTAATGTGCTTAATGTATCAAGTAAAAATAATCACTATTGAACAACCGCATGTATGAATAATAAAATGTGTTTATAACTCACTGGTAAGCCGCTGTGAGAGTTGTAGGGTGTCCAATCCCCGGGACCAAAAATACTCTTCCAGAAGATTTGATCTGCTTCCAGAAAACCTTGATCTGCTTCCAGAAGACTTCAGAAAACTTGATATTGCATACGAAGGACTTAAAATGCATCTAGAAAACTTGATGCTGCATCTAGAAGATTTGTTACTGCATCTACAAGACTCGATACTGCATCTAGAAACTTAAAATGTCCCCAGAAGTCGTATTACTACTTCTAGAAGATTTGATACTGATTCTAGAAGATTTTTTACCATCAAACAGATGGGGCTCATATGGACTCCAAAGTATCACCTATTTTACTAGTTATGGGCTTTACTTCTCATGAAATATTAAACGGTAATAACACAGTACAACAGCCATTCTGGGGAGTGAAATATTCCAAGTCAGGGTGCAAGTAATAGGTCAATATAGAAGATCCTCCAAAGGGTTTGTCGTTCTCAGGTCAATATTTTTATTTATGACATTTCGTATTTTTTCCTTATCTTGATATTAGTTTGCTTAGTATTTCAGTTATAAGTTATAACTCAAGAACCATTGATGATATCTCATTTCGTTTTTCAGAAAAATTGTAGATAAGGCATAAATAAATAACTTCTATTAATACATCACTTGTCAGTAGTAGAGCATGTAGTGGAGTCACACTTAGGCACTAGATACATGGGTTATCTGGATGTGCAACCACACATACAAAATTGCAATGGATGCAGAGCATCTCCAATTCACTATCTAATGCGTTTTACTGTAGAGCGCGTATTTTGAATTGAGAAACTGTTTCCAAAAGACTTGAAGAAAAAAGCTTCCAGAAAACTTGATATTGCTTCCACAAGTCTATATATTGCTTCTAGAAGACTTGAAGTGATTTCAGAAAACTTAAAAACTGCTTACAGAGACTTGGATATTACGTCCAGAAGACATGAATTGCCTTTAAAAGACTTGAACTGTTTTCAAAAGACTTAAAATGCTTCCAGAAGATTTGAAATGCTATCAGAAGACTTAAACTGCTTCCATAAGACTCGTTACTGCTTCTGTGAGACTTGAAACCGGTTTAAAAAGACTTCAAATGCTTTTCGAAGACTTCAAATGCTTTCGGAAAACTTCAAATGTTTTACGAAGACTTTAAATGCTTTCATAAGACTTAAAATGTTTCGAGAAGGCTTGAAATGCTTCCAAAAGACTCGATACCGCTCCTGAAACACTTGAAACTACTCCTGAAAAACTTGATACTGCTTCCAGAAGATTTGACAGAGCTGACTTCAGAAATAATAAACTACTTCCTTAAGACTCTATACTGCCTTTGGAAGACTTGATACTGCTTTTAAAAGACTTGGAATGCTTCCAGAAGACTTAAAATGCTTCGAGAAGACTTAAACTGCGTCCAGAAGACTCTATACTGCCTCTAGAAAAAAATGCTCTGCCGGAAGACTTGATCTGCTCCTAGAAAACGTTTATCTGCTTCCAGAATCAAGGTCAGAAGGTTTGAAATGTTTCCAGAAGACTTGAATTGCTTTCAGAAAACTTTATATTGCATACGAAGGACTTGAAATGCATCTAGAAGATTTGATACCACATCTACAGGACTTGATACTGCATCTAGAAGACTTGAAATGTCCCCAGAAGTCTTACTACTGCTTCTAGAAGATTTGATACTGATTCTAGAAGATTTAAAATTCTTACAGAAAGCTGGATATTTCCTCTGGAAGACTTGAAACGCTTACAAAAGAGCACCCATACAAAATTGTTAATTATTTTATCGGCATAGAAGTTATCTTTTTCGATTATTCTTTTAATTTTAATGTACTATTGAGCTTATTCTGCCGAATTCAGTGTAAGCATCTGCTGTGAAAGGCATTTTTTAGAGCACGTATGATATTTTGAATTTATTAACACCTTTGCAGACATAATTCAAACTTCTTTCTGAGATTTCTATTTTCGGCATTCTATTCCCAACACGTTTTCTTTCAGCACCCAGTATTAACCCAGCAAACCCCTGCGTATTTTAGAAAACTAACGCCTATGGACTTATCAAATTGAATAAAATTAATTTATATAGAATGAGAGAAACATGACAAAAACACAAAATAGATTCTCCAAGTTGGTTTTAAAATTTCTCTCCTAACACCGAGCGTATTTTCATTGCAAATCAGGCGGTGGAAAAATCGTTCCGGATATTTTAATTTTTTCTTAATTTCGAGTCTTTTAAAATCCCAACACTTCCCTATAATCCCTATAATTTCTTTCATGAAATCCCGAGACGGACTCTGAACGAAATACCGGAACTGGACGCCCTACCTAGAGATGATTTGTATTAATTATAAAGTTTTTATACTGAAAAATTTACATTCGTATTTTTAAATAAATTTGATTCGAATTTTTTCTTTAAAATTTTACTTTCTTAATTATGAGTTATGAATCGCCTATGTAATAATTAAATTCTGTCATTATTCAAGTATTTACATTTCTGATTTCGATAAATTTAAAAAATATGGATTTTAACATAAATGCATTTTCTACGATTCGTGAAAGTGACAAGCTGGAAATTCATATCTGATCGCTTGTCCTTTGTTGGCAAGTGTTATAGTTGTTTTGTATTGTCATTGTATTCTCCCTCTCTGAGCGCGATACTATTTTTATCATCTCATTCAGAGCAGATTGTTAGAAAATAAGGTTTTATTTTTCGAAAAACTGATTCACTTATAAAAAAAGGCCCGATTTGAATTAAAAAACTTTATGAAGTCTATTGAAAATATAGGTTAAAGCAGTTTTGAACTCAATATATTGCGGTCCGCTCGTATTTATTTTTTTTTCCTTGATTTATATTGAACGCATTAACCCAAAACCACTTTATAACAAATTGAAATGTTAAATGTTAAATAAAACCTGTCATTAACTGAAATTGACAATTGTTAATTTCGCAATATATTTTCTGTTTAGCAGACACAAATGAATAATTTATGCAATCAGATAAAATTGGTCAACTAATTTTATAATGAATTTATATTTGGTAAAAATAACAACTCATTTAATATTAAAAAAATTTAATTAATAACAAGTGCATTCAAGATTAACATTTTTCTTATGAGTGTTAATATGTTTTCTTAAAGAAGCATTAAGTGTAAAAGCTTCACCACAAGTATCACAAATATAAGGCTTTTCACCAGTGTGAGTTCTCCTATGAGCAAGTAAATGAGTTTTTTGGGCAAATTTTCGTTTACAAAATTCACATTCATGTTGTTTTATACCAAGGTGCATTCGCATGTGGCGTTGTAACCCATTTGAGTACAAAATTTTTTTACCACATATCGTACACAAAACCGGGGAATGTTTAACTTTTTCGCCAGGTGCTCTCTCATGAATTTTAAAGTGCCTTCTCAATGAAGTAACTCTCGAGAATGTTTTATCACACAAAATACATTTATATTTTTTATCCCCTAAATGGGAAGTGATGTGATCATGCAAATGCCAAGATTGTTTAAAGGTTTTTTTACAATAATGGCATTGATAGTGTTTATTTGTGTTAGTAATTGTTTTATTTTGGGTCTCATTTAAGTTCTGATGGTGATTTTTCTTTAAATGGTTTGACAATAACTTTTGATTTTTAAATTTAATGTTGCATATTTCACAAAAAAAATTATCTTTATCAACTTTTGGTGCTTTTTCATTGCAATTTGCCAAATCGGGCGTAATAACATCAATTTCTTGTTCTATGTCACTACAAATTTCCTCGTTTGTATGCTCGTTACAAATTTTTAGGTATTCATGTGAACTTATTACCATATTAATAAACTTATGAGAACTTCTTAATAACACCAGACAATTTTGACAAATAAACCAATCTTCATAACTCTCCTTGAATAAGAAAAAATAGAAAAAACTTAACTTAAGAATATTGAATGTATACCAAAGCTGTTGGTACGCAATAAATCATTTTTTCTTTAATTCCCACTCCATCTTCGTCATTTTCAGATAAATTTTTAACATCCAAATTCTCTTTTAAACATATATAACAAACATTTGCGTCTAATTTTCCCATTATTATTGTTAAATTAACCAATATCGAAGTGAAATAACCTTACTTTTATGATAACTGACAACGTAAACAAAAATTTTAGGTTATGTTTTTTTATGTTTACGAGATGGCGCTAGTTACTTATTGGCGGTTTTAAAAGCAAATTTAAATTTGCATGTACTTGAAAAACTTTATTAAATTACAAAAAAGTTAATAAACAATCATAATAAACTTATATATCAAAAATTTACAGCTAATTTATAATAAATTTTATATCAAAACTGACGTGGTAAATAATTTTAGATTGTTTAAGAGATGGCGCTGGTTTAATGGCGGTTTTAAATTCAAATTTAAATTTAAATGTTGAACATTTTTATCAAAGTATTAAAAAGCTTATAAAATAACCTTTTAAAATAATTTCAATGTAATCGTAAAGGTTTTTTGATAAAAAATAATTCATATATATATATATATATATATATATATATAGCGTGGAGGAGAAAATCATTTTTGCATATAAAGTGAGTATTAAAATTGCGCCCGGGAATTCGGTCAATCTCAAGAGGTTTGAACAACGTATATCCCAAAGTGAGAAAGGAAACCTAGAAAATACGCTGAACCTACCGTTGCAGATCTAATAAGTTTCCTGAAGTTTCGAGTTCAAAGACATTGAATGCGGAAGTTTCATTTCAGCGCGATCCAAAAGTGATTCTTAAGAAATTTAAGAAGTGATAAAAAAATGTTTTCGTTGCCGCTGTTAAACTTTTTAATAACTAACTTTATAACTTCGTAAACGAAATTTTGCTATTTCACCCACGTTCCTTTGATATGTTAAAATGTAGAGTCACTTAGTAAATTAAAATGATTAATAAAATAATTAAACACCATGTGATTGTTGCAACGTGTGTATTTTTATTACTATTATCTGCGTCTATTTATAATACCATCTTACTATTTATAACAAGTGCGAGGGCACCTTATCATTCTTTACGTTTTATTTCTGTTTTCTCAAGGTGTGAATCTTTTTAAAAAAGAAAATAGTTAATTTTAATTTTCCATTAAAAAAAAGTTATCTAACAAATCCAAGGTGTTTTAAAAAGTGATGTTAATAATCTTTGTCTATTACACTTTACCTAGCCGAGGAAGCTTCTTTGGATTAAAATAATAAATCTGCCTTCCAGGTAAATTTGCGATTAAACTGTTATGTTGAGAGTGAAAATTAAGGATAACGTGGAAACGTTCAGAATTAATTTTCCTGTGCGTTGCAGTATCTCGATCTAATTAAGCCAATGTGTATTCGAGATCTCAATTAAAATCTAAAACTAAGCGTTCCTATAAACCAATTAAGTTTAATTCCAAATAGTTTAATCACAAAATGTTAGGTAATTTGATATTGTAATTGTTGATTTTCTTATGAACCTTTCACCACAATTAAATACGGGCACATTAAAGGCTTGCGTGCACCCATTCAAAATATGCAGTTTTTGATCATTTCTGCGTATTATAAAACATTGGGAATCTAAAAAAAAGTAACACTGAAAATGGAGTAGAAAGTAATCTTGAGTCATTAATTATTAACTTACCTAAGATTAGTTTACTTTTTCCAAACAATTACGTTTCTGGGAAAAAATTAAACCTGTTTTTTTAGCCAAGTTTATTCTTATTTTATTATCTTTGCTTATTTTAATATAAATTTTTGAAAGTATTAAACTTTTGAGAGAATACCGAAAAAACCTTTGACTGTAACGGGTAATATAGAAGATATGATTTTAATCAATGAACGACAAAAATTTTGAAACCTTAAACATTGAACAACTCAGGTATTTTGAAATCACAGAACGAATGATATATAGTTTTATTTAAGAGTTCTACAAATCCCTAGATGGTAATAACTAGACTGCATTTAATGCTTTTGCATATAACTTCATATTTTGTATTACCGCATATAAATATAGTTATCCATATGCAGTGTCGTCCTAAGATATTTGGCACCCCAGGGCTGAGTTAGACGAACAACACGAAATTCATACAAAATTAAATAAACAAGGTTTTAGGTCTCGTGTTAGTTCTTTTAACCCAATCCAACATTATATATTTGAATTAAAGTAAAACTAGAACTGAAACTAGACCTACAACTACAATCATTCGGGTTTAGCCATCTTAAGAGTTGTACGGCTAAATTCGAATGATTCTAGATCTAGAGTTACATCTAATGATATAATACTAGAATTAACACTAGACGTAAAGCTTCGGGTTTAGCTGTGCGTCTACAGACTCAAAACTATCCATTTCTAAGTCTAGTGTTAGTTCTAGTTTTATTTCAATTGAAATATACAGGGATACCAAATCACTTTGTAAAGTACTCTATTTCAAAAATTATTCCTTGCAGAGGCTGTTGTTAAAAAATATCGTCAGAGCCATGACTAAACTCATTCCAACCAAACCCTGTACATATATTTAAATCAGAGTCGTCCTACACACCTACTTTTTTGAATATCTTATAGTTTCTGAGATAACTCACCCTGTACATCTCTCAAGACTGCTAAACCCGAATGATTCTAGTTCTATTTAGTTTATATGAACACATTCACACACATCTGGTACAGTAAAGATTTTTGCCAATGATTTCTTGCTTTTCAAGCCTTTTGAAATCACTGATATATATCGTTTTATCTAAGAATTCTTCAAATGCCTAGTTGGTGATAAGTAGACTGAATTTATTTGCTTTTGTATATTTTACGTATAACTTTCATATTTGTACCGTATATAAATATAGCTATCCATATACAGTGCCGTCTTAAGATATCTGGCATCATTGGGCTGAGTTTGATAAACAAAACAAAATTCATACAAAATTTAAAAAAAGATTCTAGTTCTAGGTCTAGTGTTTAACACGTCACACCACATACACTACACTACACCCACAAAGTCTGTCTTCTCTTCCGACTATTTCGCACTAATCACCTTTCTCACAAAACACTCAATCTTCTCTCAGTTTTCCTCGCTGTCCAGCATGGTAGCGATCGCGTTGCTCGGCGTCAGGCATTCCCAAAGATTCGATGTTAGCTGTTCCTTTTCGCTGCTCTATTTTAGGCATCGGAAAATGTGTGTCCTGCGTTATCGATTCTATATGGACAATGATCACTTTCATTATATTTGCACTATATATGCAGCAATAAATGTTGCCTGAAATAAACGTGTCCTGTTTACAACTGACTGGTGTAATAGTTGATATCACCCCATTTCCTTTGTCTCCAAGTGCATATGTCTTTGTTTAGTCTCTTGGTCCACGACGACTTGTCGATATTGTCATTTCACCTCGCCTGATATTCTTGTATCATGTCTTGTTCCGTTCGATCTCCGATTCTTTTCAAGATGATATGTTAGATCGGTGGCGTCTCCTTCAGAAACTGTAATGTTTCCGTTGATGTAGTTCTATCAGCATTCGATATTCTGAGCAAGATTTTGAAATCAACGCCTCCTTAGAGTCATGCGTTGATCTCTTCCATGATCTTCCATGATTCTGTATAGGGAATAGGTGTTTTTTTGGGCCTTTCCGACCGCAACCTTTATGTGGTGTCTCCATTTTAGGTCTTTGTCAACAAACACACCTAAATATTTTACCGTCTTTTGTTTAGTAATTGTTGTTCGGCTTACTTGAATGTTTATTTTTCCTCTATGCTTCCCACATTTAAGTAGCACTGCCTCTGTCTTATCCTCGGCTATTTGTAGACCCCTACTTTTCATCTCGACTGTGACTCTTTTGATCGCTTTCTCATTAGTCTTTCAAATTTCTCCTCGGCAACTGCTACGGCGTACGATTTTTGACGTTGTTCTCGTCGTCCAAGGTGTCATGGAATAGTATGTTCTATCGTAAGGGTCCCAATATGGATCCTTGTGGAACGTAGAGGGTATATGTATTACCCCCGTGGGTTACAAATCTATTACTTAGATATTCTATGATTATATTTATCAAGTATGAAGATATTTTTTTTCGAGACATTTAATTATTTCATTTCAAGGGGCCGATCCGAACGCATTTTTAACATCAAGAGTGACCAGACTGCATTTTTTCTTTTTCCCCTCTTTTAAATCTCTCACAAACCTTAGCTGCATCTAATACTGCTTCGATCGCGGACACAATCGATAGTACTTTTCTCCAGCCTCTCTCTAAATGCTTCGTACAGTTTTCCATGGGTATCATGACAAGCACAGCGGTCAATATTTTTTGTTATAGTTGATTTCCTGTTTTCTTTCGACTTAGGATTCTCTTCCTCGAGGTCTTGGGGGAACGTATTGTTTTTCAATAATTCATTGAATTTTTCCTTAACCATTTCGGCTATTATGGAATCATTGCCAGGGGTTTTACGGTTTTTCATTCTATCCAGCAGGGAAGTTTTTTTCAATAATGTGTCTTATTTCTTCCTTATTAAGTCGTAGAGGAGTTACATTTCTTTTCCTTTTCAAGACGATCTGGTAGGCTTTTCCCTAGCTACCATTTAGTTCATCGCATTGTTTTGTCACATTTTGTTCTTTGAGATCTTTGTTTGCTATTTCATATTCGTCTTTGAGCCCTTCCCATTCTTGTATTCTATTCTTCTTTCTAGCTCTTGTTAATTTTCTTCTACACGCAGTTGTCCTCAATTTTGCATTCTTCACCGTCTCGGTCCATCAACATACCTTTACAGAAAAATTGTTTATTGCAGGCTTTCGTGGTAGTTTCAACCAATTATTCGAGTGTTAACTTATCTACAGTTCGTATCATGTTACTAAATTCCATTCGAAAGTCATTTACACGTTGCTCTTTCCTCCTCCATCTTTTTTCCTTTTTACAGAGTTTGCCGTTTCTTGCCTCTTAAGTTTCAACTGTTATGAAGATATTAGCGTGGTCACTTAGATTTACTTCAAAATCGGTTATTTTAATGCTTTTTCCCATACTATACATTGCTACGTCTATGCAAGATTCTTCCATATTTCTCCTCCATGTCAGCTCTGTATCCTCATTGGCGACTATGAGACCCTTCTGTGCATCCACATTGTGAGGATTTTGCCCCTATTGTCTTCAACCGGTGCTCTCCAAGCTCGAGATTTGGCATTGAAGTTGCCTGCAATGACGTTGGCTTCGTTCATGTGGTCCAAGACTTTCATTCTAATTTTTCTTCGTATGCATCCCAGTAACAATCCAATGCTAGTCCTTAAAGCTACAACGCCCTCTCCATGTTTTTCGGCGTTTACTTTTATTACAATATCGTTGTTTCCATAAGCGATCCACCCTCCTTCCCCTATCTTTTTTATGTGTGACTCCGATGTCATTAGCACATCAACTATTCTTTTCCTTGCTACCTCCTCCATCAGGTCTTCGCTATGCGATTTGCATTTGTTTGCATTATTAGGTATTTTTCTGTCGTAAATTTCCGCTCGTATCACTTTTTCTTGACCTCTTCCTCCGATTTCTTGATTTTTTCGAATTCGTCATCGTTACTCTAGTTTTGCACTGTCGCCGGAATTACTTCCCTATTAACATTAGCTCTACTGCCCTTCCTAACCTTTTGGTTTTCTACCCTTAGTGTAGGTTTACATTCGAGCTGCGATAAACGATAAGAGCGGCGATATTAACATAGAAAACCAATAGTATTGAAGCGAATATTGTATCCATAGAAAGAAATTTATCGCTGCTCTTATCGTTTACCGCTGCTTCAACGTAAACGTACCCTTATTTTGGTAACCGATTCGCTATATTTCGGATACGTCATCGTGCTGAGTGCATGTCCAGGTTCGTAAAAATCTGTGCTCTCTTCTTGGCATTTTTCTTTCCTGCTCTATCTTCTGGCAATTATTACATCGGCCTGTCTCTCTCGTTTTACTCTCTTTAATATTTGAACTAAAGTAAAACCAGAACTGACACTAGACCTAGAATCATTCGGTTTTAGCCATATTGAGAGATGTATGGCTAAACTCGAATAATTTTAGATCTAGAGTTAGATCTAATGATACAAAGCTAAAACTAACACTAGACCTAGAAGTGGAATGATTCAGGTTTAACAATGCATCTGAAGACTCACGGCTAAACTCAAAACCTTCCACTTCTAGATCTAGTATTAGTTTTAGTTTTATTTCAATTGAAATATACAGGGTTGCTAAATCAATTTGTAAAGTACTCTATTTCAGAAACTTATAATTGTAGAGGCCTTCGTTAAAAAATGGTCTTCAGGTGCACATCTAAACCCAACCCTGTATATTTGAACCTGTTATTAGTTATACGTATTTTTGTAATTCTTTCCGATGCAAGTACACAGGTTTTTTTGGACCTTAGTGATAAATGTGTAATTTGCGTAGATGCCGTAAATTCAAAGTCATAAAGTTCTTGAACATATTTGTTGTTAAATAGTCAACTTTACATTATGAATGTCATGTTCGCTAAATAGCTGCCATGATACATTATACACTGCAATGTTATCATTAATAATTGCGAATAACTTGGTTCCTCCTTGTTCCTAGTACATGTCCGAATGTTTACTGGATTAGGCATGGTAGGACCCTTTTAATGAAATAAAATCCTGATGACAGAAAAGTACGATTTGTACTCCAGCAATAACTTATTGCTAGATAAGTTATTATAAGATTTTGTCTTATGAACAAAACACAGATAGCTTAGTTTAAGTGTCAACTATTTCCACTGTAAGTAAACTCACTAGAGTCGGATAATTAATCAATATGGGATACTATTATTGCTAAATCACAGCAAAAAGCAGTCTATCTATTAGATAAAATTTCAACAGTTGATTGGGAATGTAGAGAATAATTCTCGTTTATTTAATCTATAATTCTTACTTCATTACCTTAAAAACGGCCTTGGCCACATTGAGAGGACAATGCCATTTAAAATCTCAAACGTTATTTATTTGGTTAATCCACCTTTAAACTTGTTGATCTGAGTTTCAGCTTAAGTATAAAAGGTTTAATGTTTACCGTTTTGAAATAAAATCATTACCTAATTTTTTAATAGTTTAAGACTATTGGATTAGATAAGACTCTAATATGATGAAAAAAACTTACGCAAACAATTACACATGTGCTGCCGAGAAAATGATTCATCTTTTTATTACTGAATTAAGCTTTGTTAGACGTACTCAAGTATACGGAAAATAATGGAAAATAACTGATATAATAAATAATTTCATTAAAATATTATCAAACTCCTTTTATCTTATATTATAATCTGCAGAATTAGGATTTTACTGTGATGATGATGATTATGATTTGCTTAATTCTATTACCATTATCCATGAAACAAAATCACACAAATCAAGTTCTATCGAACTGAAGATCATATCACTAAAAATTATTTATTGATGAAGAGTTTGTGCTTAATCAGATGATGAAAAAAAAAATAATAAAAATGATAGGATGGATATTAATAGTGATCTTAAATGTGCCAAAAAGACGTATATGGATGTCAAACTTTTCCATAAAATAAAAAAAAATAACTAGAAATGCAAATTGTGAATTGCTTCCCGTTAAACTAAACGTTCCTCCTCTTTAAGGTGTTATAAAAGAAGTGAATGTATACATGATAATTTAAAACATCATGTAGAATTAAGTTTAATGATACTAGAGGAAGAAGACAAGGTATTGAAGATTCAACATCTACATTCATAATTGTAGATATACGCAGTTAATAGTAACAAATTTTGTTCAAAATAAGCTTTCATCACGTTGTCCTAAGCTTTTCAGATGCGATGTTGCCGTCCGGACTAATTTCCTTGGCTGGTCTCTTCAGCTAACTGACAGCTGAATAAAAATATTGATGGGATTTGTGCAAATTTCGCACTTTGGAAAGATTTGGCAGTATTTCAGAAAAATAACGTTACACTAAACCTACCATGGCGGAACAAATGACCCATATTAAACTTTTTGTGAGAATTTCTTAAAAATAGCATTACCACATCGCTGTTTGCCTTTACAACTTTTCTTAGAAAATAGATTGAATGTAGAAAATAAGTAAACTGCTAAGTAACGGGTCATTCAACCCGTGCAAAGATTCTGTTTTTTGTATACTGCATAGTATAATATCTGCTGTTGGATGAATAAATCATAGAAGGCTTGAAATGCTTCCAGAACACTCGATACAGCCTCTGGAAGACTTAAAATGCTTTTAGAAGATTTGATACTGATTTTAGAAGACTTAAAATGCTTCCAAAAAGTTTGATATTGGTTCTAGAAAACTTGATAATGCTTCCAGAAAACTTGGCAATACTCTTGAACAACTTGATACTGTTTCTAGAAGAGTTGATGTTATTTCCAGAATACTTAAAATGTTTCAGTACACTTTATACTGCTCCTAGAAGGCTTCAAATGCTTCCAGAAAACTCGATACTACCTCTGAAAGATTTCGCACTACTTCCAGAAGACTTGACATTACTCCTGGGTGACTTGATACTGCTTCCAGAAGACTTTATATTGCTTCTATAAGACTTGAAATATTTTCAGAAGACTTGCAATGCTTCCAAAAGAGTTGATACTGCTTCTAGAAAACTTGAAATGCTTCTAGAACACTAAATACTGCCTCTGGAAGACTTAAAATGCTTCTAGAAGATTTAATACTAATTTTAAAAGACTAGAAATGCTTCTAGAAGACTTGATATTGATTCTAGAAGACTAGATAATGCTTCCAGAATACTTGAGATACATTCAGAAGACTTGTAATATTCCACATGACTTGAACTGCTTCCAAAATACTTGACATACTCCTGAACGACTTGATCCTGTTTCTAGGACTTGATATTATTTCCAAAACACTTGAAATGCTTCTAGTAGACTTAATACTGCTTCTAGAAGGCTTCAAATGCTTCCATAAAACTTGATACTGCCTCTAAGACTTCACACTACCTTCGGAAGATATGAAATGCTGCTAGAAAGTTTCAAGCACTTCCACAAAGTTTGAAATATTTCTGAAAGACTTGCTACTGTTTCCAGAAGACTCAAAATGATTCTAGATGACTTGATATAGCTTCTAGAAGACTTGATAGCTCAGAATACTTGCAATGCGCCAGAAGACTTGAGCTACTTCTAGAACACTGGATATCACTCCTAAATGAGTTAATACTACTTCTAGAAGACTTGATATTAGTCCTACAAGACTTGAAATGTGTTCAGAAGGCTTGCAATGCTTCAAAAAGAGTTAAGACTTGATATTGCTTCTAGAAAACTTGATAGTGCTTCCAGCATACTTGCAATGCGCCAGAAGACTTGAACTGCTTCTAGAACACTTGATATCACTCCTGAATGACTTAATACTGCTTCTAGAAAACTTGATATTGCTCTTAGAAGACTTGAAATGCTTCCAGAATACTTGCAAAGCGCCAGAAGATTTGAACTGCTTCTAGAACCCTTGATATCACTCCTGAATGACTTAATACTGCTTCTAGAAGACTTGATGTTGGTCCTAGATGACTTGAAATGTTTTCAGAAGTCTTGCAATGCTTCCAGAAGACTTAATCAGTTTCCAAATGATTTGCAAAAGAATGCTATCAGAAGACTTGATATTGCTTTCAAAAAGCTTGAAATGTTTCCTGAAGAATTGATACTGTTTCTGGTAGACTTAATATATTAACTATTTTAAATGGTTATTTGAAAAAAAATCTTTTTGTACCAAATTGATTTAATAGATATATTTTATATCATAAAGAAGGGTCATTTGACTCGGTTTGTAGGAATAGGAATACATAAAGGATCGGTAGGTTTAGTGTTAAGAAAGCATCGTTTGAGAACAATTTGTTTCAATACTTCAGCAACCTTCAGAAAAACGTAGTTGTTTAAGCTTGAAAAAAAAACAATGGTTTCGAGAAAGAAAGATTCTAACTTTAGACCCTTCAAGTTATTTTTAGCCCACATCGTATTCATTTAAATGTTAGTTTAGTTTTTGGAGATAAAAATATATTTCACTTAAGTATTATTAAAGGGAATAAATAGTTACACTAAATGATGTTTAAAATCGTATTTTTGTTTATGTTTATAATGTTTATAAACATTATGTTTTGTTTATAATTACAATGTATTTTCCTCGTGCGTATTTGAGTAGAAAAAATTTTCACCCACTAACCTTATGTCGTATACTTGTCCCATATAAAATCGAAGAAACAATCTATTAATAATCTTGTTTAGAGCCAGACAAAAGAATGAATAATTGTTATTAGCTCTCCGCCAGTTTATCGGTTGGTTTTTATTATTAATTAATTGATTTCTAATGAATGGCTTACGAAACAAGTTCATAATTAATTCTTTTATTTCCTTTTCCTTTTTATTAAAAGAAAAATCATGAATTTTACAGGATTACGCTAATCCAATTTTCCAACATATTCGCAGGAATTCGTCACAGAATGCAAAGTCGTGATCGGGGTACAACCACTCGGATTACACATTCTAAATAGTTACCAAAATTTCGAACACGTTTACGAATCTGAACACATTTTCACGTTATTGCTATCTCTTAAATAAAACAGAGATTTAACGAGACTTTTGTTTTTGTGTTAGTGTTGATGAAATATTTGTCTAAATTCCTAAATATTTTTCTA
This sequence comes from Onthophagus sagittarius, assembly GCA_036711965.1. Lineage (NCBI taxonomy): Eukaryota > Metazoa > Arthropoda > Insecta > Coleoptera > Scarabaeidae > Onthophagus > Onthophagus sagittarius. The sequence goes on from JASERS010000004.1 coordinate 42,113,271, forward strand.
TCTCATACAAGATGTTTTACTATTGATAATTTAAATTTAACGACGTTGATCTCGATTTCTGATGCAACATAACTCGATGGCGCCACAAAAGACATTAAGCGATTTTTTTATTTATAATTTTAATAAAACGCTAGCAGGAGATTAAAAACGTTTCGATCCTTGTTCTGCGTAGACATTGTAATTATTTTCAAGTTATATATAACCAAGAAAATCTAATTAAAGAACGATAATTATATCTTGTGTTATGTATTAGTAATCATATTAAAAAGTTTTCATCATCAAACATTGGTATGTACTCGAGTTTTTTTTTATTTTTTATAAATCTGTTTAAATAAACGAACTGTTTATGTATTATTGATAAACCGTCTTTTTGAGAAATATTCGTTTTATGTCAGCTTTATAAACGTTTTATTTTGAATAAGAAGACCAAAGTCCGGTTACTCAAATAAAGAACGTACGACATTTTGATTCGATTTTATAAGAAATTCCATTTTTATCAACTGAACTTTTATGCTAAATAAAAATATTTGTAGAGGATGTTATTAAAATACGGCGACATACAAGAATTAAAGCGTTTAATTTATATCATTATATATATTTTTTTCATTATATTTATAAATTAACTATTAAAGCTTAATATTAACTAAACTAATCTAATAAAGCTCTTTGAAGGAATCCAAACAAGTACTAGATCTTAGGTAGGTGTATTAACAAATTATATTAACAAGTTTATCTTGTCAATCAAGTTTTATCATGGCAGAAGCCCATTTTTTTCATGATTATCTTTACGGTAATGTGATGAAAAAATTATCATCACATTACCGTAAAGAAAAAATTATGGAAACACTTTGTGTGTTATGTGATGAAATTGTTATGGCTAAAAAAATTATGAGATTGATAATTTAGATCACATACATTGAAAAAATGTCAAAGCTTTAATATTCTTTCAAAATTGCTGCACGATTTGAAACCCGTTCGACTTGAAGAATTTCATCTATTGCTATCACGTGGAATCCATCGTTGGCACGTATTGGTAAAAAATAGTTATAAAAATACCAACATGAATTATTTTTTCTTTAATAAATATATTTTGTACGTAGTGTGAAGCGGAGATGTTTTAATGTATAATATTATATTAAGTGGAAAGAATGAGGTATGTCCTTTGACTAAGGGACTAGTTCCACAGAAGCGTGCTTAGAATACTTTGTTGGTATGGTTTCTAGTTTGGTGGAATCACAGCGGACTCGGAGGTTTGAAAAGTTGAAATAGCTATCCCAATTATGCCGCAATGTCTATCCGGTGTTTCTCTGTTGGTAAAGGAACGTAACTTGCCCTTTGTACTTTCGGCTTTATATTCCTGAAAAGATAAAGGTCTTCATCATAAATCCTCAAGCCTACTTATTATTTTTCATCCATTTCAATGGTCATTTTATTTTATAGAAGATTACAAAAAAATAAACATTATTTTCGAAGGAAACGTTTAATATAAACCTGTGACCTAGAAACCCAAAGTAATCATAACATGATCTTGTAGCTGATGATAAAATTTCAACCAAAATTAGGGCTTTGTTAAAGCATACGCAAATTAAATTTAAAACTAGATAAAGCCCTAGATAAAATTCAACCAACTATTCAACCTCCCATAATTTAATTTCTATTCAATCAATTTGCGACTAATTACATTTAAAGTCGTTGTTTTCGGCTTATCTATTTCAGTAAAATCAAATTTCTTGTATTTATATATTCTATTAATTTCTCTTTATAATTTACAGACACAGATGATGTATATGCCCGTGTACTTGGTATGCGCGGCGCTAATAATCGCGGTAAAAGGTGAGGAAATTTCGTCATCATCGAATAACTATGGTGGTCAGGTAGGACCCTTGGATTTGATAAGCGAACAAGAAACAATGAGATTCTTATTTCCACGACTTGCGAAGATCCGACCGACAAGAAACTGGGACGAACAATACTACAACATTCCAGACCTCCAGTCCAACAGCATCGAACAAGTAAGCGCCAAAACAAAACCGAGAAAAACTTAAACTTAAAACAAACTTTAACTACATCGGAAAAAAATTGATTTTGTTTTCGTTTCAGATATCATTATCGTCAGAGGGGCGTTTCAAAAGAACCGAAGGATTGAAAGGAAAGCCATCGCTTTCGTTTATAAACTCTTTGGACGTGTTACGTAACAGGCTTATGTTGGAGATGACGCGAAAGAAGGCGCAGAAAGGTGTTGACCGTAATCGAAATATTTTATGTAAAGTCGGCAAGAGATCTCCGTTGATCGATCTAGAAGAATGCGAAGACGAAAACGATAAAATATTCCTACCTACATATTAAAAAGAAAAAATAAGATAGAAAAAATTCGTGGACGTTCTCTTTCGCTCCTGTTTCAGCGCTTTATCAAAGAAATAAATTTAAAAAAACACAAAAAAATACAATGAGTAACGTATATTATAAATTACAAAAAATAAGATCTCTTCAAAAGAATCAAGTAACATTCCTAAATAGTCTTAGAGGTAGCGGTTAGCAAAGAAACCGTACTTAAAAAAATAATTCCAGGTGTACTAGTCATTAGATTGTAATGTTTTGTTGAGCATATTTATTATTTGTTTTTATTTTCGGACAGTATTAGCTTTACGGCCTACGAAACAGTATTAATTCCTATTAAAAACTGTGTCCACGAAGCTCTCGATTTATTCTTGAAAATTTACAAATTTAATAAAACGAGCTTTTATTTTAACGAAACTAAAAAAGCACAAAACCAACATCCTATTAAGTGGACATAACAACGATTAACTTATGTAATATACTACTTAGTGTCGAAATGTAATTTATATTATTCGTTAAAATTATCAGCTATTTAATTTTTCTTTTCTTACTGTATAATAAAAATGTACAAATAATAAATGGAATTCAAAATAAATCTTTATTTGTTTTATATCTTATTCACCCACTAACTGATCAAAAAGTCGATATTATTATGTCAATGTAATAACTGTTAAACTTGGAACAAAATCTCAAAGAACTAATTGTAAGCTGCATCAAACCGAAAAATTTGGGAAGAATAATGTTCCTTCAAAATGCTACAATTCTGGCAAAAAAGACGCTGTGCTATATATAGTCGAGCTTTACAAAAATTTAAATGTGCCGAAATTAAAAGAATTCTCAATGCTCAGGTTAATACTACAAAAATAACTAGGAGATAAAAGTAGTTGACTTCTCAATTGGAAGGGGAGCTCAAAATTTCCTTTGAGATACAAAATAAATCGAGTCCATCAACATCAAAAAGAATCAAAACCAATAATAAACAGTCTTTGTACCATAACATGGAATACCAATGGGTTGCTACAAGACAGATTAAGTGTTGCAGTAATAAATCATAAAATTGATTACAAACTATCAGATTACATTATAAAGTACCTGAGGCAAAGATTACCACCATAAGGTTTGATATATCCTAAACCAGTTTTCAACCTGTTTCATGACACGACCCCCTAGTATCAAGAAATATTTCACAACCCCCGACCACATAGAAAAAGTAATCAAAAATAAAGAAAAGTTCTTTTGTGTTGTAATTAGATGAACCAACGGATATTGTATGATTGCGCGGTTTGTAACTTTTGTGCGCTTTGAATCCAATGAAATATTAATGGAAGAAATACTATTTTGCAAGATAGTTCCCAAAAATACTACAGGTTTGTGCTTGATTGACATATTAATTGAAGCTACGCAAGATGTAAATATCAATTGGGCACAATAATGCATTGATTTATTTCTAGACTAAAAGAATAGATGCCCAACGTTTGTTGGATGCGACAATTTCTTATTCATAGAAAATCATATTTTTAAATAAAATCAATTTCTGATTTATATCGTTGGCCATATTTTCATTCACTTGTGTATAAATACCATTATAACTTCAAATATGCCCAACGCTTGTTGGATGCATTGCTTTCTCAATCACCAAGCACTTGCACAGTATGGGGGCACTGCACCGCAATTTGCTGTACCATATAGAGGTTAGGTGGCTATCAAAAGCCAAAGTATTCCTTTTGAAAATGGCTTTTCTTCCGACTTATTTGAGCAATTAAACAACTTGAATAAAAGTCCTCAAGGGTGGGATGAAAATGTCATTACAGCAAAAGATAAACTCCATGGCTTTATAAAAAAATTGAATTGTGGTCATCATCTATAAATCACAATAACTTTGGTTAATTTTCTTCGACACAATCTTTCATTAAAGAAGTCGGAAGCGAGATAAACATCAATTCATATAATATTTTCATACCATATATATCTGGTATGAAAATGGTGTTAGATAATTTGAAGAAATAATTGTGTCATCTCAGTGCAAGAGATATCGGTTAACTCTTAACTGGGCAAAAATAGATCTTAAATCCGTTTTTAAATGCCGCTGTAAATGAGGCAAATGTAGCAACTAAGCTCAAAGGGCAAAAACGGATAAACAATGGGAGAAATTGATAGAACAAACTCAAGCACAACCTCCACATTAAAATGAAGAAGTACTCGAAGATTTTATATTTTGTTAACGTGTTTGTATTGATAACATAACGAGTATTATTATGCAAACTTCTTTTTAAAATATCTACCTTTTTAAAATTTATTGATTTTTTTTATAGAGTTCTCTCGATCTCTCGCGATCCCCTACAGAGGCTTCGCGACTCACAGGTTAAAAACACTGCCCTTATCGAACAATACGTCGAATTCCAAGGTACAAGATATCAAATTAACAGATTAAGAGCAATGAGACAGCTTGGATGAAGGTAGATTAGTGGTTTACGCAGACGATCTCGCGATAGTGGTAAGCAGCTGGGAGGTTGAAGATCTGCAAAGGTACGCACAAACCAAGATAGACAGAGTGATAGGCAAGATGAAGGAGATGGTCTTAATAATAATAGTTAAACCGTAAAAGACGGAGGCGGTACTTTTAAAAACCAGAATGTGTAAGACAGAGGTTTCAATAAATGCTAAGGGACACGTAATAACATCAAAAGATTATTAAAATACCTGGGAATAATGAGATGTAGAAACCTGACATGGACTGAACACATAGAACATATCTCGACGAAGACACAAAAAATGGTAAAACCCCTTACAGAGTGTAACGGAATACTCCCAGATCCTATATGGATATATAACTTGAAGCGAGGCCATTAATACCAAGAAATTAGTGAACGAACTCCTTCGGATACAAAGGAGAATTTTGATCCAAACGACCAGCTCTTACCGGACGGTATCTATAGAACCGCTGCTAGTGATGAAAAGCACAATGCCAATAAATCTAATGATAAACACATGAAGCGTACCTAAGACCGAAAAGATAGAATTAATAGACAAACTAATAGAAGACTGAGATTCTAGATGGAGGGGATACAAGCATAGCAAGATTAACAAAAAGATTAATACCATCATTGTAACCATGGGTACACAGCAGATGGGGTGAAGTAAATTACCTCCTAAATCAGCTTGTGAGCTTCAACAACAACAAAAAATTATTTCTCCAGACGTACCCGATGGAAGGAGGATAGGACGAAGGTAAATAAGAAGATTTCCGATCTAATAATATTTAATAATAACACCGGAGAGCTATATTAACAAAACTGGGAGACAATTGAAAAGTGTATAAGGAAGCCGATACAAACGAAGGAAAGGGAAGAGAGGCTGATGGTGCAGTAAGTAAAGACTGAACGGGGGAGGAGGATGGAGTCACGCCGCCTCCCGCATCCTGTAAGAGACGATATATAGGGTGTTAATAAATGACATGTACATATTTCAAAGGGCGGTAGAACTCGATAAAATAGGAAAAAAATGTAAATAAGCATGTGGTCAAAAATGCGTCATGTGGTCTCTACGGAGTGGTAAAGTAACATTTTTTTTTATGCTTATCTCCGGTGTTTTTTTGAATAATTATTTCAAATTTGATATACGCCAAATGTTTATGAATATAATAAAATGACAAAATCATCATCCATACTACCAAGAGTATATCATATTTTCATGGTGCTGATGCTTATACTAACCGCAAGTTTTTGTTTGAACACCCTGTATGAATTTTGATATCGTATTTAAATTTCCTATACTTTTCCTCACCTTTTTGGTCGGATACGTTATTTTTGTATCTGCCATCGTCTTCAAGATGTCTGAGAAAAAGAGTTACAAATACAAACAAGGTTAAAACAATAAATCTGTTAAATCTGCATAAATAGTTAACATTTCTCATGTATGTGTCTGGAAGATTTTGGTAGAGTACTTACTTTATCCTTACCATATTCAAAAGGTCCAAGCCTTACTCCCATGTGACTTTCAATTTCGTTTAAATTTTTCCAAGTGGTATACATGTCCGAAAATCCATTATTTGGGGATAGTATTTTATTTAGTGATGAAGCAAGTTTTACTAGAAATGCCATTTGCAATGTTCATAATAACTATTTCTGGATCGATGAGAATCCCTACAGTGTAAATGATAATAATCATCAAGTTTGGTTTTCTTTAAATGTGTGAGCGGGCATTACTGAGGATTACTTGATAGGACCATTTTTCTTACCAACAAGGCTACGTTATTTTCTGGAAAACGATTTGCCAGTGCTATTAAAAGACGTGTCACTACTTCTAAGAAATCAAATGTAAATTTTTTAAATCAATGTTTCGCTAATCGTTGGCTTTAAGCTTATTTGTGACTCTTTTTCTCAGATATCTTTAAAATGGTAGTAGATACGCAAACAACGTATCAGACCAAAAAGTTGAGGAAAATTATAGGAAGTTTAAATACGATATCGAAATTCAAACAAAAACTTCCGGTTGGTACAAGCATCAAGACCATGAGAAAATGTAACACCCCTTGTAGTGTGGATGACGATTTGGTCATGTTATTGTAGAGATTTAGAGATTAATGGTGGATAATTTGGTGATTAGAGACCAAATTTTAATTAATTATTCAAAAACACACCAGAAGAAAACGTAAAATTAGAAAAATAAAATCAAACTTTACCACTCTGTAGTGTGCACATGACGTATTGTTGACTACATGTTTATTAACATTTTTTTCCTATTTTATCGAGTACCCACCCCCTGAAATATGTACATGCCGTTCATTAACACCTTGTATAATCGTCTAGATACTAAAACTGAAAAGTCATCTTGGCTTTTATTACTCATGTTCCATGAATCTAGAGAAATCTAAATACATCAGTAGAAGACACAAACAGAAATTTTTGTATGGAGGAGCAATAGATGGAGAGAGGACAGTGGAACGCTAAGAGGAGGGAAGACGGAAGGGAGAGAGTCACGGCAGAAGAGAACAGCAATTTATTAAGAAGAGGAAGGGAAGTCGAACTGACTCCACCAACTTTGTACACATAAAACAATACAATATACAAATATTAATGCGATTGTTCTATGATGGTTGACACCCCACTGAGAGACAAGAAGTATTTCGTGCAGAAAAAAGAAAAGGGAAAGTGGAGAAACGCGAAAAGGAGGGAGAACCAAGACAGCTATCGTAAAGTAGCTAAAAGGGGTTTTAGTGGGTCGGGGTTAATTTATTAATCCCAACTCTACACTATTTGGCTACCCATCATCACAGGTCAGATATTTGTTCGCAGGTTTTCCCCGAGTTCGTATAAAAAAGAAGTTTAACATACATTTTTCCGTCCTTTGTGATACAAAAAGTAATTAGTCTCTATCTATCTAACATAATATAGGCACAAAGCAAACGAAATGCAATAAGGACTATACTTACACAATTTTTTTGTTAAATGGGAACGTGACGATATTCCCGATAATGTAGTTGAATATGACCACGTCACGTACGTTACTTTGCTGGCACGGAATCCTGGGCTGCGACCCATACCTAAATCCGGAGCTAAATTAAGCACAGACAATTTCTTATTCATAGAAAATCATATTTTTAAATAAAATCAATTTCTGATTTATATCTGTTGGCCATATTTTCATCCACTTCTGTATAAATACCATTATAACTTCAAATATGTAGCAAAAAACTAAATAATATGCATGAGTACATCATCTACGATAACCAACCACAAAAATATAATAAATATTTCAACATACAATGCACAACTAATCCCGGAAGTTTCTACTGTTGTTCTAGTACTATTGCTAATGATAGTTCTATTGTTAGTTCTAATTTTAGTTCAATAATTTATCTATCAGACCAGTATTCTTCAACCACTGTTCCGCGGAACCCTAGGATTCAACTTAAACGCTTTTGGGTTCCATGAGTCAATATTATAATTTGAACGACAACACAAAATTTCAATTGGAGCCAATTGAATATCCATTTAAATAGTTCTAAATACTTGATGTATAAGTACATTTCTTGTTATTTAATTCTTACAAAGAAAATCGATAGTAAGTTAATTATTTTACAATAAATTGTGCTTTGTTTGAACCTAAACTAAAATCCTTCAAAAACATAATGCATTGGCTTCCAACAAGCTATCCGAAACTACAATTAGAAAAACAAGCTTCCTGTTCTCATCAAAATTCGACCATTTTCGCCAACATTAATATTATTATTTCCATTTGTTACCACAAATAACAAACACAAAATTGTATAAGATACACAAGAAAAAAACTAATAATAAGAACAAAAATATATACATAATCCCGCTATGAAGAGAACAACGAAGTCTCTTCAAAGAGTGCATAAACTTTTCTGCAAACATATTAAATTTGCGGTCTCCAAGAATGTGCAAAATTCGTAAACACTCCGAGATTCTTAACTGTGTCAGAAAACTGTATCATCCAGCATCAGATTACTACAGACGTATTAACCCATGAAACACAGGAAGTAGTGACTTCGTAGGTAGAAAGAGAAGCTAAAAGAGGGCTGTGGTCGATAGAATCAAAAATCTTGCTGAAATCGAGCAGTACTAGTAAGCACTGTAACATATCTGTTCTAGCAAGTATACCTAATATCATCAGTAACTTTAATGAGAATAGTAGTAATCCTTGGACTTGTAGATAGATTAAGCATTCAAGAGCTTTTGATAGTACGGATAAAATTGAAATTGGATGGAAATCAATGTTACTTGAAGGGGACTTGAATTTAAGTTTGGGAACGATATAAACAATTTTACAGACAGAGGAAAAGAAAAGCTCGTTCAAAAGAAAAGTTAAAGATATGTGTCGAGGGAGGGAGCACTATATCCATGATAGAATGAAGAAACGTTGAAACCGATACCATTAGAACCTACGCAAGGAGAGTACGAATATGTTAGAGCATCATCTACTTCCGTCGCGTTCACAAGCGTAAAAGCGAAGGAGCAAGATTTAGGAAAAGTAGGAATTTCATCACTTTTGGTTCCCCTCTTACGTTATCGATGATCAGAAGAGGCTCTGCAAAAAAGTTTGCCAGCGACTCACAATCAAGATTCAATTCTCCGAAAGACCCTTAGTCCTCCAAAGTGTTCTCGGTGGTTCCTGTGGTAAAAATAAGATCTCTTAGCATACTTGCATTTGTAATTACAGTGGTTGCGTAGAATTCGATAGTTTTCCTGATTAGTACTAGAGGATGTACGTTTCAATACCGACATTGCACGGTTATGCAGTCGCATTAGAGATATTATCTCATCACTCAGCCAAGGTGTAGAATTTAGCATCAATATCTATTAAACGGTATAGTGGAAATCAATCTATAGTCAGTACATTTCGTAAGAACAAATTAGTATTAACTGCACCTGCAGAGCGCAGGAGATTAAATCATGGCTGGAAAATTGGAAGGCAGGTAGCTGACTCTATGTAAGTATGCTCTGAGGATGTAATAATAAGATCAAGAAGAGAATGTAAATTAGGAAGATGATGATTAGGCAGAGAAGGTAAGATAGATAAGTTTAAAGAACTTTTACTACGAGAATCATTTCTCAAAAGACAGGTATTAAAATCTCCCAATACCAGCATAGTCCTATAGATAAGTAAGTGCCTTTCCAATATCTCCTCCAAGTAATCAAAATAGTTTATAGAATAATCCCAATGAATAAAAGTGAAGAATGGGTTATGTTTAAGAAGTAGTGAGCAACAGCATTAAATTTCCTGCAAACTGAAAGCATCATTCGGAAACTAAACATCCAATTTTAAAAAGTAAAAGTAAATATATAAAAAAGGAATAATTTTAAAAGTGTATGATACTAAAAATGTAATAAAAACATCGTTTTTAATTAGTTAGTGCGTAACTAAATAAAAGTAAGTTTATGCGATAGCAAAAAAATTGATTGAACCTTATGTAAAAGCTTAAATCATATCCATGAGTGGTGCAAAATTTGCAAACAAAACTGACCATGTCTCATTATCTGATACGATGAATTAAAGACATGTCAGATTTCTGCAAAGCGTGGCTAGATGAATTTAAGGAAAATATCCTTTTAAATAAAGCTTTGCCAGCTCAAGCAACAGGTGAAAATATTCAATTTCTTGGAATTTATGCCATCATATATGTAATGATGAAGTCAAAGTTATGGTTGTTGTCGTAAAGGGCGTAATAATACGTATAAAGATACTAGTTCCAGGCATCAAGGCTAGTCATTGCCGTATTCATCACCATGACCAACGCTCGCTGTTAAATGAATCAGAAATCAGAGCAGTTCGTGCTCTGTACGATGTTCTCAATGATTCCGTAAAAGTCGTTAACTTCATCAAATCGAGGTCAACGAACAATTGCACCATTTTCAACATGCGCAACATTACCATAAGAATGCCCATTAAGAATAGAGTAAAACTCGGCGTAAGCTCAAAAAAGCTCTAAATCGCAGCGATATTTCCATAAATAGTTTTGAGGAGGTTTAATTTTGAGGTTTGATTCCGTAACTCGATATGTCCTAAGTAGGTTTTTGTGCCGAGGTTGTTTTTTAAGTAGGTTTTTGTGTCTTGTTTTGTTGAGTTTATATCATGGATATCTTCACATTCTTCTTCTTCTTTTGGTAACTGCTGATTATTAGTCACTATCCGAGATAAACACATTTTGCTTAAAAGAGTGTCAGCAGCAATTTCCAATGTTGTACTCTCCCTGTAGTCTAATGCAGGTGAAATTGGTCTGGAAGAAGGTCTTTACTTTCTCATGATTGTATTAGCGACGGCTGAGGCTTCTCGATGGAAGGTAGATTCTAGTTGAGCTTTTAGATAGATCTCTTTAATGCCCTGAGTAATTTGAAAAGCATGTTCACATGCCAATTTAAATTTCTTCACCTCGTTTGATTGAAAATGCTCATGAGTTCCACAATTGACTAGAAGCTAGACATACTTTAGACGATTAATCACTGAGGTATTCATATTTTATTAGCTTGCCCAAGGCCGAGGTGATTTGTTAGGTGTCAACTTGACCTTTTTCTATTAATAACGGTTTGATACGTTCTAATGATGCTGTCATGCTCACAAAAGCCATGCATACCATCAATTCACCAGATTTCATATCTATGCACTCTTTGGCCCGAGTGAGGAAATCCCAATGGGATTTTTATATGCATCTATGATCCATGACATGAAACTCTTGACATTTTCAGAGAATCTTGATAATGCCGGGACTATACGGCATAACAGTGTTTGTTAGGTGGTGGTATTGCCCCTAAGAAGGGAAACTGGCAGAAAAGTTGCCTAATTATTTGCCCCAGGTATAAACAAAAGTGTTTTTTTCCTTGGTTTTTATCATTAATCTTAACAGATTGCGACACATGTATCCTAATCCAGAGGTAGTTTGGTTCCTTGTCTCCTACTTTTGGCTTTAGATCCATCCAAGACTTTCCATAATGTCTCGTAAAAATTAGTGGAATGCACTTCATCCAACATTATTGGTAGAGCTTGCCTCATGAACTTTCAATTTCTCATTTTGATCGTGTCATCCTAGTTAATAAAATTAAGGACTACACGTTGTAGACAATTCACCAAGCCTGAGATTGGAACTGATTCGGTGTTGCGATCCCCAATGACCCTCATAGACATCAGTCATCATCCTCACCGACTGGAATCCTCAATCTGCCAAGACAGCGATCCGTGTCATTACTCACACATAAAAATCTCAATGATGGGAATTGCTTGACGAAAATTGTATCTTTATTTGTTGAGTTAAAATCTTCTTAATGAGTGCAGTGGAGTGAATATCTTTTCGATCAAGTAAAGAAAGCAATTCTTTCTTCTTTTTCAATCAAGCAAGTTTATAACGAAGGCAGAGATGCACCCTGTTTATATCATCTATGATTTCTATGACATCTATGAGTTAATAAAAAAATCATCGGAAAGAATTGCACGCGTTGCTAGATGTTGAAGAATACTGTATAAGACAACTGGTAATGTTTCATTTTCAACAGCTTAGACAAGAAAGAAGAAGAAGGAGAAGTACCGAGAGTACTAAATTCACGATGCTCTGAAAAGAAAAACGAGAGAGAATACTGAATGTTCCGAAAGTCACAATTCCAATTGCCAAATAAAATAGAGGACGAAATAGCTAGAAGAAACACTTCAGGGAAAGTGAGGCAAAACACGTAGTTGGGCCGTTTGCACATTAATTTACCTGCAAAATTTACCTGTGAAACGCACTAAAAATCTCAAGTGACCACTTGGGCGAAAAATAACCACTCGAATTAATTAGGGCTAAACGGGATTAATACCCACAAGGAAATAAGCTAGTGATTTCTCAGAATTCATCATATTTTCATAAAAATATAATAATAATTCGCATGATGAAAAATAAATTTATTTATTAGAATTCGGTGCTACAATTGTTTGTCTCGCACGACTGTAATTAGATATAAAAGAAATAACAAAAATTAACATTAAAAATTACATGATTAAATTACCGTCGTATAATTTATGGGTAAAGTTGCGAAGGGAATAAATTAATTTTATCTTTGTTTTCAGTTTCATTTCTATATTTTCTATTAATTCTATTATATCTAAATACAGTCGTGCCTGAAGACGACTCAATTTTGAATTGAAACAATTGTAGCACCGAATTCCAATAAATAAATTCATTTTTCATGATGCGAATTGTTATATTTCTCCACAAGCAGTTTCAATTGTTATCACTTGTCATCAACCCTTAATTTTGACGAGAAAATTGGTATATTAACTCGTGTTAATATACCAATTAAATTGGTTATTAACTTAAGGCATAACTCATGTAACTTTAGTTTTTTTGTTAAATTCCAAGTTTCAAGTTCACCCGAAAAATGTGTCGAAAAAAGTGATACACCAAAAGAAAATGTGTGAAAGAATTCTAAAAAAATACCTACTCCCAGAATTATGTAACTCAAAATATGTATTATTAAATGAAAGATTCCAAATTCAAAAATTAAAATTAAATATTATTTTATCGTCTACTAAATAAAAAAAGTTTATTTGGTAAGCTAAATTCGTCATTCGTCTCTGTTGATTCTTTAAAACTGAATCAGTATACAATAGTCTATTCTAGAATCTATTTTTCTATATAATTTTTTTATACTATTATACTTGATAACGATAATAATAACTTAAGGTCTTTACTTTAAAAAATATGTTAATTAAAACAACTTTTTCATATGCTAATATTTCGATTGTTTATTCAATCTTTTTCAGAGCAATTAAACGCTAAAATGGACAATTTTCAAGTCAAAACATGAGGTTAAATTAAAACCAGCATGTCAAGTTACAATGAAGAAAAAGTAATTTTTTATTTTAATAATTCTAGAGAAACTTACTTGTTATACGAAGCTTATAATCATGAAAACCGTCACAGTATTACTTAAACTAATTGAACACATTAAAATATTAAAAATTTGGTTAAAACTTTAAAATTGCAAAAAGGACAACACGAAATGTTGGACAAACAAATGGATAATGAAATTTCCATAAAAGTGTAAAAATTTTAAGCAAGAAAATTAACAATATGAAGATTAAAATTATTACAAGATCTTAGTAATTTATAAACAAGCTAGACCACCAAACTTCAGAATATCATGTCCATGGAGTAATTAGACACTCCAACTATGGAATCATCATAGTGTGGGTTGGAATTAAAGTTTTGGTTAGTTTTGTCCTTTGTAAATAAGTAAGCATAAACATTGCTCAAATTCTGTGTATCCATCTTAAAATTGATCGCATTCTTAGTGTAATTGATATGAATCATTTCGAGAAAAAGTCTGTTATGATAATTCATTTCAGTGTCTAAAATCTTGATCTCATCGAAATTAAAGGTGTGTTTACAATCATGAACATGTTGGGATAATGCACAAACTGTTTTGTTCAACCGGCAATTACTTTTATGTTTTGATATACGACTTTTTAACCATTGGGACGTTTGGCCAACATATCTACCATCACAATTATTACATGAAATGCAGTAGATTAAATTTGATTTGTTTTTGTCTTTAGTTTTATCTTTTAATCCATTTCACTAGGTTTTCTAATTTGTTTTCATAGCAGTCTATTATTTTTATGTTTTCAATGACTGAGAGTTTTCTTTAAGGATTCATTTAATTTGCCAATAAAAGGAAGCTTTTTATATACCAGAGGTACAGTTTCTAATAAAGTTGGATTTGTTAAACTGACCTGTTCAGCGATGTTGACATTAGAAGTTGAAAACAATAATGTATTAATTAGTTTTAGTGGATAACCATTGTTAATAAAATTGTTTCTAAGAAATTCTAAGTTTTCCTTTAAAAAATCCTTTTCACAAATTTGGGTAACTCTATGCTTCATGCCCAAAACTGTAGAAATTTTGTGTTTAGAATTGTGATTTGAATAATAGTTTAAGTAACGTCCGGAGTATGTTGGTTTCACGTACCAATTAAATTGAATTTTATTAACAGAATTTCCTATAACTGTTGTATCTAAAAAAAGGTAAGCTTTTATTAGTTTCCATTTCTATGGTAAACTGAATGCTCGGATGAAAATTATTAAAAGATTGCAAGATCACATTAACATCATCTTTGTGAACTCCCAAAATTAAATTATCTACATATTTCTTAATAAAATTTATTCGAATCTTTGAACCGTTATCAGTCAGTATCTCATCCAACGCGTAATCCATCACAATCAAAGCCAAAACTGGTGATGATGTGAAGTTAAATTTATCCGTTATACCAGTGTAATATGTTAAAATAAAAGGAATGTTGTAGTACATTAACTGGTTTTATTAATTAATTTTAAGTCTAACTAGTATCGCTAATTATAGCATCTTCAGAGACTATGTCATAGGAATGTATGAAAATAACATTTATGCGTAGAATTTATTGATGCTCCTTATTTCTTTCTAGTTCTTGTTAATAGATGACTTAATTCCGAGTTAGATGTATAATTAAATGTAAATTTAGTAAAATTGTGTATATACACTTGTGTATCGCCACTACAGTTTTTAACATGTAACGTGTTGTCCAATTAATTTTTTAATTTTCATTAATAGAAGTTTTACTAAATTTACATTTAAGTATACATCTAACTAGGAATTAAGTCATCTATTTACGAGAACTAGAAAGAAATTAGGAGTATCAATAAATTCTACGCATTAATATTATTTTCATACATTCCTATGACACAGTCTCTGAAGATACTATAACTAGCGAAACTAGTTAGACTTAAAATTAGTTAATAAAACCAGTTATGTACCACAACATTCCTTTTATTTTAAAAACTAGTGATAGTTTTGATCCCATTGGGGTACCCTCGATCTGGTGATAAGTAACATTGTTGAAAGTAAAAATTGAAGTATCAAAGATTAATTTTAAACTAAGAAGGAAAGTGTCCTTATCCCATATGCAATTATCAGCAATAATGTCCCATTTTTCATTCACAATGTGATTGACCAAATCCAACGAAATGACTGTAAATAAACTTACAACATCCAAAGATATTAAAATGTGGTCCTCTGGAAGGCTGTAACCCCTGAACTCATCTACGAAACGAAAAGTGTTGGTGATGTATAGTCCGTTCTATTACTAAAAGTACGGCCCAAAATGTCTGATATATACCCAGCCAATTCGTATGATGCAGCACCAATTGAAGAAATTATAGGTCTTAAAGGTACACCCTCCTTATGAATTTTAGGTAAAAAAATATGCCTTAGATAAAACAGAATTATTACAAATAAGTTTCCTTTTTTCTACTTCAGTAATGTATTGTTTAGCACACCACATTTTAATATAATCATTGATTTTTGTTTGAACAGATGTTATTGGATTTGTATTTAAAATTTTGTAAGTTTTATCATCGTTAAGCATACTTTTCAAGCATACTTTTAAGCATACTTTTAAAATTGTCCTTTTTACAATTTTAAAGTTTTAATCAAATTTTTAATATCTTAATGTGTTCAATTAGTTTAAGTAATGCTGTGACGGTTTTCATGGTTATAAGCTTCGTATAACAAGTAAGTTTCTCTAGAATTATTAAAATAAAAAATTACTTTTTCTTCATTGTACCTTGACATGCAGGTTTCAATTTAACCTCATGTTTTGACTTGAAAATTGTCCATTTTAGCGTTTAATTGTTCTAAAGAAGATTGAATTTACTTTAAAAATCAGATAAAATCAATTATTACACTAAAAATCAGATTTGTAAACCCAATTTCTTATAAACAACTTCCCTGCAATTTCCTTCTTAAGAGTGAAGATCTTATCATCCTTTCTAAAATGCTCACGATAAAACCTTATTTAGCATTTTGTGTTATCCAAGACAAATAAGCATAGAATATCAAAACAATAGATTGAACAATAAATACCTGATGTTTAATTGGGACAAAATAAAAGTGAACCAACAAGTGGGAAAGGTTTGTAGTCATAAGGATATCGAAGTAATTTCTTTATAATACCAGCGATGATATCATCTACATGTTTTCCTTGAATCAATCCCAATGTAAATAAACACACTACCATCGAATAAGGTGCATAGCAACATTGGTCAAACATTTTTTTTAGTGTTGCTCAGGGATCATTTGCTGCTACCAATTTTGATAATACTGTGTACCAAATTATGGAAGTGGGGCCTTATAAAAAATATTCATTGGGTTCAGAAAAAGAGGTGAAAGTAAAATAAAACCCTTTATAATCTAACATGTATTTATAAATTATAACAATATACATATTATATAATAATATAACAATATACATATTATATAATAATATATACATAATACATATTATATAATAATATATATATAATACATATTATATATATTTTTAATTTTTCTATTACTTTTTTTGTTGTGAATAAGTTTTTAATGACAGGTAAGTATTAAAAACTAATGCAACGGATTGAACAAGAAGAACTTGATGTTTTAATGGAACAAAATAAAAATTTATCAATTGGACAGCTGGAAATAACTTATAATTTGTTATTAACACATCTATATAAGTGGCTTTTATCTCCGAAATTATCGTTTCACTTTTATTCCCTTTAGCTAACCCTATAGCATATAATATTATCACTAGAAAAAATGGTGCAAAAAGACAATCCAACGCAACTTTTTTAAGTGTCGCCCTGGCATCAGTTGACGTAATTTTTCTAGCAAGAAATCTATACCAAGTGCTTGATGTTGGACCCTAAAAAAATTATTGATTGCGAACAATTATTGATTATGTAGGCATTTCAAAATAATATAAGCCTTGTTTTCTAGATATACATAGTTATTTTACTGGTCGAGTTGGTTCCTCCCGCTCCTGCAGCTCCACAAACGGCAGCAGGAGCGGGAGAAAAACTTTATACATGAATGAAATTAATATGAGTGTATATTGAAATGTTTAAGCAAAAGAGACTTTTCATAAATAATATGGAATTGTTTTAGAAGAGAGGAACAAACATAATTTTTATGAAAATAATATTTTATTTAGACAATATTCGTTTTATTGCAGCCTTATTTCAGACGTTCCTTTGAGTAACCGGTCGACACATTGAAACGAAACTACTACAGTCCGTGCCAGAAGTCAAGGGGTACTTTAAGGATCGATATCTTCGAAATTGCGGTAAAGTTTATTGTAATCAGTAAACATTTCTGTATATCATATGTTAATCTGGAATTTTTCGGATCTACCGTTTTTCATTTATCGGGAGTTAAGTGAAACGAGTACCCTATTTTTGAGGGTCTAGGTAACACTGTCTACTTTGCGATTTTTTTCTCAAAAACTATTCGACGAAAAAACTTCAAATTTGAACTGGTGATTAACCGATGTGCTCTTAATGTGGGGCATCTTTTATTTTATCGATATTCCATATAGTTTCGTGGAAAATCGCAAGAAGAGGAGGGTTGCGGCCAATCCGAACGGGGTTGAAAAAATGGTGCCGCCTGGTATTTTAAAGATTGGTGAACACCTCAGACGGAACGTGGCGCCTTGCCGTCTACGCACGATATATAGACAAAACAATGCTTAAAATTTTAAATAAAATTATTTTATTACAAATTCAATTAGTATTCCTTGTATATAAGACATAAATAATAACGCATATAAATTTAAACAAAAATAACGTGGAACTAACTTCTGTAACATTTTTTTTAACTTGTTTTCAAATCAGTTTCCTTTGCGTAATTTATCCTGCATCGCCATTGCCCTTGCTACAATCACCAAACCAGTAACAGACATAAACAAAAATTTTGAAAAAAAATAGAATGCAACAAAGATTCTGGAACTGCAAGGTGTTATTAAAAGGCTAATATTTGATTACTATCTTGCTAAGAGATTTCCAACAGCCCGAGAATTGTATATGTTCCACAGTTTTCTTTGAGTACATTATATGGTTGGTTAAAAACATTAAATTTTGTTTATACAAAATTGAACGATAAACCAATATTAATGGAACACCGGAATATTGCCGCACACAGGGCATTTTTTAAACTCTTTGTTAATTTATCGTAAGATAGGATGGAGAATTTTTTATACGGATGAAGCATGGTGTGAGGCAAAGCACGCAACAATTTTTGGATGGATGGAAAGGGCAACTTCTGAAAATATAGACTGTTTTGAAGAGTATCGTGGTGATGTTCAAGAAGTTAATGGTTATAGACGGGGGATAAAAAAACCATCAGGTGCCGGCCAAAGAATCATTATTTAACACATTGGCAATGAAGACGGATTTCTACCAGGTGCAGATAAATGTTTCATTGATGAGAAAAAAAGGCTAATGCCGATTACCACAAAAAAATGAATCGACAACATTACGAAGAGTGATTCAGGCATGTATTGTCCATAATTCCTGCAAGATCGATTATCATGATAGACCAACCCCCTACCATACTATGTTGGATCCCAATTTCAGAAATCCAACAACAGCATGGAAAAAAAGGGGATACCATCATAAGTATAAAGTATACCATCATATATTTCATTTTCATCAATGGCCAGACCACAGCTTTTACGACTGTCACGTCATTATCATTATCAGAGACGTTAGCTGTTAAATACTTTGGTACAAGAAATTGGAGGCGACGAGGTAAAATTACTTTGGTTACCAGTTGTACACTGCGAATTATACGCAATTGAGTTAATATGGGCCTATGTTAAAAACAAAGTGGTAAAGGACAACAACACCTATAAAATTGACGACGTTTTCAATTTGTGTCGCGATGCAATTGCTTCAGTTACGCCACAAATCTGATAAAACTGTGTCAGACAAGCTAAGAAAACTGAAGACAAATACAGAGAAAAGCACCATCTTGTTAAAATCGCCATGTACGAAGAAACTGTTAACAAGGATGAAAGCGACAACATTGCTTCATCAAACGAGTTTGATGAAGATAACGATGGAGATGTTCCGTTAATACCAGATTGCCTTTTGGAAGAAACATGAAGAGAAGAGACAAAAGAAAACAGCAGTACCAATGATAGCGCTGTTCCTGGTCCTTCTGGAGTCTGGAATGCTATTAGGGCAGTTACCGGTTTGGTGATTGTAGCAGGGGCAAAGGTGATACAGGATAAATTACGCAAAGGGAACTGATTTGAATTAGATTCTGTAATTTTTATTACCAATTACATTATCAATGTTCATAATAATAATCATTATTATTATTTTTGATGTAAAAAACAAAATTTTACAGAAATTAGTTCCACGCTATCTTTGTTTAAATTTATATGCATTATTTATGTCTTATATACAAAAAATACTTATTGAATTTGTAATAAAATAATTTTATCCAAAATTTTAAAAATCGTTTTGTCTATATATCGTGCGTGGACGGTAAGACGCCACGTTCCGTCTGAGGTGGTCGCTAACATCACCCGGTACCATCCTTTCAACTCCGCTCGGTTTGGTCGGAACCCTCCTCTCCCCGCATGGCTTATTTCTGTTTCTTTTTGATTTATAATTTCATTAAATCGCTCATAAAAAATTAAGGAGATCTAATTTAAAAAAAACTGATAATGGTGTCTGACAAACGACATTATTCAACATATTTTGGTGAAAATCGCGTTGCAATCCGACCGATCGTTTTCAAAATAACCGCATCTTACAAAACCGCGATTTTCCGCAAAATTATATGGAATATCGATAATATAAAATATACCCCACATTAAGTAAGAGCACATCGGTTAATCACCAGTTCAAATTTGAAATTTTTTCGTATAATAGTTTTTGAAAAAAAATCGTAAATATATGTGTTGGGTTACGCTTAAGTTAATAGCTCATCCCAACCCAATTAATATCCAGCACTAATTAGTTCGGTCAGTTGGTTTGGGATCAGATAAGGTCGATAGCTCTATGCAACTAATATTTAGTGCTAATTAGCTAGTTGGGTTGGGTTCAGACAAGGTTGATAGTTCAACCCAGTTATGTTGGATTAAAGTTAATGGCTCAAGGCAACCCAATTAATATCTAACGCTAATTAATTAGTTGGTGGCTCATAAAATTGATGACTCAACCCAACCCAACTAGTATTTTATGCTAATATGAACCTATAGTGCTATGATCTTCAACTAATATCCATTGTTAACGTAAAGTATTTAAATAAATCATAAATCAAAAGTTTAAAGTCATCAGCTGCATTGTTTCTGCCAAAGAGTTATTGCCAAAAATTTACCGAATTAAAACCGATATTGATATGAAATACGTGTACGTTGTTATCTATACCAGTAATTCTCAACCGCTAGTCCGGCAGATCGTCACTCGTCCGCAGAGTAATTTTACTGGCCCCTGGACAATTTTTATCTGTCCCAGTTAACATTTTTTTTTAATATACTACTTGCGTTCACGACGGAAGGAATAAATACGGTAAATTGCTTTTGGACAGAAATGATGCGCCAGACCAATTTAAACATTTGATTTGTGATTTATTTACGAATTTTAAGTTAACATTAGATATTAGTCGACGACCTTAACCCAGCCCAACTAGCAGCTAGTTAGTATAAAATATTAGTTAGGTTGGGTTGCGTCATCAACCTTATTTGAATCCAACCCAACGAACAACTTAGCGCTAGATATTAATTGGGTTTGGCTGAACCATTAATTTTAATCCAACCCAACCTAATGTTTAGTTAGCATTAAATGTTAGTTGAGATGAGTTTATCAACCTCGGCACTGCTGTGTAAGTCTTTGGCCAATGTTTTCTAAAAACATGATAGAGATAGTAATAGTTTTCCCATAGATTAAGGAAATTATTTTGCATCGTGAAGAGTATCAAAAAATATTTTCCATTATGCAGTTGTGCGTAATGTAAAGAAATTAAGAGAATACCAAACCCCTACTAGAAAATGGGAAGTGTTTGTGTTTTTGCTAGAATAAAGCTTTTCTAATAAATAAATAAATAAATAATCATTTATTATGCAAAGCGGAAAAAATCTTTAACAATTTAGCAACAATACATAAACTAAATACAAGTTATTAAACAAAAATAAAGAAAATTACTACTTATACGCCTCGCACAATCACCGGGCAACAATTCAGGAACAAAGACCTGATCTTCCATTGTCACCCTGACACAAATGAAAGAGAAAAAAAAGTATACAAACAAAAAGATTTAATAATACTAAATAATAAAACTAATTCTAATTCACATTAATTCACAATCAAATAATATTAATATTTATAATATTAATCGACTATCAAATACAAATTTAAAAAAAAAATGAAAAATGCGCATATCTAATTTATAAAAACTTAATAATATAATGATATAAGAACTAAATGAAGCCAAAAATAAAAAGAAATGTAAAACCAAAAATCAAAAATGAAAAATGCCAGACCGCCAAATAACCAACCAGTGCTACCACCTAAGAGCATCGCCCAACACATTCAAATATCGCCCCTGAGTAATAATCAAACTTTGACTCTCGAGCAACCCTGTATAAAGTCTCCTTCGAAACCGTGCCGCATCCGCGATCCTAAGGTCAACAGGCAACTCATTGTATGATTTGTATATATGGTAGGAGAATGAACGTTTAAACATTGAAGTTCTGTAATACGGAGGGTAAATATCGTATCTTCCTCTGGTATCACGACTCCTTACCAAAGAATTGAAACGAATTTTATTAAATAAATACTCAGGAATTTCAGAGTTAATTAATTTTTTATAAAATAACAAAGTGTGAAGCTGTCTTCTATTACCCATTGACAACCACCCCGCCTCAGTTAGTTTATAAGTTATGGAATCGTATTTACGAATATTATAAATAAATCTTAAACAGTTATTTTGAACCACTTGAATGCGTTTAGCGTCGAGAGCACTAATCGCAGGATGATAGACTGGAACTAAGTAATTAAAATGTGATAACACAAGTGCTTCACAAAGTCTCGTCCTCAAGCGAGTAGGAAGACATGATCGGTGAGGATATATCATCCGCAAGCCCATGTATGCATTTTTTATATACCGGCTAATTTGAGTGACATATCTAAAGTCATTTGACAAAGAAAGACCCAAACTCTTAGCCTCGTCGACAAAGGGGAGGGTACATCCATCTATGTTAATATTTATTAGATTTTTCAACTCCGCACAGACACGCCGATTACCGAACAGCACAACCGCAGATTTGGCTGGATTTAACTTCAACTGATGCATATTTGATGTTGCCCACAGGGTGTGAAGGTCAAGATTGATTCTCTCTTGAGCAGCAATATATTCCTCAGGTTTAAAAGAATAAAATAGCTGGATATCATCGGCATACATATGAAACTTATTGAACTTAATGCCTTTAAAAATAAGTGAAGTGTATAAGGTATACAAGAGTGGCGCGACTATTGAACCCTGTGGGACACCATGCTCTACCGGCCTAGGAGCAGACAAATACTAACTACTAAATAATACTAACATGATATTAATAATGTCGTTTGGCAAAGATTATGGTAGGCATGCAAATTACTATAAGTAATGCAATAACATTGTACTGCTTAGGCCCACTTGTACCAACCTCCAGTTAAGCTAACTTGCGGTGGTTATATCGATTTTAAATGCTCCCTTCGGCTAGGAGTCTGTTTTTAACTGTTAGATAAATCTATTAAGAGGAGGTAAAAATGGACCTTAAAGTATCAAATTGAACAGCTGCTGAACAGCCAAATTCGCTGTTAAAATATATATACTACTAATCAAACTTACTTCACTAATTGTAGATTTAATAAAAACTCAATTTTGCACTTAAATGGATAGAACCAAAAATCTTTGTCTTCGGTTTTACCGGTTTTGATCACTCAGATCATCTTCAGAAACCATCTATACAAGTGTAAAATATAAACAAATTAAAAAAATCACAAAAGAAAATTTAATTTTATAAAAGACATGCAGCTATTATGCTTAATCGAAAAAAATATTTATATTTAAAACATTTTCTAAATTTTACGTCAAATTAAGAGGGAAATCTGTTGCGAATTGGATGATAGATATCAAAATGGAGTAGAAATTAGATAAATCAACACAATCAAATAAAACCCGGCTAATTTATAATATCTTTACTAAAAAGTTTTGTACTAAGACTTACAGTGTCCGTAAAGTCATGGTGCATTTTTGATAATTTCTAAGTATTTAAAGTATGATGTGAAAGGAGGTAACACCACACATTGCGCAGATGGAATTCTCCGCAATACTGTTCGTGTGTTTCATCATTAGACTTCTAATGACAGATTTTACTTTAATAGATATTCTTAATCCTGTGTGAGAATTCTTTATCATCATTCAGATGTGATCTGTTGTAGTATTTATTGCGTTCACGTAGAAAAGAACTAATTCGGTAAATTTTTGGCAATAACTTTTGGCAGAAACAATGCAGCTGATGACTTTAAACTTTTGATTTATGATTTATTTAAATACTTTACGTTAACAATGGATATTAGTTGAAGATCATAGCACTATAGGTTCATATTAGCATAAAATATTAGTTGGGTTGGGTTGAGTCATCAATTTTATGAGCCACCAACTAATTAATTAGCGTTAGATATTAATTGGGTTGCCTTGAGCCATTAACTTTAATCCAACATAACTAGTTAGTTAGCTTTAAATATTGGTTACTCAACCAATGTTGAGGTTACTGGTATAGATAACAACGTACACGTATTTCATATCAATATCGGTTTTAAATAGCTCCGTCTCAAAATCGATTGAATTGGGTTACGCCGGGAACCGTCAAAACCAATGTCGTTCACGATGACGCACGTTCACGTGGTAGTACAAAAATTGATGCACGCTCACGGTTGGTCACGCATGACCCATCGTGACCGCATGTAATTTGCACATCTCTACTGAAGCCTGAGATCATGAGTTAAGTATAGCCTTTTCCTTCCTATAGACTTTCTTGTTTCTTATGAATTTCTCTGTTTCTGATACAACCCTATGACAGAATTGATGGTAAGTAGTATGGTAAGTAGTATTGAGACATTTTTAATATATTCCATCACATCAGTCGCTCTTCTTAAGTCATAAAATCCAAATAAGTTCTGCTCTGACTAAATTGCCTCCTATTTAAACTGTCAAACATATTGTTGCTATTTAAAAAGGCTTGCAGCGGCAATACGTATTGCTGCACACGTACTATGACTTAATACTTGGACAGAACATTTAATTTTCTGGAATGTATTCGGTATTACAAGTTTTTCGGAAAGTTTCGGCAATACCCTATCGTAACTAATGTAATATCTCAAACAAGTCTCTATTTAACATAATCTAAATAAATTTGCTTATAACGCACTGAGTTATAAACGAACAGATTGTTAGGTTTCTTGAGAGTTCGTAATATACCGAGTATATAATATTATACAAAAAATTATTTCGTAGGTTTCTTTTTACGACGTACGGTGCGTCATATTGTCATAGTGCAAAGGAGGGGTAAACGGATATCCAGCGATTATCCGATATCCGGCCGGATACTCGAAACTCGGAGCATGTTGCAAAAAAAATTTTAGAGCAAAAATTGTGGCAAATTTTTTCTCAAGAATATTGCTCTATCACTAAAATTTGATGAATTTCGTTTGATTACAAGTTGCTAAGGATAACACTTGGGAATCAAAGCATGTTACAAAAAAAAACTTTTAGGTCAGAACTTGTAGCACATTTAATTCTCAATAATATTCCTCTCTAGCATTTTTGATTTTAAATGTGTTAATATTGAGAAAGCTACAGAAGTAGAAGGGGGAAATCTGGGTACGATTGATGTAGCTGGCTTTAGGGAATTTTTAAAACAAATTTCTTTTTTGATCATATTTTTTATTAAGAAGGTTCATGAGAAGGTGCCTTTCTTAATGATAGCATTCTTTATGCTTTCGATGTTGATTTGAGGTTTTTTACGATATTGAAAACACCCACATTGGCTCACCGACAATTTAAAATTTCTGGTTTCTTTGCGAGATAAGGCGAAAGCGGACTTTAAGAAGAATCAGTCCTCTGCCAAATGGTATTATTATAAGGCTCTCCGGAACTTAACGACATTTACTGTGAAGGCAGAGAAGCGAGCTTATTTTGGTCATATTGGTGATATGCATGATAGGGAACAGATATGGTCTAGACTTAGTGCACTTAGTTTGCAAAAGAAGTCAATAAGTACTATTCCGGATGTTTTAAAAAATGTTGACGACTTGAATGATTAGTTTTTGAAGAATATCTCTGATATTATTGATTCAATGCCTCTCGATCAAACGGTTTTTAATTTTTATTGTATTTTGCTTGATACTGGAGGTGTTTTTTAATTTTGTACTGTGTCCTACTGTGGTGGAGAAACTTGTTTATCACTTAAAGTCATGTTCTAACGGTAGTGATTTTAAATTAGCGCCTATATGATTAGGCTCACCTGTCCAGTTATTTTACCTTATTTTACACATATATTAAATGTTTGGTATGGTATGTTTAGGTTTTTTTAAACCTATTCCTAATGGGTTAATTTGAATGATCGATCAGGGTAATGTTGCTGTTCTCACTCTGTTAGACCTTAGTCGTGCATTTGATACTGTAAATTATACCATTCTGTTGTTGGCTTCGATTCGGTTGCTTTAAACTTAATTGGTGCATACTTGAGTGGTAGGCCACAGTGGGTTGTTATTGATGGAGTGGTATCCGAGCATAGTGAAGTTACTGCAGGGTTCCACAGGCTATATTCTGGTACCGATTTTGTTCTCTCTTTATATAGCTCATCTTTCTGATCGAGTTCAACATTGTAAACAGTATGATTACGCGGATGATTACCTTTCTGATAGGCTAATAAAATATGGGGCGTTTCCAATCAATTTTTGACCAGCCTGTATAAGATACATTGATACAACAAGTGACAATCTATTTGACATCATATGAAGAGTTTTCGTGCCAATGCAAAACGTTTTTGAATTAACGTTTAGAATAACTCGAAAACAAAAACCGCTAGGTACTAACAACTGTTATCAAAGTCAATATACAGTGGATCACTTAAGTATTTGTACACCTAATATTTTCAATAGAAATTGCAAAGGAGGTAAACAAAGTCAAATTTTAAACTATATTTTATTTACACAAATGAAAACAATAGCAGAACTCTTACTACTTGGTATGCATTCCGTTAGCATCTACAGCGGCTTGTAATCGTTTTGGCGTGGACATTACCAATTTGGCTGTTATTTCTTAGGAAATTTTCTTCCATTCTGACTTCAGGTGTGCTTTTAAATCATTTCGATTGCGTATTTGATGTTTTCTAATATTAATGTTTAAAATATGCCACAAATTTTCAATTGGGTTAAGGTCTGGACTTTGGGGTGGGTGTGGAAGCGTTTTAAGCCCTGTATATAAAAAGCATTCCTTAAGGATCCTTGCTGTATGCTTAGGGTCGTTGTCTTGCTGGAATATAAAGCTGTCCTCTAGACCCATTTTACGTGCATTACTCAATAAATTATCTTGCAAAATCTTAAGGCAGGCTTTAGTCATCAATAAAGCGTAAATCTCCTACCCCATTGTACGACATGCAACTCCAAACGAGAAGGTGCCCTCCTCCATGCTTTATTATTGGAATTAAATTTTTGTTTGAAGATCTGTGTTTGTTTTTCGCCAAATCATTTGTCGTCAATCAGATGAAAATAAGTTGTATTTTGACTCGTCGCTAAAAAATAATATTCTTCCAAAACTCTAGAGGTTTATTCACATATTCATTTGCAAACTGTAGTCGCTTAAGTCGATTTCGCTCACTTATGAATGGCTTTTTACCTGCTACTCTTCCATGGTAGCCGGCTTTACAGAGAACTCTGTTTACGGTTTCAGGATGAACAGTTGTTCCTTTCCTCTCTGCAATATGTACAGCCAAACTTTGAGCGCTAGTTTTGGGATTATCTTGGACTTCTTTCAGAATAGCCCATTGTTTACGATCGCTTAGTATTCTCGGTCATCCAGAGCGATGCATGTTTTCTAAACATTTGCTGGTGTTAAACTTGGTAATTATACAGCGAATAGTAGAGTATGACCGTTTAATAATTTTAGCAATTTTTCGCAAACTTTTCTTCTCTTTAAACAAGCCTATAATTTGTACTTTTTCCGAAATAGACAATTCTTTAGTTTTCGGCATTTTGACTCAAACACTGATACGATACGAAAGGTTATTTAACAGCACGCGTCTGTAGGGATGTTATCTTAACCCTTAATTACTAAACATACGTCTCACAGACGGTATTAGGTATATGCACATCATAGATTTGGTATTAATAATTTTTTTTAAATTATTTCGCACCAATGTAAATACTCTACTTATAAGATGTCCCAATAACTATACAAATTGTTATTGAAATCGCGCTCGATGTAGCAGAGATAAAAAATATTATATATATAAAAACATCTCTCAGACGTAGCGTTAGTGTCTACGTTATTAAATTGTCTTCCTGGTATAGGTTCTAAAATAAGGGGAATTCCTTACTACTCACTTCGAACCAGTTTCTGAAGAAGGTTGCAACATGGCATCCGAAACGTCAAACATTAGATTTAGAGGGCGCTGCAGGTTTAAAATGTATATGCCTAGCAAACCTGTGAAATACGGAATAAAATTAATGTGTTGCACAGACGCCAGAAGTGGCTACTTTTATAATGGCTATATACAGGTTGTGGCACTTAAGACGCCTCGGACCATAGCACCTTTACTCATAATTACCGTCGCTATGTTTCAAAAATATTTCTAATCATCAGTGGCGTGCCGTATTACAGTGGCGTACCAAACTTATGTTTTTTTAATGGAATGACCTATTCTTTATTGCAGATTTGGAAAGTGCTCGAAGAGTACTGCTTTTTTATCTAACATGTTATACTCTTAACTTTAGCGGTTTCGCTGTTATAACCCCTTCTTTCAAAATTGCGAACCATTTTTGAGTTTTTTTTGTAGTGAAACTAATTGACGCCGGCGCCTAAATTTTGAATTGAGGGACAGGTTAAGACCTCATATACATTAAAATAATTCTTTTTCGGGTAATTTATGGAAAAAAAATAATTTTTGATTGATCTTCGCATGTTGTCATTTTTTTCGAAAATTTCAAATGGCACCCCCCTAACAAAATTACGGGGTTGTATAGCCAAAACTCTAAATTTTCCATTAGTATTAAATAAATCACACATTTGATAACAAAATTTCGGAGAAAAAAGGAATTTCATCGCAAATGGCGAGAAACGTTTTCCCTTCCCAAGTGTGCCATGACAAAACAAAAACACAAATACGGTCAACATAATATGTATTTATTCAACATGATACAAAAAATGCAGATAAACAAAATTTAACAACTTAAACTAAATGTTCGAAATGACGACCTTCCTGCTGGAGGCATAACCGCAACCTCGACTCACAGGCTCTAGACACTGCCCTGAGGACTTCTGGTGATATACCGCGGAATGCCGCGCGGATTCTTTCCATCATATCCTCGACTGTAGTTATATCCTCGACCGTCCTGTAAACCTCGTCTTTAACATGGCCTCAAAGGAAGAAGTCAAGGGGAGTGAGATCTGATGATCTTGACGGCCACATCACAGGACCCCCACGACCAATCCAGGAGTCCGAATACGTTTCATCGACAAATTCCCGAACGACACGGCTATTATGTGCAGAAGCTCCATCGTGCTGGAAAACTATCTGTCGTAGAGCTGCTAGAGGGACCTTTTCCAAGAGATCATCCAAGTCGTCGCGAAGGAACCACAAATAACTGTTGCCGTTCAGATGCTTCTCGATGAAATAAGGACCCAAAAGGTGTTTTCCAAGTTTGCCTTCCCAAACATTCAGCGACCATCTTTGCTGGTGGGTTTTCATCGGTGTAATAATGGTTCTATGGAACGTCGCTTCATCAGAAAATAATACGCGTATAAGAAATGATTCCTCCTGCTCAATTTTGTTGATAGCCCACATGCAGAAAACTTGCCTGGCATGAAAATCTAGAGGTTGCAATTCTTGGTGCAGTTGAATCTTAAATGGACGGAATTTGTACTCTTTAAGAACACGATGTACGGATCGCGTTGAAATATCGTGATTCCTACTAATATCACGGACACTGGTGTGAGGATCTTCAATAACTGTCTCCAGAACTTGCAGTTCATTATTAATTTACTTGGACAATTACATATCTTTTGTTTTCTCATGGCACACTTGGGAATGGAAAACATTTCCCAATATTTGCGATGAAATTCCTTTTTCTCCGAAATGTTGTTATCCAATGTGTGGTTTTTTTATACCAATGGAAAATTTAGAGTTTTGGCTGTACAACGCCATAATTTTTTTTTATTTTGCCATTTGAAATTTTCGAAAAAAATGACAACATGGGAAGATCAATCAAAAATTATTTCTTTTCTATAAATTACCCGAAAAAGAATTATTTTAAGGTATACGAGGTCTTAACCTACCCCTCAATTCAAAATTTAGGCGCCGGCGTCAATTAGTTTCTCTAAAAAAAAATCTCAAAAATGGAGCGGAATTTTGAAAGAAGGGGTTATAACAGCGAAGCCGCTAAAGTTAAGAGTATAACATGTTAGATAAGAAAAGCAGAACTTTTCGAGCACTTTCCAAATCTGCAATAAAGAATAGGTCATTCCATTAAAAAAAACATAAGTTTGGTACGCCACTGTAATACGGCACGCCACTGATGATTAGAAATATTTTTGAAACATAGCGACGGTAATTATGCACCACTTTGCTCTTAGATTTTTTTCGATAGCTTTTATCGTCAAGGAGCTATGGTCCGAGGCGTCTTAAGTGCCACACCCTCTATATACGGGAAAGTAATCAGACGCTAAAGTACTTCCAATTGATCAAAGAAAATATGGGAAACCCACACAATCAGTGGTAAGATTTGCTCAGCCCTTATATAAAACTAATAGAATTTGCAACTTGCCTGAGAGATAGAGGTTTTACTTGCGTAGGTACACAGAAAGGGAATAAAACGGAAATACCAGATGTTATAGAATAATATAATTCCACGAAAGGAGTTGATAGCCTAAATGAGAAATGCTCCACATTTTCATGTAGTAGGCGCAAACGTAGATGGCCTATGGCTATTTTTTATCGATTGTTAGACATCAGGTGCGTTAATTCATTTATAATGTATGAAGCCTGTAAAGATAGAAATGAAATTCTAAGATCACAATTCATGAAAAAAACTTGCATTTCAGCTAGTTACAGCTCATTTACAAAGGCGAGTAAATAACCCGCGTATTACACGAAAGATAAAATTAACCATTTGCGAAATCATTGATGGGGAAGCTACGGATAATACAACGCCAACAAAAATAGAAAAATTAGAGAAGAGAAAGAATTGTTTTATATGCCCTTATCAAAAGAGAAGAAGAACTGCATATGTTTGTTACGGTTGCTAAAAACCAATTTGTTTAGAATGTTCAAAAAAAATGTGTGTGTATTGTGCACAATAACACCATGCACGTTTTGTTACTGTAAAATATATGGCAGGATTTATGTACTAACTTAAATAATATTTAAAGATCAGCAAAATTACTCACTTTGTTGTATATTACCGCATATTTGAGCTATTACTCAGTTACTAAACATTACTAATCGCTACTATCAGAAACATACCTATAAAACAATGCTAAAAACTAGATTTTGATAAAAAAAATTCCAAATTTTCAACTACAGTTCAAGTTTAATAATTTTTAAAATTGCCGCCTGGGACACGTATGGTTAGTTAGCGTTACAAAAGTTATACGTTAGTAATTAAGGGTTAACATCAACTGATGTACAACTAACGCTTCGGTCTCTGTGCGTGTCTAGACTTATCTGAAATACTAGTGTACAAATACTTTTGTGGCATCGCATTTCAGATTTTACTCAATATTTCATTCGGAAAATACTTATTAATTATTTCAAATGTATACTATTTCTCAGAACATGTATCCGATTTAAAAAAATGTAAAAAAAATAATGCTTCATATGTTGTTTAGCTATTTTTAAGTAAATTAGTCCTGTGCAAGTACTTAAGTGACCCACTATATTTTTTTACGTATATTGAATGGCGTAATAAAAACTATAACTTTCCATTTTAAATAACGAAGTTTAGGTCTACTCACCGTAAACGGGAAGTAGTAGCTATCTTGAAAACATTTTAGATAAAAAGATCGGAATGAACAACCTGTTACAAAAATTTTAAGCCTCTACGAATAGTGGAACCCAAAAAAGTTCTAATGAACCAGTTACGTGAGACACCCGCATATGTATATACATCAGTGATGGGCGCCAGGTAAACACCCGGTGTAAGGTAAATATCCAAACATTATTTATAGAAAAATCACGTAAAAAATCGAATTCTTAAGATATCTTGATGAAATTTTAAGTCATTTATAAAGAAATGAATGTACTTTCTCAAGACATAAGAATATTTCGATATCTCATATTTTTTTTGAGATATCATGGTTTGGACTCGACTTAAATAAAAGTATTTCATAATATTAACGATTTCCTTCATCATTTTAAAAAAAATCGTAAAAAATAGATTTGTGAAAAGGACACCTGTATATGAAAGGAATCATTTTGAAAGGTATATTCCTGATGATATTAAAAATTTACTAGAAACAGCATATTTAATTAGTTAGGTAAATAAAGCTAAGCTTGGCAATCACTGAGGTACTCATCTATTATTGGCCTTGGACAGGTGACTTGTTGGGTGTCAACTTGACCTTTTCTTATCAAAATAGTTTGATATGTTCAATCATTAATTCACCAGATGTCATATCTATGCACTCTTTGGTGATTCTTTAAAATTGACTAAATCATCCAATAATCATTACAATTTAAACATTAATTTTAATACAGATATTAGCTCTTTTCTATTGTATACATAATAAAGAGCATACACAAGAAAACAAAATGATTTCTATTTTTTTAATTATTTATTTATGCTATTATACTTGGCAACGATAATAATAACTTAAGGTCTTCACTATAAAAATCAGATAAAATCAATTATTACACCAAAAATCAAATTTGTAAACCCAATTTCTTATAAATAATTTCCTTACAATTTTCTTCTCAAGATTGATCTTATCATCCTTTCCAAAATGCTCACCATAGCAACTTATTTAGCATCTTGCGTTTTCCAAGACAAATAAGTATTGAATATCAAAGCAACAGATTGGACAATAAGTACTTGATGTTTAACCGGGACAAAATAAAAGTTAACCAACTGAACAAGTGGGAAAAGTTTGTAGTTTGTCATAAGGATGTCGAAGTAATTTTTTTTAATACCAGCGATGATATCGTCCACATGTTTTCCTTGAATCAGTCCCAATGTAAATAAACACACTACCATAGAACAAGGAGCAAAACAACATTGATCAAAAAACACTTTTTTTAGTGTTGCTTTGGGATCATTTGCTGCTACCAATTTTGATAACACTGTGTACCAAATTATTGAAGTGGGGCCCTATAAAAAATATTCATTGGGTTTAGAAAAACAGAGGTGAAAGTAAAATAAAGCCCTTTATAATCTAACATTTATATATAAAATCTAACAAAAAATGTAAATACATATTACAATTTTTTTTATTTTTCTATTATTTTTTCTGTTGTTGAATGAGTTTTTATTGACAGGTAAGTATTAAAAACCAATGCAACTAATTGAACAAGAAGAACTTGATGTTTTAATGGAACAAAATAAAAATTTATCAATTGGACAGCTGGAAATAACTTATAATTTGTTATCAACACATCTTTATAATTGGTCTTTATCTCAGAAATTATCATTTCACTTTTATTCCCTTTAGCTAACCCTATAGCATATAATAATATCGCTATAAAACATGGTGCAAAAAGACATTGATCCAACACAACTTTTTTAAGTGTCCCCCTAGTATCAGTTGATGCAATTTTTCTATCAAGAAATCTATACCAAGTGCTTGTTGTTGGACCCTAAAAAAAATTATTAAACGTGGAACTGTTATAGAAAATAATGATAAACTAGGAAAGAGGGCATTATGTGGGATTTCAAAATAATAAGCCTTGTTTATAGATATACATAGTTATTCAACAGGTTGAGTTAGGTTGCTCCAGCTCTTGCTGCCTCTAACGGCAAAAGCAACTTCATGCATGAATGAATTTGTAGTATAAGTTGCATACTCAAAATAGAAAATTAATATAATTCAATATTCAAATGTTTAAGCAAAAGTGACTTTTCATAAATAATATGGAATTGTTTTAAAAGAGAGAAACATAAATTAAATTTTTATAAAAATAATATTCTATTTAGATAATATTCGTCTTATTTCAGCCTTATTTCAGATGTGGTGAGCTTTCCTTTGAGTAACCTGTCGACACATTGAACCGAAACTACCAGCAGGTAGATAAATAGCTTTTTTGCAACTATTTGAATTTGATATAAGTACGAAGGCTTTCACGACCGGTTTTAACTGTACTACAATTAAAACTAACACTAGCACTAACACTAGAACTATCACTAGGACTAACACTAGTTTGACGTTTCGGATGCCATGTTGCAAGTTTCTTCAGAAACTGGTTCGAACGCACTTCACACCCATTATATTTGTAAAGTATTTTAATTAAAAATTAAAAATAGGAAAAAATGAACCTCTTACTTG
The DNA here is from genome assembly GCA_036711965.1 of Onthophagus sagittarius. Classification (NCBI taxonomy): domain Eukaryota; kingdom Metazoa; phylum Arthropoda; class Insecta; order Coleoptera; family Scarabaeidae; genus Onthophagus; species Onthophagus sagittarius. Next base: position 42,147,703 of record JASERS010000004.1, read on the forward strand.
CAAAATTTTTTATTTACTTCGAAACTAGTTTCGAGGCCTAAACCTCATCATCAGTCGAAAACTACAAAGAAACAACAAAATCGTTTAAAAAATATGGTGACAAATGCAAAGATCAAATAAATAGAAATTACTTACAGTCAAAATTTGAAGTGAAACATTAGAAAAACAAGAAACATTCGAAAAATAGAATTGTTCAAACTTAATCGAAAAATTCTTTCACAAAAAAGACAGGTTAAAAATGAAGTACATCTGTAAAAAACATTACAACAGATTAAAATATGAATATAGGATAGGAATATAAAAAACTTACGTATAAAAAATTTTTTCTGTGATAGTTATAAAAATGTTGAAAAATATACACATTAAACAAGAATTAAAAGATAAAATAACAGCACAAAATAACGTGTCGTGTGGCAATGGCGAAAAAGGAGACTAAATATAAGCAAGCAAAACCGGAAAAATGACAAAAAAAAGGAGAAGAAAGAGAGGGACCAAAATTCAAGAACACTCAAAAAACGTAACCGTTATGTACATTAAAATTGCTTCGAGTTAAATTCCTTCAGATAAGTAAAAATAGGTTTTTGAAAAACCTCAATTTGTTCGTTGAGGAGTTTATATTGTTTATCATCTTTATGTTTTATTATCTCCAGCAATTCCAAAAAATCAAGTCTAGGGCCTTTTTCACATTTATGAAGCAGTTTGATATTGTTGTAATTTATGTGGTGACCAGTCTCGAGATGGTGTTTAAAAACATTAGAGTTTTCTTTCGTTTTGTGTTCACGGACGCGAATCTCGAGTCTCCGTCCCGTTTGTCCAATATATATGGATTCGCAATTAGAGCATCTAATTGAATAAACTCCACATTCCTTCATTATGTCATTATTTTTTATGTTACAGTTGGATAAAAGATTCATAATAGTGTTTTTATTAGAAAAGGCCAAATGGATATCAAACTTGGAAAAAATATGTTGAGCTTGTGAAGTAATACAGTTGTATAGGAGAGGTTTGTAGCGCTTATCGTTATTATTTTTATTTTTAGTGAAGAGGGGGTCTTTTTGTTGTTGTATTTTATAGAATAGATTATCAAGAATATGTTTCGGAAAACCATTGTTGTAACCTAAAGTATAAATATAATTTATTTCTTTTATTCTATTATCTTCAGATAAGGGATAACTAAGGACTCTGTGAAATAGAAATCTGAAGTTAGCCAGTTTATGAGATTTCGGGTGTTCAGAATCGTAAGGAATAGTAGTGGGGATGGTTGAAGGTTTTCTGTAAATATTGTATTCTATAAGATTGTTATTATTTCTAACTAGGGGAAGATCTAGAAAATTTAATTGACCCTGTTGTTCCTTTTCGATGGTGAAGTTTAAATTTTTATGTATAGCGTTCAGGTAATCATGGAAATTGTTAAGATCTTGTTCGCTTCCCGTCCAAACACAAAAAATATCATCAACGTATCTAGACCATTTAGTAATGTATGTTTTATAGGGATTATTATCATTGATTATGAAGTTTCTCTCAATATAGTCAAGGAAAATGTCTGCTAAAAGACCAGATAGAGGCATCCCCATAGGGAGGCCTTCAGCAACAAAATAGTATTCATTATTAAAGGTGCAATAATTTTGAGTAATTATATGTTTTAGAATAATATTAAGATGTTTAACATTGGTTTTGTTTTCAAAAAAGTTATCTAAAATTTTTGAGGTTATCTCCAATGTGTATTCAATAGGTACGTTCGAGTAAAGGTTGGTAATATCGAAGGAAATCATTATACCTTTTTCCATCTTAATCCTTTTAGTAGAATTAATGAATTCTTCTGAGTTGTGAACCGAAAATCCAGGTTTAAAATCAATCATCTTAAAGATATTAAGCATAAAAAGCGCGAGTTTCTGTGTGGGTGAGTTTATGAATGAAGTAATGGGTCTAATGGGAATATCTGGTTTGTGGAGTTTTGGGAGAGAGTACAGTTTAGGAATGTTGGGGTTCATGTGTAGAAACATGGAACTGCAAAAAAACTTGTTTTTGGAATTCTTTATATGTGGAGTAAATTCGATTAGAGTTTCTTTACAAAAATTAATTACCTCCTTAGTTTTTCTGATTATTTTGTCTAAAGGATTATTTTTAAGTTTATTATAATTGTTGTTTTTTAAAAATTCATGAGTTTTTTTAATATACAGATCTTTATATAAAATAACGATGCCTGCACTCTTGTCAGCTCTCACGAAAATTGCGTCATTTTGTAATAACTTGCTCTTTATTGACTTCAATAATTTCCAGTTATTTAACTGTTCTGTTTTATTTTTATTTAAGTACTTTGTGTTTTTATTATTATTCAAAAAATGAATTAATTCAGTCTTTATTTCATTATAATTGGGGTGATTTTTTATTATGATATCAAAATCAATAGATAGTATTGGATTTTTTGTTGTTTCTTTGTAGTTTTCGACTGATGATGAGGTTTAGGCCTCGAAACTAGTTTCGAAGTAAATAAAAAATTTTGCAAGTAAGAGGTTCATTTTTTCCTATTTTTAATTTTTAATTAAAATACTTTATTCACTAAACTTGCAACATGGATTACAATTCTAATCATTATATTTGTGTTCATTAATTCATGTTTTTAGTGATCTACTCGTTTCACCTATATAAGATGCACCACAAGTACCGCATTCTAGTTTATAAACACCTTTTTGGTTTAGTAACTATATTTTATCTTTAACATTAAAACGTTTTTTTCTGAATAGTATTAACGTTTTTAAAAGACATATTAATATCATATTTATTATAATTTAATTGTGATTGTTGTTTGAAATTTGTAAACTAATAGAATTTCTTAGATTTTGTTTATTTAAAATTTATTTTTTAAAGAATCTAGGTCTGTTGTTGAGGAGCCATTATTAATACCAATTGTTGTTATTAAATTTATTTCGTTTATTCTTTCTTATTTGATAAAGGTGTGTTATAACATCAGTGTATGTAGGCTCTAAAAGCTGCAGCTTTGTGAATTATGGTAGAATGAATTAAATGGCATAATGAAATCCGTTTGTGTTGATTTTCTGTATATTTGAAATTCAATGGTGTTGTATTTATTAATCAATGTTAGGTCAAGGAAATTAAGTTTATGTTCATTTTCTATTTCAAATGTGAATTTAATATTTTCTTGTAAATTATTTGTTCCAAATTGTTAATATATCGTCTTCTTTCACACATTTATAAAATTTATCTTAAATGTAGAGTCTCGTAAATAAGATTTTAAATGTCCCCAAAAGAAAAAATCTAGATAGTTTATGTCTGGGGACGCTAGGTCCCGCATGGTTGAGGTCCTCCTTGACCTATCCAACGATTAGTGAAACATTGATTTAAAAATTCCTGACTTCCAACTAAAATGAGCTGGCGCACCATCGTGCATGAACCAAATTTGATTCCTTAGAAGTAGTGGCACGTCTTGTAATAGCACTGGCAATTCATTATCCAGGAAATAACGAAAATATTGTCCATTTAGCCTTGTTGGTAAGAAAAATGGTCCTATCAAGTAATCCCCAATAATGCCAGCCCACACATTCAACGAAAACCGAACTTGATGATTAGTATCATTTACTCTGTGGGGATTCATCGGCCCAGAAATGGTTATTATGAACATTTCGAATGGCATTTCTAGTGAAACTTGAATCATCACTAAATAAAATTCTACGACCAAATAACGCTTGGACCCTTTGAATATGGTAAGGACAAAGTAAGTTCTCTACCAAAACCTTCCAGACAAGTACATGAGAAATGTTATATATTTGTGCTAATTTTCTAGTGCTTGTAGTTGGGTCATTTTCAGCATCATGAAGAACAGCTTTCTCTATTTCAGGAGTTCTTACAGTTTTTTTTCCTGTTAAATGATTCGATATTTTGAAGCTCCCGGTATCACATAGCCGATTTGTACATTGGCAAATATTCGGGTATCAGGGGTTACTCGATCTGGATATTTATCTTGATACATTCTTTTGGCTTCACAGGAATTGCCATTGGCAAGTCCATACACAAAATGCATTTCTGCATACTCTCGATTACTGAATTCAACCATAATTTATTTCTTTACGAAGAATTAAAAAAAAAATAGGCAAATAAGTTTATATCAATTGTCGCTGAACAAAATTAATAGCGAAGCGACAGCCTACTATTTTTTTAACAGATTTTGTGTTTTAAGCTTGTTTGTATTTGTGACTCTTTTTCTCAGATATATTGAAAACGGTGGCAGATACAAAAATAACGTATCAGACCAAAAAGTTGAGGAAAAGTATAAGAAGTTTAAATACGATATCAAAATTCATACAGGGTGTTCAAACAAAAACTTGCGGTTAGATTAAGCATTAAGACCATGAAAAAATGGGACATCCCTGGTAGTATGGATGATGATTTTGTCATTGTATTGTAGAGATTCGTAAACATTCGGTGTATACCAAATTTGAAATAATTATTCAAAAAAAAAACAGCGAAGATAACCGTAAAATTAAAAAAAAAATTGTTACTTTACTACTCCGTAGTGACCAGATGACGAATTTTTGACCACATATTTATCAGCATTTTTTCCTATTTTATCGAGTACTACCGCCCCCTGAAATATGTACATGTCGTTCATTAACAGCCTGTATAAAGTATATAAATTTTTTGAGAACCATAAAAACCATATTTGAATATCTCAATCTGTTTTTGAGATGTCATGGTTTGAACACAACCTATGTTCCAAAATACATTATATATTATAAGACACATTTTAAAAAATCTAGTTACAAAATGAATTGATTATAAAATATAAAAATGGAATACGCGAAGGTTTAGCAATAAGCGATTTTTGCGATGATTTTTTAACTGATGCAAAATGGCCTAAAAAACACGTTTCAAAAATAAAATCAAGGAAGTCGAGTCTCAAACTTACCGAAAAATCACTTCAAAATTTCCATCTGATGTCACGTTACGTGACGTCACCAAAAGTTCCTACGACGTATTTCGTGCAAAACGGCAATTACACACACAAACAATAATATTATAAATAAAAATCAAGTCATTTCATGAAATTAACTAATTAAACTATTAATAACTTTTTCTGAATATAACCCTGTTATACCCATCACACCTAATACCCGTCTATACTTGTTCGCGTTGATCTGTGTCTTAACCTTTTTCTGAATGTATCGAAGCCGGAATAAATGCCATCTCCCGAACCCCCTCCCATCTAGTCCTTACTATACCTCTTATTTAAGTTATTCCATATAATTTAAATGAAAACTTCTGAAATGAATCAGTATATTATGTGATCCGCATTTAACGTACTTTTTCCAGAGGATCTATCCCGGAAATTGAAACCCACCCCCTGCGCCATACCCTACCCGGCATTTAGAAAATTCGCTAAAACTTAAATGTTAATGTCCCAATGAAATGAATCAGTTTATTATGTAAATCCGCATATAACATACTTTTTTCAAAGGACCCATTCCGGAAATTGAAACCCACCCCCTGCTCTATACCCTACCCGGCATTTAGAAAATTCGCTAAAATTTAAATGCTAATGTCCCTAATGGAATGAATCAGTAGATTATGTGGATCAGCATTTAACGTACTTTTTCCAAAAGACCCATCCCGAAAATTGAAACCCACCCCCTGCACCATACCCTACCCGACATTTGGAAAATTCGCTAAAACTTAAATGTTAATGTCCCAAGGAAATGAATCAGTTTATTATGTAAATCCGCATATAACATACTTTTTTCAAAGGACCCATTCCGGAAATTGAAACCCACCCCCTGCTCCATACCCTACCCGGCATTTAGAAAATTCGCTAAAATTTAAATGCTAATGTCCCTAATGGAATGAATCAGTAGTTTATGTGGATCAGCATTTAACGTACTTTTTCCAAAGGACCCATCCCGAAAATTAAAACCCACCCCCTGCACCATACCCTACCCGGCATTTGGAAAATTCGCTAAAACTTAAATGTTAATGTCCCAAGGAAATGAATCAGTTTATTATGTAAATCCGCATATAACATACTTTTTTCAAAGGACCCATTCCGGAAATTGAAACCTACCCCCTGCTCCATACCCTACCCGGCATTTAGAAAATTCGCTAAAATTTAAATGCTAATGTCCCTAATGGAATGAATCAGTATATTATGTGGATCCGCATATAACGTGTGTTTTTGGAGGGATCCATCCCCGAAATTGGAACCCACTCCCTGCTCCATACCCTACTCGGCATTATGTACGTTCAGAAGAAAGTTAAGACACAGATCAACACGAGCAGGTATAAACGGCTATTAGCTATGATAGGTACACACCAAACTCTTTTTTTACACGGTCTTTTTTAACACGATTTTGAAATAACACGGTTCACCAATAATTCTTTACACGAATTTTTTGTTATAGCACGAATCCAAAAAAAAATTTTGAATTCTAATTTTGATAAATTTGATATCGTCTTACAACAACTTATGTATACAGTAACAAAATACAATGGGAGAATACCGTGGTCAGAAGTCGGTCGGTTTATGTCCACATGTTTATAACATGATCTACTACGGGGAATACCAGAATTTTATGATCACTTTTTTCCTTTATCTCGTTGTGCTTCAACTTGAACACATGATTTCGTTATTTAGTATTTATTTTGTGTTAAGAGTGGTCAGTTTGTGAGACGTAATAAATAATTTCGGCAAAGTTCTAAAAGTGGATGTTTCAATTAAAGCTTTTTAAATTCGGTGGTGAAATTTCCTGTGTATTATTTGTAATGATGATAATTCTTTGCTACTAAAAAAGGTAATATTGTATTAGATTGTCGCTTTAGAAAAATTCTATAAGCAATTTTATTTTGGATTCCTTTTATAGTACCCTTATTGTTTAATAAAATGCCTAAACAACAACTTCCGAAAAGATAAGCAATTTCCTTAGAAACTAAAATAAAAATCTTAGACTGTCTAAAGAAAGGCGAAGGTTTCACATCTGTTGGCAACGCTTTTGGTTTAAACGAAGCGACTATAAGAACAATTAGAAAAAATGAGAATTCAATTCGACAATTCATAATTTCTGGATCGAAAGTAAGTTCCAAAACATATCATCTTATAGTCGAAATCCTACCTTATATAGAGAAAACGGAAAAACACATAGTGCTTTGGATGGAAGATTTACAGTCAAAAAGAATACCTATTGCTGGGAAACATATAAAACAAAAAGCACTTAGAATATATAACCGACTTTAGGAATTGGAACCATCAACAAGTCTGACATGTAGACTTGTTGCAAGCAACGAAGAAACTGGCATTTAATGCAAGTGAGGGATGGCTGACAGGTTTTATAAAAAGACACGCATTTCACAATGTAAAAATAAAGGGAAAAGTAGCATCAGCAGATGAAAATGCTGCAAAAATCTTTCCGGGTAAAGTAACAAAAATCGTTGAAAAGGGCGGTTATACTAGAATAACAAGTATTTAATGCCGACGAAACGGGATTGTTTTGGAAGAAAATGCCCGAAAGGACTTATATAGCAAAATCTGAAAAATCTGCTGATGATTTTAAAGCGGACACAGATCGAGTGACGTTCTTGTTATGTAGTAACGCATTTGGTGATAAAATGTTAAAGCCTTTATTAATCAACAAATCTCTTATACCACGAGCATTAAGAGGTAAGAACATTAAACAACTTCCAGTCCATTTCATGGCGAATAAAAAGGCATGGATGACGGCTGATCTGTTTACAAATTGGTTCAACAACTGCTTTGTTCCTGAAGTCCACAAATATATGGAAGAAAAAGGTTTGGAATTTAAAATACTTTTGCTCGTTGATATGCGCCCAGCCATCACATAATACTACCTCACTAATTCAGCCACTCGATCAGGACATTATAGCAACATTTAATATGTACTACATAAAGCAAACGTTTAAATATATTTTAGATTCAGTGGAAGAAACAAATTTGACTGTTTTGGAAGCATGGAGAAGATTTACGATTATGCATTGCATTACATTTGCTTCTGTTGCCATTAAACAATTGCGCCAATCAACCTTAAATGCCTGTAAAAAAATATTGCCAGCATGCGTCAAAAGTGGAAGTTTTGTAGTAGAAAAATCAGCTGTGTGTTCTAAAATTATAACTCTATCAAATACAATTGGTGGTAACGGTTTTAACAACATTCAAACGGTTGATATTGATGAATTGATGCGAGAAAGCCCTTTGGATGAAGATGATTCGATCGAATTTATGACAATTGGTGAAAATAAAGAAATCGATAATAACAAAGTAGAAGATGAAGTTGAGCTATTAACGGTTGATTTAATTCGCGATGGCTTGAAATTTGCTACAAGTATAGAACAACATTTTCTTACTCATGATCCTGACATGAAGCGTGCATTGAAATTTCAACGTAGTCTTAAGTTATGTGTAGCTGGATATGAAGAATTATATAAGCTTATTGAGAAACCAAAAAAACAGCAGCTAGTAACCGACTTCACAACTACAAAAAAAACAACACATACCGTTAATGCAGACAGTTGTGGTAGACATATCCCACATATCTACTGATGATGCTGATGATAGCGTTTTTGGTCAAGTCCGTAATAAACGTGCATGTTTGTTATCAAGCAGCGATGAAGACTTGCGAAATTGATTTTTATTTCTAATTTTAGTTTACATTTTTATTGTTATGATGGAATTTTGACTGTACACTATTCTGTTAAAGTAATGAATAGCTTTTTTTTTATAAATATGTCATAAACATTTTATTATAACTTTTTTTACACGTTTTTCTTTTGCACGGTTTTTAACTGTTACATTTGATTTCCAGAAACAACTTGATTTTTATTTATAATATTAGTGTTTGTATATGTAATTGCGGAAATTTCAATTCAATGAACTTATTTTATCCGCCGTTTCGGACAAAATACGTCGTAGGAACGTTTGGTAACGTCCCGTAACGTGAGGTCATATGGAAACTTTGAAGTGATTTTTCGGTAAGTTTGAGGCCATTCTGCATCTCTTAAAAACATTCATCACAAAAATCGCTTATTGCTAAATCTTCAGTTATGCCATAAAAATTACTACTTATTACATATTCAATTTATGATATTATTACTAATTAACGGCTGATTCTTTAAAAATTATCGTTTAATAAAATACAGTATATAAAAACCGTATTCGTACACCCACCAAAAAATTAGAAAATCACGAATTCCTCAAGAAAGATAGTACAAATTTAAAATTTTTTTCATGATTTATTTTACTTAGGAAAATAAAAGCAGAATTAACATACATATCTTGGATATCAACTTCAAAAACTGAACATTAAAGGGCATAGTATTCATACATGAGCAACAAAAACCGTATTCGTACAGTAAGAGGTTAAATGAAATTAAGCAAATTATATGTTTGGAATAACATTAATATTTTGTTGGGTATCCTCTATGCTTGAGAACAGCATTTAAACGCCTTGGCATCGATTCTACCAATTTTGTTGTTAATTGAGGTGGTATTTTAGCCCATTCTATCTTTAACGCCTTTTTAAGGTCGATTACGTTTCGAATATGGTAATATTTCAATTTCTTCTTAAATATTGACCATAAATTTTCGATAGGGTTTAGATCTGGGCTTTGTGGTGGTGTTTTCAGGTATTTTGGGTAATTGTACAAGATCCAAAGTCTACTATCTAGCGCGGTATGCTTCGGATCATTATTCCGTTGAAAGATAAAATCTCGCAAACATCCCATTTTTTCAGCACTATGCTTCAAATTTTTTTTAAATGTTTATATACCCTTTCGCAGTCATTATTCCATCTGTAAAATCTAAATTGCCAACTCCTGCTGCTGAAAAACACCCCCACACCATCACCGACCCTCCACCATGCTTGAATGTAGGTATCATGTTATGTGGATATAGGCCCGTGTTTTTCTCTCGCCAAATTCTTATTCGTCCATCTGATGTTTTAATGTTGAATTTGGACTCATCTGTAAAAATTACCCGTTTCCAGAAGTTAAAACCCTTATTTTGGATTTTTTTTGCAAATGCAATTCGTTTTTGTTTATTAATCCTACTTACACTCAGCAGCAGAAGTCTGCGTACAAAAAACTTGTAATACTTTAATTGAAAAAATAAGAGTCATAATCTAATGTGATAAACTTGATTTTTTTTATTTTGTATATTAACTACATATAATTCTATTAACAAAATATGCTTCAACAAAACAGAAACAGTAGTTACAGAAAAAAATCAAAACTAAAAATTCTACAAATAACGGGTATGCAAAAATCTGCGTGCAAGTCAGGACAGTATTTATAAAAAAATCATAAATGAGATCATTGTTTCTATATTAATATGAGGTCGGATAACCTTTACGTTTAATGACCTCCCTTAAACGTTTAGGCATGGAGTGCACTAATTTCTTCGTTTCGTCCGAACTGATTTTGGCCCATTCCGCAATCATAACATTTTTTAACGTTTCCTTCGACGTTATGTTGTGTTGCCGAATCCTGCGTTCCAGTAAATGTTGTAAGTGTTTTAAGTTGCTTTGGGGTATTGTATAGTAGCTAAAGCTTAGTGTTGTAGGCGCAATGTTTGGGGCCATTATCTTGTTGAAAAAAGTATTCGGGCCCCAAGCCCAAGTTTTCGATGCTAGGCTTCAAATTTTCTTTTAAAATGTCTATATACATTTTATGGTCCATTGTCGATGTTATGAAAATCAACCTTCCCACCCCTTTGGTGCACATACACCCCCAAACCATAACTCCACCACCTCCGTGTTTTACAGTCGCTTTCAAATTTTCGGGATTAAGGGCAGTATTAGGTTTTCTCCATACAAGTTGTTTACCCTTAATACCGAAAATGCAAAATTTGCTCTCATCTGTAAAGAGAACTTTCTCCCAGAATTCAATGGGCTTGTCTAAGAGTTCTTTTGCAAAGGCGATCCGCTTCTGACGATTGACCTCTGACACAAATGGCTTTTTTCGTGCAACGCGACTGTGATAGTTACCTTCTTTTAACGTCCTTCTCACCGTATCTTTGCTGATAGTTTTATGAAATTCTTCTTGTACATTTTCTACTATTTTTTTTTGCCGTCAGCCTAGGTTCTTTTCTAACCTGCTGTACAATTTTTCGCTTCTCTCACCACCCGTTTGTTAAAACGGGTGGTCTACCAGATCGCGGACGTGAGAGGTAATCTTCAGTGTCTTTATAATTATTAATTACTCTTTGAATGGAAGAGTGTGACCTGCCAACAGTTTCTCCTATTTTTCGAAAAGATTTTCCCTCTTTCCATAACTTTACAATAATTTTTCTCTCTCCCAATTCAATTTCCTTTCCTTTCGTGGATCGGAAAGCGTACATCGCCAACTACGTATTTAAGTAAATAAGTATATTTTGGAGAAGGCGTCTTTATTTGTATGCAGATTTTTGCATACGCATTATTTGGGGAATTTTTAATTTTAATTTTTTTTTGTAACTAATATTTCTGTTTTATTGATGCATATTTTGTTAATTTCTATTATAAAATTTATAATAATTCTTCAATATATATACAGGGTGTCTCACGTAACTGGTTCATTAGAACTTTTTTAGGTTCCACTATTCGTAAAGGCTTGAAAAAATATTTTCAAGATGGTCACCACTTCCAGTCTACCGGAAGTAGACCTCAACTTCGTTATTTTAAATGGAATGCTATAGCTTTTATTACACCATTATACGTAAGAAAATATATTGACTTTGATAACAGTTGTTGGTACCTACCGTCTTTTGTTTTCGAGTTATTTTGATTTTAAGTACTTTTTGTCAAATATCACCATGCTCTTTATAAGCCCATATCTCAGCCAACGTTAATTCAAAAACGTTTTGCATTGGTACGATAACTCTTCATATGCTGTTAAATTGATTGTCATTTGTTGTATTAGTATATCTTATACAGGCTGGTCAAAAATTGAGTTACCGTTTCTCTGTATTCAATTGCGAGAAAGTCGAAAATTTTAAATGGAATGCCCCATATCTTTTTAGCCTATCTAAACGGGAACTTAATTCTCTACTAATTATCTACAAACATTGCCATACCTATTTATTATAGTTTTCTTCATATTGAGTATTTCATCAAAATCTTACACAAAATGACGGAAGTCGTTCGTATTTTTATTAGAAGGCTATGACATGTTGACAGTTTATCGTTTAATTTATTAAATTATCATTGGTATTATTTCTAGAATGATCTGCGATTAAATAAACTTTAGTTTGTTAGCTTTTATTTGCCAAAAATAACCAGCAGAGGAACGCATAAATGAAACAATGAAAAACAATAATATGGCGTAATATTCGCCGTAATGATGGGTGAGATATTCCTAGAGAGTTCAGTTTATTTATTTACGGTGCTTTCTTGTAAAGTATTATTCATCTAAATCGCCCCAAGCACCTCTTACCGAGCTTCACCTCTTATCTTAAGCTGGTGGTGATAGAAATTTATGGTTGTTTCTTGGTATTTTGATATTTCCAAAACTAAGAGATACGTCTCTTATCCTATCCAAAACTTTACTACATCCGCCATGAATATAAGACGAATTTAAAATCTTGGCATGGGAATAATTCGCCATGATGTTCAAAAACATTAACAGCAGTACGTGATGACACAACTAAGTTATGACAACAATAACATAAATATGATTGAAAAGCTATCAAAACTCCATGGCTTTCTTGCTTTCTTCATTGCATGTGTCCATTAATTTCCAAATATGAGGGCAACTACAACAAATAGGCACAGGAAATAATCTAAATAGTTTGCAAAGAATTAAATTCCCATAATTTAATTTTTATATTTAAGTTTTTCATTCTTTTATGTTATTGATTTTAATTTTTGTCATTAAATTGTTGTTTTTCATTGTTTCATTTATTCTGTTTTCTTTTGGTTGTTTTTTGTAAATAACAGCTAGCAATCGAAAATTTATTCAATCACAGTTCATTGCAGAAATAGTACTAATAATGATTTAAATAAATTAAACAAAAAACTGTCAAAATGTCACACAAACGGTTTCTAGCATTTTACCTATGATTTTGATAAATTCCTCAATAGCAAGAAAATTATAATAAATAGGTATAGGAATATTTATAGATAATTTGTAGAGAATTAAATTCACTTTCTGATAGGGTGTGAAAATATGGGGCGTTCCATTTAAAATTTTCGACTTTTACGCAATTGAGTACAGAGAAACGGTAACTCAATTTTTGACCAGCCTGTACATGATATACTAATACAGCAAGTGACAATCTATTTAAAAGCATATGAAGAGTTATCATACCAATGCAAAACGGTTTTGAGTTAACGTTGGCTGAGATATGGGCTTGTAAAGAGCATGGTGATATTTGACAAAAAACACTTAAAATCAAAATAACTCGAAAACAAAAAACGGTAGGCACCAACAACTCTTATCAAAGTCAACATATTTTCTTATGTATTATTGAATACTGTAATAAAAACTATAGCATTCCATTTAAAATAACGAAGTTGATGTCTACTTCCGGTAGACCGGAAGTGGTGGCCATCTTGAAAATATTTTAGATGAATAGATCGGAATGAGCAACCCATGTTGCCAAAATTTCAAGCCTCTACGAATACTGGAAACTAAAGAAGTTCTAATGAACCAGTTACGTGAGACACTGTATAATAACAATTATAATTCTTTATATGTAGTTAATACACAAAATAAAAAAAAATTGAAGTTTATCACATTAGATCATGACCCTTATTTTTTCAGTTAAAGTGTTAGAAGTTTTTTGTACGCAGACTTCTGCTGCTAAGTGTATGAATGGTTTTCTAACAGGATACCGACTTTTAAATCCAAATTTTTTTATGTAATTTCGCACCGTTTGAGGAGTAACGCGAATTCCAAAATCTTCTTCAAGACTAGCAGCTAGTGTTACACCACTTACGGAAGGATCCTTACGGATTTGACGACGTAAGAATGAACAATGTCTTCTCGTTAGCTTCGACCGATTTACGTTTCGTCGTGCTTTGTTAACTTGGCCTGTCTTTTTATAATTCGATACCACGTATTGCATAGTAGAAGGACTGCGTTTAAATATTTTTGCGATTTCACGCAAAGATTTTCCTTCTATATGAAAATTTATTATTATTTTTCTTTGTTCATCTGTAAGTTCAGCCGACTTTTTACCCATTTCGAATTTTCCGGAGATTATATACACTTAGCAGCAGAAGTCTGCGTACAAAAAACTTATAACACTTTAACTGAAAAAATAAGGGTCATGATCTAATGTGATAAACTTCAATTTTTTTTTATTTTGTGTATTAACTACATATAATTCTATTAACAAAATATGCATCAATAAAACAGAAATATTAGTTACAAAAAAAATTAAAATTAAAAATTCTCCAAATAATGCGTATGCAAAAATCTGCGTACAAATACGTAGTTGGCGATGTACGCTTTCCGATTTAAATAAAAGATAATCGGTGTCAATTATATTAGCAGAGGCTTAGAAGCTAAAAGTTAGAATGGACACGAAAGGAAAGGAAATTGAATTGGGAGAGAGAAAAATTATTGTAAAGTTATGGAAAGAGGGAAAATCTTTTCGAAAAATAGGAGAAACTGTCGGCAGGTCACACTCTTCCATTCAAAGAGTAATTAATAATTATAAAGACACTGAAGATTACCTCTCACGTCCGCGATCTGGTAGACCACCCCTTTTAACAAACCGAGAGAAGCGAAAAATTGTACAGCAGGTTAGAAAAGAACCTAGGCTGACGGCAAAAAAAAATAGTAGAAAATGTACAAGAAGAATTTCATAAAACTATCAGCAAAGATACGGTGAGAAGGACGTTAAAAAAAGCTATCTATCACAGTCGCGTTGCACGAAAAAAGCCATTTGTGTCAGAGGTCAATCGTCAGAAGCGGATCGCCTTTGCAAAAGAACTCTTAGACAAGCCCATTGAATTCTGGGAGAAAGTTCTCTTTACAGATGAGAGCAAATTTTGCATTTTCGGCATTAAGGGTAAACAACTTGTATGGAGAAAACCTAATACTGCCCTTAATCTCGAAAATTTGAAAGCGACTGTAAAACACGGAGGTGGTGGAGTTATGGTTTGGGGGTGTATGTGCACCAAAGGGGTGGGAAGGTTGGTTTTCATAACATCGACAATGGACCATAAAATGTATATAGACATTTTAAAAGAAAATTTGAAGCCTAGCATCGAAAACTTGGGCTTGGGGCTCGAATACTTTTTTCAACAAGATAATGACCCCAAACATTGCGCTCACAACACTAAGCTTTGGCTACTATACAATACCCCAAAGCAACTTAAACACCTCCACAATCGCCGAACTTGAATCCCATCGAACACCTCTGGGATTTACTGGAACGCAGGATTCGGCAACACAACATAACGTCGAAGGAAACGTTAAAAAATGTTATGATTGAGGAATGGGCCAAAATCAGTTCGGACGAAACGAAGAAATTAGTGCACTCCATGCCTAAACGTTTAAGGGAGGTCATTAAACGTAAAGGTTATCCGACCTCATATTAATATAGAAACAATGATCTCATTTATGAATTTTTTATAAATACTGTCCTGACTTGTACGCAGATTTTTGCATACCCGTTATTTGTAGAATTTTTAGTTTTGATTTTTTTCTGTAACTACTGTTTCTGTTTTGTTGAAGCATATTTTGTTAATAGAATTATATGTAGTTAATATACAAAATAAAAAAAAATCAAGTTTATCACATTAGATTATGACTCTTATTTTTTCAATTAAAGTATTACAAGTTTTTTGTACGCAGACTTCTGCTGCTGAGTGTAATAATTCAACCAACTTTGAAATCTTTTTAAAACATAACTCGTTAACAAGCAAAAAATAAAGAAACACGATTAAAAATCTTTCATAAAGCCGTCATCTGAATCAAAAATGTAGGCTTGCCACCTGTATGAATACGGTTTTTGTTACCAACTGTATGAATAAAACGCCCTCTAGCGTTCAGTAGTTAAGCTAAGTAACCAAGATGTTTTAGTATTGTTTCTATTTTCCTAAGTGAAATAAATCAGCAACAATATTTGAAATTTGTACTCTGTTTCTTGAGTAGTTCGTGATGTTCTAATTTTTTGGTGGGTGTACGAATACGGTTTTTACATACTGTATGTCTCAATTGGAATGCCTTATCCAGTTCAATATAGTTTTTGAAACAAATTTCTTAAAAGTGATTTAACACTGTTGGTCCTCTCACAGAAACTGGAAATTCAACTTCACAAAAAAAATTTGCCGCCTACAAATGGATATTTTACAGACAAAAGTCTACAAGCATTCGAGATAATTCTTGGACATATTGATAGTTTTCTACAAGATATATTGAAATATATGGAACTTATTTTACAATTTCATAGAAAAGTGTAAAAGGGGCGAATAGTAAATTTGAATTTTTATGAATGGGGACACATCAGTCACACTGCCATCTAGGCATCGCGACCACTAACTAAATTCTTTGGATAACTATGTATATCTATAAACAAGGATATGAGTGTTTATTAAAACTGTACTTACCACTAAAAAGAATCCAAGACACGCAAATTGTCTAGTCCGTTTCAAATCTATTTCATTAAAAGATCTTTTGTATACAACAGTTTGTGCTATGATATCCCCTGCACTCATTAAAATCGCAGTTTGAATTGCTGGTCTAAGAAATGGCGTGAGCTTACTTAAAGTGGACATGATATATTCTCGTTATGATAATCAACGTCGCAAAAACTTGATTCAATTATTGGTCACCGGTTTATGTAGTTAGGATCAATGTTAAACTTATAAATTCGAAATTTGTTGACGTAAATTAAAATGTTGTTAAACACGCGGAATTTTGTTACTGTTGACAGAAGTCAAAATAATTGTGAAGTTAGTTATTACTTTTGAAAATAATAATAATGATAAAGGTACTTTTAAAATATTATTTTTGTTATAATTACTAATTATAATATCTAATTATTACTAAAAATGAAACATTATTTAACGCAAAATTGATTAAAAAAAGAAAAAAGGAAGATGAGTTAAGTGTCCCAAAACAATCGTGAAGTTAGTTGATTATTAAATGTGAGGTTAGGATCAACACGCATGTAAGTTATAAAATTATTATACAATAATATCTAAATTTTCCATAACAACCGTATATGATGTTATAAAAATTCAGAATATATCAATTCACTCATATCATCAAGTTAAATGTCACATAGTCCTGTGAAATTATCGTCCAAATTCTAAAATAAAAGTATGCAAGTTACTTGAAGCTAAAAAAAGATGTTTTCGGTTTTATTTCGTACAGTGGCCCGAACGGTACGAAACTCTGGAAATAAGTTACCGAATTTAAGAAGACTCCCAAATTACCACATAGTTCTATTAGGTGCGGCCACTGTTACCCTTGCCAATAACAATAATAGTAGTAGTAAAGACAAGACAAAATGCCATAAAGAATCTACACCCATCCCAAAAGACGTTAAAAGCGCCTGTAATAAAAATGATGAGTCTCTGAAGGAGTTAATGCGTGTTTTATCTGAATGCATAAAAGAAATTAGTAAAGAGTATCAAGCCAATATTAAAAAGCAAATAGAAATTATCAATGATTGTACTAAGGTGGGTCCAATTGGTGAACATTGGGATCAACTCACTCATTATAGAGTTGTTGCTAATGAACTTCGACAGGAACTCACTAAATATGAAATTTTAGTGCAAAAAGTTGGTCAAATGGCTTACAACCAGGCAGTGACTTCTTTATTATCAGGGGTTGAAAACGCCATGGATCTTCTAGATGTAGATTTCAATTATTTAGAGAAAACTGTTACTCAGTTATCTAGAGATAATTATCAATGGGAGACTAAATTATTGTATGCAAATAGGGATAGTATTTTACATAATAAATGATACAAAAATATTAAACAATGTATAACAGATAGTAACTATTAAAAAATTTCATCACTTATTTTTATTTTTTATTATTCTGTATTTTCTTTTTTAATAGAATGAGTACCCAAAAAGGCAACAACACACGTTCAAGACCGCAAAAACATCAAAATAAAACGTCTTTTAAGAATTCCCTTCACGATACAAGTCATCGAACGAAATTCATCAACAACATTCAAGTTAGTGATGTTTGTATGAGATGTAAAGATGTAATCGAATGGAAAATTAAATACAAAAAATACAAACCACTCACGCAACCCAAGAAATGCGTCAAATGCGACCAAAGAACCGTTAGAAAAGCGTATCACGTAATGTGTAGGGATTGTGGAAAAAAATTGGGCGTTTGCACAAAATGTTGTCAATCTAAAGAAATTATTCCTGCCCCTCCAGATCAGGAGGAACAATTAAAATTGGATAAAGAACTTCAAGCTCTTTTGCAATCATTATCAGAAAGAAAACGACGCACTTTTTTGAGATATATGAATAAAAAAGAAAAAGATTCGGGGGGAACTATTGAAGAGAAAAAGGATGATTTAGTTAAGAAATTAAATGAGTTAAATGTTAAGGATGATTCTGAATTTGGCGATTTTGATGATGACTATAATGAGGAAGATGATGTTAGCGATTAATTAATTATTAAAAATAAAATTTGTTATGTAAAAATTTGGATTTATTTTATTTTGTTCCTGTCAATGTCAAATATGTCACAACATAACCTAAAATGTTTTCTTTAAAAAATAAGCAATTTTTTGAAGGAATAAAACAAAATTTTGTTATGTATATAGTATTATTTTAATAAGATTAAATTCTCGAATAAATTATATTTTTACATAATAAAATTCCATAAAATAATTTAAAAGAATAACATATACGGAGTGAAGTTAGTTACGTTTATTTAAACGTCAAAACTTGCTGCTATTTCTAACCCTGGTTTCTATAGATTTTTTCATTTCTAAAGATATTTGTTAACTAAATTCGTTTAAAAAATGAGTAATCAAAAAGATGATATGGCCATGGAAGTAGAGCCGACACCGGAAACGTCAAAAAACGTAAGAATGGATGTTTCTGAGCCGGAAAAAAATGTTATGGCCCCCGGAACAACGGGGTCTGTAACTTGTTCCCTTCACCCTTTGGTTATTATGAATGTTTCTGAGCATTGGACCCGCGAAAGAGCACAAAACGCTTCCGTACAAAGAGGTAAACAAATTAAATTGTTTTTTCAAATTCTAACCTAAAAATTTTTTAGTTATTGGTGCGCTTATTGGGAAACAAAAAGGAAGAAATATCGAAATTATGAATTCATTTGAATTGGTTTTTAGTGTTATTGGTGAAGACGTTGTCATAGACAGGGATTATTATAATATGAAGGAGGAACAATGTATAATTTTGAGTTGAAATTTACTTATTTGTATTTATTTGTTTTGATTTTTAGTTAAACAAGTTTTTAGTGAAATGGATTTTATAGGATGGTATACAACTGGAGATTCTGTTAGCTCAACTGATATTAAAATTCATAAACAGATATGTGAAATTAACGAATCACCTGTTTTACTTAAACTAAACCCCTTCGATAAAAATATTGACGTAAGATAAAACAGAAATTAATTCTTTTAATAATTAAATCAATATTTTAGCATTTACCTGTTAGTTTATACGAGTCAGTTATAGATTTGATAAATGGGGAGGCAACTATGTTATTTGTTTCACTTACTTACACATTAGCAACAGAAGAAGCTGAAAGAATTGGGGTTGATCATGTTGCTAGAATGTCATCAACTGATGCTGGAGAAAGCTCTTTAGTCGCCGAACACTTAACAGCACAACATAGCGCTATAAAAATGTTGTATTCTAGAGTACGTTTGGTTTTGGAATATATGAAGGCGGTTCAAAAGAAAGAATTTCCACCCAATCATGATATTTTAAGGGAAGCTTATTCTTTATGTCATCGTTTACCTGTTGTTCAAAGTCCAAGATTTAGACAAGATTTTTATAATGTACGTAGTTTGTTTAGGCATTGTTTCACTAACGTTTAATGTTGGAAATACTTGGTGTCTTGATAAGGGTATGGAGGAGTTGTATCTAAATAATGATAAGGCCTGTTAGCTATTACATAGATATACGTCGAAATAGCTGGTATTTTAAGTAGTGTTCTAGCTACTTAAAATACTAAATTAGCTAAATTTCAATTTCCGCCAGTTTCGACTTAAATTAGGGATTTCGGCGAATAGAGGTCGATCTGTTTGAACCAAAACTTCAGTGGTTTGCCGATATGTACTAATATTGGGATTCCAGACCATACCCTATTTTGCGATAAATTGTATTAAAATACCTCTTTGCCACCAACCAGTCTTTCTAGTGAACAGTGGTTAATTATTCATTGCAGTTATTCATATAGTCATACACAGGGGTCTCTGAAATGCGTGTATAACGGAATACCACAGATTCCTTGGTTCAAAATAGGCCGATTTAAGTTAACTTATCTATATCCAAAGTTGCTTCGTTTCGCCGCTAGACGACTCAAAGTTAGCAAAAAAAATTCGTTTATTGAACTAAAATTAGAATTAACACTAGAAACTTTCGGGCTTTGCCGTGCATTTTTTGAAAAAATATTTGACGTTTCGGATGCCATGTTACCTTTTTCAGAAACTGGTTTGAAGTGACAAAATCGGAAATTGTAAAACAATATATAGGTCGAAAAACTAATTAATAATTAATTTTATATTAATTACAAGCTAATTACTAACTAATTACTGCGTCGCGTCCGGTTTGGGAGTAGTATTCGTATTCACCACCATCTTCCATGTTCTGCTGAGTTCCCAGCCATCTTTTCTGTTGACGTTGTTTTTATGTCGGTGGATTTCTATGTCCTCTCTTGTCAGCCATTGATGATATTTATTAGTCCTAGCCAGAACCTTTGTTTTGTCGAAGTTTATTCTGTGACCTTCTGAGTGGCAATGTTCCGCAACCGCCGACTGTTGAATCTTCCTCAGCCTCACATCCCTCTCGTGTTCCTTGATACGGCATTCAATGTTTCGTCCGGTTTGGCTAACGTAAAACTTCCCACAACTGCATGATAGCCGATAAACACCAGCTCCTTTTAAAAGAGGTTGCTTGTCCTTGGCTATCGGGAGTGTATTCGGAATTTTGGTGACCGTTCCGTATCGCACCACGATGTCGTTTTTCTTTAGATGCCTTGCAATTCGTTCCGTTACACCGGAAACGTAAGGAAGACAGATGAATCCAGCTGCTTTGTGGCTCGGTTGATGTCCTTTAAACTATATCAATTTTTCTGTAGTACGTTCCGTAGAAACCGTACCTCCTTCTTTAGGTTGTCTCCTTTACATATTCTTGCTGCTCTCTGGAACAGAGTACGAATGACGGACCTCTTTTGTTGGGGATGATGGTGTGATGTTGATTAATACCTATTAGTGTGGGTTTTCTTTCGATACACCCCCAGTTCCATGTCATCATTTGTTGTTCTGGTGACCAATACATCTAAGAAAGGCAGCTGGTTAGCGGACTCCGTTTCCCTGGTAAATTTGATCATGGGATGTTGAGCATTTAGATGACCTAGAAATTCAAAGAGGCGTTCTCTACCATGTTGCCATACAACAAACGTGTCGCCATAGCATCGGTTTCCCCTCAAACTGTTCGTAAAACTCTCCTTTCTATTCCTCTAAATGTGGCACATATTCTGGCAATCCTTCCGGAATGAATTTTTGGCGAAACCCTCTACCGCATCCTTAATTGGTACCTTAGTAAAAAGAGATTCTACATCGAAACTAACCAAAATATCCTCAGCATCTAACTTTACATTTTTCACCGATTCTACGAAATGTGTCGAGTCTCTAACAGGGCAGAGTGATTCATTAACGTGTTCTCGAGTTATAATGCATAAACGATTTTTTTTACTAGCTTTGAAGTCCTTTGGCGGCGAAACGACGCAACTTTGGATATAGATAAGTTAACTTACATCGGCCTATTCTGAGCCAAGGAATCTGTGGTATTCCGTTGTACGCGCATTTCAGAGATATCCTCTATAGTTATTAATAATTGCTATTTAAAATCCGTTTCAAAATTTTTTTTATAAGTTTGTGTGCCCCGACGGGAGCTGTTTGCATGTTCGGATATATTTACTGGAATTTTTGTCTAAATATCTTGAAACATTTGAGTTAGATGTACGTCTCTTAAGACGGAACCGAACCCAACTCAACCTAGCTTTAAAACTAATACTAGACATAGAACAAGAAACTTATGGTTTAACCGTCTTAAGAGACGTACAGCTAAACCCTACTGTTTCTAGTTCTACATTTAGTGTTAGTTCTGAAGCTAGGTTGTAGGCCTAGTATTAGTTATACTTTTAGTTCTAGAAGAATTCAAAACAATCTAGAGCTAAACAAAAAATAAATCTAGATCTATCACTAGACCTAGAACCAGCAAGTTTCGGTTTAGCCTTGCGTCGGAAATGTGTTAACGTGAATTTGAAAATTTTTAGTCCCACAGTTCTTTTTTTATAGCGAGTTAAATATAGAAAAACAACAGATTTTTGAGATTGCCTTACGTTGCTTTATGAATTTTTTTATCACAAAGAATAAGCCGAAAAAGTTCGGTACAGTAATCCCTCGAACTGCGCGATTTCTAAGTGTGAGGTATCGATATTGCACGGTTAGGTAATCATGGACCTGACTCAATGGATTGCGCGGTAAATATTTTGATATGTACGGTTTTTTAAATACTTAAAAATCATAAATTATGTAAGTACCAACATTATTTGCACAAAAGCGCGACTAATTTTTAAGCGTTTGCGAGAAGAGGAGGTTGATCCTAGGGGCGATTATGTTTTCCTCGTTAGTAAGTGATGGCTGCTTCTACGTTTCCATACACCCTTAAACAAATTATTACAAATGGTGAGGGAGATTTCAGGTGTAAACCTCCTGCAATATACAATGCGGAAAATCCGCGTACTTTTAAAGGAATTACAACAAATAATATACCTGTGCACTGGAAATCTAACAGAGAGGGTTGATTACGGCTAATGCATTTGAAAATAAAATTTTGAAGGTTAAATTTTTTTTTGTGACACACGACTTTAATAATCTGGCCTATGGATCAAGGTATTATAGCCGCTTTTAAAATATCCTACCTTCAATGTTATCAATGACATCCACAATATCCTGAGTGGTTCTCATAACGAATTTAAGCATGCGCCATGTCTTCGTGACCATCATATACGCCCAAATCTTTAATGGTACATACTCTGGGATAGTTACGCCACCAATTTGTACCCATATCACTTTCCTTGTAAATGAGATAACATTACATTTTTCAGGATTAAGCGTAATAAAGTTTAAGCTGCAGTAACGGTGAATGCAGATATATCGCGCTGTAACTTAGAGCAATCCAGAGGTGAGGATACCTTAACAAATAATTTTAGGTCGCCTATGTACATGAAACACTATGCACTTTGAAACAAAGATGTCATTAATGTAAATATTAAATAGAAAGGGACCCAAATGGCTCATTACGTTGGGAAAATGACCACGGTTTGAGACTCTCATAGTTCTTTTATTCATATAGGAGGCAAACCATCGAATCAAGTATTCATCTATACCGAACTGTCTACGTACACATAAACAAAGGTTTATGATCCACCTGGTCGAAAGCCTTACTGAAATCCGCGTAAATAGAATCAACAAAAAATCAATTGATTTCAATATGTAGTGCGTACATTTCAGTAAGTTACTCTCGACCGAGCGCCCCTCAGAAAAGCCATGCTGCATACTATCTAATCTACTTTTTACAAAAAAACTACGATCTTTGGACTTAAAAATAGAAATTTGATTAGTCTCCTTCCAAATGCGTGGGAAAATCCTACATTGAATCGACCGCTTGTATATAAAAGTTAAAGCAAGTGACTATGATTCCGAACATTTGCTAATTATAATAGCTGGAATACGATCCCTTAGACGTATCGATACCTTTCAACGTCTCCTCAACCGCTGAACGCTCAAAGTGCGTTACATAGACATCGTCACTATCAAAATTATTGTTGAAAATAATTAAGAGATTCAAAATCAGCCTTACGATAGTTGTAAGAAACCGAGGTTCTGGAGTTGGGGTTAGGTAACAAGGCGACCGCACAGGAAAACACAATTGTTATGTGTGCAATATCTTCACGAATCATATAAGATTAATTGACAATTACCAGGTCCAAAATATTATCAAATGCATTGACGTGATGATTGAATTGAGACAGACCACATAGAGACAGAGCATCAAGAAAGTTTATGGATCGAGCACTTCCATTAAATCGTGAAGCGGCACAATGATGTACATTGGGATCTACGGCCCATTTTATCTCTGGTAGGTTGAAGTCTCCACACACCAGGAATCTACCGTCCGGATACTTCTGAATAATTGCGGAAAGCTTATCACTAAAGGAATACAATACTGAATTATCTGAAGGCGGGATATATATACAACAAATACGCAACAACGATCCGGTTCCACGGATTGCTATACTTACTGCATCAACTTCGACAAACCAACGACATGAGCTATCACAGAAAACGCGGAAGTAATGGCGGTCAGAAAACTACCATCCGAAATACTACAGTGTGCGTCATTAGACCTATCATACCGAAAGACATTGTTGGAATTAGGAGAAACCTTCGCCAATTTTATGCCAGGATGCAACCAAGTCTCCGTTAGGCAGATAATGTCATAGTCAGAATTTAATGAATTATTGAATAAAGTACTGAATTTAGTTCTGAGACCGCGTTCATATTCAGAAGGTAAATTGTTATAGACGCCGTTAAGTCTTATAAAATACAGAAGAAATTTATATGCCTGAAGACTGAATTATATCTTGTCAACATCAGCGCCATTTTGAATGGGTATCAGTCGCGAACCGTCATTTTTTCTTGCGAATATTTGGCAATTTTTAGTCCACACATATTTGTAGGCTTTTTCTTTTGCGGTGTTTCTGGCCTTAGCAAACAGCACCTTGTTTAGTGCTAGATGATAAAACACCGATCCCCAATATCTTGGATAGTGAGGCCCGGAGGTTATTCAACCTTTGCTGATTTTCTCGCTATTTTAGATGCAGCGAAAACTGTCGCGTTTCAGCTAGTTACAAAACCAGACAATAATTGGCTACGGAACGCTCCGCCTGCCTTCCGATTCACGAGCACCAGGTCTATGCGGTATGTGATGAACAGCATCGACATCAGCAGCCATGATCCGAATATCCAAAGAGCCACCTACAGCGGTAATGACCGAAATCAGGTTCTTGCCGTCCTTTTCAGGTACTCCCTGAATTTCAATATTGTTCTGGTGGGAGTATTGCTTAAGATCCGCCACTAGCCCCGACAAGTCTTGAACCCTCTTCCTTAAAGGCGCATTCTCGACACTTAACACGTCAATAATCTTGCGCTGCACCTGAAAGAACTACATTGTCTCCTCTAGGTCTGAGACACTTTGGCTACGAAACTGGACCGAGTTCACCAAGTCATCATAGCTGTTATACATCGTCTGCAGTTACGATATTTATTCATTTGGGTTGCAAATAGGAATTACCCAACAAAGCAACCACTAGCATAACAAAATAACGAGGAGTTCTTAACAGCAACTAAAATAAAATAAACTCAAAGATATTAACATAAAGTTGAAATATCTGTTAATTAACTAGTTCACGATACAGTCAAATCCCGCGGAAACCGCCTAAAAAAGGCAAGAGATGCATTGAGAATATCAAATAGCAGATGCAATTCCACGCAGTGAGAGTCATGCTTGTTCATAAACCGAATAAGTGACTATTAGTGGAAGATCTATTTATGCGGAATGGTAATTGTCCACGTGTTTAATATGGCGGAGCGTAAAAATTCAATTCACCAACCAGGCCAAGGCAATCAATGAGATTGTTAATCAGTTTATATAAAAATATTAAGTCGGACGTCTGCCTCCTTTAACGCAGTCTCGGGAACCGTTGAACATACTCACAATAAAGCAGATAAGTTTTATGTGCTAAATATTGCAAGAATCGACAATGGAGCGATTCAACGCGACTGATATGCACCGCATACTGAGAATTCTTAGGGAAGGACTTACGCTTCCACGCCGTTGAAGCGTAAGTCAGAATACTGCTGACAAATGAAAAGTAAATAGTTTTCATTGTTGTAATAGATTTATTGTTGTTGATATGTATGGCAATCTCAAAAATCGGGTAATTTTTAATGCTGAATTCGCCATAAAAAAGAGCTGAGAAGCCAATAATTTTCAAATTCATGTTTTCTAAACAGAAGGCACTCTTGGATACATGGGCGCCTAACATATACTCCTAGTTAATTTCAAAATAACTTCCATCTATTTCTATTATCCATTTGCTCCATATCCTTATCAAGACAACTGGTATGTTAATCAAAATATGTTGCTTAACTAATTCTGCTTTATCAAATAATTTTTTATATATGATTTTCTTTCAGCAATGTAACGATGTTGGTTTAATGACATATTTGGGAACATTAACAAAAGGATGTAATGATTTGAACCAATTTGTGAATAAATTTAATATTCTTTACGATCGACAAGGAATGGGAAGAAGAATGAGAGGGATCTTCTTTTAACTCATAAGAAATTTTTGTATTTAAATGCTTTCAATGAAGATTTTTAGCTTTAGATCTTATTTCTATTTAATTTTTCCCTCGAAATAAAAACTACATTCCAACTTTAAAGTATATTTCAAAAAGTAACAATTTGGCATTCATACAGACCGTATACGTTGTTTTTTTTGTATGTATGTACACATCATCTAAAAATACGATGTATATAAATTACGCTAAATTACGCTTCTTTCTAATATTGTGTTTATAATTCGGGATGTGTCATAATTTTAAATCAAATTCTAAGGTTTATAATAAATTTACTATAAATTTTAGAATTTGACGATACCGATTAGTTCTTCAAAAAGTGTGGCGGCGTCATTTTTTCCATGTAAAACTTGGGAAGAGTACCTCAATGTAGCTTGAGCGAGATCTTTAACCGTCCATTTTCTGTCTCTTACCAATCGATAAATTGTATCTAAAGAAGCCAATTCTGTATGACCAGATGTATAATAAATCAACGATGGAACTCCAGCTACGCTTGCCGCTAACCATTGAATAATCACTTTTAATTGAACTTCTCCTTTTTTTGATGATCCACAACCCCAATTTCCTGTTGATATGGGTTTTAAACCATTTGATGATTTTTGAGCAATTTGTGATAACTATTAACAAAGAAAAAATAATGAGTCAAATATGTGGTATTTTTTTGAAACATAATTGATATATAGTGATACAAGATTAGTATTTTTATATTTTATTGATTAATTTAGTGACACGATATGTGTTAATATGATTAGTTTGAAAAATAACACAAAAAATGGGATTTGGTCACAACTTTTACCTGAACGTTCGCCTCTTGAGATATCGATACTTTAACACAGATATCTTCAAGCGTCTGAACGACCTGCGTTATGTAACTCATAGCCCATTTTTTCCGTTTTGTTTTCGCTTTTAACTTAGGCAGGCTAGTTTTTGTTACTTCTACTTTATCTACGGGGCACAGCAGGCGTTCAGCTTTTTCTTTCTATCAGAAAACATTTACTTTGACACACACTAACAAGAAATGATTGGATATTTTTTATATAGTTTTAATTTTTTGATGTAATATTTAAAAGGAATGTGTTTTTTTTAAATGATTATAATACTTACTAGCTGAGCTGCTAGTCGATGTTTTTGTCTCGCTAATTCCAAACTGAGCGATTTGGCGTTTAAGATAAGTTTATTTTTCTTTGTACTGAAATCTGTTGATATGAGCCCAAGACTTTCACAACCGTCGGGAAAAGGCACGCCGGCGAACGATTCGCTTAATGTACGTTTTAAAAGTGAACCGGCAAATTGTACAACCGCTAAATCCCTTCCTTCTAATTCTTTTTTCGTTCCTTTATCAGTTTCGATTATTGGATCTTCTAACCATTTTGAAAATTGTTCATAAACTTCTTCTAATTCCGAACTGTAACATATTTTTTCATTAAGAGTCATTTTTTAATGTATACGATTGATGATTTAGAACAAACAGTGATGTATCCAGGGTGTACGGACAGACTGTTTAATTTTTTTAGTTAAGTAACACAATTAAAATTTTGTATATTTTATAACCTTGAATTTTGTTTCCTAAAATCTCACTATGAAATAAGAAGTAATTTAGAGCAAATTGGTTAGTACTTGACGTACCAAAGGATGTCTCTAAATCTTTAAACCTTCGACTTATGATTTTTTAATTAGAACTCTGCAGACCTGACCTAATTATATACGTTGGGTCAAGCAATTTTAAAAAAATTATATCTCAAGAACTAATTGGAATATTGCAATAATAATAACGAGCAAAGCAGCTTTTATTTAATATTTAATATGCCATAGATTGTTTCCCGAAATTCTCAAATCTCCGAGTAATTTCCGTATGATGTTTTTAGTAAAACTCTGCATCGGTGTAGCTATATGTGTTAGGTAAATATGATGCAATTTTGAAAAAGTCGTATGTCGAATTGAAACTTGGTATTGATTCAAGAAGACCTGAAATGCTTCAAGAAAACTTGATATCGCTTCTAGAAGACCTGATCTACTTCCAGAGGATTTTATGGTGCTTTCAAAACTGCTGAAATGCTTTTAAAAGATTTGAAATGCTTCCAGGAGAGTTGATATTGCTGCCAGAAGATTTAACACTACTTCCAAAAGACTTGAAATACTTCCAGAAAACTTGAAATGCTTCTAAGGGACTTGATACTGCTTCCAGAAGACTTGAAATGCTTCCAAAAGACTTTAAATGCTTTTAGGAGACTTGATATTGCTTCCAGAAGACTTGAAATGTTTCTGCAGAACTTGAAATGCTGCTAGGAGATTTGATACTACTTCCAGAAGAGTTGAAATGCTTCCAAAAGACTTATAATGCTTCCAAGAAACTTCAAACATTTCCAAAAGACTTGAATTGCTTCCATAAAACTTGAAATGCATCTAGGAGATTTGATACTGCTTCCAGAAAACTTGATACCGCTTGATTGTTGATATTTTTTCCAGAAGACTTGATACTGGTTTTGAAATGCTAGAAATACTTCCAGAAGACTTGAAATTCTTTTAAAAGACTTTAAATGTCTTGAGGAAACTTGATATTACTGTCAGAATACTTGAAATGATTCCGCAAGACTTGATAGACTACTAAGAGACTTGATATTGATTCTAGGAGACTTGATGTTGCTTCCAAAAGACTTGAAATATTTTCAAAAGACTTTAAATGCTGGTGGAAGACTGGATGGTGCT
This sequence comes from Onthophagus sagittarius, assembly GCA_036711965.1. Lineage (NCBI taxonomy): Eukaryota > Metazoa > Arthropoda > Insecta > Coleoptera > Scarabaeidae > Onthophagus > Onthophagus sagittarius. Next base: position 42,177,014 of record JASERS010000004.1, read on the forward strand.
GCCAGAATACTTGGAATGCTTCCGCAAACCTTGAAATACTTCTAGAAGATTTGCTACTGCTTCCAGAACACTTGAAATGCTTCTAGAAGACTTGATATTGCTTACAGAAAAGTTGATATTTCTTCCAGAACTTGATACTGGTTTTAAAATACTGAAAATACTTCCAGAAGACTTGAAATGCTTCCAATAGACAAATTGTTTCCATTAAACTTGAAATGCTTCTAGGACACTTGATACTGCTTGCAAAAGACTTGAAATGTTTCCAACAGACTTTAAATGCTTTTAGGAGACTTGACATAGCTTCCAGAAGATTTAAAATGCTTCCGAAAGACTTGAAATGCTTCTAGGAGATTTAGTACTGCTTCTAGAAGACTTTAAGTGCTTCCAAAAAACTTACAACGCTTTCAAAAGGTTTGAAATGCTTCTAGGAGACTTAATACAGTTTCCAGAAGACTTTAAATGTTTTCAAAAGATTTTAAATGCTTGTGGGAGACTTGATATTGCTATCAGAATACTTGAAATGCTTCTAGGAGATTTGATGCTACTTCCAGAAGAATTGAAATGCTTCCTAAAGACTCAAAATGCTTCCAAAAGGCTTGAAATGCTTTTAGGAGACTTGATATTGCATCCAGAAGACTTCAAATGCTTCCAAAAGACTCAAAATGCTTCCAAAAGACTCCAAATGCTTCCAAAAGGCTTGAAATGCTTCTAGGAGACTTGATATTGCATCTAGAAGACTTCAAATGCTTCCAAAAGACTCAAAATGCTTCCAAAAGGCTTGAAATGCTTTTAGGAGACTAGATATTGCATCCAGAAGACTTGAAATGCTTCCAAAAGACTTGATATTGCTTCTAGAAGAGTTGATATTTCTCTCAGAAGAGTTGATATGGGTTTTAAAATACTATAAATACTTCCAGAAGGCTTAAACTTCTTCTAAAAGAGTACCAATACAAAATTGTTAATGGTTTCATCTGGATTGAATTTACCATTTTCAATTAAATTTAATGGACTCTTGAGCTTTTTCTTCTCAATTGCAAATATTGCATGTCAAGAAATTTTAAACAAGTTAAGAGAAACACTAATAATAATCAGAGTCAATTATGTAAGAGAATAACACGTCTAATACAACAAATCTCAGTTGATGTTCTTTCGAGTAGTGTGGAAAGTTTTAGACGTCACCTTTAAAATTGTTTAGATTTAAATGGTGTCCAATTTGAATATTTCTTGTAGTTTCTATATCTGCTACGTTTTTGTGATTAGTGTGATTAGTTCTCCAGTGAGAACTGCCTTTTTTGCCTTCCCCTCAGGCGGACTGTTTTATTTGCGTTAGTTTAGAGCATGTCTGTAACATTACCTTTAATTTTGATTCCCAAAATTTGGTTTTGCCCGCAATCAGTGAAAGGAGTATCACTAATTTTTTGAAATATGATATAGCAGCTGTGTTATTAGTGCGGTTAAGTTGAAATACTCCTAAGGTAGGTTACATGATTACTATCATTTATTTGTATATTGATTTGTTTGAAGATATATTTTCAATTTTAGCCAAAAATTGTTAACCATATAACGAAGAGATTGCCACCATAGTAAAAGGGATATATTAACGTTATGGAGGGATATTGATGAGTCGATAAGAATTGCTAATTGCCATTTTACAACCTCCATAATTATGGAATTGAAGTGGTTTGGCGTAAGCTAGCCCATGATGGAATAACTAATCATATTAATGAAGTTCTGGTGGTAGAGAGCTTAAGGAAATGATTAAATGTTAAACGAAAACTTTGCATATACTAGATGTCAGATACAATTAGACCAGAATCAACTATAATAGGTGATCCTACATTAATTAAAAAAGGTTAGTGCTATTATTTAATGTTTTTAAAACTTTTATGCCCGGTAGTAACGCACTTTTTTCTCATCCATTTTTGAACCCAACCCAACTCTAATATATCTACATGTTCGTTGGAATGTTGTTTGTGAAAATCACAGTACAGTAAAAACTCTATTATCCGTACGTGAACTATAAATCGTTTTTAATCAAAGATGCAATTTCATCACAGTGATAAATCCATGGAGTGGAGTGAAAGATATCACAATTAAAAAAGCATTCTATAATATATGATACTGGGAGCAGATAAGAGCATCGTCTATTTCAGATTAGGAAGAAGCATCCAAATCTGAACTAATTGCACTAGTACACAACAATTTTAAAATTTTGGATTCGATACTCATCGTAAAACGCTAATTAAATTGAAAAATAAAATATTTAAACTGATGTCAATTTAATTAGTATACAACGCCATTGAGTTCAAGGAAGCCGATGATATTGGCTTCTTAAGTATGACGATACACACCAGTCTCCAAAATTATCGCACCACCACATTATTCTTTAAGGAAGAAATGTGTTGATGGTTTCTGACAATTGTGTCAAAAATTTATGTTTTTCTTCTAATTTTGCACCACCCCGTGTAATTTATCAGAAGGAGCCGGTCCATTCCATTTATATTACATTAGAATGACAACCCTTCTCTACATTTTCGTTCAAGAATCATCTCGATATCGTTTTTATCAAGGAAGATACACAAATTTAAATGTAACGGATTTTTATTAACATTTTAAACATTATCTCAAAATGACCTAATAATGTGTATTTTCGCTTCTATTAAGAATTTCTTCTTCACAGCGACGAGGCATACTTAAAATCAAGCGTCGAATTTGATCTTGATCAATTGTATCACAAACTTCTCTTACCATCCTCTCAACGTCGTCCAAAACGATAAGTGGTGGGTGTCGGCCCCTTAACTGAAGATCAATATTATCCCATAAATTCTCTATTGGATTGAGATCAGGGCTACACGGTGGCCAATCCATGGTTTGTATACAACATGAGGTCTGGCTAAAAAACTATTTCCTGTGTAAGGAGCAAAGGGTACCACGTGTTCCGATAAAATGTCTGTTATATACTTTCACCTGTTAATGAACTTCTTCGCAAAGAAACAAAGTCTCTTCGTGCTGTAAGCGAAATTCCACCCCAAACCATTACAAATCCTCCATTAAATAAAGTTGTCGGTCGTATTACTCTTAAACGTGTATCTGAGCTGTATAAACAAAACCTTGATTCATCTGTGAACAGTATTTGTCAGTCATCAGCATTCCAGTCAAGATGTTTTCTAGCAAATTGCAATCTCCTTCTATGATGATTTGCGTTTAAATTTGGTATTCTGGCAGGAATCCTTGCATGCAAATCACCTTCCGCGCGACGCCTTTGTACAGTGTTAGCACTAATTCGAATATTATGGACATCTGCTACTTGTATCTGTAAATTTCTTCTCATTGCAACGAAACGATACCTTAAAGGACGAAGTCTAATAAAACGATCTTGCTGTAGTGTTGTGACTCTCCTTCTTCCTTGTCCAGGTCGTCTTGTATGATCATTTGTCTCTTGAAATCGTTGAACGGCACGTGATATTGTTGTATGAGAAACTTCTAACCTCAAGCCTATTTCACGATAACTTATTCCTTCATTGGCTAAAGTAACTGCCTCAACATACTCATCCCGGTTTAAATGTCTTAAAATAGGGTCCGTGTCAAATAAACACTTAATAACCAAAACAAGCAACTTGCTAAATGCGTAAATAAAATTGACAAGCACTTTTGTCAAACTGTTTGATATTTCATATCCTGCTTGTTTCATTGCAAGGACTACATTTCAACAAAATTAAGTCTAACTTAAAAAATGTGTATCTTCCTTGATAAAAGAGATATAAAGATGATTCTTAAACGAAAATATAGAGAAGGTTTGCTATTCTAACGTAATGTAATTGGAATGTAGCGATTCTTTCTGATAAATTCCACACGGTGTTCAAAATTAGAACAAAAACATAGATTTCTTTTTATACCCCGAGTATGAGTAAAACGTTGACAATTGTCAGAAACCATCAACACATTTCTTCCTTAAAAATCAACCTATACCGTGAAGAAAAAAACATCAAAATCCATCCGTTGACAAAAAAATACTTTTAAACTTAATGCATAATTTAGGTGGTGCGATAATTTTGGGGAGAAATGATCCGCGAAAAAAATTCTTCCAAAAATGAGAGTCAGGTCTCCACTCTCATTTTGACATTTTACACTTACGCAAAATACGCCGTATAATCGGGGTTCTACTGTAGCAATGTTTGTTCTAAATCACCGTATGTATATAAAGTTATTTAAATTATTTACCTATAATCTGTACTAAAACTATAATCTGATGATTTACTCGATTCTTTTCTAATAATATTAGATTGTTTCGTTTTAAATTTATCTATCCATTCTTTTTCTTGTTGAAGAGAATCATCTAAAAACATTTCGTTTAACGAATCTTCCCTGAGAATAAAACCTGTTGATCCAGCTCTTTTTATTCTAAAATAAAAAAAATTAAAATCACATACATTAACCAAAATTTAAAACAAATTACTTAATATCTTTATCTTTTACACCCGATCCACCAACTGTAATATCAAGAGCATAATTTGATGATGATTCCGTTGACATAGATGCAGCTGAAGATGATTCTCGATTTAAAGCTTCTTTTAGCCGTTGCGCGAATGTCGTCCGTTTTTCAGAAGTTTCCAAATCAAAACTATACCTTTTGTTAAATTCATCTTCTTCGCTGCCTTCGTCTAAGCTGGTTTTCGCGCTATGAAATTCTTCTTCGCTGGATTCAATACTAGAATGAGGACTCGTTTTATGTTCGGGTCCTCTTTTCACGGGAAGACATTCTCCGGAAGATCCCAAAACGATAAATCGTCCTCTACGATTATTAAGCATCCCTTCTTGTTGTTGATATCCTTTCGATAATCCGCCTTTTTCTTTTTCAATTTTTACTCTAAGCGTGTTTGATACGTTGTTATTGTCATTTAATGAGGATGTTGAATCACTTCGATGAGTACTACAAGAATCTTGGGTTATTATCGGTAATAGTTTATCTGAGTGAGATGATCCAATGGATTCTCCAATGGGAGATAATCTTCGATTTCGATGGCTTTGAGGTTGCGACGGTGGAATAATTGGTTCGCTATGTGGTTGCTTTTGTTGAAACGCTAAGAGGCATTTATTTAATTCCCTGAGGACGTTATCTTCTTCATATTGACCTAATGGAAGTTTAGAATAATCTTCAGCGTCAACACAACAAATTGTTTTCTAGAAGAAAATTAATTTTGATTTAGATATTTATTTTTTTTATTATTTACCTTCACGGGCGTCTCAATTGCTTCAAAACAAGCTTTATTTTTTGGATCTGATATGCGTGATATCTGCCGCGCTCCTTCTATTCGAATCATTTCGTTATCTTCTAAAGCTTCGACGTTTAATAATGTACATAAAATATCGGCGAATGTAAAAAATGTTGTACACTCCTAAAAACAAATTTATTATTATTTATATTAATTAATTAAGCCGCTAAGTTATTAACCTGAGAATTACCACTTCCTAAAGAATCCCCACCAATCTTTGAGCTTGCAAAGCAAATGTGAACCGTATCGAAATTATTTCTTTCTAATTTCCCTTCGTGTTTAATTAATAAAGGGCAAAGTGGAAGTATACATTCCAACCAATCTTCGATTGTTAACCATTCTTTACTAGACATTACCTGAAAGACAGAAATTGATGCTTTCAGCGACAAACAAAAATTTTCATTTTACTTGTCTTAATATTTGAAGGCTACCGATTTCTTCGTTATCGTTAATGTAATCGAAATAATGTAAAATACATTTTAATTTTGCTTTTTGGGAATTATTGCTTAAGTGTTTAAAAAAATCGCAGAAATTAAAGTTTTGGAGTGTGGGGTGACTTTTGTCGGTTCTTCTTGGAAACGTTGAAAAGAAAGCGTTCGCTAACAAAGCAGATACAAAATTATAATCTAATTCCATGCAATCGGCTGGAAAAGATAAAAAAATAATTATAATATACGAACATTTTAGTTTGTACTTACGTTGTTGTTGTAAACTAAAATGTAATCCGTTTTTAGGCCTTAAATTCTTGAGATTTAACGCATGTTTTACTATGCTCGGAAATGTTTTATTTAAAAAATTACTGCGTTCTTCACTTGATAAGTCATTGTCTAAAAAATTTAGTAAAGCTATAAATTGTTCCGGATCTGGAACGTCTTTATCTGGATCTAAACTAACACTGGAAAGAAAGACTTCTTTAATAATTTCGAAGATTTATATAAAATTATAATTTTTACTTGCATAGGTCATGGATCGCTTGCATCCCTTCTATTAATTCTATTGTATTTTTAGTGGTGGAAAGTCTTGTTAAAATATTTTGAATTGAATGCCACCATGGCATATCACTTGGTAACATCACCAGAGCCATTTTTTATTTTTGCATTTTGTCATTACTGAAAAGAAATTAATATAAAATTTTCAAACAAATTATTTTTAAACTTATTATTATTATATGATAGCAATGTTACTATTGTTTCTAAAAAGACAAGAAAGTTCTTTAATTGATAATAATCACTGAAAGAAGACAAGACACGAAACGAAATTGAATCTCTTTCTTTTTGGGGAAAAAGGGAATGAACGAATAATGTAACGGAAAGACTAAAGTTGCACTAATAGTTTGCAAGAAAAAAAAATATAGAACTTGTGGACGAAATCACTTGTAAGTTGTATTCCTGATTTATAAATGTCAAGGTCACAAGGAAAAACTTGGCGGTTAGTAGCTAAGCGGACTTAAATCTCTTTATAGATTTTGAAGCTACTTAAGGTAGTATAAGTAGTAAACTTTGTTTTGATAGTTGTAATGGGTACTTACCCATTACAACTATCAAGGTTTTAAGCACAACAAGGATAATGATTTACATCCCTCTACCAATTCAAAGTAAAAATTCATCATTGTTTTCATACATAGAACCTGCACATTCATACTTACTCTTTTCATTCTCAAAATCCTTATTCTCCTTCAACAATTGAAAAATTGTATCGAATACGACAAGAACCGATAGTCTGCGAAGTAATGCTTTTACCGCCATATATACAAAGAATTCCTAAGAATTGCCATACCAGAATCATAAGAGCTAACAATGACACATGGAAAGCTATCAGCAATAATGAGTGACTATATGTAAATCAGTCGGTGCTCAAACTTCACACGAATTTTATACTATAACTATAAAGTTAACTAATCATTCCTATTCTTATGTAAAAACTGAATTTTTCTCTTAATTGAAAATTTTTCAAGTACAATTTATGCTGTTTAGCTATAGAATCATAATATTAAGTTTTTCGTGATCGTTAAAGACAGAGTTTATTAACACTAGAACTAATGCTAAAACTAGAATTAACATTAGACTTAGAATTAAAAACATTTCGGTTTCTGCGAAGTAATGCTTTTACCGCCATATATAAAAGGAATTCCTAAGAATTGCCATACCAGAATCATAAGAGCTAACAATGAAACATGGAAAGCTATCAGCAATAATGAGTGACTATATGTAAATCAGTCGGTGCTCAAGCTTCACACGAATTTTATACTCTAACTATAAAAGTTAACTAATCATTCCTATTCTTATGTAAAAACTGAATTTTTCTCTTAATTGAAAATTTTTCAAGTACCATTTATGCTGTTTAGCTATAGAAATCATAATATTAAGTTTTTCGTGATCGTTAAAGACAGAGTTTATTAACACTAGAACTAATACTAAAACTAGAATTAACATTAGACTTAGAATTAGAAACATTTCGGTTTCGCCATCTTAAGAAACGTGTGGTTAACCCCATATATTTTTAGTTTTTGGTCTAGTGTTAGCTTTAGGGTTGGTATTAGCTCTACTTTTAGCTGTCATTCATTTTCGGATTATTATATACTTATATTGTACTGAAACTAAACCAAACTTTCTTGTTCTAGGCCTGGTGTTAGTTCTAGTTTTATTTCTTATTTAACTCTCTTTTAAATCCTTCTGGAATAGTGTAACCAATACTAGACCTACAACGCAGTTTCAAAACTAACACTAGACCTAGACTCACGTTGAACCAGTTTCTGAAGAAGGTTGGAACATGGCATCCGAAACGTCAAACATTTTTTCAAAAAACGCACGGCAAAACTCGAAAGTTTCTAGTTTTAGATCTACTGTTAGTCTTAGTGATAGTTCTAATTTTAGTCCAATATACTAGACCTAAAACTAGAAACATTAAGGTTTAGCCGTACGTCTCTTAACACATTATTGACCGGCAATTTTACTGAAAATTTATCTCATGTCACCGGCTATTGTTTCGTAATTGGATGTGGAAGTAAAACAATAAAAATAAACTTTAATAAATTTTATTTATTATTCAACTTTTAATAATTCTTTTTCGTATGATAGGCAGTATAACAATCACCTACGTGTAGTGGTACACAACAGCTTTTACAAATAAATCTAGTTTCGCTTCGTTTTCCCTTTGAAGAGCATACTCTACACGCTCTAGTCGGATTTGCTTTTCTGGCAGTGACTATTTTTTCTAACACGTGGTCTCTTACTTGTCCGGAAAGCCTGAAGGGTGTGTCTTTATAAGGAGCTGATTTAAAAATTCGAGGAGTGTCAGGTGCAATGCTACATTCTTTGAAATCCACACTTATCCATTCTCTAGCTACTTCCAGTAGAAATCTCTTGTATCTTGTTTTATTTTCTGGCAGATAGGTACAGTACAGTTTATAAGCATTAAACAAGGTGCAGTTTATTAGAAAAATTGCTAATTTTTTGTACCATTTTACAGTTTTTCGTAAAATATTGCTGTTTGCTAAGTACTGATCTGCACGATCTACCCCTTTCATATATTTATTGTATTGCAATATGCAAGTTGGTTTGATTGTATCGTCTATATATTTTTTTTTTCGATTTCCACTTGATTTCATGGAAGCATCATGAATAGTTGATATTATCCGTACTATTCTTTTATCCTTCCAAGCAATAAGGATAACAGGTCCCTTCCGTAAAAAAGTCATTTCTCCTCTGTGCAGACTTTTGCATTTTTCTATCAGGATCTTTGGTAAGCCACGGTTTTCCCGTATGGTACCACACACTAGGGTTTTTTTTCTGCGTAATATTTCGGCTGTAGATACACTGTTATAATAATTGTCTTGATATATATGATGCCACTGAGCAAGATACGGCTCCAACACAGACAATATTGTTTCTTGCAGCTTTTTGCCTTGCCCCGAATAGATCTCGAAGTTGCATATATACCCACTCTCACTTTCACAAAGCATTCTGATCAAAATTCCATATTTTGTTATCTTCGCTGAGTTGTATGTCCTAAAGCTGATGCGTCCTTTATATGGTACCATTGCTTCGTCTAGAGCTAACTCCTGCTTGGGTGTATATAGAGACTGAAATTTTGGAATAATATAATTCAAAAGTGGTCTAATTTTGTAAAGTCTGTCTTTGGGAGATGTATGTTGCGTATTATCATTTAAATGAAAAAATGTAAGAATTAAAAGCCATGTCTACGTTGTAGTAGTATCTATTATAGAATATGTTTGTGTCAAGACAGTTTATTCTTTATTATTTTAGTAGTTTATTTTATCAGTTTATTATTTTTATATAGCTTTTGAAGCTATATAAAAGCTTCAATCATAGAGAAAATATTACTGCAGCAGCATTTTATATCACAGTTTTCAAACGCAATGTGTACTCCAATGAAATATGCTTAAACTTTAATTTTTAAATAACTCTTTTATAAACACTTGTAGAGATTGAACTAAAATTAGAATTAACACTAGCACTAACATTAGAACTATCACTAGCACTAATACTATATCTAAAATTAGACATTTTCGGGTTTTGCCGTGCGTATTTTGAAAAAATGTTTAACGTTTCGGATGATATGTTGCAACATTCTTCAGAAACTGCTTCGAAGTCAACCAGTTGAACCTTTTGAGTGATAATTCTAGTATTAGTTCTAACTTTAGTTCAATGAACAAAATATATACAGGCTGATTCAAAAAAGCGCTGACTGACTTCTAGGGTAGATAATATATAACAATTAAGATGGGTTAATATACATACTTATGATAAATTGAAAAATAATTAAAAATACCAACGCTTGGTTATGATCAAAACTTTTTTAATGTGATTCGATCTACAGTAAGATCGTCTTGAGGCATGACTGTAATTAAATTAATAGATACATATTAATTGTGAAAACAACATTTTTAAAATCCAAAGGGAATGAATTAAAATTAAATAAAAAATTAATCTGGAAAAACCTTAACAAGAACAATGCATCCAAGTTGTTATCACATATTACATGTTATTACAGTTACGAATTTTGTAAACGTTTTTTCAAAAAAAATCGATTATAATTAATATAAATAAAATAAGAACAAAAGAGAAAAAATTAGCCTTAAAATGTTATTAAATTAACATGCGTGTGTAATTCAACTGAAAATTATTCTAACACGAAAAATTAAAATAATAAAAAATATTAAACTAAAAATTACTTTCTCTCTCTCTGCAATGCTGTGCAAACTAAACAAAAATAAAGAAAAATTGAAAACTGTAAACGACGAAAAGTGAAAAAATTTGTATTGAACGTGAATAATATGAGAATTACTTTAACACATCTGATTCTAATGAAGCCATGTTGTGAGAGAAAGATTGTAAGTAAGAGTCAATCTCCTTTATTTTCACTAATTATATCTATTAATTTAATTCGTGCCTGAAGACGATTTTACTCTAAATCGAAACATATGTAGCATCGAATCATATAAGAAAATTTTTCATCATAATCGAACCTTGCTATTATTAATCATTTTTCAATTTAATATATGCCCCTTCTTTATGCCTCTTTCAATTTATGAGTCCGCAAATGCCTCTTTTAAGAAATACAGGGAGTCAAAGTTTGCTAAAAATTAATTATACTTATATAAATAAAAGAATCCTTTTATAAAAATATTCTGAACGCCACTGCTAATTTTGTAAAACGGGCAGAATTTTTGGGTAAAGTGTATTTAATTATCTCTCAATTCTTTATCTTTTTCAATGTTTGATTAAAAAAACCTTTTTGAGTAATTTATGATTTTCCAAGCTGCTGTATAACCACTCTAGTCTTAATGGGTATTCCTGTGTTTAAATGATGTTTAAATTTATAGAAATTTAATGAACAAATTTTCTTCGAACTGCTTTTCTCTTAAATATTTGATAAATAATTGATCACTTTACACAAAACTACTGCTCGTTTTACAAAATTAGCAGTGGCGTAGAAAAAGACTTAAAAAAAGGCTTTTTTGTAACAGATAATGTTTAATTTTAAAGAAACATTGACGCCATATACTTCGTTCAGGAGGCATTTGCGACCATTTATATTAAGACACCTTAGACTTGCTCTAGAAGTCTGTCAGCGGATTTCTGCATCACCCTGTTTAAAAGAATTACAATGTTCATTTATAGCAGTATTGTGAATAACATTTTACTCTTTTAGCAAGATACTGTAGAATGTTTTGTTTTATAAGTTGCGCGGTTATATAAAATCTTAATGGTGACCATTATACAATATGTACAGAATTCTTATGTATCTATTTTATAACTTTGTTCTATAAACGTTAATACATAAACATTACATTTTACATAACTGTATAATAAATTAACAAAAGAGAAAAAAATTATAATCGTGATTATATGGGCCTTATTCATTATTTTTGGAGTTAATGTAGACATATTTTAGAATCAAAGTAAATGAAAAAGTAATCTTATTAAAAAATGATTAGAGTACTTAATGGCATAAATTCATAAACACGTAATAAGGAGTTCAATTCAAGATTGAGCAGATAGAAATAATTTTGAAAAACTTTGATTGACGAATGGGTTCAGAACTACGAAACTCTTGAATTAAAACAGGTCTAATAGTCCATACAATGTTGTATTGGAAAATGAAGGACATTAATGAATCACGAAATGCCACAACGCATGTGAGAGATTGAGTATGGGAGATTTGGAAAAGGTGCATGAAGATATAGGTGACATTCTTAGAAAATCTCATACTTACACTAACAAGATATTAACAAGAGATTATGTATTATTTGTAGACTTAATTTAAACATGTTTGTAATCAAAGCTAGTGAAGGATATAATTATAAAAACGTTGCTGAAAAACGACTAGAATGCTTAGTGGTATAAGTCTATAAACTAATAATGAGGAATACAATACCAGACAGAAAATCGAAATTCAAGATCTAGGAGATGAAAATAAACTTGAGAAACTTTGAATAACTAATCTAGCAGAATACTAGTCCATAAAATATGGGAAATTAAGGATATTAATGAACCACGAAATCTAGCAAAAAATGCACGAAGACAAGAATGAAGAGAATTGTAGAAAGGACTCTACAGGGAGTGAAAACTTTAAGAAGAAACTTTATACAATTAAGGCTTATACAGTATATGATTAATTTGTATCCGTTTAAAGCAATTGTGTATATGACAAACCTAGAAGTATGATTAAGATTAGATTAAGTAGCACTTCCGGTTAAAATTTTATTGAACGAATTATTAAAATGAAATAATTTTATTTTAATCTCACCATACACTAAATTTTGTCACCGCAACTAATTGAGTTTTTGAGTCACAGATATAATGTTAAAAATAGTTAAAATATCAGGGACATCTAAACGTATACATCCATCAAAATCTTCAAAATAAATGTTTGGACGATTACCGGAAATAAAATATGGCCACTTTGATGTTAATATGACATTTAACACCCAAAGAAACAATCTTTTCAGAAATATTCAAACAAATAATAAATCTTGTAAATTATTTTGAATGATAATCTTCTTTCAACGAGGAAGTAATAGCTTGGCATAACATCTTGATAGTTATTTTGGATTTATAATCAGAATTGCTTACTTGCACCAACTTATTTAAGTGTATCAAAGCGAGGTTAAGTGTGAGGGTAAATATTCAAAAATTCATTTTCCTCGTGCATCTTTACACAGTTTCAAATCATTTATTATATAAATATTTTTGATTAAGAAACGTTATCAAAGCAAACTTTGGGTTGTTATTTATTTGTATAATGTTCTACAATATTAAACGAAAACGTCTAAAGACTTGATATTTATTAATTTGGATTTAAAAAGATGATATTTCACGAAAAATCGTTTATTTAAAACGCTTTTCTTAATTCGTATAATTTGATATTCATACAAGTGGTCCACGCGATCTCACGACGCAAAATCCAACTGAAACGGTAGGCGTTGCTCTTATCGATTGCATCTCGCTCACCGAATCAAAAAAATCTACCTCTTTTGCTAGTTCAAATCGTTTTCTTGATGAAAGAAAAAATCGTTAACTTACCCTTGTTTAAATTTGGGATTAAAAAAATATTTAGCACAATTTTTTTCACTAGTTCTCGAACAAACACGGCTCTTCCACTAAATATATAACGTGGTTTATTTTTGGATGTACAATCGGCGATGCCGGCACTATATCCACAACGCAACACCGGATGTATTTTTATTTCGCGTTTTAGCCGCTGATTTGTACGTGTCCATTGTGTGTTGTTTCACTCTTCGGTTTCCTTTTTACTACTACTACTAGCTGGTGGTAGTACGGCAAAATTTGTTGACTGAGGGATCGTCGCAGGCGCTCTCTCCTTTCCCCGTTTTTCTCTACAGGGAATGGGAGAGCTCCAGACGTTTGAGCTGACGCTATAAATATAGTGTAGAATGTCGAGCTCAGCATTCTTTGAGTGGTTGAAACTGCGCCCTGACTGGTTTTGTTATAAAAGGGTATAGAAAAGGTTTCATTTCGATGGTAATCCGAAGAGATTATAGATTATCGGCGAGCTTTTATCGATTTTCTGTATTATTTGATAATAACAAAAAACTTAAATGAAAATATAGTAAAATATCGATATAACTGATTAAATCCGTGAAAGATAGTGTCGGTTTTATGAAAACATTTTAGTTTGTGTTATAGATTGTTTGAATAAATAATTTTAATTTACATATATAAATTCGTTATACTTTTAGTTCATAAACGATGTACAGTAATCTAACGTTGAATAAGAATTAAAATTAGAACTAACACTAGATCTAGAAACTAGAATCATTCGGATTTAGCAATATGTCTCGAAAGACGGCTAAATCGGAATGATTCTTATTCTAAATCCTGTTTTGGATTCAATTAAAATATACAACAATCTAACACTACATAACAAGTAAAGCTAGAACTAACACTAGACCTAAAAGTAGAAAGATTCAGATTGAGGTCTTCAGACGCACGGCTCAACGATAAATATCAATATCATCATATCAATATCAAAATAAAATATCAAATATCCTCATTAACTACAAACACAAATTTGAAAAACTTAACCTAACGAAATATACAAAATAAAATGCAAAGACTGTGAGGCTGTTTATATCGGACAAACTGGAAGACATTTCGGTATAAGATACAAAGAACATTTAGGAAACCAAAAATCCGCAGTGTATAAACACTTAAATAAACACAACTATCATACCAACATGGTAATTTAACACTGTTACACCATTGCCCTAAATCAAAAAAAAAAATAGACTTGTTGGAGGAATTTTAAATCATAAAACATTTGAATAAGCCCGACAATATATTAATAATAAACGAAATCACCAACTTCGGACATACTCGTTTCTTCTCGAGTTTTATACAAAAAGAAATACCTTCCCACTTAACGATTTTTGACATTTTATATTTTTCCACGTATATTATTTTTTTTATAAATACAGAAAAAACGATTAAATGTTGTATTTTTGGTGATATGTATATTGTGTTTTTTATTCATTAATGTTAAGTAGAACTTTTTATATATAAAAAAAGAAATTTTATTGTACGTTCAATTTTATTTTTTAACATATGTAGCTGCATTTGACGACGAATAAGGTTATAATTCGAAACCGGTGGTGCTAAGAACAATAAAGAATTTTTATTACCTTCAAACACGACGTGTTTTCTATTTACTCAAATTTATATAAAAGGATTATGGAGAAATACATCTATTTTATAAAATTTATATTTATTATTATTTTTCTATTCATCGATATAATATATAAAGATTGTGTGTCACAATTATTTTCCGTTCAAAATAATCAATTCATTTTTTGTCTCTTTTTAACATTTTATTTGACATTAAATGTCATCAACTAATGGATAACAAAACGAAACTTGTTTCAATTGGCTCTATTTCCTTTTTAATGTTGAAACAAAATATTCTCATTTGATTAAAAACGAATCAAACATAATTACAACTTAAAATTTTTCTTCACCTGTTAAAGATACTGTACTATATCACATTGTTATCAATGGACATCTTCCATAATGTCGACCTCGATGTTTAGATTCTAATAAATTCAAAGTCGCCAAGTCAGAATTTGAAGAGATGGTAGCTTATGGTATTTGCCGCCCATCCTCATCTCATGTTGCTTCTGATCTTTATATGGTTCCAAAAGAGAGACACTTCTGATTGACGTCATTGTGGTGGCTATAAACAACACAATTTAATTACAATGCCAGATTACCCTCTTCAACATACTCAAGATTTTAATTTACAAATCCATGGATGTACCACTTTTATTTGGGCGCAAACTAAATATAACCAGATTGAACACATTTCGGCCTTTTTGAATTTGTACGACTGCCTTTTGGTCGTCGGAATGCAGCACAAACAATTCAAAGATTTCGTTTACATTTTATTTTCGTTTATATTGACGATATTTTAGTCGCTAGTAAAAATGACGATGATCATTTCGATCATCTTAAACAATTATTTGAGCGCCTGGTCCAATTTGGTATCAGTATTAAACCCTCAAAATGTGAATTCGGAATTACTCAAATTTATTTTTTTTGTGTCACACTATTACAAAGGCATTCTTCCATCAACCGAAAGAGTTTCTATTATTAATGAGTTTCCTATTCCTGAAACGTTGAAGCAATTACAAAGATTTCTTGGTATGATAAATTATTACCATCGATTTATTCCTCATTTTTCAGAACTTCTTATTCCTCTTCACAATCTTTCAACATTTCTTCAAAATCTTAAGCAAAAGAATATTACTTCCTGGACGGCTGAATGTTAAGATAATTAAAAAAAGCAAAACATTTTTAGCTCTGCCTTGCTTCTTTGCTAGTTTGTCTCTAACGACTGATGCGTCCAATTCTTCAAAAGGGGCAGCTTTAGAGCAAACCATTAATAATGTTTTACAACCTATTGCGGTCTTTTCAAAAAAAACTTTTTCCTGGACAATCTTGTACAACACTTATTATCGTGAATTATTAGCTATCTTTTCAAAAATTAAATATTTTCGTTACTTTTTAAAAGGTTATTAATTTACTGTTTTCACAGTTCATAAATAATTAACACTATCTTTGTTTTCAAAAACTGAAAAAGTCCACGTCAAACACGTTATCTCAATTTTATCGCACAATTTACAAGGGATATTAAAGGTATATTAAAGGTGAAGCAATTGTTGTTGTCGATACTCTTTCTAGGTTAGATAATGATGTTGATACCTTTGAATTACATGATTTAGATATCCGTCAACATCTTCTAGAACTCAAAAACAATATTGTAAATCCAAATTTTATTTAAAACAACAATTAATTCCTTGCTTCGATATTCTTATTTAGTGTGATGTTTCCTCACCTTTTACACCACGTATATACGCTGCGATCAGAAAAGACAATCCATAAAAAACGCTTGCTTTAACATAAGCATCAAATTCTTGGGAAAGCAGTTTTTTATGAATCGGCTTTTTTGATCGCTCGGTATGTTCCAAATAACTTTCGTTATACTATTTTTACTAAACTGCATAATATTTCATATCCAGGTATTCGAAGTTCCAAAAAGTTAATCAATTCAAGATATTTTTGGCCTTCAATTCTCGCATCATTGTTTAGACAAAGTCATGTATAAAACGTCAAACGTCAAAAATTTACAATCAAAATCTCCCCTTAAAATTTAAGAGCTTGTCGTGAAACAATGACAAGGCACAAATATAATATTATTAGAAAATCGACTTTGAAATTTCTACAAAATCTGTAAAATTAATGTTTCCGTCTTTTTAACTGTGTCCTTTGCCATTTGTGCAATCATGAATGCCTAAGTTGTATAACCAGATTTTGCAATAAAACGCTGGACCCGTTGTTAATTTCGGAATTGGTACTGCCTGCTGTAAGTCAAATGAAATTACCAACGTTCTATTGGTGTTTTTTAATTCTTGAGTCATGTTATTTAACAAATCCTGCATTGCTTTTATGTGTCGTCAGGTCAATGTTTAGCCGAGACAATTCCTGATTTTCATTTAATTTTGTTGTAAAATCTATTCTGATGTTAAGTTGATCACAAGTTTTACAAGTATTGGGTTAGGGTAATTTAAAGCCAATGTTGTATTTTGTACAAAATATTTGCCTATATGTGTGCTCCAGAACAGGTTTGATATGTTCTTGTTGACACCACGGAACATAATACTCAGAATAAAGACGCGATATGATCATATCATAGTTAAGGCATACTTTCCCTAGATTTTCAGCCCTGCTACAGTGACTTTGGTATTTAGGTATTAAATCTATATGCTGTCTAACATTCTGCTTTTACTGGTCACTAATTTGATTGGGTCTGTTCAAATGTCGGCCACGTTTATCTTTTTTTGGTACAGGAGTTCCTCTTATTTTCTTTGAAACGATGTTGTTCAGTCTACCCTTTGATTTTTGCAGACCGTGAACATTCATAAATTCGGTTTTACACAGGTTTACTGTTTGGCCATTAGCATTGACGGAATAAATCGCATTGCAAGTTCTATTTCTATTTTATTCTACTTGATTCTTGTCGTTTTGCCTTGTTTTGTAAGATCTCTTTTTCTAATTCTTTGAAAATATGGTTTCCATTACCAACTACTTTCTCTCTACATCTTTCTTTACACTCACCAGGAGGTCCTAATTCCCGAGCTGCAATAGTCTTTTGGTTTTGTCACTGGTATACTGCGGTCCCAGATTTCTTATTTTTCTTTTTGATCGTGGATATGTCTTCTTTTCGGTGTTTCCATCTACTTCTTGGGGTAGGTTGAGGTGTATCAGCCCTAATCCGTTTTAATCTTCTGATCTTTGTTTCTCGATTTGACCCAGCGACAACCCAATTTGCTTGCATAGAATTAACAATGGCAATACAATAACAAGCCACATAAATGAAAAAAGTAATTTTCCTGTTGATTTGTATCTACTTTTCCTGCATTACTAGGTACATAATCCCTATCAATATCACTATCATCGACTGGAGAATCTACATCACTCATTTCACTGTTCATTATATTAAAATTATTCGATTCACATGCACTTAAGTCATAACGTGTTATAATTTTTGTGTGACTTATCATTGTTTATTTTCACAAAACAAATGCGTATGTAGCAAAGCAAGATCATTACTTCGAATTTGTGGTGCTATGCTTTGGAATATTTTCAAACTACTTACTCTGTGACTTATTATACTTTTATAGAACTTTTATAGAAGAAAATAAGCAAAAGTCATATTCGAAAAAAATGTGACTTGTCATTGTTTCACAATAAGTCCTTCAATTATTGATATCTCTAAAGGACGATTCGAGCATATTCATATGGACCTTGTCGGTCCTCTTCTTCCTTCTGCTTGTTGTTTTTACACTTTTACTGTAATCGAAAGATTTACCATATGAACGGAATCTTTTCCTTTATCTACAATAATTACCTCTACAGTAGCCAAAACATTATATACTCATTATTTCTCTCGATTTGGAATACCTCACTCTATTACACATGATCAAGATAAACAATTTGAATCGAATCTATTTAAAGAATTTAATAAATTTTTGGTACATTTCAAATTCATACCTCATGTTGGAAAGATTCCATAGAACCTTAAAAACCTCATTAATTACTAGAGGAAACACGTTAAATTGGAAAGATGAACAACCTATATTATTACTTGGTTTAAGAACGACAGTCAAAGAAAATTTAAAATGTTCATCTGCCGAATTGGTCTATGACAACCTTTAAAACTTCCAGGTAAATACATTTCTTTATGTCTTTTTTCTGTTGATATTCCTCGGCTTTTGATTAGCTTACGCAATCATTTTGCTAACCTGAGACCTTCAATAGTGCGTCATCATTCCCTTGAAAAATCATTTATTGATAGAGTTGAATAAATCAAATTATGTTATTGTCAGAATAGAAGGAAAAATACCTTCACTCTTTCCAAGGTATGAAGGACCGTTTCTTGTCATTAAAAAATTTTCAAAAATATTTTATACAATGATGATAAACTTTGTTATGTTGAAGTTTTACTCCACTTGGCTTGTATTGATCCAAAAGAGATTATTAAGAAATAATATTAAAAATTTTATTATTTATTTAATTTAGTAATGAAAAGCTATAATACAAAAAAATAACAGAAATTTTAAAAGTAATTAAATAAATAAAGTAAATTAAAAATTAATACTCTTGATTTACAATCCACGCATCATAAGGTATATTATCAAAAAGAGTATGTACAAAATTGGAGATGAGGCCAACCAATTTCTTTTTTAAAGCCGGTTTCATTTCTTTAAGTAATTCTTGGGAATTGGTGTTGATGAATAAGTTTAAAGCAGCTTCTGTAAAAGCAATAAAAATACGAATCGATTTTAAAATAACGGTGAAGAACTTACGAATAACTGTATTTCCGTTATGAACGTTGTCGACTCCCATTTTAATATTTTTAACGCTGAAGTCCATTTTAACTTGATCCAAGTTTAAGTAAGTTCTTCCATATTTATCGGTTGGAGTGGCTTTTATGTACACTTTTGCTTTAACACCCTCTAAACAAATTTTTTTAATTAACTTTTTTTATTTTTAATTAAAAATTTCTCCTCACCATATTCTCCCCAATAATCACCACCTCCCGTCGCTGGCACCAAAATAAGAATTCCACTCGATTCGTATTGAGCTTTAGCGGAGATTTTTGGGATATAAAAAGTAAATTGGAATTGATTGCTTGGTATATCAGACCTAAAAAAATTATTTTTAGCTATATATTTTTTTGAAGTACCAAGTTTATTTACCTAACTTGAGTGATCGTTAGATTACTAACTCCGTAGGCTTGAATATTCCTAAAAGAAGCTCTATACCCATCTGGGCCACTTCCTAAAGAAATTCCAATCTCATCAATAACGATTGGTTCCGGTTCTGATAATCCTAATTCAGGAATTCCATAATTTATATGTTGAAGTAAAACATTTGCGGATCTTTGAAGGCATTTATTTACGTTAGGATCTTGTTTATCGCACTGCTTTAAATAATAAAACTCTAAAACATAAATTTTTGTTACTCACTTCATAAAATCTAGGTCATCATGCTACTTAAAACATCAAAGAAAATTTAATTTAAAACTAATAAATCGACGTTTCTTTCACACAATTTATTTATCTTACCATCTTGAGCTGAAACTGCTAGTAAAACGAAGAATAATATAAAAAATTTATACATTTTCTTGTGTTTATGTCACTATGTTAAATATTCTTATTAAGAATCCGGTTCTTCTTCGGAAGTAAAACCGCTACTGACCTCTTACAAGCTTGACCATGACTTTGATAGGTACTTGTATTGGGTGGGGAGCTCACATTGTGAAGGTGGAAAAAAGAAATTGAATAAAAAAAGTATCTAAAATATGATGATACGCATAACGGGATCGAAGGTATACAGGGTGAGTTATATTTATGAATTGAATATATATATCTACGGTAAAATGTTAATGTTATGCAAGTAATCATTATTTTATAGTTTGGTTACTTTAGGTGTTTTATCGTTAACAGATTACTCTTTACTGTTTTAGTACTCGACGTTTAAATACTTATATGTTAATTATTTTGCAATGTAACTGAATGAACATATGATTACAAATAATAAAAACTATTGACATTTGAAATTTAAGTTCGTCATTAAAAATATTATTTAACCAATTTATTATGATCTTTAGTGCTTTTTAATTAACACACTTTGAATTAAGAATACTTAAAACAGTGCATAAAAACAGCTGCAATAAATGCGTTACATTGCTAAGAAAAAAAAATAAAAATGCTAAGTTATATTTGGGTACAAGATTTATTCTCATCAAAACTATCCATCCATTGAAGAACTCCTAGCAATATCTGCGAAATAATATTGCTTATTGCTTCTAAATTCCTCGTAGCAGCTTGTATTGGGAATATACATGACCAAACAATGTATATAGAAAGATTTGTGAAGTATGGTACTAAATGGTACAACAGGGACAGGTGTTCTGAAAGTGTGCGTCTATGTATTTAATGATAAGAAAAGGACAAGATCAACAATAAAAACATATTTTTATATTTTCATAGTAACAATGTACCATCCTATTTTATTTATTATATGAATACAAAGGTTAGACGGCATTGAATGCATGCGTACTCAGCATGTGAATGGTGTTGACATACCGGTTTTTTTTTTGTAATACATGCTATGAAATCGATCGGCTGCTTTTTGTTCAAGCACAATGGTCGAGTTGCAGGGGAAATGGCATGGGTTGGATTATCATCTATCGCTGGATCTGCAGCTACTTGCGGAAAAATGTTGAACAAGCGATTTTAGAATTTGAATTGAATGAACGAATAAATGAAATGCTTACATCTATACCGAATAACGCCATTGCATGTTTAACGCCTTGAATACTTTGTACAATGGATACCGTTGCTCCCTCTTCCATAGACGGGACCACCAGCTGTACCAGCTGTTTAGGCAATTCCGTAAGGAAGACACGTCTTTGGTCAGTCCTCCAATTTTTCATGAATAATAAATGCAGAAAAGGCACCCACGTTCAACATATTATAGAACAGAACTGTGTAACCGGCAAACATTTGATCCTTGGTGTCGACACCAGATTTATATATATTATAGTCCAGAATGTTCGGTTGAGATGAGAACCACAACTTTTTTATTTGTTGGTACGTACGGGCATAGCGAGATGTTATTATTGTCGTAATTGAATACTATGCTAAATATATGTCATTCTGAACATCTCCTTTTGTGTGCAGGCTTTGTTTTTGCCATTGGATCCTACATATGCCAACCGTTTTGTCATTAAAGTCGTGGCCAAATCAAAAGACGAGAAAAAATTATCGGCATATATTGTTTGTCCGGAACTGAGTTAGTTTTTGACTAATTTTTGCAACATATATTATCCCTTTCAGAGCGTAATTGAAAAGTAATTTTCAGTGGGTGTTTGCCTGCTCCCTGGCTCAATAACCAGATCAGAGATGCGTAAACGCAACGTGGCTAATTTCCTTCTTCGCCGCAACGCTTTCAATTCGGATAGAGACAAATACCGCGTTCTCGGAATCTGTAACCACCGATGCATAAATGCCAAAAAAAGTTATATTTATCAGAAGTTATCTAATACTACACCAAAAACGTTTTGGAAACCCATGCGTTCTCTTGGCATAATTGAAACTCCTTCCTACCATAGCTTTGATTGTAACTCGTTAGGTGCTTATTTTGCTAATTCACCTATTACTCTCGACGAATCAATCAGAAATCAACATTGCTCACTATCAGTATTTCTGCCATTTTCAATTCCCGGTCTTTTTTCCCATGTTTGTTGAGTCTCAAGTTCGGAACGTTTTTGTAAAAACGCACTCTACATGTTTAGGTGCTGATGATGATAGGTTAACCGCCATTCCTAAGGTTTCTTTCCGTATTATCTAAGGCAGTTGAATGCTTGATGTACAATTAAGTGCACTATTACCTTGATGAGCACAAGCTAATTACAGATTATCAATCTGGTTTCTGACTAAGCCACAGTACGACACCGGCAATCATTAAGGTTACTGATGATATTAACCGTGGCTGCGATGCTAGCTATTTGATGTTGTGGATCACAGTTTACTGATAATGTGTCTATCTACTATGGGCTTTCCCCCGTTACTTGGTTTAAGTCATATCTTTCCCATCGTTCATTTTGTGTACCTGTCACTTCATTTTCTTCTTTTGTGTTTCAAAGGCATAGTGACGTGCCTCGGGAAAATGTATTGGGTACATTATTATTTTCAATTCTTATAAACAGTATTACCAAATTCATTTTATGCAACTATCGTATATGCGGATGATCTTCAAATTTACACATCAACAACTGTGACTGAGCTCTCAGTATCCAAGGCGCTGTTTAATAACGATCTGTCCAGGATACTTGACTGGTCTAAACGTTTTGGCATGAGTTTGAATATTGCCAAGACGCAAGCTATACCATTTGGTTCAAAGCCTTTACTAACAAAGTTTTACTCTTCCAATGATACGCAATTGATACTCGGTGACAATGTTATACATTTCATACAGTCAGAAAATTGGGGGTGACAGACTCAGCGATGTAAACTAAGTCCGATGTAAACTATTGCCATGTGCGCACACGGCTCATTTTTCGATCTTTAACGCCAAAAAATTTTTTGATTTTCAACAAGCCTTCAGCCTTCACATTAATTACACCTGCCTTCAACATTTATATAATTTAACTAAACTTATCGCTCAACGTTATGTCAACCCTTTATATGGTAACACACGTTGATTTTTTAAAAAATTTATTTTTTTTGTATTTTCAACATCGTTCGTTTTTATACTTCGATTTATAAGGATTTATCCACAAGATCATGTGTCACGCTTACATCTTTTCTTAGTTTCTGACGTTGTATCTGAAGACGCTCTTAGAAAGGGCGAAACATTGTAGTACAGAATTAAATAAATTTTCATCGTGGATAACTTAATTTTCTTTCATTAAATTCCACCACGATGACCATGGGGACAGTAATCGCTAATGTCAAATTCAGTCTGTCTGTAAGAAGGTCTCTTTCTGTTTTCATTTTTTGCGTAAACTTAGTTGATTCCTTCCTCCTGCTGTGTGTCGTAATCTTTGTTACTCACATACTACCCCACATAGATTATGCTGATGCTGTGTATCCCTACCTGGCAATTACCGTCCATAACAAATTAGAAAGATTGCAGAACAATTACTTAGGCTTTATTTTTGACTTGGTACGATCATGTTGCGCAGTATCGTAATCACCTTCAAATGTTGACTGTTGCGAAACGCAGATCCTTTCGTAGCTGACTACATTGATAAGATACTTTTATCTAAGACTCCAGTATACTTGTACATGAACTTTCAATGTATATCGTCTCGCGGTCTGCCTACTAGAGCACATTCTGATACGATACTACTATTTCCCATTCATCGCACAGAGAGGCATCATGGATCATTCACTGTGCAGTTTTCTAACGTTTAAGGTCTGCTTAAGGGATTATCTGTTATCACTACAACTGTTTGAATCCAACTCTTGATGTCGCCTGCTTCTCTTATCATTTTCTTTCTGTCAACTGTACTCTTTTTTTCCTCTTTGCTCTTTTTCTTCTTTTGCTTAAATATCGAATTATTTATATATATAATGCTATATTATTTTTTTATTATTTTAACAAGTTAATATAATTAACTTGTTACATGTGTTGCTCATTGGATCTTTTGGAAGACATCGCCTTTGACGATAAACTAATTTTTTGTCAACAGACATTAAACTTATTATTATTATTGGGAATTGGGGTCACATATCCACCAGACTTTAAATCCGTATTTTGCTGGGTTCGATGGCATGTGCTGGCTCAAGCGCGTATGGCCTTGGTACAGAAACAATTGTTCATCAATAGTTATCTGGGCCCCCGGAGCATATAGACGTTCTAAGTTGCTCATTACCATGTTCTAAACATCGTCGATGGTGGCCGATTTGCTTTCTATCAATCAAGTTGTCTTGTGTTGTTGTCATCGAATCAAATATATTGCAGAATAGTTTTATATCGGTGCACAGACAGCGTCGTCCTCTAGATAGGATTTCCGTCGTTGCCCTACAACTCAAGACAAAGCGGACTATTTGTCCCGAAAATGGTGGCAAACAATGTTAGGCCAAAAAAGGTGTATATTTCATTTTCGGTTACAGATTTTGTCCACGGTGTCTGGTCACGATTTTTGACACACTATCGATGACATAACTTATGGGCGTTCCGTTTCGCACAATTACACTAACTCAGATTTAAACATTGGAACAGAGTTTCGCATAATCCCTGTAATTTGGTCTTCATTACTCACAATGATGTAGTTATGCGTACGAAGTCTACAGAGAACATGGTTCCTAGTCCATATGGACGACTTCAAACGCATCGGTGGCAGCTGTAGGACCTTCATATAAATATTCTAAATCCTCATCAACTCCATATGATCTCGCCTCGGATTCTACAACGGTCTTTCTGTCAGCATCGGAAGCTGCATCTTCATACGTCGGCACATAATCAGCATTCGTGTCATCGTTGTCTTCAAATGCATTGATTTCCTTGGCCTCCGAATCAGCCAACCCTATGGCTAACCTTTTTTCCATTTAACATTCTTTTCTTTCTATAAATTTTGATATCTTGTGCTGCGATTCAACACGTCCATCATATCATCGTCGATACAAGATGCTGATGCCAGTTGTTTGTGTGGAAAAACTCCAAATAAATTCAGTGCAATAAAAACTCACAGATGTCTACACTAGAAGGACTCTACTCTACTAACACGTTGCTTGCGCTCTATTCATCTGTACGTTCTACAAACACGTCAAAACATGTTTAAACTACTTACCCCACCATTACACTAACTACATAAGCAGGTTTGTACAACCAGGTCTTCACAGACTTGGTTACTCCGTTTGAGCCATTTACGTTGTAAACACGAAAAATTTATATACACGTTTAGATGCAAAAGGTCTGCACAGACCTGGTTAAACCTCCTAGGGTTAATATGATTTGGCTAAGTTTGAAAATGGGTTGGGCTGCTTCTGAATTAACTTTCTGGATCCGTTAAATTACTCGAAACAACTATATAAACGTCAAGTTTGAATTAAAACATCTACGGTTATTTTGCGTTGGGGTTGCATTTCTTTGTATTTGGGATAAGTTGACGTATTCTAAAGTTATTTTTAATGTGTAATTGACTTAGCTTATTTTTGTATTCAATTACTTTAGGTATGTATTACTTTATGATTTAGTTTTATCTAAGTTTGGCAAGTTTGACTTGCCTTTGAATTAGATTATTTTAGACTTCAGTTCATTTGAGATAGAGCTAATTGCTTTGGAATTAGACTTGATTGTATTTACATATTTGCATATACATATTTATCGTGACGTGACTAGACATGGTCTTGTCGGATATATCACACCGTGACAATTTGGAATTAAAATAGTGGTTATTCTAAGAATATCTACGAATTATTTTTGCATGCCTAGACCACTAATCATAATGGGTTTCAAGATATACTGTGTAGCTGCGTTTTCGAAAAACCGCCTAAAACACAAAGTTTTCAGCAAAGCTCGTTTGACACCTACCTACATAAGGAAACTTGGAGAGGAAGACCTTGAAACAATACTAAGCTTGATTTATTATCTACATTTGTCCTAAACTTTTGACAGGCTAAATTTATAATTGATCTTATAGCCGACGTTAGAAAATTTCGTGTTTAGCCATGCGTTTTTTGAAAAAATATTTAGCGTTTGGGATTCCATACTTCATCTTTTTCAGAAGCTGGTGCAAAGTAAGGAATTACTAGAGTATGAAATGTCGAACTTCAAACCAGTTTTTGAAGAAGGCAAACCCCGAAAGCTTCGAGTTAGTCCTACCAATCGTTCTAATTTGAGTTCAGTTGCTGCTACATATTGGCAAAATTAAAAGTAAGAGAAAATTATTAATTGTGATGTTTGCGGTGATTGAAATCTCATATGTTAAATTTAGAACAACTTCTTTTTGTTCATTTTCTTTCACCCTGTATAATAAACTTTCCAAATTGATTTTACAAGCCAAAAGTTCAACGTCCATAGATAATTATGATGGATTATAAATGAGTTTAAATGAGAGTATGGTTACTTTCTCGCCATTTCTTTTTAAGTAAAATTAGAGGTTGCAAAAATTAATTTAATAAGAACATTTTATTTATTAAAAACTAAAGTATACAAAAAATATTAAACCTACGATAAATATAGTGAAATGATTACGATTTTTTGTTTTCATTTAGGATTGAGTTGTTTTAGGTACATAAAAAACGTCCAAAGGAATGTGAGTTAACAATTGGTTCGCTATTCCTTGGAAGAGTGATGATAATTTACTTCTTAACTGCGGCGTCATTAAATGAAGAACTTCTTGGCCGTTTTCTCTCAAGAATAAGTTCATCGCTTCAACTATAAAAAAAATAATTATTAATTGAAAAACTAAATAATAACGACACACATAAACTTTCTAGAGGACGTAAAAGAAGAAAATCTTTTCTTATTTTCGTGCTCAAAACGTAAATACACACCGCGCGGAGTTGAAGTAATTTTAAAATTCGAAAGTTTGTACGTTTAAACTCTTAAATATTAAGCAATCGTAGAGTGGACCAAGTTTTCTTGCATTCGTTCTTAAAAGCAGAACAAATAAAAACAAAACGTTACCATATTAAATTTAAGTATTTATACATTTTTGTTTTGGTTTTATTTTGACCATGAATTTAAGCAATTGAAGTAACTTAGTATTCATGTTAGAGTTTTTTGAGTCTAATCGGGTCAAGAGCAGTAAAGAAAAAAATCTATCTATTGTGATAAATCCAACTTTAACTTTCTATTTACATTACATCCAACTTGCGATTATTGTTGCGAAAATGTGATTATCCACACAAAAAGTGAAAAAAAAATCGATTTCTAAACTTACCCAAAATGCGGCTGTTTCTAAACACGTTCTTTACACCCATGTTGATGTTACCAACCTCCATATCAAAGTTTAATTTATCAACATGGAGATATTTTTTGTTTTCTTTGAAATTTTGGCTTATTGTACCGCTAACTTGGGCTTTTACATCCTCTGGAAGTAATTTTAATTAATAAAAATGATTTGAATATAAAAAATGGGGTGAGTACTAAATCTTCCGTGGAAAGTTCCTTTTCCACTTGCTGGGAGGATTAATAGAACCCCACTACTTGCATATTGCGAGTTTATTCTCAATTCGGGGAGAAAAACTTCGGCGTGGAAAGGTTTTCCATTTTCACTCAATCTATTTGCAATAAAATCAATCAAATTTCGTTTATACATATTAATAAAATAAAGGTAGTAAAGAGTTTTATTTTATTAAACACCAAAATTTTATTACTTTAAAGTTTTAACCGTAAAATTGCTAGCTCCGTAGATATCGATATCGCTTAAAGTAACTTTATATCCATTAGGCCCAGTTGTTAAAGACAACGATAATTCTTCCATTCTAAAAGGTTCCACCGATGGTAATTCAATTTCTTTAATACCGCTCGCTAAATATGGTTGTAAATGATGCAAAGAGTTAATAAAGCACGTAATAATCTGAGGATCTCCTTCGTGACATTGTTTAACGTAAGGTGCTAAAAGAAAATTTTTTTTGATTATTTTAGTGAAGCAATACGAGAAATTTTAAATTGCAATCAATTAATTTCTAAATTTCTTAACGCAAACCCACATTTCTTATGTAATAAAAAAGTAATTAAATCAAGATTTACAACAAAAATAATAAAAATGAAACAAAAAAAAAACATTTTTCGATTAATTACATAAAAATTACATAATATCTAAAAATGATGTCTACAGGTCAAATTCAGACGCTTTCGATTTCTTCTTAAAAAAATCTACCGGCGATGAAAGAGAAATGGTGAAAGTCAGTAATTAACCGAGTAAATTAGAGATTGTTATTAAAACATTGAAATTAGAAGAGTTTAGGTAGTTAATAAATTTTGAATTATCAATCTTTATTTATTATTTTTTTTAATTTGATTTTTTTAAATTTCTTCTAATGCATAACTTACGAATCTTATCTGAATTGGCATCTCCAAAAACTTGGAATAGAAATAAACCAACGACCGCTGCGAAGAACATTTTCACTCGTTCACAACCGTTTGGTGAATGGAACACGAAAGTTTCAATTTATTTTACACTAAGAAAGGTGGTAAGCCACCAGAATATATTGCAACGATGATGTTGGCTATTTAATGTTTCGGTGACAAATGGAATGAACCATCCATATATGAACTTATCTATAACTTTCTCCTATTGTACTCCGCGTTGATTGATTCCAAGAAAAAATCTCCTATAAAATAAGATGTTTTGTTCAAAGGCAAAAAGATTTTTATAAAAAAAATATTCGATTTTGAAATATTTTATTGTGAAATGCAGAAAAGTTTGTTAAAAGAAAATGTAAATACCAAATCGAAAATTAAGCAACTAAATTAGATTTAGTGCTTTTTAGGTTGTCTAGAAAATAAAAATTGTTACAACTAATTTGTAATGTTTTTAGGATAATAATTATTTGAGAGATTAAATCTTAACAAGAATTATATTACTAATTATTGGTGGTTTGGTGATCTTTTTGTTAATCTAGGCAACTTAATAATGTATGGTGTCCTTTAGGTTGCCTATCTTTTAAAGCTAATTTAAATTAAGCTATTTATAAAAAACTTTAGTTATTTGGTATAGAGAGATGTTAAATGAGAGGTTTATCTACCAATGTCTCCATTTTATTTTACGTAAACACAGGATGGCACATTGATAACTGTCGCAGATTATGTTGTAATTATAAAATAAGTCATGATAAATAAGTTATGATGTTAAATCTGCAAAAAAAAGATGGTGAGTATTTCTGCTATATTAAGGGTTCATTCTGATTAGTTAATTCAAAAATTAAACAAAATTAAAGGTTTTCTTGTTGAAACAGTAACAACGTAGTTGACCACTATATTATATATGGTATTTCAATTTTTGTATTGCAAAAAAAATATTACATTGCATATATCGTTATGATAATAGTCCATTAGACAGATCAAACATTTTTAATAGGGTTGTACTGATTAATCGGCGACTAATCGGAAGAGCCGACTATTCGGCCACTTTTTAGTCTGCGATTAGTCGGCGATTAATCGGCTCATTAAATAATAAAACCGAGTAGTCGGCGTTTATTATAATGCTACAAAAAATATACCAACGAAAAATAAAATAAGAATAATGTTATGTATTTATTTATTACATAGTGAAAAATGATTAATTTTTGAATGTGGCTGTACTTTAAAGTACCTAAACACGCAATTTCTTTCTCAGCTTTGCTCAGAAGATTAAAATTTTCTTTATAAAAATAACACATTACAGATATCTGTATTACGAAAGAAAAACCGAATATACCGTGTTATATAATTATCGTGACCCACGTGAGTGCTGTAATTTTAGGTGCGTATCTCAATGTTTAGTGGCAGAATTGGTATTTCTAAACTAGTAACTAGACTGGAACCAGATGTTCATACCTGATCAATCGAATATTATTGTTGTGATTTTTTATTGCTTTTATGTTTCGAAATAGTTCTAGGAAACAGAATTATCGTTTATATAATAATATAATACTATTAAATAACAGAAATTTTCGTTGCGTCCAATACCAATCCTATGAATTTTTGGGTACATAATTATTTAACACTCTGTACATCTCGACATCATACTTGTTACAATCAGTATTGAGCAAAGTGTCGATACTTGTCGATGGTATCGATACCTACCTCAGTATCGATATTCGCTACCAGCAAAGTATCGGTATCGAAGTATCAAAAGTATCGAAGTATGAACAGTATTGAAATATCGAAAGTGTCGAAGTATTGCAACTTGTTTTATGTATATAGGAAATTGAGATTACAGTATATTTAAGATCGATATACATCAGATCAAGATCTGTCCTAAAGTACTTCAAGAGAGCTTATATACTTTGAAGATGACAGTCAATATGTGATTATTCCTTATTATTTCAATTCCTGTTACAAATAATAACTCGAAATTTTACGTATATTCTTGTTTTTTCGCGATGAGTACGATAATCAAGGAAAATTATTAAGAACATATTGAATCCATATGTTCTTAATAAGAGTTAGTGCGGCATTTATTTCTCTTTTATTTTGTCTTTATTTCCACCATTTTAACTCCAAAATTAAAATCTACGAAGAAAAATATATAAAAAATGTGCTTATTATATACTTTATTTTATTATTAAAATATTATTTCCAATAATTCGATACTTTCCATACTTTGAATAGTATCGCTACTACAAAGGTATTAATACTCTATATCTTATTTATGCTACTGCCCAGCCCTAGTAATTACTAAAGAGAAATGGAAAATTAATGGAAAAACAGCACATATTAACAAGTCTGTGATTAACTAGTCATTGGACGGCTTCTTTCCGAGATGCAGCTGATAGGTTTAATATTAGCATAAGTTCCTTACAACCTGTAATTCATTGAAAAAATTATTTTATAAGCAACCTATTAGACGAAGTAAAGAGAGACGTACTGAGACATTGAAAGGAGATGCAGAAAGACATTTTCGTACAAATTAATATCCTACAGTGATCAGATGTGATCATCTCTCATCCTTCATTTTGTGTTTTATTTCTACTGTTCGAGCTGTGGCAAAATATGGTGCTAGTTCGCAATTAATTGTCCATAAGAAATCATATTTTTTTTATAAATTGATACGTAATTCTCTGTTCGAATAAACCAACTGTAAACAAGTTAGCAGACTACAAAGTGATGAGTAGGAGCTTTAAGGCATAATAACTCATGATATATGAAGTCTTTAAGATAATGTACAATATTTGGATCAGTAATAACTCATGCTATGAATAAGTTAGCAGACTTCAAACTGATGAGCAAGATTTTGAAGACATAATAGCTCACCCTGTCAACAAGTTGGCAGTTCTATGAAATAGAATTGACGCGTGCTATCAACAAGTTTGCAGACTTTAAGCTGATGAGCAAGCCTTTGGAGATATAACAGCTCTCAGCAGTCTTTAAGATAATGTACAGTGTTTAGAACAGGAATAACTCATGGTGTCATCAAGTAGGCAGGCTACAAACTGTGAAGCAGGACTTTGGAGACATAAGTCTTTAAGATAATGTATAGTGTTTGGAATAATAATAGCTTAAAAATCAAAATAATATATAGTCTGTGGAATGGTAATAGCTTATGCTGTTAACAAGTTTCAAGACTTCAAAGTGATGAGCAGGACTTTGGAAATATAACAGCTCATGCTGCCAACAAGTTGGCAGTCCTCAAGTTGCCAAAAATGATTTTGAAGACATAATAGGTTATGCTGCCAATAAGGTAGTAGTCTTTAAGATAATGTATAGTGTTTTGAATAGTAAAAAGATAGTATACAAGGTGTCCGGTTTCTTCCGGATCAGAGGTATGTAGCGATGTAGAGCACATTATTTTGAGACGATTAGTCTAATAAAATTTCTTCACATTGCTTATAACAACCGCACGGGAACTGTTTAAAGATGTCCAATAGCGATCCTGGAAAACGACTGAAGAGGTCACCTTATCACTCCCCTCGTACGTATTTATTGTGCTTTTGCATATTATGACACATAACATTGAATTATTATAATTAAAATATTGAAACATATTCATTTTTATTCCCTTAACCTTTAATGATATGTATCATATCACAACAATTGAATTATGAATGTTTCAAAGAGAAAAATCAATAAACAAATTCTTATGAGAAATAAACGCGTAAGAAACGGATTATAGGCGGGGAGTTGGACCGATTTCCTGTGTTTGATTTACGACCTCCTCTGTCGTTTCCCAGAGTTGCTATTAGACGTCTTTTAAACAGTTCTGGTGCAGTTGTTATAAACAATATGAAAAAAAATTATTAGAAAAATCAATCATCTCAAAATAATGTACTCTACATCGTTGTATACCTTTGATCCGGAAAATACCGGACAGCCTGTATAATCGGTGGAACAAGACTATGTTGCCAACAAGTCGGCAGTCATTAAGATAACATATAGTCTGTGGTACAGTAATAGCTCATGCTGCCAACAAGTCTGATGAGAAGGACTATAGAGACATAAAAGCTCATGCTGCCAACAAGTTGACAGTTGTTAAAATAATACATAGTCTGTGGAATAGTAATAGCTCATGCTGCCAATAAGCATGACTTCAAGCTGACAAGCAGAACTATGGAGACACAAGCACTCATAGTGTACAGTGTTTGAAACAGTAATAGTTCATGCTGCCAATAAGTTAACAAATTTCAAATTGATGAGCATGACTTTGGAGACATAATAGCTCATACTGCCAACAAGTTAGCTGTTGTTAAGATAACGTGCAGTGTTTGGAACAGTTCTAACTCATGTTCCTAGCAGGTTAACAGACTTCCAAATGATGAGCAGGACTTTGGAGATATAAACACTAACACTGCCAACATATTGGCCATCATTAAGATAACGCACAGTATCCAAAAGTAAAATCTAGGAAGAAAATGCATAAGAAATTTGCTTATTATGCACTATTATTTCTAATAATTCGATGCTTTCGATATTTTCGATACTTTTGATAGTTCGATACTTTCAATAGTTCAATGCTCGAACTATGGAATGATTGGCAATGGCTGATTAATCGGCCCTTTTAATACCGATTAGTCGGATAGTCGTTAGTCGGCCAACATCATAGTCGGCCCAACCTTAATTTTTAAGTATGTTAACCCTCTTGTCAATACCCGGATTTCCCCCTTTCGTTCAATATCTTAGGTACCCATTATGCAAAAACGATATTTACGACATGATGAGTAAACCGGGGTTTCCCCGCGTTTGCTGCCATTTCTCTTGGCCTTTCTAACGACCGAATT
The DNA here is from genome assembly GCA_036711965.1 of Onthophagus sagittarius. Classification (NCBI taxonomy): domain Eukaryota; kingdom Metazoa; phylum Arthropoda; class Insecta; order Coleoptera; family Scarabaeidae; genus Onthophagus; species Onthophagus sagittarius. The sequence goes on from JASERS010000004.1 coordinate 42,210,770, forward strand.
TTGTAGCGTGACGTCATTCTCATATCTCTTATGAGAAGTTCGAGAAGTATACTGGTATAGATCTCGATTGTATTCTAACTCGTGTCATTTTATTTATGAATTATTGTGAAAATTGTAGTTGCGATGTAGGAGTTATCAGCAAATGAATTTAATTTTTTTTCTGAAAATTTGAATGTAATAACGTATCGGATAGCGACATTGAAGAATGGTTTTCGGCGTCAGGTCACCAATCAAGCTCTGAAATGGCTGATTATGAGGATATAGTAAAAAGGCAAACTCGAAGCATAGTCCGAAAACAACATTGATGAAGAAATAGGCACAGAGAGTGAAGAGATATCTGCTCTTCAATCGCTCGAATCAATCGCAGATTTTGTTGCCAAAGATAAAACTGTTTGGGTTCGAACACCTACAATTCAACGCAACAAGCGATTCGAAATATGTTTCTTCAAACAAGTGGTCCTCATAAAGCCACAAAAACGTTTGTGACTTTCAACAGAAAAAAAAAACCATTAGAAATGATGAATATTATCGTGCATCCCACGAATAAGAAGGCATATCGAGCATACAACGAAGCTAATCCGACGAAAAAACAGCTTTTAAGGAAGTGCATTACCAGCCAAGAACTTTATGGATTTTTGAGGTTTTTGATCAGCTCTAGGGCAAATAATTCAAATTACGATCATATGACTGAGATGTGGATGTCTTCTTCTGATTCTCTGTACCAAGTAACAATGGGAATCAATAGGTTCTGGAATATTTTACGCATTGCCGGTTTGAGGACGCAAACACTCGAGGGACTCGCATGGAAAAGGATAAGGCTACTCTGATATGTGACATTTGGACGATGGTAAATTCCATTCCACAAGTAACGAGCAGCTTTTTTCATATCGCGGACGAACAAGATTTACGCAATATATTCAGTCGAAACTGACCAAATACGGAATATGTGATACCAAAAATTCGTATCCACTGCAGGGACAAATTTATACCGGAGAAACTGCGGAAGGTGGCGAAGGAAAGCAAGGTGAACGAGTCATGAAAGAGTTGGTTACTCTATATAAAGGGCATCGTTACCATTAACAAAATTTTTGCGGTCAAACTATAGCATTTTGAGAAAGTATATGTTTGAATTGAAGTGGCGACTTCGAAATCTCATGAGGGGTATTCATCTCTTTTTAGTTTACACCAAAATGTTACAATTTGCTCATACGTCTCGAAAAAAATAAGACGATGGTGCTTTTATCCATAATGCTCAATGCACGAACCTAAGCGCAACTGCAAAAAAGAAGTGTTAGAAGTTATTACTGATCACCTAAAAAAAACGAAAAAGAATCCAACAATAATTATTAACAAAACAAAAATTGACGTCGACACGAGAAGAAACAAACTATCAAAAAATCCTCAAATAATAAGAATGTGTTTATGCATTCAATTATTGTTAATTATTGAAATTTCCATACCTACACTCATAAAGTAGCTCGACGGCGCGAATACGGCTGGGGTACCTGGGTGCCCTGGGTATTGAATAAGCGTATTATCAATATTGACTTCCGATAACAAGACTAATAATAAAAAATAACATTATTACTCAAACCATAAGTTCAGTGAAAAGAAAATTCATTTAAAGTTCTATGTTATGTTTTTATTAATTTGCTTTTAGATCTTATAAGCATGCTAATTGTTAAATAGCTGCTTAATTCAACAATTCAGGTATTTTCAATTATTGAGTTAACCTGCAATTTCTTTAAAATTAACATATTCAATTTCTCGTTAGATCGTACCATTCTTTGCTCTACTGATTGACATGTTGTCTTTCATTTAGTTACGTGCGAACATATGGGTAGATAAGGCTCATAACGAGTGTTGTTAATACTCGGGTACTCATTTTCAAGGGAACATAACCTGCGTTGGATTGGGTTTATAATTTTAAAAAAGTACAACAAAGAAAGACCCTTAAAAATGTAACCATGTTCAATCCAAAACTACCAGTTCTTTTTTAAGAAAAAGCAGTAAAAATAGTTATTTACGCATAAATTCAAAAATAATATAATAATCTCTAAATCAGAGGTTCTCCTTTTGCTTTGCGGCTCCCTAAATAATCGAAATTTTGTTCACATTAAATACAGCCGATTTTTTTTTAATTGTTAACTTTCTTGAAAAATTGGAAATCTTTCCGTATGTTTCTTAAGACCGCTGAAACCTAATGTTTCTAGTTCTAAATCTAGTGTTAGTTCTGAAGCTAGGTTGGGTTGGGTTGGGTTGGATTGGGTTCCATCTTAAGAGAGATAGTATTAAATTGTTGTGCATTTGTATCAAACTAAAACTAGAACTAACACTAGACCTAGTACTAGGAAGTTTCGGTTTAGCCGTGTGTCTATGATTTAATTTTACTGAAGCCGAGATACAACCAAAGCCATAAACAGCAGTTCTTAGGGTACATGAAGCACCAACTCGACTCATGTTGTTTAAGATAACACCCTAAGTGCTCCAGGCCCTCGAGTACAATATTAAAATAAAGGCCAAAAATGTGCATTTGGAATAAAAAATTAGGCTTAGATTTCTCGTAGTATAGACTTTAATTAAACTCGAAACTACCACATTTACTATTATGACTATTATATTTACCATTATTTATTACTTAATGAGCGGCAATTAGATTGTCACCACTTCTCAATCACAAATATATTGTCTTGCAAAATTCGAGCATTTTTCAATGATTCAACCTTTATAAATATCTTAAAAAATCGTCAGCATAAGCAAGCATTGGATCAGTAAGTGAGTATGATAAATCATTTATATAAAGAACAAACAACAGCGGTCTTAGGATCCCTGAGGAACTCCAGATGTGGTGAGTAACCATGGGATTAAAGACCATTATAAAATACACAATACATTCTATTAGTAAGGTACATGTTTATTAAGTTTAATGAATCAGAAGGTAGCCCAAAATAAATAAACTTCTTCAATAACAAGTTGTGATCAATCTAATTAAAGGCGTTCTCTAAATTAGTGTAAACAACGTCGACTTACATCCATAATTACTGCGATGTATTGAGTAAGACAATATAAATTTCTAGTAACCTTAAGTTCTAATACCTAACTTCTATCTCTGTAATAAAACACAACTGTCTATCAAGCAATTCATTATAAGCATCAAGGGTTTAGACCAGTGGTTCCTAAAGTGGTCCATAGGTTCCCTAGAGGTTTCCTAAAGGGGTCCCTAGGTTCATTCAGGGGGTCCTCGGAAAATTAAAATCAGTTTGGGGGCCCTGAACAACGTCAGGGAGTCCGCGCAAGGTTTAATAAAAAATAAATAAATTGAAACACATTTTTTTTAATACGGAAGTTATAATAATAAAAAATCGCCAATAAGTTATTAGTAAATTATTTATTAATAAATTACTAGCAATTTTTACATCCCAAGTAAAATATATAGACAGGTGCATGAAATTGTACTTTATCGTACTAAATTGTACGTAGTTGTATTTTATACAAGTAATAACAGGGATCGCGATGCAGGCTTAGGCCTGTTCGATCTTGTATAAACAGGAATAGCGTCGATCCCTGCACCAACTAGTGAGTATATACAACAACTAAGTTCTATCTTGGGCGTGATGTGAAGTGCATACAACAAATTTTTCGAGTGTTGGACAAAAAGAAGTATAATTTTTTGTTTTGTTGTTCGCTTTCTGATTCAGTGTTGGTATTCCTGGAGAGTAAAGACAATGATTTGCGTCATAATTTAATTATCTCGAAAAATGACATCGCTTATATGACTGATTTATTTGCCAGATTCAACGAGACTAATTTGAAACTCCAAGGTGACACACTAAATTTAATCAAAACTAGAAGTGTAATTTCTGCCTTTGTTACAAAACTTTTGCTATACAAAAAAAATTTGGGAAGAGGAGAATGTTCTCAGTTTCCAAATCTTTCAAAATTGCAAAATAGAGACGAAGATTTGCTTGCTTATTGTCAACACTTAACGGCACTCCATTCGGACCTTACTCAAAGATTTGAGGACATTCTTTACTTGGATATTCCCGACTGGGTGTTGAACCCTTTTGTAAATAGTCAAACTCAGAGCACAAATGCAGATGAGTACATGCCAGTACAGGAGCAACTTATTGAATTATCCACAAATGAGGAGCTGAAACCAATGTTTAAGCAAGGATACGAAAATTTCTGGTTACAAAAACAGATCCCAATTTTATATGCAGCATTATGGGTTATTGTACAGAAGCTGTTGATTGCTTTTCCGTCTTCGTATTTGGTAGAACGTGGATTCAGTGCCGTTATGAGCCTCGTCACAAAGAAAAGAAACAGACTGGAAATTAGTAATCTGTGGGATTTGCGGTTGTTACTGACAAACATCGAGCCGGACATAAATAAACCCATAACATCCCATCAGGTTCATACAAGCCATTAATATTTCATTGTAGTTTAGTACAAAAGTTATAATCAATAAATATTTCTTCAACAAAATGTTTACTTTATATGCTATTTTTACGTCACCATTTACCATCAAGACAACTCAGTTAAAGTCTTCATTTTTCTATTATGTATTTAATGTAGTTTTTCACCCTGGGGGTCCGTTCGCAAGGTTTGACTAAGAAACGGGGCCAAAAGACTTTGGGAAACACTGGTTTAGATAAAGCATAGAGTTCAAGGAAGCTAGGTATTTCGTCCTCAGCCGTAATGAATTTGGTGGCGAAACCTCAAATTATAGCAATCAATTCATTTTCAGTGACTTTCTGGATATTAAACAATGGCACAATAGGGATTGTGTCGGTAAGATCTATTGAATCACCAGAATAAGCGGTTGTGAAAAAGGAAGCAAAAGCATTTACTATGCCTGGTTTCAACTTGATGGTTGTTAGCTTATTATTGTAGGGTGATATGAAACTGGCTAGCCAGCCATTTTCCTAATTCATCTTGGTTGATCAGTTGTATCAATTCCCGAACCGTCGACGTCCACATGTTGGCGTCTTTGGTTCGACCTATCGAAGAATTTCTGAAACCGGTATGGTTCAACGACAACGAAAGGACGCCGGAAGGACAAAAATGTATGCCCCTGAAGACGAAGAAAAAATATTTTGTCATTTCCATGAAGACTTTAACATTCAACCAACTTAGTGATGCGCCAGATTGGGATATCGCAGAGGAAAGTATGGAACCATACTTCCTCTGGGCTTCAACAGCATTACCATCGCAAAGTCCGGAGCAATACATAATATCGACATATTCAGAGTTGGAGTACGTAGCCATGATATCAATGACAAGAAAAACAGCAATGAGCAACACCGAAATAATGCAAAGGATAGCAGTCAGATGACAAAATTTGTGATTGAGTGGCTTAAAGTCGTAACTAAGTTAATAAGTTGGATAGCAACTGATCACAAAACGTCAAAACAAGTAAAAAAGGACAGCCCCAAATCATGCCATTTTTGCTACACTAGGTGAAAACCAGTTACTGATTGACATTCAATAGCTGTTTTTGAACATTCATATCTATTTAGAAAGCTAACAAAACAAGGAAATTATTAAAGCAATTCGCACACTTGTCATAATAATTTTTTGAAATAAAGCGCTACAAAGAATATCAGTCTTTGTCAATGATTAATTTTGAATTGATCAGCATGTTCGGACATTTGGTTATGAAAAAAGGTCTGGCTAAGAGTTGGTTATCAATTAAAATTCAAATCGATGCCATTTTATAAATGGTTTTTTTTATTTAAGAAAATAATGTAAATAAATGGGAATTATAGTAAATAACCTAAAATTCCAAATATCTTGAAAGCTATTATATTAGCTTTCATTATATCAGCTATTATAATATAAGGGTTTAAATTGTTACATTTTGACTGCCCTTTAACCTCCTACAGGGAATATGTCGAGTTACCAGTAATCCTGTATAACACATAATTGGAGTGCATATTCGCGAAAACCATGTTTTAATTAGAGGCTTGACAAAAGATTATTTTAAAGAATTCTCTTATTTTTAAACACACCTTCTGAATTATGCTTATGGCTTGGAATGAAAAAGATAGCAATTACAGGAAATGATGAAGGATTGTTTAAAGGGGTAATCGATTACATTCTATCCTGTTGGTGTCATTAGGATCTCTATACAATCCCGACATTCATCTTTTACAGCATTCAGGCAACAGAAGCAATAACAAGCAGATACTATAAAGTACTGTTTTGGTATTATGTGTAGTATTCAAAGTATAAAATCTTTTATTAACTTCTTTCTTCAAAGCGGTTGTAGCTAACATCCATGTATCTTGTGTGACGAGGATGGTAGGGAGCGTTGAATTCTCACCCAAAAATATTTTATTATCACTTCTAAACTTTTAAAATTTCTTGTTTATTTATAAACATAAAAATTCCCCAATTGATGTTGTACTCAGGCTAGCTTTATTAAGTTTATTTTGTGTGTATAGTTATAACGTAGTGCCTTTTGTGTAATTACATATGTTGTATAGTTGGTAGGCAGCTTTTAATTGGACTTATCCTGTTGCTACCTCCATGAATAAATAAATGAACATAAAATTAGACATTACATCTGCGAGGAGTTTCCTCATCTGTCAGAAAGAAAGAAGCAAAATTGAAAGTAGTCTTGTCATTCCGGCTGATATGAGAAAACGTACGTCAAATTTTAAGCTTTAATCTTAAATGATAGTTGCTAAGAAAGTGGGTTGGATATCATTAGGCTTCATATGACCAAGTTATTATTAGTATGTATTAATTACATACTAATAATAACTTGATGGACTACCGTGTCTACATATTTACAATTTAAATACTACTCAGCCTTTTATAATTTTTTTATGGAAACTTATATTTTTATTATATCTTTTTATAAAAAATTTATAATTTTTTTTTAAATAACACATTTTAGGTAACCAAGAATACAAGTTTTCATAACTGACTGCCTAACAAATAAAACTGATTTAAAATATAACAATTTATTTTCTGCATAAATTTAAATAGAATGTGACATTACTATGCATTAACCTTTATTTTAATTATTTCATCTTTAATTTTGTCAACAACATGCTAATAACTCAAAAAAAATATTGTGAAAATCACAACGTGTTAAATCAAATAACACCTTACCGATCAATGCCATTTATAAACTTGGCTGAAAATGTCGCAAGATTATATTACTCAAAACAACCAAAATAAATAAAGTCGAATTCCTAATACGTTCTTAGTGAAATCGACTTTAGAGTAACTTTTAACAATATTCACGTTACAGCATCGAAAGAAAGTGAAAGCCCCACGATTCTTCTATCTCCCTTGTAACATTCAGTGTCCGGTGGGACAAAACTGATTACTTCTTCCTGGTCACGGAACGACCAATCCGCTCCAATTTACCCCCATAAAGTGGTGTTTTCGATTCGGAATGTTTTTTCAAAATTTTTATTTTATCCCTATGTATCTCGTTCGAGTTTTCCAGTTTGAATCAGGAGGGGCGCCCAGTTCACCTTTCCTTAGGAATTGTTACCTCGCAATCGACCAGTCGTAGCAGGAGATTATTGAAGAATAACATCACCAGTTCGATACGATGAACGATTATCACAGAAAATTTATTCTATGTGCCTTTTTGGTAATTGGATTAAGTAGTCAAATTCAAAGTCAACAAATTAATTTCGGTAAGTCAATTTATTATTGTCCATATAAATTTAATTAAATAACAAGGTCCAATTATAAATTTAAATCTAGATCGGAGAAAGTTATATAATTTCTTTTAGAATGTCAATGCTAGGTAATTTTCACTTCCGAAATGGTTTTGTTATATCGTAAATTGTAACATTGTTTTTAAAATTACAATATATGTTATATAATTTTTAACATTTTATATAAGCTATTTGTATTTAAAGACATCCACTTTATTTTCTTTAGATTATTACGCTTGGAGGTATTTTGTAAGAAATGACCGTGCGTGTTTTACGAGTTTCTCTTAAGTAGGACATAGTTTTGCATCATTATCACTGAAGATTCTTTTTTACAATGAACTACGAGAAGTTAAAATTTTGAATTTTTATTAAAAATAAATCTATCAGTGTCTTAGTGACACTAGCTCTAAAACTAACACTTGATATAATCTTCAGACGCACGGCTAAACCCGAATATTTTTTTCTACGTCTAGTGTTAGTTCTAGTTTTGATTTCATAAAATATATATAACTATCCAATGCTAGTAATAACTAAAACTAGAACTAACACCACACCAAGAACTAGAAACATTCGGGTTTAACTGTCTTAAGAGATGTACGGTTAAACCCAAATGTTTCTAGTTACTAAAAAGTTCTTTTGCTAGTTCAATAAAAATATGTCTGTCTAATTTGTTATTATCGAGGTAATATCGAGGAAATAATTTTTTATTATCTTCATCTAATTTTTTTTTAATAATTCTTAAAAATGTAGAAAATTCCATTTAAAAATTAGATTTGCAACAATTTTTAATTAATCGAAAGATATCGTGCGTTTTATCTGGAATGTAAATCAATCCAGGTGAATGGAAAGTGGAAGTAGGAAGTTATATTATATTTCTTTTACATGCCGATAGATAATAACGAACCAACTTGTCGATTATACAACAGGTTGCGTTTTCTATTTGGGAATTACGGCGACGGTTGAAATTGTTAGGGCGTTGGCGTTGACCTAACTGCAACGCAATCTTTTATAGATCACTTCCTTGTAATCTGGAAAGTTCACGGTTCACATGCTTTCATCTATGCACAATGATTACCCAGCATTAAAATTTATACTTCCTTTCTTAAATGCACTTTCAATTAAAAAAAAATGAATCACTTTCAGTGCTGCGTTTCTGTTATAGGTCAACATTTTATGCCGGCTTATGCCAATTTTGGTAAGTCGAGGATGAAGATTAACATGCACCTAAAATTAAATAGTAAACGTTGTTTTATATTATTATTTATTGCACATCGTAGTTAACTAATCAATTATTACCTAAATCAAATAAGAATAAATTAAAAAATTTAGAAGTAAACTAGAAAGGAAGATTTATCGTTTTGTTGTTACGATATATCTTTCGTAATTTGTACTTTTCATAACGTGTGGTAATCAAAAAATAAACGAGAACGATGTAGAGTAAAAGTTAATTTCAATCTTCGGGTATTTACTTCCTTATGCGTAACCTAGTTTTTTGTAAAAATATAAATATTGTTCATTTCACCACAACAAATTAATGAAAAACTATTTAATAATAAGTAATAATTCTGAATATTTTAGAAAATGCTTTCGAGAACTGTCATATGGATGATCCTGAGTTCGACCACTGTATAAAGGATGCGTTAAATAATGTTCGTCCTTATTTTAAAACAGGTAATTTATAATTAAATTAAAAATTATTTTGATAAAAGCAATGAGTTATTTTTTAGGTGTTCCCCAATGGAACATTCCGCCTTTTGATCCATTTTTTGCAAAGGAAGTTGTCCAAACGACCGGAATTCCTATGTTTCATTACAATTTGAAACTAATGAATGTTACTGAATCCGGATGGACTGTTTCTCAAGTAACCAGTTTCAAGTAAGAATCACTTATAATTCATTCTTGACATTTAAAGGCTAATGCTATGCTTAAGTAAGCGAAGTATTATGAGGAAGATAGTAATTGTTTATATTCAAGGATTAAAAAGAAAATAACATTGATAATTTTATTTTAATATAACGGATATTCTTCTCTAATAACTTTTTTCTTATTAAAAAATTTTCTTTTGTGTGAAAACATTTCCGAAGCAACTTTCGAAGTGCTTACGTTAAAGTATTTCTTAGTTGTGATCAACTTTATAACATTATTATATGAAAATAATGAAAAATGGGACATGATATTTTACACAATCTGGAGAAATTGTAGAAGCTGTAGAAAATTATATCAAGAACGATATTCAGGGAGACGGCCAACTTTTAATGATATTTGTTGTAGAAACGTTTTAGTAGAATAATGAAAAGAATGATAAAATTTGAAAGATGGTGGAGGTCGTATTTTAAACAAACGAATAAATTAGAGGTTTAAAAAATGTTTACTTTTGGTGATATTAGTCAAATTTCTAATCAATAATTGCTGAATAAAGGATTCCAAAAGTTATTTATATAATAAATGAATAAATGGATTACACATCAAATTGTATAAATAAATCTTTTCGAATGGTGCATATTCTTTCGAATGATGTATAACTCTAGATAAAAATTTATGAATTAAGGAAAATTTTTGTTCCTGTACTCTAACAGCTTTTATCAAATTATCGTTTGGATATAATAGATTTCCCCCTGATATAAAACTTACCCAATGTCAAGTTTAATTTTGTGTTAGTGTGCAAGATTCATAATTTAGGGGCGGACTAAATTATGAATATTTTATAGGTGGGGGCAAAAATGAATGACGCATCAGTCTTCCAAATCATCTTCTTTTCATTACTTTCTTTATCAATAAGGCATGATTGATTTTCTAAAGGCTGAAGCAAGCTGGAGTCGTCATGATTTCCTATATTTTTGTATATACAACTAAGTCTATATTTAAAACTGAGTGTACTAAGGTGGTCATTAGTGACTACAGTTCTTGGTCTGAAAGAAAAGAATTCTTAAACGTCCTGGTTGTTCGAATTTTCTCTTAGTTCGAATATCTCTTGTCTTTTAGTCGAGATAAAAATGATGAATGAAATTTGAAAGATCGTGGAGGTCTTATTTTGGAAAATGAAGAATGGCTTAATGACTTATCCATCCCATTGAAGGTTGAACCTTCCTTTTTTGAATGATGTATAACTCGTTGTTTTAATTTGAAATCGATTCCAGCTAAAAAGTGTTAAACGATTCTGTGTTTTTGACGTTTTGGTGGAATCACGGTAAAAATAATGTAATTTGAAAAATCGTGGAGGTTTTGTCTTTGAAAATTAAGAAATGGTTTATACATCAATTTATAAATTGATATATTATTATATATATAAATTATATTATAACTCGTTGTTTCCATTTGAAATCGATTCCGCTTAAGAAATGTTAAAAGATGATGTGTTTTTGACGTTTCAGTAGAATCACGAAAAAAAATTAAAAAATTGAAAGATCGTGGAAGTCTTATTTCTGAAAACGAAGAAATGATTTATACATCAAATTATAACCTTCCTCTTTCAAATGAAGTATATTTTGTTGTTTCAAGTAGAAATCGATTCACCTTAAGAAATGCTAAAGATGATGTATTCTTGACGTTTTAGTGGAATCAAGATAAAAATGACAAAGTTTGAAAGACCGTAGGGATCTTATTTTTTTAATTAAGAAATTGCTTATTTCTCAAATTAAAAGTTGTGTTGGACCTTCCTTTTTCAAATGATGTATAACTCATTGTTTCAGTTTGAAGTCGATTCCACCTAAGAAATGTTAAGGAAAGATGTGTTTTTGTAATTCTTGATTAAATTAGACAAGGTAATTATTGTTGATTTATTAGTTTTATTAATTTAATCTACATCTTGCTTTTGAACTTATTTTTTAATTCATTGTAAACCAACTAACTTGATACTAGCTATAAATAGTATCAATCTCGCTTTTTTCGTTCCCAAAGCTTACTTTTTCAAAATCATCAAATCAGAGAAGACTTGAAAGAAATGTCAAGTGTACTATATTTTTGGAGTGGAAATTGTAAGCAAACCTCGAATTTACAAAAATATATATGAAACCCATTTAAAATGATCATTATTTATGTCAATAACTACTAAAATGTTGCTTTGAGAGAAAGCTGACTTAGGGCCGGTTGTACAATATACTGATAAATCTGCCTGACAACTATCAAGTTGTACAAATTGTTCACTCTTTCCCTACACCTAATAATTTGTATAGTAGATTTGGTAGCGCTAACGTCATTATTTGAAAATTAAATTGATTTGTCATTTCTCTATTTCTAAAATTTTATCCAAAACCATAAGAGGACGTTAATTGAACCTGGGAACTCACTTCTCAAGGATTATTTAGATTGATTGACGCATCTTCGAGTTATAATGAATAAAAGAATTTTTTTACCAACTTTGAAGTCATTTAACGGTTAAACAAAACAACTTTCGATATAGATAACTTTGCTTAGTCGACCACGCATACTTACACGCATTTCAAAGAGATCCTGTATATGTATTAACTAAATCTTCGACAATTTCAATTAATCGCCAATAATCCTCTTGTGTATTACTACTAGCACGATTAATTTTCCTGCCTTGCATAATTTTAAATAGAAAACAATTTTTTCGACAGATAAGATTTTTTAGGTCCTTTATTATAAAAAACTTGGTAATAAAGTAATAGATATCTGACGGATAACTCTCATGCTCCGACGAAAATATTCTTACATTTTAATATCGGCATATTGTCCACCCCCTTATTCCATCGAATTCTACATAAAAAGTTACTTTGGAAAGCTTTTCATGAACAGGCAGATTTTTTTAATAAGAAATAAGTTATGACGACTTCTAAATTGAACTTTTTTGAAAAACATTCTGTATTTTTGAAACCGTAAGTGATATCGAAATGCGGTTTCCGTCATTAGTTTCTTATAAAAATGAAGCCTCAGAAATTGATATCAGTTTCCCTCAAAATCTTATAAAACGAAGAGTTTCCTTTTAAAAGTGTCCAATTTGGCCCAGCCTGTACATCTTCTCCACACTCATTCTGGCTATATCGTAAACAGACATCTGGCCTGGGATGATGAATGACCAGATAATATCTGGCTTCTCTCAAAATCGCAGGGGTATATTACTTCAGAGTGACAAAACCAAACAAATCTTTCCTTCGCTTAACTCATCCGTTATTTATCTTAACTGTGCTCTGTGTCTTTCCTTCGTTCTTTTCGAAAACTATTCCTTGTTAACTCTCTCGCTTGTCGAGGATTGTCTTGGCGGATTGAAAAAATACGAGAAAAAAATCTTTCCTTAACTTTTTTAACCCTCGATTGCTGCCATGCCTATCTTCTTCAAATATATCCCAAAAACTTTGTGCTCGACAAGGCCTCAGTCACACAAAAATCAACCTTCTCTCGTGCTATATATCCAGATCTGGAATCATTCTTTTTGTCTAACTAGAATACGCTGATCATCAATCACTCTTCATTTCATCATCAGATTTTTCCTGGTTTCTAGTTTATATTCTCTCCCCTTTATATGTAGATTAACTCTTTCATAGATCAATATATCCATAGGTGGGGCTCCTGCGTGACCTTAATGGCCATAGCGGATGCGGTTCTGTATGAAGATGCTATTCTTACGGCTAGTCTCCTGTTTAAAGCTGTTAACATATTTCTTCCGTCTTATGAGCTGCTACCTGTAATCCCATTTTTCTTATCCTCTAATTGAATTCTGTTCTTCCCTTTTACCATAAGTACGAGATTATCTGCGTATGCTATCAATTCCACCGCTGCCTTCTGCTCCATTCTGACTATCTCGTCGTAATATATGCTGCATTGCAAAGGTCCTAAAAGTAATCTCTGAGGAACTCCGGTCGTCACTTCATACATTCTATCATGTTTCGCTGATATGGATCTATCACTTAGATATGATTAAGATCTTATAAAAATCGAGCCCCAGATATATTTGTGCCATGTTTCTAATTTTCATCAATGGAGAATCAACCACCTTTGGATATAAGGAACATAACACCCATTTTACCTTTTCGTTTTACCATAATAGCTGCTATGTTGAAAACTATATGAAGCTCATCAGATCAATACATTTATAAAATTAACTATATTCATCATACGTGTTTCTTCCAGCAACACCTCAATTAACATCATTACATTTTGAATAAAAGTTAAATAAGAAGAATATTAACTTTTTTTTGGTACATCATTTGTACAAAATTATACTCGGAATCTTTTACCTGCTAAATATTGCCGAAACTTCATCCACCTCCCTTTATTAAATTAATTTAAATGTTGTTTGGTTAGTACACATTTCCTTAAAACAATTAACTCAGTTTCGAAATTAAGTATTAATCAATTACTGTGGATTAAGTATTCATCTTTTGGATTGTAATCTTTCATTCTGTTATTGTTAGCTTACCTTAACCTGCTGTAATGTCTTTTATAACCAAAGTCTGAATCAATGGGTCTTCTAAGTCACTCATATTTCTAAATATACTTACCGTTCATTACTCACCTTTCAAATATACTTTCTAAAAAACATATATCGTAGTTGGTATCGTATCAGAATCCAAAATTAAGGTAATGTTAGAAACAGTGAGAATAAAGCTGTATAAAACACGACGTGCAACATTATTACTTAATATCAACATTACTATCTACACTCCATAACATTTAATCACTGCTGTCATTTTCATTTTGAGCATATTTTTGTATTCATTGTAGTGTATTCTTCTAGTGTATAATTAGCTGACATTGGGATAAAAAAGATGTTGCATTAAAGACGTAAAATGGGAATATTTTTAGTCTAAATATCTTTCATAAAATTGAACAATTTCAAATTTGCACATATTTTAATTATTATGCTTTAATATTTCAGTGTTACCTCACTAAATTCAAAGTATGTTATTGTTCTGTAGATAAAGTTGATTCACAATGATTGATCCAATATCAAGTTTATCAAAAACACCAGATAAAATCTGAACTAAAAAACATATTTCAAATAAAATATCATTCCTATCGCTTTGGATTTCTTTAGAATTATTTATCTTAAAAATTATTTAAAATTACAGATTTCTTTCTTGACAGTTGAAAATAGCTTTAAAAAAAACCTACTTTAAATTTTGATAATTTAGTTCATTTTTTAAAATTATTTTTAGGAGTGATTTTAATAAAAATCTCATCGAATACACTCAATTTTTCCCGGAAAAGTTCCTAAATGGTCACTATGATTTCACTGGCAGCGTTTTCGGAAATAAACTATCAAATGCAGGAACATGGAATTTGGCTCTATACGATTTTATTCAAACCACTCAAATTAGCAAGCCAAGGGGAAGAGGAAGAGATAAGTCATTAAGGGTAAAGGTTACAGTTCATACGTGCAGAGATATGAAATTGCATATTTCTCATTTACTGGGAGGAAGAAGAATCTTAGGTAATTAAATTATAATTTAACTTTCTTGTTTATTTCTTAATATAATTCATTCAAATTAATGACATTTTTTTTAGAAATATTAATGGATAGAATCATAAACGCCGCTTGGCCACCAGGATTCATGATTTTAAGACCTTTAGTTAACGATTTAGTTTCAACTGCTTTCACAGATATATTTAACGGCGTGTTTCAAGAGTTTCCATTTAACGATTTAATTAAAGAATAATTAATACTTAAATATATTAATTGCTCAAAAATGTTTATTATAATAATTTTCTGACTGAACAAAGTTTTCTGTTAATAATTTAAAAAAAAAGTTGTGATAATCTACACAAAAAAATAGTTTTTACTAACTTTAAATGTTGTACATACACACAGCTGTAATGTTATTTTTTTTTAATAATAAATTGTATTGTTTAGATTAAGAATCTTTTTTTGCAAACCGCTACACTGATAAAGAGTTTACCTAAATTCATAACAGAAAAACCGCTTCTTAATAAGCTATTAAGAAACGAAATGATTGAGTTTGTTTTTAAATATTTGTTATTATGTAAACTTGCCTTGAAAAAGTCGAACAGAAAGTCGTTTTAAAAGAATTAAATCCGAGTTTGGTTGGATAACATCACGGCGCTCTTTCGATAAGATGAGAAAAACAAAATTAGTTACCGACTGTAGGGACCTATAAGTCTTAATGCTTTTACAGTTTGTGTTTTAATTCTCTGAGATTGTCAAAAGCGCAAGAAATATAGGCCCAACCTTGATGTAGAGAGGGCGTTAGGTGTTCGGTTCGGACACAAATAGTGCGGTGGTGGCGCGCCATACGGATTTTTAAAAATGTGACTTGGATCAAAATTTTTTCATACCGAAAGACATATTCTTTATTACATCGAGTTGTAAACGTTCCTGACGTGATTGCAAAAGTTTGTGTGAAAGAGTGTTACATTACAGTATATTTATTTATCGGGTAGGCGGGCACATCAACCTTGCACCTCGATATGCTAAGTGAAGAATTCTTCAGATCCGTAGGGGAGAGAAACTGCAACCCAAAAATCGAAAATGTGACACGATTGACAGCAGGGCTCTGGCATAAAACATGCTCAACCGTTTCGTCGTTGTCTATACATAGGCGGCAATCAACCTCGTTGGCTAGGCCCAAGAGATTGAAGTGTGTCTGTATTCGACAGTGCCCAGTAAAGATCCCTATAAGAACTCTAATACTGCTACCAGCAAGTTCTATGGTATTCCCGGGTTTAATAGTGTCGATGTCAATAAATAACTTCGCATGTCTCGTTTCAGGCGAAGTCTTTCTTCGACGGACAGTCCAATCTTTTACTTGGTATGCCAAATGATACACCAATTGCTGGCTCTGGCCCCACAAACGCATTAGTGCTGCCCTCTCGTGCTAGCTTATGTGCCGCTTCATTGGCAGCAACTCCAGAGTGACCTGGGATCCAGATCAGAGAAACTCTGTTATCATCACTGAGTGTGATGATTAACCAGAGCCGAAACCGTTTTCATGGCTTGCAATGCCTGGATATTTGAAGAATCTTATTGTCATGTACCTCACCCCTCTCTCTAGAAGACTTTTAGCTCCCATGTCAATGGCAAATACTTCTGCCTGGAATACCGCACAATAAGTACCCAGGATGTCTGATTCCTTCCGACAGTTTTGATCCATCTGTGAACATGCAAATATCTGCCTGAATTAGAAAACCTTTTTTTTCAATCTAGGACTGTCATGCAGGCAACTTAATCTGCTATTGAGCATTAAGCATTGACCATGGCCTCGTTAAATCTGACGGCATTGTATTAGAACATATTGTATTCCGCAGCCCATTGACAAGACCTATCGGTACAAGTTTGAGTATATTGCTTAAATCTGTAAATGGTAGTTTACAGCTACTTTCTCTATATGCAAATGCAAAGTAATTAGCTTTGTGCTTATCGCACCAGAGTTTGCCAATCCAACTTCTCAAAGTTTGCTGGTAACTGAAGCTTGCTGGATTTTCCTGTACTAGCTTCATATGTTATCATAGTTCTATAGAGTCTAATCATAGTCGCATAGTCTACTATCACTCATATAGTTTACTCATCTCATATAGTCTACTATCTGTTTGACGCCAATTTTTACCGCAAAGCCTACGTCAAGTCTACAAGGATAGTCTAGTTTTGTGTAAAATTCCCCGCAAATGTTCATTCCATGAGAGGGTTTAATCTTGTGTTACTCTTAGATATTTGGATTTCTTTAAAACCGGAATTTTTTCACCTTGGGTAGAAGGGCGTATTAGTCCATCCACCTTTCGATTCCTGATGAACAGTACAACGATTGTCGTTTGCGGGTTTATCGAGAGATTCTCTTCCTTACACCAAGCGGAATTGATATCTAAGGTCGCCTGGGGGACTTTGGATATCCTCGACAAACAGGTTCCTTTGACTATAACGACAGTGTCATCAGCATACGCTTGTATTTATGCAACAACGGCTTCGGCTATCGCAATCAGGTCATAATAACGAGTAGGGACCAAAGCAGGGGTAATAACACCCCTCCCTGGGGACAGCCAACTTCCGGCCTGAAGCATATCATGTCACCATGTAGTGAACTGGAAACAATTCTATTATCAAGCATATTGCGGGTCCATCCAGCTATAGTTGATTCTACTCCCCTATCAAGAGCAGCTCTTTTAAGAGATTTGTACCTTTCTGGACCTTCTATATCCAGAAACGCAGAAACCAAACCTTCTTTGTCCTGGAGTGTCCTACATATTCTACCAACTAAGATCTGTAAAGCCGATTCTGCTGAATTTCTCGCCCTATAAGTGTGACTCAGGTGACTCAGTCGACTGGATACCAGTGGCATGTTATGGATGTATCGTTCTAGAACTTGTTTTAAAAGTTTTCAACAGAAACAACGTTAGGCTGATGGGTCGAAAGGTATTAGGAGTAGGGACGGCACGCTTTAGGTATGTAGGATGCCCTTGCCTTAGACTATTTTGTTACCAAAGTAGGTTATGATAATGACCTTCTTTGCTCTAACAAAGCAGGTAAGATTTGATCTTCTCCGGGCGATTATACGGCTTAGACGTTTGAATCGCCTGGTTTATGGATGTGTGAGTGATGGCTTTTTTAGCCACACTCCAATCCGTGTTTGTAGGGCGCTTTGCAGGAAGAGCCCGCTGTGGTATTATTTTCCCCCATCATTAAGCTTCCTGGGAAGTGAGTCTGCATGAGAAGTTCTAACGAGGCTTTGCTGCAAACCGCAAAATGCAGCTCAAAGGCAGGGTCGGATCTCTAGCGAGAATATTTCTAGTGTATCTTTCACTCCCTCACCGAACCTCCTCCAAGACTCTCTTTTTGCTGTACGACTATTTTTGGTGTAATTGGTTAGAGCTAATTTGAGTAAGGCTATTTTTAAACAGGCCCAATTAGTTTTACGGTGGTACGGTACGTAGAGTCCAATTTCATCCCTAAATCAATTTTAAATTGAATATGTCTATGATGTGAACACGACGGCTTAAAGGATACCCCCAGGAGGTTATCTTTACGTTCAACATAATTGAGCTGAACGTAATGTCATGTACCTCTGCTCTATTTCTGGTAACAAAGGTTGGTTTGGCGGTTACAGTCTCCGCACTTTTCGCCGATGGAGTATTCAATTTTTCAACAACCTGCTTGGCCCTCAAGAGGCCTTACGAGACCGCCCTGGTCTCATAAGTTACGCTCCCTATACTGTTTAGTGCTTTGACAGCGTCCTCTTCTCTTTCCTCTCCTTCAGAGTGCAGAAGAACCTGCTTCTCTTAAATCGAGAGAGAAATTGACTTTGACACGGATGGTCCAGCTGCCACAAATGCTGGTCCATATAGACATATATGGACCAGCATATATGTCATCGTATCACGTATCGTATGGACCACCATATGATACGTGGTCCATCGGGACAGTGCTTCCATACCCCTATAAGTCTATTGAAACTGAAGGTTGGCCGGTCTCCAAAGTTCGTTTATTAGGAACCAAGTTATTCCGTCTTGGCCAACGCAGTAAAGCGATAAGAGTCTTCGGCTTTTCACCTTGACATTGGGGCTTTTAATGAAGTTGTCTCCTCTCGACCCAGGAAATTAAGCCTAGATCCCCCGTATGCCCTGCCCATGGAGCAGATCCACGAACAATAGGCATGCATAATATAATATAATAGTTTTCTATTTATCGACTGGCAAGTCTAGATCCGATACTTTTGGTATGGTATGGGGGTCATGTCGTGAAGGAGCAGTAGAAACTGCAGAATCGGTCTTGATTCAACATGAACATTCGGTACGGCAAAACAAGTAGAACAAACCCACTAAGGATACACCACACTCTCACCTCCATGAAAGAGTGTTACTAATACAGTATTTTGTCTTTATTTCTCGTATTTTTTTATGGTGTACGTATATACGTTATATTTAATTATTTTTATTTTAGTTATTTTACATTGTGACACTAATTTACTTTAGACACTTTTAGTGCAAGTTATGCTAAACAATCATTAATAAATTCAGATATCAACTTATCGAAAATTGCCTAAGTACTTCTCTAGAATATACATAATGTGCATATAAACATATAATAAACAGTTTTAATCGATTGAAAGAAAATAGTTCGAAATACGTCTTGCCATTTAAAAAAATCGCGTGTGAGTAAAATCGAATTTATATTTTGATATGACTTTTGGCTGCGAAAGATTGAAAAATTAACTGCAAATAAATTAACTGACATTACGTGCTGATGTTATTTTCAATAAAACATAGGCTATTTGCTAATTGTTAACCACTGTTGGTGAAAAACTTACCATTTGCCCATTGATAAATACATGTACTGTGGATCAGACTTTAATAAGTCTGTTGAGATAATCTTATAACTTTGACCATCAATAACTGCCAAACGATTCAATGTACTTTTTTAAACCAATCTTAATCTTTTGAACCAAAGAATCTCGTGGTATCATTTTCAGGTACATGTATGCAGCACCCCGACATACCAAAAAAAAAGTCTCGATGCTAAAGTATTGTATACCGGGTGTATCTCAAAATTTGGGGAATATAATGTGGAATATTAACAAATCTTTTTATGCATGTTGCATTGTGGAGGGTCTTGGATGTATCCTTAACTTAACTCCACCGTAATTTGATAAAATGAAAGTCGCATGGCGCCTTAATAAAATAATATAAAGAATGCAGGTGATAAATACATTAAAAAAATTTAATATATATAGATGAAAACATCCTAAACCTTTGCCTCTCTTTCTTGAAAAAGAAAAAAATAAAAAAGGAAACACTACCCGTCAAACAACGGATTGTCTTTGTATTCTTTCACTAAAGAATCAGCCCTTAAGTTTTTTTGCAGTCATTCCGATGCACCCTGTATACAAAAAAACTGAAAACATTTTTTAAATGATTATTAATTAGCGTAGATGGCACTAATTAGCTGAAGCTGGAGAGCAAAACTGCGTTTTATTGACTTATATCGATTTCTTTTCGAATTCAAAATATTTTGCCAAAATCGCACATTTTCCGTTTTACCCAAATTTGGAGACAATAGCAATTCAGTTTTACGTCTAATTACACATGATTTCTTTCCATATTCTATGAGTATTCTATCCTACGAATTATTGGCCTCAAATTTAGTATTTCATTTCTCGTAGAAGTCGCTTTGTATCAAGTGCTATTTATTACAATCTTTAGGATTTTTGTATGTTGCAAGTACTGCAAGTTTAGAATGTGGAATACTTCAATGTGAAGAAAAATGTCTGTATGTAAAAATGTGTTCACTTTTTCATGATAATATGCCATGTCGTCAGTATTGTTAAATACTCGGGTATTTATTTTCAAGGGAATATGCCTTGGGTATTTACCACAAATACAAGGACCACTAAAAAATTGACGTTGTTTAATCCAAACATACGAGCTCTTCTTTTAATAAGAAAGAATAACACTAGTTATTTACACATAAACTAAAAAATAATATAAAATCTCTAAATCGATTACATCCGATATTAGACCGTTAACTTTTTTGAAAAATTGCCAAACTTTCCGTACGTCTCTTAAGACCTCTAATGCTTTCCTTTTTTGTTTCTAGTTCTAAGTTTAGCGCTAGTTCTAAAACTAGGTCTAAACCTAAATATTTTTCGTTCTAGGTTCAGTATTAGCTCTAGCATGAGTATAGGCTTTGCTTCTAGTTGTTATTCAGTCTTAAATTGTTTTATTATTGCATCAATTAAAACTGGAACTAACGCTAGACCTAGTACAGTTTTTGAATCTTTCTAGTACTAGGTCTAGTGTTAGTCCTAGTTTTAATTGCCATTCAGTGTTTGATTGTTGTTCTGGAATCGAGTGTATAACTAATACTGAATCTACAACCTAGCTTTAGTATTAACACTAGACCTAGTACTAGAAACATTAGGATTTAATCAAACGTCTTGTTAGACGGGTAAACCCTAATGTTTTTGGTTCTAAGTGTAGTGTTCTGATTCTAGTTATAGATCTAGTGTTAGTTCTAGTTTTAGTATCAACTCTACTTCTCGATGTTATTCAGTCTCTTAGATTGTTGTATACTTATATTGACCTAAAACTAGAACTAACACTAGAACTAACTAGAACTAGAAAGTTACGGTTAACCGAACTGCCAATTCGCACCACTACACCATAAAAATGGTAGTAAAGAATCGTGTCCGTCTAATAAAATGGTTTTCACCATATTTTTATAAGTACACAACAAAACACAAAGTCGTTTTATTCAACAGTATTTGGTAGTTTGGAAGCAAAATCAATTAACAGCTTCTTGTCGTTGCCAGCAGTATATAATTTTTAATTAGCAGTTTTTGGACTACTTATGCCAAGACTTTGCATTTTCTTCACATCAATAGTATCTTATTTTTTGAGATGATAACGTCTTCTGCCAGCAGTTTTACAAGCAGTATCAAGTCTCCTGGAAGTATTTCAAGTCTTCCAAAGGCTCGATGCTAATGCTCTCAGAAGAGATACTGCTCTCTTCTGAGAGCAGTATCAAATCTTTTAGAAGCAGTGCATGTCTTTTAGAAGCAATTTAAGTCTTCTAGAAGCAGTTTAGGTCTTCTGAAAGCAGTGTCAAGTCTTCTAGAAACATCTTAAGTCTTGTGGAAGCAGTTCGAGTATTTTGGGAGGATGTCAAGTGTTGTGGCAGTATTTCCAATCTTCTGGAATCATTTTAAGTCGTTTGGAAGCAGAGTCAAGTAATCTAAAAATAGTCAAATCTTTTGAAAGCAAATCAAGTCTTGTAGAAACGGTATTAAATCTTCTGAAAACATTTTTGATCTTCATGAAGCAGTATCAAGTTTCAATTCAATGTATGAGCCCTTCAAAAAATCATTGGTAGCAGATGCTGGGAATAAATTTATAAATTTTATTTAATTTTCAAATAGTAGACAAATAAATTATTTGCCACTAGTAATCATAGTTACTCTGATGATTACTCGGGATCATGGCAAAGCAATATTTTTCTAATCAATTTAAATTGATTTTTGTTATACAACATCCCATTTATGCAATGGTCATAATCTGCCAAATCGCTCCTCTTCAATTTGTCATGTTATTAACATTGCCGTGCTTATACATTGCTTATACATGCAATATTTGAAGATCACCCTCAACTTTTGCCATTTTTATGTTTTTCTTTACTAACTGCCAAATCGCTCCTCTTCAATTTGTCATGTTATTAACATTGCCGTGCTTATACATTGCTTATACATGCAATATTTGCAGATAACCCTCAACTTTTGCCATGTTTATGTTTTTCTTTACTAACTGCACAAATTGATATGTTTAATTCTTGGTGAATAGAATAATACATTCGAATTAAAAAATATGTTTATGTTTTATAATAAACTTTTAATTGGTTAAGTAGGTCCTGTTTAAGTATTTACACTGCCGAATATATGGAAACATACAATTCCATAAAATATGTACGACCCGATCCGACCATTATCGCCTCGATATGCCCGTTCCATTATAGGTCCTACTCCTGAGTGATTCCCAAGTACATGAGTAAGGTCTTTGTCGTGGTATCATTATTGTCCTTTCTGGAGCGACTTGCAGTCCCATGCATAGCTCCTGGGGCTATAATTCCAATTTCATCTGCGTACGTTATCAATCGAGCGTCATTACATTCTATATCTATTTTCTTTTCATCGCGTCCATAAACCCGGGAAGGTCCAGGTCAGCTTCAGAAGCGTTTTTCACATGCATCAGATCGATGCAACAAAATCTACCCCCAGGTGAATCCGAATTGGTTGTTTGAATGCCCCCTCCCCCCAGCTTCGCTAGTTCAATATTTATTTGATTTTTGATCAGGCTTTCAAAAAAGCCTACCATGATTGTTTAGTATATAGGTCTATACTTTTTTTGTTTTCTATTTCATGTGTTGTTATACATTTGTTATGTTATTTCAGTCTATTCTGCCATCATTGCATCTTTAGCTATCTTGGATGTTACATTGTCCGGTCCCGAAGCTTTTCCATTTTTCAAGTTTTTTGTCACTGTTAATACCTCTCTCATCACCTCTCCAAATTTCTTCATATCAGATCTCTTCGCACCCCTCTGGAAACAGCTTACGAATGAGCAGGGATACTTCAAGCGGACTTATTTTTGTTCCGCAAATACTTTTTGGCTTGTTTAGCGCTATTATATGTGCATCTTCCCACATATTACTTTCTAACTTGTTACGCCTTCCATGAGTCTTTTTTGGCTTTTATGATTTATTTACGTTAAGTGTTCCTTTGCTGCATTGTAACTCTTCATCTCTCTTCATTGTTATTCCTTCTACCGCTTTCTCTACTCATCCTCGTTCGACGTTTATTTACCTCTTCTCTATCTATCTTTGTTTCGTTATTCCATCAATATATTTAACCCTTTCACAAGCTACTGCTGTTGCATCTGGTAATTACATTATTTGGTAATGTGCTTTCCCTTTTTTTGTTATTTCTTGAGTAAATCTTGAACGTTATATAAAGGTGGCCGTTCAGATTTTTTACAACATTCACTTTCCATTCTCTGACACATTTAACCAATACCATATTACACATTAAAATATCTTTATGAGATTGTTGTTCACCTCTTTTTCATGTGGGACTCACTCCGCTGTTCAGAACAACAAAGTTTTCTCAGCCATTCATTCACTCAAGTATCTCCCCCTTTTGTCCCCTACTTTTGATCCCCACGCTGCAGACTTGGTCTTAAAATCACAGTCATGTTTGTAACTTTAACATTTTCGTCTATTCACTACGCTCTCGAATTTATCTACGATTTCACTAAGTTGCTCATTAAGTGTAAAGTAACGACTAACAATGACTTCGCAATGCATTTTAACAATTACAAAATCGCTACCACTCACACTATTATGCAATGAAAGATCATCACTCACTAGCTTCACAGCAACATCAATATCACAGTTTCGATACTAGTTTCTTCTTTTCACTTTGCTTTTGTTCGGTTCTTACAACCGCATATCTATACATTGTTCACTAAAATGAAAGTCTACTAGATTCATCACTTCTGTTCATATTGATTTGTGAGACTTTGATATTAAGTGCTATTTTTAAGGTTTATCTCAGGGGCTCCAATCTATTTTCTGTCATATCTGGCTCCTCGTTCCCATTTCATTCTCAGGCATTTTTTTTCGTAAATTAGTAAATTTTGCTCCTTTTTGAAGACATCATATCTTGCTGATCTTGCTTTACGTAAGCTAATTTTACACATCTGACAATACTCTTCATTCTGACAGTCTTTCACTGCATGCCCTTATTTCTGCATCAAAAATGCACGATTGTTGTGTCGGGCAGAGTACAACTTTTACTCGCGTGTCCAATACTCTGAAATGAAATCCGAACTATTTTTGGTCGTTACAATAATATTACACCTAGTAGAGCCGAAATTTATTTATTCAAAACTGATTACTTTGCACTGTGTTATATCCAAACAATAATATTTGTTAAATGCAATCAAAAATGAAAATATTAAATATAATCATTAGATATACAAGCAATATTGTATAGAAAAATTAAAAGAAACTACAATAAAAAAGAGTAGCAATAATTTTCCGTTACGTACTTTTTGAGAAGAAAGATCAGTTACAAATTGTACTTGTGCGCTTGTTCTTTGTGCATGAAAATGAAATTAATTTTTATTAAACCGAACAATATTAAATGAAAGTTTTGTGGCTTGTTACTAAAATCCTTAGCGAAACGGTGAGTGCACACAGATCAGACTATCGATTCGGTCGATTACCACCGAGCATTCCGATAATTAATCAAGTCGATATTCCAATCTGTGTATGTTCACTTGTTGTACTTATACAATTTCTTTGGGTTATTCCGACAATCAGCTTATTGAATTATTGTTGATAATACATTTTCAATCTTCATAATAATGTATTTTCTCATGACAATCTTAAGGGTTAGCTAATCTCACAAGATAATAAATTTTTCGTCCTTTCGACTTCTGAAGTGTTATTCTAACCACTTCTGAAGGTGCCCTTAAGTGCCGCGGCGACCAAATGTGCGTGATGTCTAAAGTGCGACGGGACTTTCCCGTTGTTTGCGTTTTCCAGCCTTATTTTCCGATTTATTAATACCCGCAAACAGTTAAATATTTGTCCACTCATTGTTAGCACTTTTAACATCTTCTGTCACTCGAGAAAAGATTTATTTGGCCGCCAGGCGACTGTCTCGGGGTGACTTAGTGTCAACTTAGAAACTAAAATACCAACTATACACAATCCCTAGTGTATATATTTACTGAGGTCACGTCGAAGACTTTATGCCGTTTGTCGAGTTTTTGTTTCACAACGTCGCAATTTAAAATGGGAAACTAAACATATCACAACATTACAGGTAGTAAAATAAAATCTTACCCTTAAATAATTATCACTAATTTTTTTAAGTAAAAAAATCAAGATTAAGAAGACACGACTACATGTTTGTTACTTATCTAAGTATCTTGGCAGGCCAGATCAAAACAAAAGGGTTAGATCATGCATCAACCAGATTGTTGTCGGTCCTTTCTTGGTCTAATGAATATCGCGTTCAAAAATTTCAATTATTTCCACTCGATATTTGTACTTCATTACCGGCATTCTAAGATGTCTAATCTCGATGGGAAACTGAGAGAGAAAGATGGGGGGAGATCATTGGAACGCGGCTGATACAATAACACTTACCCAAACCGTCAACAAATAAAGTTTAATTTTCCAACGCAGTAAAGATAACGATTGCAGGAGAGACGCATTGCCGAACATTTACCGTCCGTATTTCAAACTGTCATCGGTTTTTTTTGGGCTGCGTTTTGTTCCTATCTAATCTAATTTACTTCACTTCCCAATCAGTAATTAAGAGAAACTGCCTTTAGGAAGTCGACAGGTTGCTTGATGAAAAGATAAGAGGTGATTTTGTTTTTTTATGGGGCAGACCACCCTCACTTACAAGTGCTACTGATTTGAGATAGCAAAACTAACAAAAACAATTATCTAACAAAAAGTATTAAACAGTAAAGTAAAAAATTTTATTATTAAGTATAGTAGAAAATTTTATTATTGATTTTTCAAACTTATCTAAGCATAAATAATGCATCGGACATGTTACTAAATCACATGAATTTTATGCTCTAACTGTAGAAGTTAAATAATTATTCATATTTTTTTAGATATTTTGTGTAGTACTTTTTTCTAAATTGAAAATTTATCAAGTTTAATTTATAATATGTAACCATAAACTTAAATTTTTCCATACGATGTGAACCATAAATGACCGTGAAAGAGAAAATTTATAATACAAGATCTAAACTAGAATTAACGTTAGATTTGGAACTAGAAACAAAAGAAAACCCTAGCTCCAGAAGTAATTCTAGACATAGAACTAGAAAGATTATTGTTTAACCATGTTTTTAGTGCTAGTCTAGTGTTAGTTCTAGTTTTAATTCTTATTTAACTCTAGATTGTTTTAAATTCTTCTGGAACTACAAGTATAGGTAATACTAAGCTTACAACCAAGCTTTAGAACTAACACTAGACCTAAAAACATTAAGGTTTAGCTGTACGTCTCTTAAAACGGCTAAACCTACATCTTTCTAATACTAGGTCTAGTGTTAGTTCGACTTTTTATTCTTGTTTAACTGTAGATTGTTTTAAATTCCTCTGGAACCAAAGCTATAACTGATAATGGCCCTACAGAGTTAAGCCGTACGTCTCTTAAGACCCTAATGTTTCTAGTTCTAGGTCTAGTATTAGTTCTGAAGCTAGGCTGTTTTGGGTTCAGTTCCGTCTTAAGAGAAAAACTTAGATGGAAACCCTTGGAGGAGCCAATGGAAGTGGAATCATTTACGGAGGAGGAACTTTTTGGTGGCGGCATCCAGACTTGGAAAAAAGAAAGCATCGGGGCCAGATGACATTACTGTAGAAATCATAAACGCCTACTTCCCAGGCACAAGGACGTATTTTTGAAAATTTATAATAATTGCTTACATGAAGTAAAATTTCCAAAAATTTGAAAACTAGTGCTTATGAAGAAGCCGAAAAAAAATAAATGAAAATGCATCATACAGACCTTTGTTTCCAGAAAGTTATACATGACATCAAGAAGAGGGCTCTAAAAAAGAAGGAACTCTATGTTCTGATCCTCCTAGATATAGGGAATGCGATCAACTCGGCACCGTGGAAGGAAATTGTACTAATTTGTACTGAAGGCCTTGAAGAATAAAATCGTTAGCTCGTATTTGGTGGAAATTGTTAAAGGATATCTATCTGAACGATCTACATTGGCTTCAAATGGAATTAAATACAAAGTGTTTTGCGGAATGCCACAAGGTCCATAATAATGGAATCTGTTCTATGACAGAATACTTAGACAAGAATTCGGGAAATGTGCGGAGTTGTTTGCGTATGCACACGATCTCGCCTTGGTGATGACAATTTAAAACTGGGAATAACTGAAAGATAAAGCCTCTTACGCCATACAATGCATAACATCAGAACTGCGAAGAATGGGATTGAAGATACCAGAATAGAGGACAGAAATGGTGCTTTTGTAGGGTAGAATATCAGTAGGGTCACTCATGATAGGGTTGGATGTAAGTGAAGTGGAATACAAAAGAACCGTTAAATAACTTGGAGTTTTCCTGAATAAGGACATGAACATGACGGAACATATTATCAACGTTACAATTTGCGATGACTAATCTTATCATGAGACTGATGCTCAAGCTTGGAGACACTAAGGAGGTTATCGTCATCGACGACGACATGGGTGAATTTATATGCCACACCTACTTCACAGAGATATTTAAAATAAAAAAGAAACCGGACTCTGCTTACTAGGACAAATAGAAAGCTGACAATAGAGATCGCTTTCGCGTATCGCACAGTATCGGCAGATGCAGTAGAAGTTATAGCAGGTCTGACTCTCTTGACTTTTCTAGTGAATCAGAAATGCGAAATTTATAAAAAAAGGAAAGGGGAAAAGGCTGAATGTAGAAAACGGTTGTTACATGTGTGGAAAGCTAGATGGGACACCAATACCAGCCGCACTAATTGTAAGATCTTGATTCCAAACATACAGCAACGGATGACAAGAGGTTGGGGAGAAGT
The DNA here is from genome assembly GCA_036711965.1 of Onthophagus sagittarius. Classification (NCBI taxonomy): domain Eukaryota; kingdom Metazoa; phylum Arthropoda; class Insecta; order Coleoptera; family Scarabaeidae; genus Onthophagus; species Onthophagus sagittarius. Next base: position 42,239,486 of record JASERS010000004.1, read on the forward strand.
AGGTTATTACTACTTGTCACAGGCATTCACAGTACACGGAGTGTAAGGAACATATCTGTATCTAAAAGCAGAAGAAGAGACGTGCTGGTTTTTCGACGAAAGTGATACACCTGAGCACTCCTTAATTGAGTGCGAACACTTTAATTTGCAAAGAGGCAGAATTGAAATGAGATGGGGAATACTTACAATAAAAAATAAGATGGTTGAGCAAATGCTGAGAACTGGAACGATTTACAAGAAATGATAACATCGATTCTCATGAGAAAGAAAGAGTGTGAAAGGGAGAGAGAAAAATGAAACGTACTAATCAGATAAACAAATTATTAAAGGATATCTGAATGATATACATTGGCGCTAAATGGCATTAAATACAAAGTATCCTATGGAGTACCACAAGGTTCTGTGTGAGTTCATTATTCTGGAATCTGTTCTATAACAGAATATTCAGACTAGAATGAAAGAAGTAACATCATAACATCAGAACTGTCAAGAATGAGACTGAAGATAGCGGATCAAATGACGGAAATGGTGTTTCTGCAGAGCAGAAGGTCAGTAGCATCACTTACGAAAAGATGGGTGTAACTCAAGTGGAAAGTAAAAAACCGTAATATAACTTGTAACTTTTCTGAACAAGGACACGAACATAACAGAACATATTACAAACGTCATAAATTACGATCATCAAATTCTTATGATGAGAGTTATTGGAAGCTTGGCTCTAAGGCTAGAAGCAGGAGGTTATTGTCATCGGCGGTGACATCGGTGATTGTGTATGCCGCACCTACTTAACAGTGATATTTAAAACATAAAAGATATCGGGCACTGCATACTTATTGTTAGACGAATAGAAAGCTGACAATAGGGATCGCAGGTCTGCCTCCCTTGGATCTTCTAGTGAATGATCGATGCGAAAGTTGTATCAATACCAGCTGATTCCAAACATGTAGCAATGGATGACATGAGGTTGGAAAACTATCTGTATCGAATTCCGAAATCAAAAGAAGGAAGTGCTGTTTTTTCAAAGAAACTAAAACGCCCGAGCACACGTTATTTGAGTGCGAAGAGTTTAATTTGCAAAGAGGCAGAAGAGAAATGAGATGCGGAGTATGTATAACAAAAATAAAATGGTTGAGCAAATGCTAGAGTCAAGCAAATGAAAAGACATGTAGCTATGATAACATGAAACTGTATGAAAGGAACAGTCCGGAGAGATTCTGGAGGTAGACCAAGGAGACAAATGACCAGGACGTAGAAGCAGGAGGAAATTGGTTTCACTCCTCCCCTCTTTCTGGTACGTTTTAGGGTAAAAATATTTCAAGAAGGTAATATAAGTGTTTGTTGTCGGTTCTTTTGCCCGACGACAAAGGAGGCGAAAGGGGTGGAAGCGATGGAATATAGGAAGGACAGAGGAAGATATGATATGGATCTGACTCACAAAAAGAGACAGATAGGAGGACGGTTGTAGCTGAAACCGCGAGGGAAGTAACACTACGAAGTAGTGCTTTCACTGGCAGTTACGAAGGAAGAGGAATAACAGCTGCTACTCAAGACTAAGATCGTCGTGTTGCTGGGAAGAAGGAAGGTTCGAAAAGTGACGATAACGATAGGGGACCGCCAAGTGGAGAGTAAGATCACACATATTAGGAAAATAGTGGAAAAAGCCACAAGAATGAAAGAAGCAGTAAGAGGAAGCTTCTGTCATATACGCTGTATCAATACTACTTTCTGCCGGCATTACAATAGGGACAAGTGAAATTTGTGCACTACAAGAATTTACTACAATCAATAAACAGAAGACTGGTAATAGGAATCACCTCGGCTTACTGGACATTATCGGCCACGAGTATGGAAATGACAGCGGGTCTGTCTTCGTAGAATGTACGACGGTGTATGAAAAGGGAGTAGAATGTAATCTCGAAGCAAAGTTTACTAGGTGGCATAAATGGCAGGAAATATGGAAAGATTATGATGGATAGGATAATAGGAAGTGGGGGCAGGTGAACCATTACATGGCTCAGGCATTTATTTGTCATGGTATTTTCGGTACTTATCTGTGTAAAATAAAGAAGGCAAAGTGGGCATTGTGCTGATTTTGTGATGAAGACGACACTCCCGAGTAACCATTTTTGTATGTGAAAATTTTGAGGGAGATAGAGAAGTGCGCGAGAGAATACGATGGGAAATCCTGTTAAAGCAAAATGTTAGCCGCTTATTATTAGAAAAAAAGGAAATTTGTGAGCAATTAAAACACTATAAGGAAATTTCATTGATAAAACGAAGGAAAGAGCTTGAGAGGGAAAGGAGAAGTCAACACTACCACGAGGTGACGATGAACTAACTCCTACTCTACTACTCTCTTCCAGGTAAAATGTAAATAATAATAATAATTTATTATCCCAGCGGGAATACACTATTCCAAAAATGGGGATAATATAAAGTTACAATTAATTAAATTTGAAAATGAAAGCACGGAGAAAAAACAAAACTAAAGTAATGTTAAAGCAATCAAAGCAATAAGAGCAATTAAAGCAACACGCACAAGACAAAAAACAAAAAAAAAAACATTACAAAAACTGAAACACTATACCAATGAAGATATCTCGGAGATTTACGTACCAAGAAAACAATACAGGCTCAGTCGTATTAGTCGCTCGCAGCAATTTATTAACGGGGGAATTAAAATCTATGTTGGTGTTAGCATAATTTAACGAAAACATCAAACACTCGCGCACTTAATCGCAGCACTCTTATATTAAACTGGAACAGAATACTTGACGCATTCACCACATCCGTCAACACATCGCACACAAACTTCACAGACATATTCTTTCTTCTATCTTCCAAGCTGAGGAGATTGTAATGATATAAAATGGCCGGATAGTTCAATTCACCGCGAGGCCGATAAAGACCAAACTCCAGAAAGTGTAAGAATCTGATGAATTTACGTTGTACTTTTTCTATAGAGGCGATTTGTGTCAAAAGAGTCGGAGACCAAACGTTGCTACAGTATTCGATTTTGCTCCGTACAAGCGTAAAATAAAGAGCAAGTATGGTTTTGATGTCGGCAAACTCTAAGCCGTTTCTGGTAATAAATGTGTTAAAAGCACTAGCTGATACTATCCTTGTTCTCCAAACGTCAAAGATGCATCAAACCATATCCCAAGCTCCTTCACAGTAGAGATGAGCGATAGATGATCCGCTCCAATCGTATAGTCAAAATACACAATGTTCTTCTTCTGGCTGTATGTTATCACCTGACATTTCGATGTATTTAAGATCATTCTATTGACAAGACACAATAAAGATAGCCTATCCATATCTAACTGAAACTACAATAGATAAACAGTCTCCTTCGCTAGATACTGTGGTAAATAACTTAAGAGATTATCTGCTTAAAGAAGTGCCTCTGTAGTGAAACATGCAGGCAAATCGTTAACAAAGACATTAAATAGTAGAGGGCCCAAAATGGAACCCTGAGGTACACCACTGGTGACGTTTATATATATCTAGATTTCATGCCACCGAGTTCAACGTGCTGCCTACGATCAGATACATTTATGTAAGAGCAATCGCAACCAAACCTTCCCAGCTTCATTGTCAACAACGAAAGATCCAAATAGTCAAAAGTCCTCGAGAAATCAGTGTGGAAAAGGTAAATTTGATGACGTGACGAACGTGTTGACATTTGGATATTCGTGCCTCAGTATATAATTCGATTTTAGATGTTACTATCTGTTTGAAAAGTTTTGCAAAGCTATTGATCATGGCTATCGCCCGATAATTCGCTGCGCAACACATATCTCCCTTTTTGTAAACCGGACAAATTCTACTTAATTTCTACATCTTGGGAAATTCAAAGCTATTGATTATTCTGTTGAAGATGTGCAAATGTGGATGGAAGAGTGCAGGGGCGCAGTAAAGAAGTAACAGAAAGAATAAAATATATGGTTATGAATTAAGAATGGACGTAGATTCAGATAAAACTGCAGTGAGAGGTGCCATAGATGAGCTAACCCATGGAAAGGCAGAAGACGAATTTCCTCAACCAGGTAAGGGGTAACATAGACGATAATGATTTAGAGCACTCCAGGGTAATGCCTGCTGGCGGTTCCGGAGAAGATAAGTTTTTTAGTGTTCTAGATTTAATTCTTGATTAACTGTAGATAGTTTTAATTTTTTTTTAACTAAAAATTTAACTAATACTAGACGTAGAATCCAGCTTCAGAACTAATATCAGACCTAGAAACATTAGTTCTGAAGCTAGGTTGTGTTGTGTTGGGTTGGAATTATTGTGCAGAAATAAGTTTGAAACAACAGTAATAAATTTTTCCCCCTTTCTAACTCGATCCGAGGACATACTGTATATTAGATAAATTCAATGATTAATTAGTATATTGAACTTTTATTTTTCCATTCGTTTTCGCAGAATTATGCTTTGTGATTCGAACTATTTCTTTGTGCAATTTCTTAGGAAACAAATGCAGACATCACAATTATAATCACGCACGAAGTTTAGATTCTAGATTGTGTGATATCATTTCAGCAGTTGGTATTCTTTTTTTCATTGGTCAAGTGTGACATCTAACTTCAATTTCATTGGTTAAATACGTTATCAGCATTATGCCACGATTCCTTATAAATAGGAAAAGATCGCGAGGAGCGTCAGTTTTTCTATCTTAAGTCGCCGTCCGGGCATCAAATCATTTGCGTAAGTAGGTAAAACAGATACTGTCTAATAATATGTTAAAAACATACTTTAGTTAAAAAGTTTGGTTTTTTAATAACTCGTCAATCCCCCGAACTTACGACGGGGTAAGACCAAAAAGTAACTTAAACATGGTTTAAATCCATTGTATTAGCAGGTAGTTGTTGGGTAAAAGATCAGTTATGTGAAGAAAACTTGACGTTAAACATGCAATTAATACTTTTAATTAACTGCGACGACAAAAAGGCCATTTCAAGGCAGATTTAAGTTAAAGCTTACGCACTGATAGGTAGGCAATTGAAGCGATTTACTGCGACAATAGGATTTATTCCGGTTTTCTTACATTCCTTTTCTCTAACAGGGTTCTGGGTAAGCTGTATTTGCTTCAGACACCGGTTAAGGCATAAACACTTGTAAGCTTTTTCTTGTTGTCCTCTCTACAACTTCCGAACCCGATTTGTTTAACGAGATATTAGCCTTTTGTTATAAAGAAGTAAAAGAGGATAAACTTTTTGTATAGAGAAACAGTTTTTGGATTTGTTGATTCTATTGAAAATCAAAAAAGATAAAATAAAACCTATTTGACGGGTTGTAAACAACAATACAAATAGTATAATGTAGAGGATAAACTTATAAAGTAACAAAAAAAGAGCAGAAAATGGTAAAACGATAAGGAGAAAAAAATTGAGATGGTAGCCTGATGTTTTTACAATGAAGAAGAATAAGAAGAAGAGGCGTATCGTGCGATCTTAATCCCGTATCGAGAGCAGGGAATCAGAAAATGCGATCGGACACCGTATTCAATTAAGAACATTACAAAGAATTTGTAACACGTATTGGAGATGCCCTTTATTGATTTGTCCATCCGGTTATCTTCTTTACTTTCAATACCATTCAACAGGTCAATAGATCAATCAATTATCCATGGGTTGGATTTTAACGTTTAGAATATTTTTCCCAAGGAGGATGAAATAAATAATGATTTATTAGCCGATTTTTGAAAGATATATTGTGTGTACATAAACCAAAATCTTTCTCGCGCTACTAACTACGACACGTCAAGTGTTAAGTAAATGCTAAAAGTAAATATTTCTTCTTAATTTGGGCGCTACTAAATAGTTTTGTCGGAAGAACGCGAAAAGATATGCGTAAGCTATTATTACGGTTGGTACTGTGGTGCGTATTTACCTGTCTTTTATGGTTTTATTACTCTCCATAAAACTCACTACCGGAAGATCAAACCGTCCTCACCCTTCTAACCATAAATACATTTCGGAGGTTCTAATTGCTAAGGTATGGACCCACCACATACAAAATAACTATATTACGTTTTAGTAGACAACAAAAGATATCGAAATACATTCTTACATTTAATTTATTCGAACATTTTTAAAATGGTTTTTCGTTTATACTCTAAACTGTGTTCTAGGTTGAAGCTTCCTCAACCTGCCGGCAGAACGTAGGGTGTGGTCCCATAAGCTCTAAGTAAAAGTTGGTTTTGATTCTCACGAACGGCAGCAACAACTAAGAACCCGACAGCGGAGTCGCTTGCAGGATCTATGGGAAAACAGAATAGTAGAGGCGTTGATCCTTCTATAAATGTGGATTCATTAGTCATTCTTGGGTTTCTTCGCCGCGGGATCAACCGGGAACCAGATACGATCAACCTCTATGATTGGCATTTTTAATTGTGACCATTTAGTACAATCCAAAGCATTGTTCGACACGAAGCTGTTGCCCCCGAAGAAATGTCAGTTCATAATGTTAGTGAACGCGAATAGGATTATAACGGGAACATAATTTTTTTTTGTTTGGGTGAAATTAAAAAATTTTATTATAAAAATGTCTATATTACAAAATTATTACTACAGTTTAGATTATAAAATTAATCTTTTGCTAAGAGAAAATATTCAGAGGAGTTTGATAATTTAAATTGTTTATCTAATATACACATTTCTGGTGACGCCATATATTTGCCATAAATTTCTATAAACGTGTCTAAGCGACACAATTCTTCATAACAACCGTTCAAAATAAGAGGTTTTGGGCGATCAAACGATCGCTCATGATAAAGAACCTAAAACAAAAATAAAATTACAACTTCAACCTGAAACAATGAAACAATTTACCTTCACAGCATATTCCCTATTTATTTGATGTAATTCAAACGAAATGAATGAAGCGTAAGGGATTACTTTCTTTAAACGTACACCTAAAACTCCCAACAAATTCGCAATTTGAAAATCATGTCCGGAATATAAATGAATTTTCCTATTACTCATTTTTGGACTGTGTATTTTTGATTTCATTGAATTTATTATTTCCGCTAATATAAATCCTTTAACAAAAATTATCAATAATTTTATATTGAATATTTTTTTTTAAATTTACCTCCTGCTAACGTTTTTAGTTCATTCGTTCTAGATGATATATTATAGGTAAGAATTTCAAATTGTTCGAGTGTGGGCATAAATTCTTTAGTCCAACTTGGAAGTTCAAGACCAAATTCTTTCTGTTAAAATTAAATATAAAGTGTGCTAAAAAGAATTAAAATCAAATGGATATTATGTTTACCTGTAATTTTAGGTGTAAAGATAAATTAAATAGATCGCGATAACTAGAAAATTTAGCTCCGGTATATTTATACAATTTGTCGAGAAGTTCTCTAAAATTTTTTATATCGTTATTCATAATCGATTTACTGGTTTCTTCTCGATACAAATATGTAAATTTATCGCAATTTATAAAAGATAAAAATGTCTAAAAGAAAAACTGTTTACTTTAACCTCATTAATCTAATAAACATAAATCTTACGATATCACTAGAAATGTCGTTTGATTCGTAAGGTATGGGTTGCCAATTTAGGTCACCAGCGAGATATTGAGATTTTTCCGGTGGAAACATTGCTGCTAAAACTATTAACAATGAAATTCGACATCTTGGAAATGGTGAAGATAACGCATAAACGGCGTCTCTATGATAATTTTTTAATAGATTACAATAGTATGTTTTTAAGTATTTTCCTAAATTGAAAAGGGTTTGTTTTCCAATCTATAATTAAATCAAAATAAAATTTAGATAATTAAATTTAACTGGAATAATTTTACGCTTGTTAATGCTCCTGGCCCATAAGGTTCATAAGAATAATTTTTATATGGATCGTTTGGATACGGACCAGCATTCATCATAGGAGTTCTCTCCCCATGTCTAAATAACTAAAAAAATCGTAAATTTTGTTATAACTTATTGATTATCCTTAAACTTACTATTTGTGTAAATATTAATGTGCTTTTATCCTCGGTTAGATCACACTGCTTTGGAGAACTTGAATAAGATGGAATTGATTGGTTTGTACAACTTGCAGCATTAGATATTTTCCATAACAGTGCACCAATTCCAATGATATTGAATATTAAGAACTAAAAACACTCAATGATTCCACAAAACTCAAATTAAGTATATAATATAATAATTTACGATTAATGTCCATTTGGAGAGTACTGGTTTCTTCTTCCCTTCCCCTAAAAGTTTCTCTTCCTTTAAGAAATCCATTTCAGTCTTACTAATGCCGCAAAATAAATTGTACTGATGCTTTCGTGCGCGCGATTTGTTTATATATCGCGTTGTAAAAGCTAATTATCGCGAAAAATTCTTTAAATAAAATATCGGGGATATTTATAGTAAAGTACTGAATATTATTTATAAAAAAATTTTGTTATTGTGGAGAATTTTAATAGAAATAATTGGGGCCGTAATCGTTTTTGTCATCGAGATAATAAATGAATAAAGAATATAACTTTTTTTAATTAATAATTAGCAGTCATTAATTAATTTTATTATTTATCATTAGTTTTACGTTGAAATTCAAAGCAGTTATTAATCTGAATACTACTTAAAATTCCTAATTGGATACTCGAAATTGCAACTGCTAAATGCGCTACAGCGGCTTCGTTATATTTTTTTATTTTCATAGCTAAATTTATGTATTGTCATTGCGAAACATTCTTTAAATAAGGTAAAAAATATTTTAAGCGCAACCCTAGAAATATGTCATAAAGAAACATTGTGTTGTAGTGTACTTTATTCGAACTGTATATTTTATTTTTTAAGTAATAATTTTAATTAAGCAAAAAAAGATTATCTATTGTTCCAACAAGCAAGGTAGAAAACAATATTATTACCTAATTTAAATTATAATTCATAATACTCGTAGGATTAGTGATAAAACGGATAGTGATTTTACGAAAAGCCGGATATAAGATATCAGGCATCATCTTCAGCCGGACATTCGATTATCCGGTTATTACTTTTGCTCCAAAAGTTTTTTTTGTAACGTGCTTCGATTTCCAAGTGTTAAGAGTACAAGACAGCCACAACGTTTATTACCAATTGTTGTCATTAAGATCTTGCAAAGTAAGGAAATTCGCCAATTTTTATATTTTAGTATTTTTCTCAATATTAATCATTGAAGAACAATAGAACAATATTGTTGGAAATAAAATTTGCAAACACTTTTGTATTAAAAGCTTTTTTCCCAATTGTTACCCTTAAAATCTAATAAAGCAAAAAATTCATTAAATTTTCATACTTCTCTCAATGTCTATGCATCTAAGAACAATAATGCAAGAGTATGTTTTTGTAACTGGCCAGATATTAAAAAGTGGCCGGATATCCTTTCTATCCCTAGGTAGGACTTATTTCATAACTCATAAATTTAAAATTTATATAAATTTGTTAACTTCAAGAATTTCAATGCCTTAACTGTTGACGTAGTATTTGAACAATTTTTTAAAAAAATGTAAAATTTTTTATAATTTTTTTATTAAGCTTGTTATTGGATATTTTCTTCTTCGAATATGGACACATATTTATTCGTTCCACGCGAAAAGTAAAGGCCAAATTCTTTTCGCAATACTAAAAAGTTTTCGTTTCTAGAATAATTGAAACTTGAATGTATGAAATTTGAGATATGAAAAATTATTTCCTACGGAATTTTCGATTGGTTTTACCAAGTATTAGCGGAGTTATGCTTTGCCCCGTAATGTCACATCAAAAACTTTTAAAAATAACAATCCAGCAAATTTTTATTTATATTCAACACTTGAACATAAACAAAAAACAAGTGCGCGTGTTTCACAAATATTTTTTTATTTTATTATCGTGTTGAAATGGGTTTTCACTTTTATGGAATGCCATACTTTCGATAGTAAAGGTGTTTGTTTTTGTTAACGTAAGCAAAAAGAAATTTTTATGCGATCAATTATTTTATACATTTTTAAGATTAATTTAGCAAGATAAAATTGGTTAAAAGTTTTTGAGGATGCAACAAAGAAGGGGGTAGGAGTTAAGAACCTCCTTTAATAGAACGTATCTTGCAATTATTTATTAAAATCATTATCAAGAAAATCAGTTAACAACAACGAACTAACATTTAGAGATAAAAAATTTAATGTATAATTTTATTTATTTTAATTTAATTAGAACAAAATGTTTGATGACCACGATTTTTGATGATCACGTGGAAAACTTGTTGAGGTTGAAAGTTATACAAGTTAAGAACCAACAGGACAAAAACATCAACAATTACTAATTATTAATTGTACTTAAAACTGCTCCACTGTGTTCACGAAATAATTACGAAAGAAGAGAACAACAACGGTTAACTAGAACCATATTAAACCTATGGGGTATTGGACATGAGTGAATAAAACATGGGGTTTGTTGGTTAGCTCAATCAGATGGCAGTATATTTCACTAAGACCCTGGGTGTCAGTTGGGGGATAGAGAATTTTAGTCCGATCAAAATCAAATTTGTGGCTTATTGACACATGATGCTCAAGCAAAGTAGTCCCCCAGATTTCATCTTTCGTATGCTGTCCAATTCTCAATTTGAGGTACTGAGAAGTGATACCTACATAGTAACTATCACAATCCAGACATTCGATCTTATACACCAGGTTGGACTGGTGGAGAAGGGGAATGGAAAAACTTTTCAACGGTTTTCAGGTGTACATTTCAAACATTAAAGAACAATTACTAAAAATTGTTTCCACATTGTTTTTGTCAGGGTGTTGTAGGTTCATTATCATCAGGGAGATGTGTCAAGAACTAGTCAAGTTGAGACAAGGCAGTAAAGGCAGGAAACCCATTATTGCAGAAGATATCTGCTATAAACCTAAAATTCTTTTCTGTAAACACATGGTCCCTGTTTTTCATGCCCCTGATGCTGTTAACTTTGATGTGAATGTGATGGAAAGAAACGTGTCCTTCCTATGCCAATCCAAAATGACCCGAACCAATTTTTTGATGACATGTGCGTCCAGAAGTGGCGCACCATTGTTCGATTCTGCTTCCATCGTAAATTCGATGTGATGATCAACAATCTGTCATATACTACAGCACAAATAATGTCATCAACATAGTACTTGTAAATAAAGAGTATCCGAAAGGTGAGTTTGGAGATACACCTATCCAAGATCCAATCCACGACTATTGTGGCCAAGATTGAATTAAGAAGGCTACCCATGCGGGTACCAAACTTCTGTTTATAAAACATGTTTTGGAAGGAGAATTGAACAGGAACTCGATGGCATAATATTCTGTTTTACAATAAAAGCAAATGATTAGAGTAAATAGAACTAACAATTATCATTTGATATCTTAGTTTTAGCCTATTGTCAAATATTAATTGATCATGTTTAGAATTGAACAGGAACTCGATGGCATAATATTCTGTTTTACAATAAAAGTAAATGATTAGAGTAAATAGAACTAACAATTATCATTTGATATCTTAGTTTTAGCCTATTGTCAAATATTAATTGATCATGTTTACATTACAACATAAACTATTTATAGTACAGTGCTATGGATTGGGGAACATTGGGGAACACTGGAAAAAGGAAAAAAGCTTTTAGATGAACATGATTCGAAGTCGATTGTTATAATAGCAAACGCAATGGATTACAGTAAGGCGTAAGATAAAAGGCAGTTCAAGTCAGAAGGGGCGCCCTATTGTTCGATTCTGTTTCCATCGTAAATTCGATGTGTTGAAGATAGTCATGGAAGATCCAATCCATGACTATGGTGACCAAGATGGAATTAAGAGGGCTACCCATGGGGGTACCAAACTTCTGTTTATAAAACATGTTCTGGAAGGAGAATACAGAAGAATTGAACAGGAACTCGATGGCATCAAGAAACAAATCTTTTCAGGAAAAACAAGAAAGTCGTTGATGTCGTACTTGGTCTTATTGGCAAAGTCTAAAGACAGAATGGTGTCCAAATACCCGGGCAACCATTAAGAAGGGAAGCCAATAACCGAAATGAACAGTCTGAGTGGTTTTCCGACCTTGTGAATCTTAAGGAGACCATAATATATAAGAACGGTGCCATTATGATACACAAGGGGATATAGGAATTGTCTTCAATGTGGTCAAGTCATTTAACAAAGCTAGGGACCCATCAATATTCTGGAAATCATTGTTATTTGTCCCTTATCAACAGAATCTGGGGTTGATGGGGATGGGGGGATCCGGTGTGTTTTAAAAAGAGCCCTATTTACGCTTGGAGACGAGAGATCAAAGTAGTCACGGGAAGACCATTCATTTCTTTTTTGTTTGTTTTAGATGAACATGATTCGAGGTCGATTATTATAGTAACGGACGCAATGGATTCCAGTAAGGTGTAAGATAAAAGGCAGTTCAGGTCAATATACGTAAATCCCATTTACAAAAAAATTATCGAGATAAAATATTACCGTATAAATCAACACAATATCGAATTAGGTGATGAAGCAAACCGTTTAGTTTGTGACTTGGGTAGACTCAACTTGTTAAAAAATATAATACTTTCGGAAGCATCGTTTACCACTAATGGAGTGGTTATATCACAAAATTGCCGATTCTGGTCAAAGACTAATCCACATTATCGTATGTGGGTTAGTGTTGTGCTGTTTCGTGGAGCACCGTCCCTTATTGGACCTTACTTCATACACGGCATTTTAAATCAACACCGATATTTGGAAATACTAGAAAATTCCACCACTTTAATGAGAAATTATTTAAATACGTTATTTGGAAAAGAAATGGACTGGTAGATATGGTCCGTAACCATGGCCGCCAAGAAATTTGGATTTATCTACTTTGGATTTATCTACTATGGATTGATACTATGGATTTTTGGATGCTGTTTTTGGAGTTATGTAAAACAAAAAGTGTACACTGAAAATTTTAATAACCATTTAGACCGTTTAGAACAAAAAATTAAAACAATTATTAGAAATTCCGTTGGATCATATTAGAAAAAATTATAAATCATGTCGAAAAAAAGCTGAATTATGTGTTAGTGTTGGTGGTGGTATAATTGAATAATCTTTAATGTTAATTTAGTTTAGATTGAAACTGTTTTGTTAATCTTATGATTTAAAAATTCGGAATATTGCTATAATCTAACATAACAAATATTTATCTTAATCAACTTTTGTTGTATATTGCTCAGAAAGACCATTTTATCCGCAACGATTAACAAACTTCTTGCGTTAACTTTGGTTAACTTTGGACATTTGACGTAAAACTTAGTTATATTTCGTGTTATAACATCCAGACTTTAATTGCAAAAGAGGGAATTTGAATTCAAAAATTTATCGTCAATTATACCCTACGGGGACAAAATCCGGGGACACACAGTGTATCTATCCATTTTATTAATAAATATATGCATTCCTTATTACAAAATATGCACACATATTTCATGTATAACTCATGTTTAACTTATGTTTAACATAATTCATATATAGTTTGTTTTCAAGGTACATATACAAGGTGATCACATAAGAAACGACAGAGTAGGGACATGTATAAAAGGTATGAATTAATGAGATACATGCTTTTACAAATTCGCTTCTTTTAAATAAATGACAAAGTTTTTCAAACAATAATAAGAGCAGAAAAGTAGTTTTAGAATTACATGAATTTAGATAAAAAACTCGTCAACTTGCTATCAATTAATACCCTTGATACATATTGCCATATTTATGTGATATACCAAATTTGGTTTTTCTAGTTTAATCTGTGACTCAGATATTGAATGTCTTAAAAAGTTTTGATTCAATTTCCTCCTCAAGGGGAACAACTTAGTATAGAGATGAACTGCGTAAAATCATCTTAATATGTCGTCCGCAACATTCTATATAACGCTATGCAATACCTTGAGATTGACAAGACTATAAAGGGAATTTATTTGAGTTCTCTTTATATGTTACATTGCAGAAAATATTGACAATTAAATGCTTTTCTACATTTTTTCACCAAAAGGAATGTCGTTCGTTCGATAAAGGTAAAGAGTTGGGGCGTATTTTGATTTGGAAGCTAAAGAATTAAAGAGGGAATGCATACTTCTTCAATCTTTCCCTGGAGTATGTTTGAAATTTTTTGAAGAAAATAAAATCCTTCGTTTTTTCTTCAAACATTTTCTAACTTCTTCTTAATATTTTGTGCAGCTAAACCTTTCACGCTGTTGCTTGTTCTTTTGAATATCTCAATCATTTGTATAGATTTGGTTAGTTTCCAACTTTGAGTCTCCAGTTTATTCAATAGTTCACAAATGAGTAATTTGCTTTTACAAAAGCTGAATTTTGAGGCAGAGTTGAGGTGTTGTTTAGCGTAATTTTGCACTCTCGAATAGCCATCGAATACTTAAAAGAAAAGGATGTCCCATTTATACAATTTTTTGGGATGAAATGTAATTGCTCAAATATGTAATGTAATAATTAATACGCATGAAAACGAAAAAATATGCATAATATGAAAATTAAATATAGACCCAAATGATTTAATTTTACTTAATTCGTGAAGATAACTAAAATTAGCAATTTGCATATAATCACAGCTCTACTAATGAGATTCGTAGATCGTAGCCCTCCTAGAATTCAGTGCCACCTGGAGGATAGATCTGAGCAAGGACTCATTATCACAAACTAGTTGATTAATCAAAGTTGAATTCTGTACAACAGGTAAAGCGTATTTCAGATCTATAGTCGTGCCGTCGAGCTTGTGCAGTGAACGATGAATAATTTTAATTAGGTTAAAGTCAGGAAACCAATTAAGATAGTTAGAAACAAACAAGTGCAGGGCAAATATTCAATAGGCATAAAATCACTTCAAAATAAAAGAAGTTATGAAGATCGTTCAAAGTGCGTCGTGGGATTTTATTATTCTTTCTCCACTAACAGTTAACTATCCCCAGAAGGGATGTGGCCACTTTGACGAATTTGGACAAAGGTACCGACGATACCAAAAATTTACCTACCTGTCATAGTAATTTATCAGTACACAGATTCAACGATAAGACTATAGTGCAAGTTGGAGACCTCTACAGGTATTTGACAGTTCGACTTATGCATAAACCATATGGAGTTATCTTTATCCAACCTATCAAATCTACATTCACTTGTCGATTGATTGAATTTTTTGTGTTACGATTTTTGTTGTAATCAAACTGTTTGTTGAAATTCTTATCTAGACGTCTGTTCAGCTCATTAAACATATCAGGGGGAAAATATTTCCTTTTAGAAACTATTGATTTCTTGTGACAGTTTTTGCAAAGTTAGAAATGTGTTGGAAGTATCTATATTAAAAACCTTAATTCCCATTCTATATATAAATGTGTTGATCTTCTCCGTCATCTTCCTGGGTGATCGATCTATGGAGTTGTAAAAGCCTTTGGCAGGGATACCAGATTATACACATGAGGTGTTGAAATTCGTTTAAAAATCACTCAATTTGATTTACATATAATCAAATTCTGATGGCTTAACACAACCCAACTAATATCTAGTGCTAACTAGCTATTTGGGTTGGGATAAAGTTGTTAACTCAATTTAATTACAGTAGATTATTAGGTGGGTTGGGTTATTCCATTAACCTTAACCTATTTAGCCGATTTATTTTCTGACCAACCCAACTAATATTTAGTGCTGATTAGATAGTCCTGATAAGTAGAAAATTGATCTTTTAGTTTTGTAAGGGCACGAAAAAAAGAGCAGAAAGCTGGAGATGGGAGGGAAAGGAGATTAGGGAGTATACGTACTTGGGGTATGTATTTGGGAAGGATAAGAGGGAGGGATCGTATGTGATACAAAAACAAGTGGGTTAAGTACGGGGTTGGAGGAGAGAGTTTTTGAAAGGAATGTGGCAACGAGGAAGATTATGTTTAAAGTCTATGTATGGGGCAGAGGTATAGGAATGGAGGTAGCAAGAAATGCTGGAGGAATAACAAACCAGATATTGGAAATGGGTACTTGCGGTAGCCAGAAAAACATCGAAGTATAAAGTGAGGGAGGTGAGGTAAAGGTAGATAATGTCAGAGTGGAGGCGGGAAGGAGGACACTGAAATATGCAGAAAGAATAGAAGGGGGGCCAAACTGTGAGATCTTGGGGGAGTGTTGCAGGGAAATTAGAGAGGGAAAGGTCAGATATAGCAAAGGAGACAGAGATAATTATTACAGAAGAGTAGTTAATGAGATACATGCTTTTACAAATTCGCTTCTTTTAAATAAATGACAAAGTTTTTCAAACAATAATAAGAGCAGAAAAGTAGTTTTAGAATTACATGAATTTAGATAAAAAACTCGTCAACTTGCTATCAATTAATACCCTTGATACATATTGCCATATTTATGTGATATACCCAATTTGGTTTTTCTAGTTTAATCTGTGACTCAGATATTGAATGTCTTAAAAAGTTTTGATTCAATTTCCTCCTCAAGGGGAACAACTTAGTATAGAGATGAACTGCGTAAAATCATCTTAATATGTCTCCGCAACACTCTGTATAACGCTATGCAATACCTTGAGATTGACAAGACTATAAAGAGAATTTATTTGAGTTCTCTTTGTATGTTATATTGCAGAAAATATTGAGAATTAAATGCTTTTCTACATTTTTTCACCAAAAGGAATGTCGTTCGTTCGATTGGTAAAGAGTTGGGGCGTATTTTGATTTGGAAGCTAAAGAATTAAAGAGGGAATGCATACTTCTTCAATCTTTCCCTGGAGTATGTTTGAAATTTTTTGAAGAAAATAAATTCCTTCGTTTTTTCTTCAAACATTTTCAAACTTCTTCTTAATATTTTGTGCAGCTAAACCTTTCACGCTGTTGCTTGTTCTTTTGAATATCTCAATCATTTGTATAGATTTGGTTAGTTTCCAACTTTGAGTTTCCAGTTTATTCAATAGTTCACAAATGAGTAATTTGCTTTTACAAAAGCTGAATTTTGAGGCAGAGTTGAGGTGTTGTTTAGCGTAATTTTGCACTCTCGAATAGCCATCGAATACTTAAAAGAAAAGGATGTCCCATTTATACAATTATTTGGGATGAAATGTAATTGCTCAAATATGTAATGTAATAATTAATATGCATGAAAACGAAAAAATATGCATAATATGAAAATTAAATATAGACCCAAATGATTTAATTTTACCTAATTTGTGAAGATAACTAAAATTAGCAATTTGCATATAATCACAGCTCTACTAATGAGATTCGTAGATCGTAGCCCTCCTAGAATTCAGTGCCACCTGGAGGATAGATCTGAGCAAGGACTCATTATCACAAACTAGTTGATTAATCAAAGTTGAATTCTGTACAACAGGTAAAGCGTATTTCAGATCTATAGTCGTGCCGTCGAGCTTGTGCAGTGAACGATGAATAATTTTAATTAGGTTAAAGTCAGGAAACCAATTAAGACAGTTAGAAACAAACGAGTGCAGGGCAAATATTCAATAGGCATAAAATCACTTCAAAATAAAAGAAGTTATGGAGATCGTTCAAAGTGCGTCGTGGGATTTTATTATTCTTTCTCCACTAACAGTTAACTATCCCCAGAAGGGATGTGGCCACTTTGACGAATTTGGACAAAGGTACCGACGATACCAAAAATTTACCTACCTGTCATAGTAATTTATCAGTACACAGATTCAACGATAAGACTATAGTGCAAGTTGGAGACCTCTACAGGTATTTGACAGTTCGACTTATGCATAAACGATATGGAGTTATCTTTATCCAACCTATCAAACCTACATTCACTTGTCGATTGATTGAATTTTTTGTGTTACGATTTTTGTTGTAATCAAACTGTTTGTTGAAATTCTTATCTAGACGTCTGTTCAGCTCATTAAGCATATCAGGGGGGAAAATATTTCCTTTTAGAAATATGTAGACTATTGATTTCTTGTGACAGTTTTTGCAAAGTTAGAAATGTGTTGGAAGTATCTATATTAAAAACCTTAATTCCCATTCTATATATAAATGTGTTGATCTTCTCCGTCATCTTCCTGGGTGATCGATCTATGGAGTTGTAAAAGTCTTTGGCAGGGATACCAGATTATACACATGAGGTGTTGAAATTCGTTTAAAAATCACTCAATTTGATTTACATATAATCAAATTCTGATGGCTTAACACAACCCAACTAATATCTAGTGCTAACTAGCTATTTAGGTTGGGATAAAATTGTTAACTCAATTTAATTACAGTAGATTATTAGTTGGGTTGGGTTATTCCATTAACCTTAACCTATTTAGCCGATTTATTTTCTGACCAACCCAACTAATATTTAGTGCTGATTAGATAGTCCTGATAAGTAGAAAATTGATCTTTTAGTTTTGTAATGCACGAAAAAAAGAGCAGAAAGCTGGAGATGGGAGGGAAAGGAGATTAGGGAGTATACGTACTTGGGGTATGTATTTGGGAAGGATAAGAGGGAGGGATCGTATGTGATACAAAAACAAGTGGGTTAAGTATGGGGTTGGAGGGGAGAGTTTTTGAAAGGAATGTGGCAACGAGGAAGATTATGTTTAAAGTCTATGTATGGGGCAGAGGTATAGGAATGGAGGTAGCAGGAAATGCTGGAGGAATAACAAACCAGATATTGGAAATGGGTACTTGCGGTAGCCAGAAAAACGTCGAAGTATAAAGTGAGAGAAGAGGTAAAGGTAGATAATGTCAGAGTGGAGGCGGGAAGGAGGACAGTGAAATATGCAGAAAAAATAGAAGGGGGGCCAAACTGTGAGATCTTGGGGGAGTGTTGCAGGGAAATTAGAGAGGGAAAGGTCAGATATGGCAAAAGAGACAGAGATAATTATTACAGAAGAGTAGGCTATTCGGTAAGTGAGGAAAAAATGGTAGACGAAGGGTGTGTAGGGAAATGTAGAGGGAGTTGAGAGATACAGATACAGATAAAAGAGGGAAGGTATAACGAAGTGTACAGGGACATAATTACGGAGGGGCTGCCTGGATACTTGGTAATGGAAGGAGATGAAGAAGGGAAAAAATTAGTGGCTAGGTTCCGATGTGGAAACGAGGACAGAGCTAATAGATACTGGATGAGGAGAAGTGGTGTAGGCTATGCAGGGAGGAATGAGAAACATTGGAACATATGTTAAATGTGTGCAGTGAGTTGAGGGAGGAGGAGATGGTCGAGAGCGAATCTTGGGGTACAGTTAAAACTGCTAGTTTGGAAGGTTGCTGGCGGCGCCGAAGAATGGGGTCTTGATGTGGGTTGTGGTTTACACGGAAAGCGGATTCTGGCAGAGGGAGGCGAGGGTGGAATATGGATGAGGGGTGGTTGCGCCGAGGAGTAGAGGGTGTGGAAATGAAGGAAGAGGGTAGAGAGTTTAAATAATATTTCAATGAGGGAAAACATAATATACAATAAAATTCTTATACAGTGCGTGCGTAAAGTATGGAAACATGAAAAAATCTATTTAACGGTTTGAACAATTTGGACAAAAAATTGTGTATATTGGTTACGTAACTATACGAATTCAATTTTTCTATGGGTAATATTGCCAAATTTATAGTTTCTGAAATAAAATTATAAAACCAATTTTTAGATATGTTACTATTACCTATTCAGTGATACGTTTGCATTGCTGGGTTTATACATGTAATTTCTTAGTAATTTTTATTTAATTGAAAATTTTTATTTTCTCAATAAATATCGGCCATGAAAGAAAAATAAACGATCCTATAACTTCTGTTTGGAACAGGAACGACTTTTGTGTAAGAAAGTATACGTGAGAAAAAAAATGTTTGCCAAAGTCTAATACTCTTTGACGGGTTAAGAACTGTGATCATTTTTTAAATAATGAAGAAGGGATATAAGTTCACACACATCGTTACATCACACATATGCACCAGCGGTTTATCAAACTGGTTTTTGTTGCAAAAACAAGTTATAGGATCGTTTATTTTTCTTTCATGGCCGTCATTTATTGAAGAATTTTTTTAACGAAGTCCTCTACAATGAATAGTTTCTGGAGTAGAGTACTTTATAAACTGATTTGGCAATGATGTGTATTTTAATTGAAATAAAACTAGAACTAATACTTGACCTAGAATTGAAATCTTTTCGAATTAACCTTTAGTTATAGTAGTCTTCTCCAGAATTTATCATTAAAGGTTTCAACAACTATCTAGAGTTTTAGTATTAAGTCGGCTTCTCATTTTAGTACATGTTAAATTAACATTGGAAAAAATCCTGGAAAAGATTTTGGAAATTTGAACCATTGCCTAATTTAATATAGGAAACTTATCCAAAATTCTACCACATCTACATCTGCCTTAAAGTTGCTAATGTCAAAATTACGTAGATGTTGCCACTCATTGTTTAATTCTTGTTATGCAAGAAAGAAAAACCGTGATAAGTACAATGTCAATCAAATCGTGAGATAAAAGGTAATATGCTGATAGCACGATAAATCGTGATATCTGGTAACCTCTGTCTTTGAAGTAATCCTTTATATGCTTCGGAACGGTACCCGAAGCCGTACTACATTTCAGAAGAAAGTGCTTTCTGTTAGTAAAACTGGCAAATTTTATTATCATTCAGTATGTTGTTGTTAGATGATCTTGTTAATTATTTTCCTATATTTTACATGTACCCTGATGATGATTATAATAATCTAAAGCTTGGTTCTATTAAAGGAGGTTCATAATTCCCAAATGCTTTTAACCAATGTTCTATTACAAAACTAATAACATTACACCAATAGCGAGATAACGTA
This sequence comes from Onthophagus sagittarius, assembly GCA_036711965.1. NCBI lineage: Eukaryota > Metazoa > Arthropoda > Insecta > Coleoptera > Scarabaeidae > Onthophagus > Onthophagus sagittarius. The sequence goes on from JASERS010000004.1 coordinate 42,260,262, forward strand.
CAAGTGTAAGCATCCATTTCCGTTCCGACACAAAAGAAAGTAGAAGGTGCCAACAAGAATACAGAAGAAAAGTTCTATTCATATTTTCGGGTGTCTTTTTAAAACTGGTCGAAGAGGATATAGTTCCTATTCATTTGTCAACAATAAGTTACTTGTATGTCCATTATCACGTCATTGAGACATTCTTATAGTTTTGAATAAAACGAAGTGTCGGTCGCCACCGGTAGGTCTAAATCGGTCTTTTTGTAATGAAGCCTAATAAAACAACAACGTTTTTCAATAGCACTACAATAAAGAGAGGTTTAGCTCACCACAGGGGTGTTAACCGATGGTCCAATTCTGAATTCAGATGTTGAAAATAACATATGAAAAAGAAAATGTTTAGAAACACTTTTTTTGAGAACAAAAAATTTTAAGTTAATTACGCTGAGAAAAAACTCCTTCAGATCCATATATTATTCCTCAATATATATCTTGGGCTTTCTATATAAACCACGGCGAACGCCTTTCAGTTACAAAGATGAGACGACCCTCGTAAGAAATTCCCTCCCAAAACCATATTTTAACCGATTTAATATGGATATAAAGCCAAAAGAGCTGACAGCGAGCACAATGCGCAATTATCAACGCATTCCCGGGCATCTAACAGCTGGGGACTAGCAGGAGCTTCAGCAGCGGTGTTCAAAACCCAAAAGAGTCGCCCATTAACGAAAAATAAACGAAATAATCGAGCACACGCCGTACGCGGCGACACAAATTAAATTAATTTTGAATTATGAGACCGCGTCGCAAAAATAGCCGCGGAACGATAAATCCCCTTTTGTACGAATTAACGGTCGCTTATTCCGCACACGCCACCTTACAAAGGGGGGCGAGAACACGTGTAGTAATTAGTATTTATGGGTGTACGTCACATGTAGGATAACACCTAAATAAATTACTGAATTATTTATGAAGCTCGGCCGCGGAGTTGAGTAACAAGTAACCTGACGCTTCGATGCATCATCATTATGCTTAATACGTGCTCCCTGCTTGCTGCCAACCATTCTCGCCCGGTCCTATTAATGAAACACCATCCAAAGAACCTATTAATTACAAGATGATTTTAAAATTGACGAAACGTGGTTTTTTAAAATCCTAATTGATATTATTAAATCAATTCATAAATCATAAATATTTTCCTAGTTACATTCTTTGTTCAACTTGCCAAGTATTATTACAAGTCATTAAGATGACAAATTTGTTTTCTTACATACAAAAACTTGGTCGGTTTGTTTTCTTTTAAAATAGCTAAATTTGAACCGTTTGTGTGGCACCGTTTCATTTGTGAAACTTTTGTACAAGCGACAGATTTTCCATAATGGTAAATACTGTAAATAGTTTATCTTGTAGTACTATTATCTCTTTGAGTTGAAACCTCAAAGGAATCTGCGTGGAAAATTAAGGTTATTCTTACTTTGTGTTTACCTTCTTGGAACTTCGAACACACACTTTCAAAACGTGCTACTTCTAAACGATTTAGTTTGAATTATTTAGAACTTTTTTATTTATAATTATTGTTATAATAATTCACACTAAACCGACTAGAAATGTAAACACGACCTAATGAATAGAGGTAGATCGAAGGTAGATCTAAGAGGGTCGCCGCTTTCGACGGGAACGGGTGCGAATCGCACGATCAAAGCGAGCCGACCCTGTTAATATCTCTGGCGCCGAAAAATGGACCCATTCACGCTTGCCAACGTTGAGGTGTCTAGGTTAGCTGCTTGGGTGGCGCTCCGAAGGCCCCCGTAACCAATTTCAGTAGGCCTGTCAATGGCTAAGAACTAGTTCCCTTTATTTTCCCCTCCGATACCGATACCCTCCTACATCTTCTTCTTCTTCTACCTTCCCTGGTTTACCTTCACCTGGAATTCCTACGGCACATTAGTTACCTATGACCATTAACGAATGAGTCCATCGTCCCATTGAACGTTATTAATAATTCCGTTTTTGCCACTTCCCTTTTTTCACAAACACCTCTGTGTTCTCCTTCTTTTACTTTATCGCATTACATTTTGCTGAAAACGGCTACAAAACATATTTTGAATGAATTATGAAACATCACCGCACGATATATTGATCAAAGTACCGCAATATCAAAACATATTCAATAATGTCAAGGTTGCCTTTAAAGAAATGTATATATTTATGTGTATGTTTTTTGCAAGTTAATACTTAAAAACAATTAAAAAATTCAGTGAAATAAAGCATACAGTGTGTACATAAAGTATGGAATCGATTCGCTATAAATTTGTGGGATATTTTTAGAAAAAAAAGGACTTGAGATCTATGTTATAATTTTTAGCGGGTACATATTATGCATTATTATTATATATTATGCATTATTTAGTAAAAATTGAAATATACAGGAATTTCAAAGTTGAGATAGCTTGTCTAATTGTAAGTTGACATTTTCAAATAGATACCCCATTTTTTTTGTTATATTTATGGATTCTACGTTAACCCAACCCAATCCTCCATTTTTTGTTATATTTATGGATTCTACGTTAAATTCTGAGTATTTTTCATGTAACACACCTAATGTTGATATTCAGCCGCCTTCAAAGTTTATGGATGCTAAATTAAATTTTGAATATGTTTCATGTATGTTGATTAGCCTATGTTGGTTTAGCTGTCCTCTAAAAATTAGTGCTTATAGGGCTGGGATTTTGTATGTTGTTTTATTTGATTCTATAATAACTTTAATTTGATTCATTTGATACATAAAATTGCAATAATCTTAAGATAAATACAGGTATGCAAAACCTTTTTTTCGAAGACATCTCAATATCGAAGTGCTCACTTAAAAAAATATTCAACATTTAACGTAGAACACATAAATGTGACGAAAAATGGGGATTCCTATTTAAAAATGTCAACTTAGGCGTGGTATCTCAATTTTGGGACATCTTTACCACTGAGGGGTGAGTGTAAATACCTGGTGGGTGGCTATTTATAAAATGGGAATTTACCTTAAAGGAAAGTTTCCACTTTTTCGAGAACAAATCTATCCGTGAATATTTCAATTCGTTTTTGAGATATCTGGTTTTGAACTCAACCTAAATTTGTGGCATATTACAAAATTAAAAATGTCTTTAATCATTTTTGAATAATCGTAAAACATCGAATTTTTAAGATAACTAGATGAACTTTTCTGTGATTTCTAAAGGAAAATATCTACTTTTCCGAGAACTAATTAACCGTGAGTATCACAATTCATTTTTGAAATATCAAATTTTGACTCAACCTGCTTCAGCTTAAAAACTGAAAATTTATTTCATTTTATAAAACTCAACATTTCCTTAATCATTTTTGAAAAATTGTAAAATATTGAATTTTTAAGATATCTTGACACTGTTTTATGATTTATAAAAGAAAGTATGCGCTTTTCCGAAAACAAGTCTATCCGTGAGTATATCAATTCGTTTTTGAGATATCAAGTTTGGAATCGTCCTAAATTTGTGACATTTCATAAAATTAAAGATTTTCTTTATAATTCTTGAAAAATCATAAAAAATCGAATTTTTAAGATATTTCCATGATTTTTTTTAACTTATAAAGGAAAGTATCTCCTTTTCCGAAAACTAATCTATCCTTTAATAATTTTTGAAAAATTCCAAAAATAAAATTCTTAAGATATCTTGATGAATTTTTCTATGATTTATAAAGGAAAGTATACACTTTTCCGAGAATAAATCCATCTGTAAGAATGTGAATTCGTTTTTGAGATATCAAATATTAAACTCATCATAAAGTTGTGCCACTTCATAAATTTAAAAATTCCCTTACTCATTTTTAAGAAATTGTAAAAAATCGAATTCTTAAGATATCTTGATAGTTTTTTTGTGATTTATAAAAAATGCGTATCTTAATGTGTGTTTGAGATTTTGAGACATTAAGTTTAGAATTCAACCTAAATTTGTGGCATTTTATAAAATTAAAAATTTCCTTAATTATCTTTGAAAAATCGAAGATATTGTAAGGATTTTTTGTGATTTATGAAGGGAAGTATGCACTTTTCCGAGAACTAGTCTATCCGTGGGTTCCTTATTTTACATCATGTAAAATAAACATCTGGAAATGATATTTATTTTCAGACGCTCATGCATCACATGTATCTTTTTGTCTTCTTGGGCATAGTTGATGATAATGTATTGCAATTAATAGTGGACGAAACAAATCGATCCGCAAGTCAATTAGTTAATATCAAGGTTTTTATCCATTCTAGTCGAATGGATAGATGGAGGTATATAGACAAAGATGAAATAAAAAAATTGGGCTCATAATGTTTATGGGAATTGTGAAATAACGAAAAATAGAATGTTATTGGAAGAAAAATCCATTATATTTCCACCCATTCCTGCATAATAATAAGATGAGTTACAATCGATTTTCAACACGTTTACGTTTTCAACACTTGCATTTTGTAGAAAACAGTAAAATAAGAGAAATTGCTGATAGATTGTATAAAATTAACTCGCTAATAGAGAAGATCACGGCAAACATTTAAAAAAATTCAATTTTTAGTAGTTTCACTTTGTGGAAGATTGAAGTTTAGGCAGTCAATCCTTTTAAAGCTAGTAAATATGGAGTAAAAGTCTAGAAGCTTTGTACTATGGTGTTGTTTGGTCTTTCTGCGTTTATTCTGGCCTGAATCAGGATTATTTAGATAAACCAGGAGTAGTAGTAGTAAGTAAAGAAAAAATCTTTTCTCCATGAAGGACCCTTTTTTATAACAGATAATTATTATACCAGCATACCAATTGCCATATATTTAAAAAGTAAAAACATTAACTTACTAGAAACATTGAGACAAAATAGAAGAAACCAGCGTTCAAAACAAAAATTAAAAAAGAGAGAGTTTATAGTAAAACAAGCCGATAGTATTACTATCAGAAATGCATGATACACTTGACGTCCTAATGTTATTAACAAGTCATGTAGATGACCAGAAAGAGGTGACAAAGGCAAGAGGTATTATTGTAAAATCAGAAATGGTGTTACAATACAATAATGGAAAGGAGGGCATAGACATTTCTGAAAAAATGAGCAGCTATTATAGTGGTCTTAAAAAATTATTGGTATGGTACAAAAAGATTGCTGACGAACTAACATTTGGAACGGAGGTAGTAAATAGCCATATTATACATAACGAACTAAATTCAAATAACTGCATAAGTCTAGTTACATTTACGGAAAATCAACTCAATTGTAAAATTATCAACTGTTAAAGATTATTTACAACGGAAAGGAAATTGGAATAATCTGCAGGAAAAGGCGTCATAAATGTTATGAAATAAACAAGGAGGGATATAGCACTGAAGCGGCCAGAAAAAAGACAAAACAAGAGTCTACTGAATGTTGCCGATACAAACAAAACCATACAAAAAACCATACTGCCCAGAATGTTTTAGTAAAACACATTAATTTTCTCTATCTTTCGTTTGTTTGAATGTTGATTTTCGGTTACGAGTTTTATTTTGCGTTAGTCAAAATATGTTTTATTAATTTATATTTCTTGCATTATCCAATTGTTGAACTAATTTCTGGATGCCCAATGCAACATATATGATTCACTTACAATTAACAATATATTTAGAAACGAAATTAGCTTCGATGTAACAAACAAATATACATATATACAAATAGCTACAACTATTATATTACATGTGATACATGGACGTCTCCAGTCGTGCATTATACGTTATGCACCGGACAGAAAACGTGTTAAAATCTGATGGAATTTACCCTGAGAGCGGTACATCGCAAAATGAACTACTTGTATGTCACAATATGGTTTGCTTAATCGATAAAAGAGATACATCCCATATGAAATTTCTTTCCAAACTCTTGGAAAATAACATTGACTTCCCATTTGATTAACATTGATTTCCCTTTTCTGTTTGAGAAACTGAGTTTTGTTGCCCTCAGAATGTGTATAAGATTTGTCTGCACCTTTGGCATTCCCAATGGCAAGATAATGAGATGAGCGCCTATGTACTCTCTCTGTAAAGTGGACAATTATATTCAATAAGTTTTGATTATTGAATTAAGTTATTCTTATTGTAATTATTTAATTAATTGAATAAATTTGTATTATCACTTAGACATATATTGTTATCCTTTTTTGTTTTGCCTGTTCGATAATAAAACCCATACATATTTGTAAAAACTGGCACCTATGATACCAGACGAATGTGACGAATTTAATATATTATGTTTTGAAATTCTAACTTCGATATTTTCGTCGAAATGCCAATCTTGGGTATTTCAACAGCTCTGGGTTTTCCATTCCAATCCTAAGTCAAAAAGTACCCGCTAAAAATTATAACATAGACCTCAAGGTCTTTTTTTCTAACAACATTCCGTGAATTTATATCGAATTGATTCCATACTTTAAGTACATACTGTATACTCCTTGTTGTTCACAAGATGAGTATGACTACAGTTTTATTTTTAGATCAATTTCAAATATTTTTATTTAATTTCAGGAATTTTTCTTTGTAAGCTTTAGCAATATAACCTATACAATATTAAAATACTTTCAGTTCACGTAATCATTCGAAATGGATACCTCAACTTACACAAACATAGAAAATCGGAATAAGAAAACTCTATTGATTTCCCGATGGAAATTTATCGTAAGCTTTTAGATTAAACTTTCGAAAATATTTACCTTTATCTTCTACTTTCAGATATTTGCATTAATAATTGTAACAATTATTTTATATTTCATATTTAAACAAGAAAATCGTACAACTAGTTCGACAAAATGTTATTTTAATCAGAATCATTCTACGTTAATATTTACTCAAATTGTAATTCAAAAATAAGAAAAATTAAGGTTGATTTAAAATGATATTTTTCTAGTTATTCCGACATGGAGAACGAACACCATTGGACGTTGCTGGTTATCCAAATGATCCTCATAAGAATTTTAGTTATGAACCTTATGGGCCATCAGCTTTAACGGATGTAAATTTTTATATTTTCTTTTTGTTAATTTTTATGAGTTAGTTTTAGGTTGGTAAACGAACACTTTTCGATGTAGGAAAATATATAAAATCTCATTATTGCCACTTATTACAAAATTATCACAGAGATATCGTTTACTTACTATCTTCACCATTTAAGAGATGTCGAATATCGGCATTGATAGTTTTGGCAGCAATGTTTCCACCGGAAAAGGAACTATTCCCTACCGACGATCTTAATTGGCAACCAATTTCTTATGATTATTATACGTTGAATGAGGATTTAGTAAGTATAAATATTGAAATAAAGTATTTGCTTAAATTGATCAAATTATTATAGGTATTTTTATATTTCTTATTTTGCAAAAAGTTTACCCTATTGTATAGAAGAGAAACTGAAAAAGCGATCGCAAAAAACGAAATTAAAGGTTTCAAGAAGTTATTAGATCAATTGGAGCCATTAACGGGTGCTAGATTTTCAACCTATAGGGATTTATATACTTTCTATTTACATTTAAAATTACAGGTAAAACTATTTTTACATTTCTTATTATTAATAATGCAATTGCGTCACAGGATTTCACAGGAAATATTATTTATATACTTTCAGAAAGATTTTGGTCTTACACTTCCAGATTGGACAGAACAATATATACCACAATTGGCAGAATATGAAACTATTGCATACGATTTAGCCTGTAGAAGTACCGAACTTAAATCGTTATCCGGAGGATTTATATTAACCGAAATAATTAAATCGATTCAATCAAAAATAAACGATCCTCGATTGATACATCGCAAAATTAATTTATACTCCGGACACGATTTTACAATAGCAAATTTAATGGGTACTTTAGGCATTCAATTAAAAAAATCAATTCCTAACGGTTCATACATTTCATTTGAATTACATAAGATTAATGATGAGTATAGCATCAAAGTAATTTAACAACTTAAACATTTGTATTTGTATTTTCAAATTGTTCTCATATTTAGGTACTTTATCACGAGCGTTCAAAGGAACATTCAAACCCAGAAGTTATAATTTTGGATGGTTGCCATGAAATGTGTCCATTGAATACATTTTTAAAAATTTATGGCCAATATATGGCTACATCTGAAATGTGTCACGTAGATCATGAAATGAGCATAACGAATGTGACCGAAACATTTTTTGTGTATGATAGAAATCGTTCATTTCCATGGATATGATTTTGTTTATAACTGATAAGATATAAGTTATGTAATTAAAAGTGTAGAGATTTGAATAAAATTTAATCACTATTTTCTTTCTAAATAAAATGTATTTAAAAGGATTAAAAAGTACATTTATAGATATAAATTTTATATTAATTTGAAACTTGATTAAATAGAATATTTTTTGAAAATTGTTATTAAAAAATGATTTTTGCGCAGTAAAAGAAGGAAATATCAATTTTGTAAAGACACTTGTAATAGTGATATTTAAAAGTCATTAGTGGATTGACTAAATAGATTCTAAATGTCACTATTTAAAAGTATGAAATACAGCGTTTTCGAAAAAATCCGTGACACACGTCAGCGAAATTCTTTTGCATTCTCGAACGACTTTTTTGCTCGCTAAAGTTTGCAAGAAAAACCTTTCGTTCTCGAAAGCAAAAGTGTTATTTCACTATCTAGAATCAAAAATAACTATCATAACACACTTGACGCCACGGTAATAATGATAACGTTAGGTATAGTAAAGTTTTCCGTCATAGAAAATATTTGAAATTCCACATTTTTTCACGCGAGTAATTTTAGTAATTTTATTGATTTTCTACGCTTGAAATAGCCATTAAATGTCAAGTCGTAACATATTTCTTTTCACGTGTTTTCTTTTCTACGCCACATACTTTTTAATTATTTGTTAAAAAAATTTTTTTTGTAGTAGAGTTATAACTTTATTAGCTGGATACTGCCACAGAGAGAAAGTGAGAAGTAGCGATCGGAGATAAAGCCAATGGAAATGGGTAATTACATGTGTTAATTGCACAAAGAACCCGCCAAAAGGACCCAGTGTGGGCGGTCTTTTCCGAAAGGCGATTCGCCCACACTCAGACACGGACCGAGAAATCAATGATTAGCTGGAAGTGAAAATCAAACGGGTTCGACCGGGTCGGACTCCGACGTGTTAATTAAATCATTTTGGGTTTGTCTAAAATGCATATAGGTATTCAAAACAAAATCATTTCGAATTTATTTATTTTGGGTGGTTTGAAATTATTTTATGTTAACCATTCAACGACTAACAACTCAATTGGGGGAATATTACTAATGTTAAATACCCGGGTATTTATTTTCAAGGGAGTGTACCCTAGGAATATACCCAGGAGTATTTACCCAAGATGGCTATTTTTAGATATTTATAAAATTTAAAAGAAATATTACAAAGACCCCTAAAAAGTAACCATGTTAATTCAAAAATACTAGTTCTATTTTAATAAAAAGCAATAACACTAGCTGTTTACACTTAAATAACTATTCTTGAAAAATTGGAAAACATTCCGCAAGTGTCTTAAAACTGCTAAACCATAATGTTTCTAGTTGTAAGTCTAATGTTAGTGTTTAAGATAGGTTATGTTGAGTTAGATGGGGTTCCGTCTTAAGAAAAATTGCAGAAGGAGATAGAAGAGAGGTAACTGCTGAGTGATGAGCAATACGGGTTCCGGAAAGGGCGATCAACGGTACAGACAATGAAGAGGGTACACGACAATATAGACCAGATTAAGCAGAAAACGTTTCAAAACCAAGAGTTTTGTGTGATGATGATGTTGGACGTGGAAAACGCGTTCAATTCGGCGCCTTGGAGAGGCGTAATAGAGACACTAAAAAAGGGCGCCGTTGGTGATTATATTATAGAACTGCAGCTAAGTCATACCTGTCAAACAGATTTGTTGTGACCCCTAACGGAGAAAAAATAGAAATTTTCAGCGATGTTTCCCAGGGATCTATCCTGGGTTCAACATTGTGGAATCTGCACTATGACGAGGTCTTGAGGGCGAAGTTAGAGAAGGTCGCGAACTGGTCGCGTATGCGGACCACCTCGCAATAATGGTGAAGGCTAGGGACGGGAAAAAATTGAAGGAACGGGCATCATACGCAACAACAATGGTGATGTTGCAGGATATGGAGTTGAAGGTGGCTACAAAAAAGGCGACGATGGTTCTCTTGCAGGGTAGAAGGAAGCTGAGATATCTGGTTTTGCATTGCGATGGGGAGGAGATACAAAGTGTAGAGTGCGCCAAATACCTGGGAGATTATCTAAACAGGGACATGACGAAGACTAACAATAAGCATGTTTCGCAGATAACGACCAAGGCGTTGCGCATGACAAATCTGCTGATGAAGCTGATGCCGAAAGTTGGAGGTCCTATGGCCGGGAAAAGAAAGGTGATAGCCTCGGCCGTTATATCAGCTATATTGTATGCAAAAAAGCTCTAAGGTACAAGAAGTATGTGACGATGCTGAAGGGTGTCAACAGAAAGTTAGCGATAGGCATCACATCAGCGTACAGAACAGTGTCAGCGGACAGCGTGGAGGTGGTAGCTGGTTTGCCGCCTATCCATTTTAGGGTGGAAGAGAGAAGTCTGGTATATGAGAGAGGGAACGAAGCCAGTGTGGAGTTAAGATAGATAATGTTTGCGAAGTGACAAATCAGATGGGAACAGTACAATGTTGGTGTAGAAGGAAGATTCCGGACGTTTAAATATGGATAGGTAGAAAATTTGGGGAACCAGACTGCTATCTGACGCAGGCGTTAACGGGACATGGCGTATTTGGAAGCTACCTGGAAGATATTGGGAAGGCGAATACAGACGAGTGCTGGTTTTGTGGAGAGAGGGATACAACTTCTAGCAAGAGCGAGTTGTGAAAGGAAGTGAGAGCGAAGAGAACTCAAGCGCTGTGGCGGACCTTTTTGCCACAATCATGTAAGACAAAGAGACAGTAGAAGGAGAACTGGAGTGGTGAAGAGGAGATAGAAGGGGACCTTCTCCCTTTGGGCGGGTATGTAGCATGTTCGAAACAATTCTAGAAAGTAAAAGAATGTTTCTGATTTGATCTGAGGTATCTTCCTGGAAGTGGCTGTAAGATTGACGGCGATGCAGGAGAACATTTGGGCGAAGAAGAGGATCGAGGAGAGGGCGGTCCTCTCCTCATCCAGATATGAAAATCGTCTGATAAATTTAAAAGTAATGTTTTGTTTAGTTTTGGGTTGTTTGTACTGCGTTTTTCATCTGGATGAAGGAAGTCGAGAGAGCAAAGAAGAAGGAAGAAAGGAAAACGACGAAAGGGGTTCTTAGTGGGTCGGGCTATTTCGGCCCAACCCCACACTCTCTGGCCGCTCAATATCCCAGGCCAGATGTCTGTTACCAGATTTTCCCCGATCTCGCAAAAAAATGGTTTCCGTCTTAAGAGAGGTACAGCTAAAACTAACTGCTTTTCGTTTTGGGTATAGTATTAGCTGCAGCGTTAGTGTTGGCTCTATTTTTAGTTGTTATTCACTCTTAAATTGTTGTATACGTCTATCAAACCAAAAGTAGAACTAACACTAGACCTAGTACTAGAAAGATTCATGTTTAGCTGCCAAACTTTCTAGTACTAGGTTCAGTATTAGTTCTAATATAACTAATACTATACCAACAACCTAGCTTTAGTATTAACACAAGACCTGGAACTAAAAACATTAGGATTTAGCCGTACGTCCCTTTAGACGGCTAAACCCTAATGTTTCTAGTTCCATGTCCAGTGTTAATTCTAAAGCTATATTAGATTGGGTTGGATTGGGTTCCGTCTTAAGAGGGCTCGTAAAAATCAGGCATTGATAACAACGTGTTTTGGGTTATCGGGTTAGCTTAAGTGATTGCAACGCGTTCTGAGCAATTCCTTCGCTCATTAGATAGCAGAAAATGTTCAAAATTTAGGGTTTACTCAATAACCGAGATTTGTGTTGCAAGTATTTAACGTTGACTCAAAGCACAAAGTATCCACATGTGTTGTCAGTATTTTCCGATTGCTCTCAACGTGTCTCAACACTTCAATATTTACCTACAACTCCTCAAAATATATTAAAATGATGTGTTATCCATCCAGCCTTTATTGAATTACTTACGGATTTCTTATCGAAGGTTTTGCACATAATTTTATTGGCTGATGTATTCTTCCGATTTTGTAGATTTTTCCGAAACTTAATGCAAGATGATTAAAGTTGATAAAGGGCTTTTAATACCGAAACTTCGGGATTCTAAATACCCGACGATTTTATGGGCGGTATTGAAAACCGGTATTATTCTAAAAATACCAGCATTTTGATATTTGCAATATTTCTAACTAATTACAAAAAAAAAAATATAAAACACCAAATCATTGGTATGTGTTGGAACTAATTGTAATAGGTTCATAGAGATTCTAATTTAAAAACAATTAATAATACAATCCAACAAAACTTAACATAATCTAAAGCAACCCAATCCAATGATACGAGTTAAGTGGAACTAGTCCGTTCCACTTAATCTCCTCCTTCGGAACCTGCCTTTGGTTCTATTCTCCATTGTGCCTTCTCCTGCCTTCTCTCCCTGTCACTTACCTCCCTCAATAATTAATAATACAACTCAACTCAATCTAACACAACCCAACTTAACACAACCTAATGGTACGACTTAAATGGAATTAATCTATCAGATCATTAGACAAAGTAAACACCATGGATAAGAAAGTCTCCGGTTTAGCCGTGCGTCTCAAGCCGCATGCCTAAACCTGAATCTTTCTAATACTAGATCTATCTTAGTTCTAGTTTTAATTGCCATTCTGTGCTTGATTGTTGTAAATTCTTCTGGAACTAAGAGTGTAACTAATATTAATAATGTAATTGTGTCTCACCGATTTTGATGTAATTTGGTACAGTCATAGAATGGATGAAAATAAGGTTCACGTATTATGGGAGTTGAAAATTTGGGGAAAAACTACAATTTTGCTTATATTTCGAAAACGGAAAGTGTTATGGAAATTTGGTAAATTGGAACTCATATTCATTTTTTATTACATATCTTTTACCGCACTTATAAAAAATACGTAAACCTTATATTAGATAATCCACCTTCATTTTCAATTGAAGAAAAGTCATGATCGACAGAAAATATCCATTTTCTGTCGATCCCAACTCATAAAAGTTATAATATTTTTTAATTTATTCAAATCGGAAAACTTGTTAAGACAGTTATATGCCATTTTTGGTTTTTCATTTTTCATAGCCATTTTTCGTTCCTAACTGCCTCAGTAAGATCACCTCTTTCTTCTAGAAAAGAGATTATTTCGGGTAGCAATTCTTGATACCTTTTTAAAAAATTTCCATTTGTAAACTGTATTACATTTTTGTGTAATGTAAATGTATGCTCAGTGAGTTAACCAGATTCAAGTTGTATTTTAAAGCGTCATCGTTACAAGGTGTGGGTATGGATGGTTAATAATTTTCACTGAACGTCCTTAACTTCGCGATAAGCGTTTTTTTGAACAAAGTGCTTGCTTATGAATAATGAGTGAATGAATAATGAGAAGAATGATGGATAGACATCATTAGCACGATACAAAGCAAAAAACCCTTTTTGATTGCCAGTCATGACTGGAGCGCCTCATGATTGTAATTGTACATACAAGTTTGTACACCACTAACTTATATGCTCATACCTCCCTATAGGCTCTTTTTTATACAGCGATTTGCTATAATGGCCTTCTTAAAATATACATCTTTTCCGCTTTACGCCGATGATATTTCGACCTTACCATCTACACTTAAACTTCTAACAATTTGGGTGAATAAATGTTGCCTCTTTTGGATAATGTTTTCGGTCGATGCTGTCTGAAGATACGAAAATTGAATATCTGCCAAAATATAGAACTGCTCTTATTTAGCCAATGAATTAGATTGAAAACATTCCAAGCTATTACTTGCGGATAACGTTTCAAAAACATGTTAACGAAATCGATAACAAATTATTAATAAAAAAAAACAAATATAAAAAAAATAAAATGCTGTAGACAATATGTGCAAAATATGTTAATATAATGCAAATTATGGAATGAGCTAAACAGTCAACGACATTAAACCGTACAATGGAAAACGTTTTACTCAATTGTGTTAGATCTGCAACTAAAAATTAGACAAAACATATTATGATTAGCAAAAGAAGATTTTTTTGACCACTTGGAAAATCATTGGAATTTGTTGGAAGATGATCCCCAGCCACTGTTCTTTTGAGAACATTGGCATTGAGAATATTGAATGTTGTAGTTTGCTATTTCCTCCTACTACGCCTAATAGAATGTATGATTACTCTTTCGAACATCTTGAATCGCAGCTAGGTGTCACATACCTTGATACATTGATCCTAGGCGATTTTAATATTCCGTCACTTACCGCTACATAATGATTTTCTTAGTTTCAATGACTTGGTGTAATTGAATAATGTAGAATATATCATCGGTAGAACTTTGGATTGGAGCTTTCTTTATCAAACTTAAATCTTGAAAACATTCAGTCGAATCTTGCAATGATACGGGAAGACAACTATCACCCAGCACTTATATTATTAATTATTAATAATATTAATTTATATGGTGGTTAATGGTTATATGGTGGATTAATATAGTGGTATCTCTTACGTATTTGGCAATTCATAATCTGCATAGTGACGCCCGACATTGTTTCAGGAGAGTTGATTTGCTTAACCTATATGAATCATTATTGAATATTCATTATAGTTACTTGCTATTTTAGTCGTTGATTGAACAATCATGTGTGATTTTTTATAATAAGCTTTCCTGAAGTCAGAAGAAAATACAAGGTTATAAAAAACATTACCACAAATTGTACAAAATCGCCCATTGCAGTTATCATTACACAAGATATAATACTTGTGACTGTAAATCACGTATTCGAGATGATCATCGTAAATATGTCAGATCTTAGGAGAGAGATGTAAAAGAAAATCCTAAAAACGTTTGAGTAGAAACAACTCGAACTTCCCAAATGTTCTGAGATGGTAATGAGATGTTCTGAGAATATTATGGATGTACCATCATAACCAAATTACCTACTGTACTGAATTTATTTGCTGATCATTTCTAAAGTATGTAAAGTCTGAAATTCTGAAATTAGCTATGGCAAAATGGTTGAAAACTTTAATAAATTTAAGGCAAAAAATACAACCGGGCTAAATGGTATTCCTGCATTTATAGTTAAAGACTCTGCAGCTGCATTTCTGCGTCTACTGCAATATATTTTCATTTTAATTAAAAAGAATTTTGAATTTCCGGAAACCTCAAAAATTGAGCAGAATTTGACATACAAGATGAAATTCTACACCAAAGCGCGAATATCTAAACATCAACATAATTTCTCCAAAGTAAATTCTGCGATCTAGTATCTAAAGCAGTAGATTTCCGTGAACAAGTGGATATCATATGCACGTATTTCTCAAGGGCCTTCGATTGTTTAGACCTTTTCTTGTCAACGGAAAAGTTGGAGAAATTTCGGTGTGATTGTTGTGTCAAATTGAAGACAATACTCGAGTTGGCTGGTATTAAATCGAGAAAAATAAGCGTTAAAAGTGACGTACCTCAAGGATCTATACTTGGCCCTCTACTGTTCAATATTTTTGTTAATGACACATTTGAAAAGAAAAAAACAGCGGTGAGGATTTAATTTAGTGGCAAGGTTTCGGGGGACCAAGGAGAATCGACAACATTATTTTCGCCTGGGCTAATAAAAACGAAGGAAAAAAGAACCCTTGGGGAATATCTGGTGGGCCACCCATGGTCCTGCGGTGGTGTTCGTCCTCCGTCGGTGGGGGCCGCTTAATGACTGTTCAACAGGTCCGTTGGTGTTATATTCTTCGCCGTCCCGGCCCTTGCCCTGTCATTTTCTGGCGATTTGTACAGCAATTAGCCCCGGATCGCACACCTCGCGATTGCTTAAGAGCCGATTATTTTTTAGCACGCACCAAAACATACATTTTACCAAGAATTCGTAACGCAAAAAAAAATCTTTTAAACACCTCGACAACGGTGGCATTAAAAAAATCGAAATAAATTAATGGTTTATAAAAACTATCTTATCATCTTCATTCAATTCATTTATAAGCCTCCAAGAAGATAGAAAATAAGTCATCAAGAATGGTCACGGACAATAGAAAATTATAGTTTTTAATAACGTGAGTCATGTCGACCAATTTCCCATGTTATTCATTCATACTCGATGCAACAAAAGGAGGGCCCAAACCCGGGACCAAAACGCGATCACAAAAGGAGGATAATAATGAAAAAACGCAAAGAATACGAAGAAAAAGGAAGAGAGGGAGGAGGCGCCGAAGACCGCTGGAAGGCCACCGAGCTTCATATTAGCCATAATAACGGCTAAGCTTCCAGATAATTTTATGGAATTTGTATCTTCGAATACCGCACGGCAAGTGAACTGTGCTTTTTATACTGAACGTGATGACCAGCAACTTTATAATTGTAATATTAACCCTTGATGACGGTCTTTTGACCACAGTATATTTGTACACGATCGGGCTGAGTGCATATTGTTAATAAATCCTTATATAATTACTTGAGAATGTGTCCGTTTTCACGCACGTATTGTGGGAAGGTTTTAAATTGTCTTTTAATTTTTGTCGGTTTCTTAGAATTATTCAATTAAAAATTAAATTTGATTATAATTGATTACAATTTAATCAGTCTCCCTACAGTAACAATTATTAATGTCAAAAATCTTATGATTCTAATAGTATAAAAGTCTTTCACACGTCTTATATATACACCGTATCCTCACATATTTAAAGTAGACGTCTTAAATTATACACATATCTGCTTGTAAGGCGGAGAAGTTTATTATTTTATTGCAAACTTCGGAGTATCACTTAAAGGTTATTGGCAGGTGATGAAATTAAAAGAGGCTCATTTTATGTACACACACTTGTCGCTCTGGAATGTTACGTTCTAAATTAAGCCTACATTCGCGACGATCGCCTTAAATATACAATTCTCAGCGGTCCATTATACAACTAATTGGCTACGTATTTAACTAACGAAAAAAAAAACAGAGTGAATTATATGGATATATACGCGCTGAAATTTTTCAGTGTTTAATTTGATTTTATAACGACGTCCATTCACCGTAATTGGCCATAATTGAGACTGCGATTGATTGTCTCATATAAATTCAGATTTTATTAATAATAGGTTTAGATATTTATAAAATTAATACCTACATATTTATTTACGAAATATATTGGATTTCGAGCAAAATCTATTTATAAATTTAAATCTATTTATTCTATTTCGGTAAAAATGTTGAGCAGGCATCCGGTTATATTTATAAAATTTTATTACACCATCTTTACGACAACCCTAAAAATGGGTACACCCTCACTATTCTCATCGCTTCTGTGTTTCTTGGAAGTTACGGTCGCCGCCAGGACCTTTCACATTTTGTGAAATTAATGTCGCTTTTCACTTGAAAATCAAGCGGTCAGCATAAAAAAGTTAAACAGTGTAAACATAACCCTTACCACAGGTAAATGCAAGTTATAAAAAAATAAATAATTATGTTAGGTACAACATAAAAAGTAGTACGCAAATGGATGACGATAAATCACACTTAGGTAGGCATATACAATGACACTTCGTTGTGCTTCATCGTGTTTGTCGAAGGTGAAAAATGGTTAGTTGATTGTTCCTCGACGGTCACCTCTGTACGTTAGAACTCATAATATGTATGCCTATTAGCTTGATTGGCAATTGTCGCTTAATGACAAAGAGTTTTTAGTGTTCGTCAATTGCAAACAGTCGAAACGGCTTCTAGAAGTGCATTTCTGATATAGGTATGGGTAGAAAACAACGTTTCCTAACCTTTTTTATATTGCGACCCTTAAAATACGAGAAAAAAGTTATACGACCCATATTCCAAATCTTGATGCTGTTACCCCTAATTTTGTTTTTATTTTTAAAAATTTGTTCTGCAAATAGCGTATACTTTCTTTGTAAATCACAAAAAGATTATTAAGATATCTTAAGAATTCGATTTCTTACGATATTTACTTTTTACGATATTTCAAAAATAATTAAAAACATTTTTAATTTTATGAAACGCTACAAATAAAGGTTGAGTTCAAAACTTAATATACCAATAATGAATTGAGGTACTTACGGATAGATTAATTCTCGGAAAAGTAGATACTTTACTCTATAAATCACAAAAATAATCATCGAGATATCTTAAGAGTACGATTTTTTATGATTTTTCAAATATGATTAAGAAAATTTTTGATTTTATAAAATACCACAAATTTAGAATGAGTTCAAAGCTAGATATCTCAAAAAGTAATTGGAATACTCATGGATGGAATAGTTCTCGGAAAAGTGGATCCTCTCCCTTATAAATCACAGAAAAATGTATCGAGATATCTTAAAAATCCGATTTTTTACGATTTTTCAAAAATGATTAAAAAATTTTTAATTTTATGCAATACGACAAATTTAGGTTGAGTTTAAAACTTGATATTTTAAAAAGGAATTGAAATAGATCAAACAACAAAAAAATTCGTCGAGATGTTTTAAGAATTTGATTTTTCAAGATTTTTTAAAATGATTTAGGATATATTTAATTTTATGAAATGCTACAAATTCTGGTTGAGTTAAAAACTTTTATCTGAAAAACGAGTTAAAATATTCATGGATGGATTAGCTCTCGGAAAAGTGCATACCTTCGTTCATAAGTCACAAAAAAATCATTACAATATCTTCGATTTTTTTACGATTTTTCAAAAATTATTATGGAAATTTTTAATTTTATGAAATGCCACAAATTTAGGTTGAGTTCAAAACTTGATATTTCAAAAACGAATTGAGATACTCAGGGATGAGTTGGTTGTCGGAAAAACGCATACTTTCTTTTATAAATCACAAAAAAACTATCAAGATATTTAAGTAAGTCGATTTATTACGGTTTTTCAAATATTATTAAGGAAATTTTTAGTTCTATGAAATGCCACAAATTTAAGTTGAGTTCAAAACTTGATATTAGTGTCCGACCAAAATATCGGTTTCCGTTTCGGCCAGTTTCGGCCTAAATTAGAGATTTCGACGAATTTTCAGTTTTGGTCGTATTTCTACTATGTTTCTGTCGGAAAACCGAAACTATGCCCAAAAAGCTTAATTACTATCTGTTTGAATAATACTTCAGCGGTATGCCAATGTATACTCATATTGAGATTCCAGACAGCTCCTTATCTTGTGAAAAATGCCACCTACCAGTTTTCTTAGTGAACACTGATTAGTTATTCAGTGCAGCAGGTCAGATTTATGTAGAACACATATGCAGAACTGTAAGGCAATAATTCTTTGTGTTACTGAACGGAAATTTACTAATATACAATGGAAAATAAAACTGAAGACAAGAGCAGCAATATCAAATATTTCATTAACAGAATTTAGTATCCTATAAGCAGCATGTAGCCATTTGCAAGCAGCATTTGCTTTCCTTAAAGCATCTTCTACGTTTTGAAGCAGTACTTACAGGCGTTGATAGGAAATTACAAGTTATTTTCAAGACTATTGGCAGTTTTTTATTAAGGTTAGGTTGGGTTTTCTTCCATTAATCTCGAATACGCTGCAAGTAGCGTCTAGTCTTCTTCCATCGGTATTTATTTTTCTGCAAACGATAAAATTATATTTGCCAACCATTCTAAAATCTGTCTAAAACTTAGTTGTAATCAAAAATTTCCCAAAAATGTTCTATATTTATTTTTGAAGATCAACTGCTCTCCAAACAGTATGTAAGCCTTTGGTATAAGTATCCAGACATCTGCCTTTAGCAAGAAATGTTATCCTCTATAAGCAGTTTCTTCGTTTCTGCCACAAGCACCTAATAATTTACTAAATAAAGTAAAAAGTATTAATAATCTGTACTTGTATTGGTTAATTTAATATCAAATTTTATAAAATAAGTAAATTGAATGTTAACATGTAAAATGGACGAACAAGACAACTGTATCAAATCAAAGAAATGTAAGTGCACTTACAGTAATACTTGTGATACTTGATATTTGCTGTATTATTACTTGTAATAATAGCCGAAGATACTTGTAACAAGTATCTTCGGCTTGATAAAATCAAATTTATGGTTTAATAATACAGAGTGGTATCATTGTATTTTGTAAATTTAATTTCTTTAAAGTCATAATCACTAAATACTGCGGTTATTTTATTAGTTAATGACGGTATGTTAATCTTTATTAGTTAATCTTACAAAACTTGTTTAAATTTGTTACCCTATTTGTTTCATTACTTTTGTTTCAATTTTGTTGCATAATTTCATTCGTATGGTTATGTTTCTCAAAGAATTATGTAATTAGTGATTGGCCAACTATTTTTCTTTTTAAACCATATTGTTTATTATGTTGTTCTTTAGGTCTTAATGTGTCTGTAGATGCCTCATATATCATTATCTATAGAATTTATAATTCTGTACCTAGCTTTGTTGATTAATTTCCTAGGGTAGAAATTTTCCAATAAAATACCATATACTTGCTTTTTAATTTCTTTTAAGGCATTATCCCTAACTGATATAGCTCTCTTGTGAAATTTTTCATTTTATTCATAATTTGATATCTAGGGTAGTTACTATGGAAATTTAATAATCTGTTGCTAGTAATATCTTTTTTATGCCATTTTGATAAGATTAAGCTACGGTTTTGATTAATAATTAGAACTAAATCCAAGAAGGGTAATTTACGATCATTGTATCTATTAAATCTATCCAATAATTCTGGATATTCATTTCTGGGTAATATTAATAATAGATCATCTTGTCTTTCATTGTGTTGTTATCACACGGAATATGACTTATAATTTTTGTACGTACAGTCCCTATTTACCTCTACAAAAAGTAATAGAATTGATCGATACAACCTGGGAGTTGAACACATTACTATTAAAAATAAAAAAAAATTTATCGAAGGTACTAAACCTTGCACGTTCAATAGCTATTTTAAACAGGATAATAATTATTACAGACTAATTTACGGACTACCAATATGTTCTAGTATGAGTGTGAATTTGAGAGGTACTGTGATTATTAACACTGTGATTATTACATTCATTGATATAACGATCATTTTATATAACGAAAAATATCAACAATGCAGTCAATTTTAAAACGGCTGTTGGGAAAATAGGAGCGAAGTACGCGAATATCTTAAAAAAATTAAATATATAAAAATAGTGATTTTGAATATGAGTACACGTTTTGAAGAGAGACAGAGTATTTTTCAGTTTTGGTTATGAACGTTTATCAATCTCAAATTATCACACTTTGGGTCATTTTAAGAATATTACATATTTTTAGGTAAATTTTTCACATTCGACACTGTATATTTTTATTATTTTTTATGTAATTTATAGATATAATTATAGTTCTAAAATTGGCAGACTTGTTAGATTGAAGGTGGGAGCTTATTCCGAAACGTCTCATATCTTTTAATATAAGATGTTTATAGAGGAAAATGTTGGTCTTTTAATTAAAGATATAAATATAACACCTCTACTGTAAAATATGAATTGAAGAATGATTAAATAAGGTTGAGTTCAAGACTTGATATCTCAATAACGAATTGAGATACTCACGGATATAGATTAGTTCTGGGAAAAGTGAATACTTTACTTTATAAATCACAAACAAAAATCGAAATATCTTAAGAATTCGATTTTTTACGATTTTTAAAAAATGATTAAGGAAATTTTTAATGAATGAAATGCCACTAATTTAGAATGAGTTCAAAGCTAGATATCTCATAAAATAGTGAGATACTCATGGATGGAATAGTTCTCGGAAAAATGGATACTTTCCCTTATAAATCAAAGAAAAATTCATCGAGATATCTTAAAAATACCATCTTTTACGATTTTTCAAAAATAATTAAGAAATCTTTAATTTTATGAAATACCACAAATTTAGGTTAATTTAATTTAATTTAGTTTAAATCTTGATATTTAAGAAACGAATTGAGATACTCATAGATGTACTCATAGATTAGTTCTCGAAAAAGTATGTACTTTCCTTTATAAATCACAACAAAAATTCGTCGAGATATCTTAAGAATTCGATTTTTCAAGATTTTTTAAAAATGTCTTAGGATATATTTAATTTTCTAAAATGCTACAAATTTTGGTTGAGTTGAAAACTTGTTATCTTAAAAACGAATAAAAAACGAAGATATTCATGGATGGATTTGTTCTCGGAAAAATGCATACTTTTCTTCACAAATCACAAAAAAATGTGGGATATCGTACATTCGATTTTTTACGAGTTTTCAAAAATGATTAAGAAAATTTATAATTTTATGAAATGCTCAAAACTGAATTGAGACACTTACGGATAGATTAGTTGTCGGAAAAGTGGATACTTTCCTTTACATTCCACAAACAGATTCATCAAAAATATGTAAGAAAATTTTTACTTTTGTAAAATGTCACAAACTTAGATTAAGTTCATAACTTGATATCACAAAAACAAATTGAGATTTTTAAATATGTAAAATATATAATAAAACAAGTTCTTTACTTGCTTTTGTTTATTTGTTCGGTACCGGTTTCGAGTTTTATAAACTCATCATCAGCCGAATCCACAAATTAAAATTGGAAATCAAATATAAATGTGGGTATTTTGTTTATTCAACTATATGTTTTTTTTGCCAAATATTTCTTTAAAAGTTAATAAATAATAAATTTAAAATTAAAAATTTACGTATACTATTTTGTATATAGGCATGCCGTTGAAACAGGACACAAAATAAATTATAAAAATGCTAAATTGATACACCATTGCAACAAAGGTTTCAAAATGAATTTGTTGGAAATGTACGAAATCGACAAACACAAGAAAGACAAAAATTCCTTTAGTTACGTTTCTCGAAACATTATAAATTTCAAAATTTAATTTTGTATCATCTCGTTTTCTCTGATAAGAGGGATTGATTCCCTCTTATTTTGCTCAAAGAAGATATACCCACAATTTTAACATACAATAAACCTGTCTATTTCAAGTTTTCTCTGTATTTGTGTAGTTCGTGTAAGTTGTTCTGTGGAAATGTTTTATATTTTTATTACCATTTAGTAGTATTTTAATGTTTTGACGTAAGTTTTTAATTTTAAATTTATTAGTTATTAACTTTTAAAGAAATATGTTGCAAAAAAAAACAAAACCTATAGTTGAATAAACAAAATATCGACGTTTATGTTTGATTTCCAATTTTAATTTGTAGATTCGGCTGATGACGAGTTTGTAAAACTCGAAACCGGTACCGAACAAATAAACAAAAGCAAATAAAGAAGTTGTTTTATTATATATTTTACATATTTAACATTTGATAAACTTGCAACATGGATTCAAACAAACAAATTGAGATACTCACGGATGGATTTGTTCTCGGAAAACTGCACACTTTCTTTTATAAATTACAAAAAAATCAGCCAAAATTCTGTAGAGCCAGATTTATATTCTGTTGGCTTGTTATGGTGTCTTGTGTTGTATTGCTTCTGCAAAGATCTCGATATCTGTCACAGAAGTAGAGTGGGATCTATTTTTGTGCGTCACTCATATAGATAGATCAAACAACGTTTCTTCTTTCTGAATTGAACTGAATCTTATTGAACTGTTCCTGATAGATGAAATCTTACAGCATCGCTGTCAAGCTTTTTAAATAGGTTGCGAAATTCGCCTCTAGCCTTTCTTTTTCTATACACTTTACGAACCCAATATCTTCTCCCTTCTTTTATTAGAAGAGTTGCGAAGTATTATAAAATCAATGTCTTCTCATAATCTGGATCAGACGCACGGTTAAACCTGAATCTTTCTAGTACTAGGTCTAGTGTTAGTTCCAGTTTTAATTTGATATAGGTATACAACAATTTAAGACTGAATAACAACTAAAAATAGGGCCAACAATAATGCTAATACTAGATCTAGAACGAATAACATTTTGGTTTAGCCATATCTCTCTGAAGACGGAACCCAACTCAACCTAGCTTTAGAATTAACACTAGACATAGAACTAGAAATATTAGGATTTAGCTGTCTGAAAAGACGTACGGTTAAATCCTAACGGTTTCTAGTTGTAGGTATAGTGTTAATACTAAAGCTAGGTTCTAGGTTCTAGGTTCAGTATTAGTTATATTTATAGCGCCAGAAGAATTTACAATTAATTACTGAATGGCAACTAAAACTTGAACTAATACTCGACTTAGTACTCGATGAATCTTTCTAGTCTGAGGACGCACGGCTATCTAGTAAAGTATTTCTCAATCTTTTTGAAATAATTGCATCAATGAAGCGAGCCCTTAAGCAGGATCGCTTCAGTAAAATAATCCCCCCCCCCCTTACACGTTTTTGATGAAAATTGCACGAAGTCAACACAAAAAGTAACGTATAGACAACTTATTCATACACTGTATAAGTTGTTTTGCTGAATTGCTGATTTTTAAGTTTAAAAGTTTGTGTTAAGAAAAAAGTAAATTTAAAACCAACAATAATAAATAGCTTTATTCTACTATCTAATTATGTAATATTAGGTTCTAAGTTAGTGAGGTAGAGTCTCAAGTCACCACTTTCACAGATTTTTAAACGACTCCTTTGCTTTGTTAGCAGTTTCATTACAGCGCTAAAACCATTTTCTACTAAATATGACGTCGGAAATGTCATAATTAAAATTTTAATTTCTTTTCACAACGGCTGAAATGTTTCGCTGTTTTTTATCCCAAAGTCTTCTAAACTATTTTGTTCGTAACATACTTTTGTCTCAACATTTGCCTGCAAATCTATTAATATTTCTTGAATGCCCGATTACCCAATCATAAATACGAATGCCTTCAACATCTTTAAAACGAAGTTTCATGTTCACAATTAAGTTATCTAAATGTTTACAAACTTCTTTATTTTCTTCTTGAACATTTATTTTATTTGAGCAGGTAAATAAAGAAAAATTCTGTCTGTTAATATTATTTTTATAAAGTTTTAATTTGTTTATAAACCCAATAATTAAACTCTTCACTTTAATTAAACTTACAGTTTTAGAAGCAGTTCATTTATTTTGTATATATATATCTGCGAAATAAGCTATGTCACTCTTTAAAATAGACAACTCTATGGGAATATGATAATTAATTGATTTCAAGTAATTGATTACAGTATCAAATAGATCGAAAAATCTGTTGAAGCAACGTCCTTTAGATTAGTTTAGATTAGGTTTAGCCACCTGATTTCCGTGTGCAACAATAGGCGCTCATAATCTTCGCCATTTTCATGGCATAATTGTCGAAATAGTCTATCATTAAGGGGGTGAGCTTTTATTTTGTTTATCATTAAAATTACCATATTAATTGTCTCATATAATCTCCCACCAATTGATTTTGCAACCAAATACTGTCTATGGGTTATACAGTGAATTGTTAGAATATGAGGAATTTGATTCTTTAACAACGTTATAAAACCACGATAACGCCCTACCATCGCAGGAACACCATCTGTTGCACAAGCTAGTATGTTTTTTAAAGGAATTTGATTTCCATCAAAATTTGTTTTGAAAGGATTCATATATTGATGTGCCTTTGGTATCAGTGACTAGAAGTTTACAAAATAACATTTCTTCCATTACTTGTACATTTTTTATGTACCTTACATAGGCCACTAATATTGCATTACTAACTCGATTAGTTGATTTTCATCATCATTAGCCATTTCATTAATCCTTCTCGACACAGGGTCGTCACTCAAAGGAATGATCGATAATATGCTATCTGGATCTGCTGAAGTCATCGTAAGACCATCTTTAAAATGAGTTTTAATATTTTTTCTCCTATGCTATAAGATTTTGCATTTTGAGCTATTATCCGTGAAATCTTCTAGGACACCTCCAATCCTTTACTTATATTTGATATTGCCCACATTCAGAAACACTGATCTAGTATATCAACGCAGCTATCCGAAAAAACTCCATTGTCCTATCAACTTTTTTAGCTGAACATGACTTTTGAAACATGTATCTCGTAAGATTTCCTGGGAGATGACTTTAACTCTGCCGGATGTTGACATACTGCTCTTCGCATGTCTCGATGTGGATTCAATGGCATTGGTGTGCACGCCAGTTTCTGGATTTTTAAAGTTAATTTAGTGATATAGCCAAGGTATATTCCCTTGAAAATAAATACCCGGGTATTTAACAATACTGAATGAATCTACACTATTAATTCTTAGTGATAGTTACGTAGTTAACTCGTTTCAAGTCTTCGTTTATTCACGGATGCCAACATATTTATCTGGAACGTTTATTTCATTCCAATTTTTAATTTATGCCGGAATATCTCCGATGATGTATCGTATTAAAATTTAAGTATATATACCAAATTTTCTATTTGCTACTATATTACCATACATTTCAACAAAATTTTAAGAATGTAAAAATCTTAGAAGAAATCTCTGCTGAACGTAAAAAGGATGGTTTAATTAATTGCGCAATGGTCACGGTTCATTGTCGCCGTTGGGCTAAAATTAAACGCAACAATGCGGATCGCTCAGAGCGCCATTCATTACGTATTCGACGTCGATTACATTTTAATTGTATTATTGTGTGTTGATCACGCATTATCCGCGGTTGCAATGCGAGTCTACGCGGTTCGTCTTGCTTCCTATCGCACACCGGGGAACGACTTTGAACAATGACTATTTCCAAGATTAATACACGACGGTGCGACGTTCGGAGCGATTTTTGAGGTTAGCGAAGCTTCATAATCCGACCGTTCCATTCAAGACTTTCTTTCACCTCCCATTCTCTAGATTTATTTTTAAAGCTCACCCTCCTTCGATCAATGAAAAATCAATTACTTCTGTCAATTATATTGGCGCTTAAAATAGATAGATAGCATTGTGGTTTTGTACTTTATTCGATTAATAGAGGCTAGGAATTAATTACAAATTTATATATATATATATATATATATATATTTAAAGGTACAAGATTTTTTTAAGAGCAAAAAGTGACCGAAGGCCGGGAGGTTACCCAGAAGAGCTTAATCACTGTGGGGCCTTCAATTTCATCACGATAGACCGTGTCAGGCTCACTTAAGTCATTCAGATTGTTATCGGGTTCTGTAATTGATAGCGACGGTATTTATCCTGTCTATTGGTTAATTCCTAAATGATATGTCTCCTTTGTTGCTCGAGATTTATCTTAGAGAGGTAATCTGCTTTGAGCACCTTGGGAAAGTTTTGATAATTGGCGATCGGAATGTAAGAATCACTTTAACCTTTTTTACAGTCCAACCACTCCCTTATTAGAACCCATTTCAAAAATAATTTTTTTTAAACAAATCATATTGAAACATCAAAAAAGACGAGATGTAGATTCACCAAGTGACACTCGAACAATGTGGCTTATCGTCGCGTAATCGCCGAATGTAGAAGTCATCAATAACGTTTTATATAAGACGGACAAATCCATTTCAGGTTGTTCTTCATGTTTAGATACTGTTGACCGATTCTTCTCGGTGGTGGTACGGAAAGGAGAGCATGATGAATCGTCTGCTGGCGCACGAGAGTTGTCAACTCGCTGTCAAGCGTTTCATTTGTAGTGTTATGTATCAGAGATTGTATCTGGATGGTGTGTATCTGCTTTTCATATCGGCAGGCCGCCTGCTTCTTTTCCAAAAGAGAGATTTGTGTGTGCGACCACACATATAAAGGAGGATAAGATATACGGAGAAAAGACGGAGAAGGACCGACGACAAATTGATCGACTTGCGGTGTTTAATATCCACCGATGAATGACGTATCTGTGATTGTGTGTTTATATGAACCGACGACTCTTTATAACAAGTTTATTTTACCAAGTCCAAGTTGAAACTAAATTTTAAACCCATGGCTTATTTGTAACAAAATATTCATTTATCGATCATTAGAACAGTTTTTATTTTTTTTCATATTTCAATGTAATTGAAATATATAAAATGAGTCGCAAATTTCCTCGTAAAACTGATGTACCTAAATCTCCTTATACACAGGAGATACATTCCTAAAAAATGGTGTTAAAAGAGAACTAAGTGTAAACAATATTAAAAAAAAAATTTAGAGTTCATTTAAGAATTTATTTCGAGAACAAATCCAAAGTATTAAATTTCATTAAATCAAAAATTCTCCTAATAATTTTAAAAAATCCCAAAATATCGAATTCTCAATCCTCTACATTTAATATAGTTGAGTATCAGAAAAACAACCATATTTACAAACATTCATTTTTGAACGAAGAAATATTTTTGTGTTCCCAATGTTCCCAATTGGGAATGTGTGTAAAAAGTAGATTTCCAAAATTTATATTAAAATTAGAAATGCAACAAAAATCAAGAAGGTAAACATGTAAATATAATATTGTTGATTAATGGCATAACTGTGTATTTACTATGCCAATGAAATTGTTTAATACAGTTATTGTCTTTGTGAAAACAGAGGTGCATTCTACATTTTTCACACATAGCTCCAGATTTTTGTAACGATTGTGGTTTTTTTTACATATTTCGCGGTTATCCACGTGTTAAGGGCAATGTCTAATATTGGGTGTTTATGTTGGCTGAAGCTCATCCCTTCTTCTTGTTCATTAAAAGAATAAGAAGGAATGATTTCACTAAGACCGATGGGTCGTCTTTATTTGTATTCTGGTACTATTTTACCAGTCAAATATAAGTTTTACTTTTTACAATCATCTGCTTTCAAACATCAAAATTTTTTAACAAAAGTTGTTATTTTGTTTATTCGATATCCAATCATCGTTGTCTTTTTGACTGCCGATAATTGTATATATTTTATCTTCAACATCATATGTTATATAATGTCATAATTCAACAACAACAGTAAATATGTAAAACTTAGGTCCTAAGATAATATTATGCCAAACATTAAACCCGGATTTATGTTTATCTATCGTGTTGTGTCGTCCTAAGATATTTGGTGCCCAAGGGCTGGATTGGACAAACGAAATGAATGCCTGTTTTCATACAAAATTAAAAAAAAAACGTTTTCAGTTCTACGTCTAGTGTTAGTTTAGTTTTACTTCAATCCAAATATATAGGGTTGCCAAATCAGTTTGTAACGTACTCCAACTTCAAAAACTGTTCTTTATAGAGGCCTTCGCTACCCACCCCAACTCTGTGGATTTAAACTGAAGCAAAATTAGAAGTAACACTACACGTAGAACTAGAATCATTCGGGTTTAGCCGTCTTGAGAGATGTACGGCTAAACCCGAATGTTTGTAGTTCTAGATCTAGAGTTAGATCTAATAATATAAAGCTAGACCTAACAGTAGATCTAGAAGTGGAAAGATTCGGGTTGGGTTGGGTTAGGTTGTGTTCGAATATATAGGGTAGCCAAATCAGATTGTAATGTAATATAGTGTACTATATTTCAGAAACTATTAATTGTAGGGATCTTCATTAAAATGTGTCTTCAAATGCACGGCTATACCCAACCCAACCCCATGCGTTGCGTCTGATCCAGATTATGAGAAGATATTCATTTTATTATACCGACAAATCTTCTTTAAAGAAAGGAAGAGGAGGATATTGGGTTCATCGAATGAATAGAAAGAGAAAGGGTATAGGCGAATTTCATATCCTGCTTAAAGAGCTTGACAGCTGTGCTGAAAGATTTCATCTATCAGGAACAGTTCAACGATGTTCAGTCGAATTCACAAAGAAGAAACGAACTTCCCAGGAAATTTAGCAGAAGCTTAGGTTTCGATTTAGAAGTGCGTCTGAAGACCAGTTCCAGTTCTAGGTTTAGTATTAGTTCTAGTTTTCATTCTTGTTTAACTGGAGGTGTTTTAAATTCTATAACTAATTCTAAGCCTACAACCCAGTTTCACAACTAATACTAAACCTAGAAACATTGGGTTTAGCCATACGTCTCTTGAGACGGCTAAACTCTAGTATTTCTTGTGTTCTATATCTAGTATTAGTGGTTGAGTTGAAGCGTTGGGTTCAATTCCATCTTAGGAGCCGTATGTTTAAACTCAAATGTTTTTAGTTCTGGCGTTAGCTTTAGGGTTGGTATTAACTCTAATTTACCTGTTATTCGGGTTTAGATTATTTTATACTTACTTGTATCGAACTAAAGCTTTTCAGGTCAATACAAACAATTTTGTGTTTCACAAAATTGCTTGCGGGGATCTAAAAATTAGTGACACAAGACTTCTTACAAGTAAGTAATCAGATATCAGTGATTAGGATGCAGTTGAAATCGAAATTTTAAGTGATGGAATACTAGATTCTCTACTAGGTTCTTGATGGTATTTTTTGCCTTAGAACTTTTGGAGCAGCAGTTAGTTCAAACTGATTTTGAGGATTTTACTCAATATCTAATAAGTAAACAAAAATGACTTTAATAACGATTTTTATAATTTTGAAAATCTTTTATTTAAACTCTTTTTTTCATTGTTAATGTCCTTTTTAGATAATTTCCTACCGGTTAAAGAAATCGTCGATTTTAAATGAAGGGTAACTATTAAATTAACCTTTTAACTGAAAACAGAATCTTTTTCAAAAAATTTGAAATTACATGACTTTCCCCATGACATGACATTTTAGTTACATACATCAGTGTCGTATCAGTTCCTTACCGTACCTGTGTTTCCGTATCAGTGATAAATAAAATCGTCACCTTTACTTTATATTGACTTTATTATTTACTTTATATGAACACATTTACACATGCCGGGTACAGTGACGATTTAAGCCGTCAGTAATACATCAGTATCAGTGCAAATTACCATATATACATAGCAGTAACGTGTCAGTTCCGTATTAATTCCGTATTAGTTCAGTGTAAGTGATATTCGTGATATTTCAGTGACGAGTATCTACACACGTTTCGTTTTCTTGTATGCTATTGATCAAAATGTTTATAGTCACAGTTAACGATGACTGCTGATATTTTGAGTAAGGAAGAGCAAAAGTGACTTCAGGCGAAGAAGCGAAAGTGGATGCATGAAGCATAGAAGAAAAGAAGAAGAATTTGCAACAAGAATTTATATAATGAATTAGTGGATAAAGCAACTATTTTTTTTAATAAGAGATACAACAAGAGATGCTTTTTGAAATTTAAATATTTCTTTGAATCCATAAGAGATATCGACATGCGGTTTTCACCATTAAGTTTCTTATAAAGCGCCATCCTAAACATAAGGATTATTAGAATTAGCCCTGGGGCATCAAATCCTAGGGCGGCGCCTGTTTTAGTTAACTAACACTAGTCTTCAGACGCACGGCTAAACCTAAAACTTTCCACTTTTAGGTCTACTGTTAGTTCTAGATTTACATCCTTAGATCTAACTCTAAATCTAGCACTACAAATATTCGGGTTCAGTGGTACATCGTCGACAAATATTGGTGTTATTATAGCCTATCTCTCGGTCTTTTTTTTTCGAGAAAAACTCAATCCCACGAAGACGAAAACGAAACGTTACTATAGTAACTAAAAGGCGTTTGACGTGTTCTTTGCCAAATAAACTAAATTTTTCATTAATTTCCATTAATTGAACAATAACGGTTATTTCTCTTAATTATACCATACATGCTATACATTGGAAAACTAAAAATCTGCTCTGTTTAGTAACATTATAATCAGCTAGTTTGTATTTAAAAAATTACAACTTTGTGTTATTGCTCCAAAATTGTCAACTGTATTTGTTATCTGTACCAAGTAAAATTATAGGAAATTGGTAAATTTACAAAATATAACATTTTTTTAATATAAATTACATAAAGGAATGGAAACTAAAGGAAAATCTGCTAAATAAATGAAAATCAAGTAACTATCTTGTAAATGTATTTAATAAATTGGGAAATCATGTAATGTTGTTTAAAATTACTATTACGAATATGTGAAATGCGTGATGACCCCACCACTATTTTCTGCGTACAGTCAGCCGAATAGTGTTGCTACTACGCATAACGTGTTGACATCGCTGTACATAATACAGTCTAATCACGTATGAACAGTGTTGCAAGGTCTGGTACAATTGTCCAGATCAGTGATAATACTGAGAACACTTTATTATCTCTGCTGAGAAATGATGTGAGCAGAAGTGATTGTAACCATGTCTGCAAAAGCAAAAAACCGTAAGTAATACACACTTTTATACATACTTTATACATATATACTTTTTAAGGTATAGTTATTTTATACGAAATAAAATTTGTAGAAGTGATCTTGATAATAAAAAACTAGTATATAAACATAATTTTAATGGAGAGTGGATGGAAAACGAACCTTGATATTATAAAACAGAAACTTATATAATTCTAGGTCTAGCGTTTATTCCAATTTTAGTTTGATACACGTATACAACAATCTAAGACTGAATAACAACGAGAAGTAGAGCTAATACTAAAACTAGAAGCAAGCACTTAAAACTAAATTAACACTAGACCTAATATAGATTCAGGTTTAGCGTGCGTCTAAAGATGCACGTTGGATACAAGTATACAACAATTTAAGACTACATAATAAAAATTAAAAAACAGCCAACACCTACTCTCTTAAGACGGAACCCAACCCAACCTAGCTTTAGAACTAACACTAGACATAGAACTAGAAACATTAGTGTTTAGCCGTCTTAAGGGACGTACAGAAAGTTTTACAATTTGTCAAGAAAGTTAACAATGGGGCGATGCGGAAAAAGATCCGATTATTTAGGGAGCCACAAACCGAGAAAGATTGGAAACCTAGCCTTAAAGGATATCTCAGGAAATACCCCGATTTTATCTATAAAAGTAAAATAGAGCGACTTTAGAACAATCAATTACTAGTTTTGATCTAATTATACGAATATTACGTTAGTTATATTCGAAACCAATTCTAACGAAGTCCGATATATAAATCTTCATACGAACATAGCTCGACAAATGACTCGTTCAATTTAATTTTTTAATTGATTTTTTTAATGTTATACCTGTATTTCTAATGATTCTATTCAAATTTGGTGTACGGAGGTTTTTTTGGCATGAGAAAGACGATCTAATATTTCTAATAGCACACTTTTTGAATAAAACTTGTTATTCTGTGTACTTTTTCAAGCAATAAGAGTTCTCTTATCAAAAAGCACTTGTTTTCAAGATAATTTGTTTTTTATTATTCGATGTAGAGCAAATTTTTAAAACTTTTTTTATCATGTTATATGAAATATGACACATATCTGGAGCTACTTGCTCTCCAGCACATCATAATTTTATTAGTTGTAATCAGCTATATTAATTACTTGGTAATAGTTACTACTATTGTAAATACCTATAGATGCATGTACAGAGTCTTCAGAAATTGACGGATAATCTGTACATAGCGACATTCTTCGTTCGTTTGTAAAGCGAAAATATTAATGTTAGAATATTGTACCATCTTCATCATCATATCAATATGTATCATATTGTGCCTTACTACATCTTCAGGAGTTTCACAAAGTTCGGAAAATTTGTCCATACATAATGTTTAATGTTCAATATCTGTTGATAAATAAGACGTAATTTAGTATAAAAAGAATTTTGATAACTAATTTTTTAGTTAATCGTATCGATTATCCGCTAATTTCTGAACACATTTACTAATACATAGTTAACAATGAACGGTTTGTAATCTTACTCTCGTTTTATTAACCAGCTTTTGTACAACATTAAAAAGAGCATGAAAGCTGTTGTCTCATTTCACTATAAGTCTGTCTTTATTATCAAATGCGAGCTTGAACTACTTGTTAATAGTCGGTATTAATGCAATATTACGAACAAATTTTTTTGAGTGTGAATTCGCGGCCCTATGATTCTTAGATAATTTTTGTATATATCTATTGTTGAAGAATAAAGTACAGTAAACCCCCTATATAGCGAACATCGATTATATAAATAATAAACATAATAATATTAAATATTCAATACATTCTATATGCCATTTTTTTCATTATAACGAAAATTCATGGTAACGAACTACGAACAATTATTTCATCTCATAAGTATGATTTTAATACAAACTATTGTCGTTATTGCGAACACGAATTTTTTTGTTCTCTAGGTAATGTAACACTAGTTGAGGTATTCCCCGAAGATCTAAGGTGTGATATTCGGGGAATAACTTGTTTGTCTGTAGGTCGATTGTACATCGACTCGAAGTCCTATTGCAGTTTCAAATGCAAGTGTGTGGTCTTCGAGAGCGTACAAAGTGTTAAGGTTTAGAAAAAAAGTGTTCGTTCAGTGTCAAGAAGGACATCAACTTCTTTAAAAAGGAAATTAGAAATATTGGAGGATGTTGAAAAAAATGGTATTACAAAAACTAAAATTGCGGAAAAATTTCACTAAAAAATTTCAAAATCAACGCTATCAACAATTATAAAAAGTAAAAACCATATTGATAGTGCCGTAGCGTCTGGTAAACATACGTCTCGTAAAAAGTTGAGGAGACCTGCATTTCCATAACTAGAAAAAAAATTAATAGAATGGTTTACCGAAATGAGAACAAGAAATGTTTCCTTAACAGGGCCATTCATACAAGATAAGGCAAAATCAATCGCTGCTGAATTGAACATAATAGGATGTGATTTTTCATCTGGGTGGTTGCACAGATTTAAGAGCAGGCACGGTATTTCAGACCACGCCTTATCTGGAGAAGGAAATAAAGTTAATGTGCTTACTATAGATGAGTGGAGACAGGAATTCAAATCTATAAGAAACGCGTATCTTGATAAAGATATTTTTAACATTGCTGAAACTGGTGTTTTTTATAATCTTATGCCAACCCGTGCTTTGGATTTTAAAGGTAAGAAGTGTTATGGTGGCACTAAAAGCAAAGAAAGAGTAACAGCAGTTTTATGTTGCAATGCAGATGGAAGCGAAAAATTAAATCTCTGGATAGTAGGAAAGTCAAAAAATCCCAGATGAAGAAGCGATATCGTACTCGTCTTGCAAGAGCAGCAATTTTGGCAATAGAAGCCAACGAAGAAAATCTGAAATAGAATATTCTACAAGCGATACGAGCGTTGTGGGATTCTTGGAATTCAGTAACATCAAACATTATAAAAAATTGTTTTAACAAAGTGTGGACAACTGATTCTCAAGAAGAAAATGAGGAAAATTAGTTAACGATGGTAAGCATTCATCGATAACTAGTTCTTCTTAGTCACTTTTTACTTTACATGCTTTTATTGTCTGCATTGTAGGCCGAATTTGCTGATGTAGAATGGGAAAATTATCAACACATCTTGTCAGTACCTAAAGAAGTTAGTTTTGATGAATACTGCACTATTGACAATGAAGTAGTGACTTCAGAAGCAAATGAAATCGATTTACCATTAGTGAATGCAGGCCAAGAATGGAAAGAAAATGAAGAAAGCGATGAAGGTGATGAGGAAGAAGTGGTAAATGAAACACCCCCTCCAAGAGCTGAAGTTTTAGCGGCTCTCTATACTATACAAAGGTAACCCACATCTGATTTGTTATCGGATTCATTATTTATATCACAATTTAAAGGTTTGTTGATACAGAAGAGAACATTTTCGAAGGTTTCGCGAATTCATTGAATAAAATTACTGAAGAATGTTTAAGACGAAAAAAACCCGTTTTAAAGCAAAGCGCCATAAATGATTACTTTAAAAAAAATGTTAATTACAATATGAACAAAGTACAAATAAACTTATTACATAGTCGATGTTAATATGTTTCTAAACACCCCAAGATCCTATTCATTATTGAGGCGTTGAGTGCAAAAGTGGACTAACCCCAGCGTATAATATATGTGGGTTAGTCCACTTTTGCTCTCAATACCTCTATTATTCATAATATATGACGAACTAATTCGTTACAGCGAAATTGCGAACATCTCATAATAGCGAACGGCTTGCATTCCCCTCTGCGTGTTCGCTATATCGAGGGTTTACTGTACTATTATTATTATTATCTCTGAAACCGTAAGAGATATCGATATGTGGTTTTCACCTTTCACATTTCTTATAAGAGTCGTATTTCAAACAAATACCATTTTCGTCTATTTCTTATAGAAACAAGAGATTCCCTGTTCATTTTATTCATCCAAAATTTCTTTGTTTAGAATTTTAATATTTCCATTAGTTCTTCTTATATTTATATGGGTTAATTCTTTTTGCACTAGCTTAAATAGTTACGCTTATATTCCACATCAAAATAAGTACAAAAATGCGTCACTGAAATTTGAAAAATATCGTTGCTGACATGCTTTTATTTTCACGGATTGTACTGACACTGAAAGCATACGGAACTGATGTATGTAAATAGACCTTTATGTACAAAAAAATTTCATCCATATCATATATGTATGCATCAAGATCTCCCTGACGAGGTAATAAGTCACCATCTCCAGCATTTAATTTAATCCACTTAATTTTTTTAGTGGGTTGCCTAGTTTTAGAGATATTCCGTTTTGCCAGGTTAAATGGGGCACCGGTATATAATCAATATAAATCCTTTTTGTTTATTTGCTTTAATGTTATTAATGTGTAGTAAAAAGACTTTGATGTTGAAATAAAATAAAATTTAGAGTTTCTTGGGTCGATGTGAGAAATACATACCTCGAAGCAAATTTAATAGGGAGGAGATCGTTTAATGGTCCAAGATTTCAGAGCT
This sequence comes from Onthophagus sagittarius, assembly GCA_036711965.1. NCBI lineage: Eukaryota > Metazoa > Arthropoda > Insecta > Coleoptera > Scarabaeidae > Onthophagus > Onthophagus sagittarius. The sequence goes on from JASERS010000004.1 coordinate 42,297,030, forward strand.
GTTCAGCCATAGTTCGAATGGGGGAAAAAATAACGGTTCCCCTCTCGCAAATCCGAAACCGCCGCGGCCTCTCGGCCTCTCGAACGAGCAATTTAACACGACGAAAAAACAAGGGCGACCCGCGGGATACGGAATTGCGTTTTTCTCTAATTAACGCAGGATAAAATGAAATTCCATGGATGCCCGGCCCGTCCGTCCATCCGAGAGCGACACCGTTCCCATGCAACAGGAAGACCTGAAAAAGAACAAACTGAAAAAAATAAAAAAACAAGAAGAAGAAGAAGCAAAAGTTTTTGTGATGCATCTCTGAGAGGAGAAGGATATTACGACAACAAAGGCTCATCTTCAACATTCCTTCGGTACCGGTCAAAGGATTTTTACGTATAAGCAATGGCGAAGAACCCAAATGATTCTCAGGTATAGAAGTAAACTCCCATAAAACCGCCCGCAGGCGTGTCCTGGAGGATCTGCCAATCGAACTCCGGGTTCCAGATAGGAGGAGTATTGAGCACGTGGATCCGACCACACGTGTAAGTTGTGGCTCAGTATTACATGGACCTCTGCTGTGGGTGGCCGGCTGAAAAGAAGCTCCTCCTCACCGACCGAGATCGGTCGTCATCGACACAGATCGACAACTGTACCACCCCTACTACTACCCCCGAGCTAAGTAAATAGTGTCGTCCAGGTGATATTGTTTATTTTTTGCGTTCGTGACGGTGTTAGTGCTGGTGGCAAAAGTGATTGCAGAAAATGAGAATTTCCGTGATGTTTCTGTGCCTTCTACAACTTACCGCGTGCACTGGTGATAGAGATCCCAAAGCCAAGGGCGGTAGAGGTAAAGGATCTATGTGGTGGTAAGTTTCAATTTATTTCATTTTATTAAAAAAATTTAAATTAAATTCATTTTTATTCATTCAATACAAATAAATAAAGTTCAACGATTACATCAACTTATTCAATTATAAATCTGAAGTCACGAGAGTGTTTATCCTCTTATTTGATATTTATAGATCCGTTTACATTACATTTAGATGCTAACCGATTCAAAAAATTAATTCGTTTCATTAAAACGTTTTCATGAATTTATATCATTAACATCTTAAATAGAATTTAATGAAAGCAAGTGAATCAATAAAATTGCAAATAACAAGTTTTTTATTGTATAAATCTGCCAACAAAGTGATAATTGAAAAAAAAAAATATATTCCCGTTCACGTTTATAACTTCTTAGAAATTACTTATACGAATACTAATTCATAGTTGAACTATAAATCGATTTCATGTTAAAATCGTTTACGTTTGCATATCGATTAAAAGTGTGATTTACCCATTTCGTTCGATTCCGATAAATATCGTTACATGATACGGTATTAATGTATTACGTTGGAATTTTCTCGCTTACGTGACTGTTGATCTCTCCTCACTTTTCTGCCCGAAATGCTGACATTTTGACCATAGTGCTGCTGTATTGTGTTGGATTCACCAGCATTATGATGGAAATGTCGTCGTTACGAGCAAACTGACATCATTTTTTGGAAAGGTCTAAATAAATATTTATTAACTCGCCAACTAAAAGATTAAAATTGATTTATATTTCCTTTCGGTGACAACAGATGATTTATTTTTTTTGTTTATGTTCGTAAAAAGTCACTATTGTTTTTCGCAATAACTCTGTTCTGAGAAGCTTAAGCATTTACCTAAAAGAGGTAAAGAGGTAAAAAAAGGTTGTAACTAAAACAGAAATGATTTTTTTACCACCTTTTTAACAAATATCATCGTTTCGAAATAGGTCGCTTAAAATAGAATAATATAAGTTAATTTAAGATATAGCTCGTTTCGTCTTAAATAATAGTAAGAACGAACAGGAAATGATTTTAACGGAAATTTTATGTTTGTATTTCTTCTTTACTTACAATTAGATAATTTTTGTATAAGTTTGACTCTATTTTTAGACTTCAATAAAAATGACTTAAAAAAAGAACCGTTCGAGAATAAGAAATTGCGAAATTATTGTATAAAAGGGGAATTTTCACTTTCAATTTCTTAGTTAATCATTGTAATTACATGGTAATCGACAATATTATTTATAATACCCAGACAATTACGCAATTATTCTTATTTTATCGCGAATAAATCAAAGTGTAATTATCATGTTTTAAGTGACTCATTCTACTAAACAGATATAAATGAAAAATCGGTTTTAAAACGACTTTTTTTTTAGAATTTATTAAATTATAAAAGAACAAAAAAATACCACATCGTTCTTCAATAATCAAAGACTCACGCGGTCTGTTTAGGAAAGATAGCAAGAAAAAAATAACGTGAAAGCTAAATATTGTCTCATATGGGTGAGAATTGTCGGTAAACACTAGATATTTTTTTATTGACTTGTAGATTTGGAAGGCACATATTTGGACAGCATCATTCATTAGAGACAGACAAAGACTCTTGAGAAACTTAGAATACAACTCGTTAATATGATATAATTGTTAATGTTTTAAATCAATTGAAATTAAATGAAAATAAAAGATTGCCGGGTATTAATTTTAATTCCGGTCCATTCGAGGGGATCGAAAACCTTGCTTGGAGGTCCTCTCCATTCAAGATCATAAATTATAATTTACTAGCTGCTGTAAAATCCAAGGCGAGCTGCCCTCGATTATTATCGATATGCATGACCGTAATCGCGCGTGGCGAATTTATTAAATTATTTCACAGACGACATCTGATATACGGTTTTCGATTACGGAGGATAAATCGCTTTAATGAAAAACATGGATTTTAATAAATTGCATTGCTTCAAGCCAAGTAAATCATAAATAAAGCATTAGGAAGAAAAGTTCGGTGTTTATATATTTATTGAAATTGATTTTACATCTTCTTATACAGGGTCGCTGATATGTATGGTCGGTTATCTCCCAAAGTACGACAGATAGAGAAAGAGATGGAGATGCTAAAGTTGTAAGCAGTGTTGTTAAATACCGGAATATTTAGTTTCAAGGGAATATACTCTGAGTATATACCCGGGAGCTTTTACCCCAGATGGGTATTTTGAGGTATTTATAAAATTTTAAAAAACATACAACACAGACAATTTCGGACTTGGGCACAATTCATCAAATTGACACAATTTTCATAATTAATTCATGCTATTTTTGTTGTTTATGCTCAAATCGACTAAATATTTTGGCTCGGTGAATGATTTTTTGTTTATTTTACATTTCCATTTTTGTTTTTGCCGTATTTCTTATCTAGAAGGTGGAGAAATAAAAATCCCTAATCCGTACATTGTGTGTCAAATTGATACAACGTCGAGTAACACATTTGTATATCCCAATTTTGATCTTGCAAGCACATATTATTGTAATAGGTGGTTACAATAAAAAAAACAATTCACTTAGTGAAACGTTTAAAGAAACACGTGTAATATTTGTGCTTTGGAGACATAAAGAAATCAACGTTTCGACGATAATTCGCTTCGTTTTTGATTATTAGGTTGAAACAGTTGTATATTCCGGTAGATTTTGTTACCGATGGTGAGCTTAAGAATTGCTTTCCATTTTATGGGTTGTAGCTGATTCTGAGACGAACTATGCATATAATTGATAGTAATACAAATTTTGCTCGTAAAACAAATCAATATGAACGTGTTGTTCTTGATATGAGTGAAGGTAGTTTTTTATGTATTATAGTTATTTTATTTCGATTTTTTCCTTCTGTTAGGGCAAAATGATAAATTTTTTTCTTAGTCAATATGAAAAAATTTACAAGACTATCATCTAGTCTTTAATTTCCAGTTTTTGAACTCCTTTCGTCAAGATTTTGCATTATGTCCAATAGTATTTAATATTTTAAGGCAAACAAAAAGGATTTATAAACAGTATCTTGTTTCCTTGTGATGAAAATGTTTTCTGCTATCATTTCTACAAGCAGTAACAAGTCTTTTGGCAGCATTTTAACTCTTCCAGTAGCAACATCAAGTGTTCAAGAAGCATTTTAAGTTTCCTACCAGCAGTATCAAGTCTTTCGGAAGCATTTCCAGTCTTCATCAAGACTTTTCCAAGTATATTTGACTCTGGATATTGCTTCTGGAAGTAAAATTAACTCTTCCAGAGGCGATATCGAATCTTCATTTTAAGTCTTGGAACAATGTCAAATCTCATAGAAGCAGTATCAAGTCTCTCAGGGCCAGTATCATGTCTTCTGGAATCAGTTCAAGGCGTCTCGTAGCAGTTAAAGCGTTCTGGAGGCATTTCAAACAGTATTAAGTCTTCCAGAGCCGGTATAGAGTCTTCTGCAAACATTTCAAGCCTTCTAGAAGCATTTCAGGTCTTCTGAATACATCTCAAGTCTTTTGGAAGCAGTTATAGGTCATCTAGAAGCAGTGTCTAGAAGTTTTCTAGAGGCAGATCAAGGAGTATTAAGTCTTCTGAAAACATTGTAATCTTCTGGAAATAATAACAAGTCTTCTAGGAGCAGTTCAAGCTTTTTGAAAGCATTTCTTTCAAAAGTCTTTTGGAAACAGTATAAAATCTTCTAGTGGCAGTCTCGAGTTTTCTGGACTTAGAAGCAGTCTTCTGAAAACATTTTATGTTTTCTCGAAACAATATAAAGTCTTTTGGAAGTACTTCAAGTTTACTGGAAAAAGTGTCATGTTATCATGTCTTCTCTAGCCGTTCGAGCATTCTAGAAGCAGTTCAAGCCATCCAGAAGCGGTTCATACCTTTTAAAAGGGTTTAAAGTTTTCTGAAACTAGTATCAAGTCTTCCAGAGGTGATATCGAGTCGTTTTTTCATTGCGACTCTTCTAAAAGCATTATCAAATCTTCTAGGACCGTTATCTAGTGTTCCTAGTGTACCATTTCAGATCTTCTGGAAGCAGTATCAACCTACGAATTCGGCGATAATGCGAATGGGTGCTGGACAAAAAAATTTTGAAGAAACCAATATTACAAGATTTTATAACAAAATACATCGTCAGAGTTGTGTTAAACCAGATGGTTGGTTAGTATCGTTACAAACGGAAAGTAAATAGGCTTAAATCTTCAATTTTATATAACTTAGATAATTGAATTTATTTTTTAGTTAATGTGTTCCAAGTGTAATGAAAAAATCAGATTCCGTTAAAATAGTTTTAATTTCTTTTTTCCGGCTGAAGATGGCTATAAGGTCGAAATACGTGTACGCATACTTTAATTTAAATATATAACATTATTTGAGGACACTTAAATGGTTTTTCATGAATTTCCTTATATTGTATGATGATATTAGAGAAGGAACTTGACTTCTTAAGTATACAAGATCAGTCAAAAAGTCAGAACGACACACTTTTTTTATGGAACAGCCTGTATAGACAATATTCATATAGAACATCATAATTTTAAATTGAGATTATACTTTTTTATACATTGTACAAAAGTGTGTTAGGTCAGTAAGTTTATAGTTAAACAAGTTCTTATTCTCACAACAGCGCAGTATCCTTACCCATTTAAATGAAACCGACGAAGTTAGAAGACAAAGTTGTGAATATTTTTCATCCCGATCGGGAATATCTCTCTAAATCAACTGTTTCAAAAATATTACAGCGTCTTCATGAAAGTTAAGGTGACATAGATTTACAAAAAAATGGAAGAACAGTAAGCGTTACCAATGAAGATAAAGGCAGACAATGTGTCTGATATACAACCGATGGAAAACGGTGTTAGACCTATATCACAAGCATGTTTCGGATAGAAGACTAGTGAAATGTAGTCGTTATCATCATCGTTTCATTGTTTCGTTTCATCACGTCTCGTTGTTTTTTTTTGTTGGTAATCATGATAAAATTAGAAAATCCACCTTTTCCACTCTATTTGGGAAAAGCCGTTAATAAAGTAGGATCATGGGATTTAATTATACAACGCGATCTACAACCTATTGGCATAGAAGTAATTAATTTGAATGAAAGATATCAGGAAATACAGCAAATTATCGAACAAAGTAAAGATTCAAAATTGGTAAGACAAGCATTATCAGGAATGTTATCTACATTGACTACAAATAAGAACCTAATGAACGAAGGATGGCTACAATTAATTCCTAAGGCGAGAAAATGGAGAGGAGCAATAAATTTTGTTGGAAACATAATTAAAGCTATAACAGGAAATCAATAATAACCACCTATTACAATAACATCTGCTTGTAAAATGTTGCAAGATCAAAATTGGGATGTACAAATGTGTTAGCCTTCGCTGAATCAATGTGACACATGATGTACGGATTGAAGAGCTTTTCTTTTCCACCTGCTTCCTAACCCAACCCAACCTTGTTACGTCCTGACTTTTTGACTGGTCCTGTTTACTTTATTTGTACCTTCAAACTTTTATATGTCCATCTGTTTGCTAGCTGTCTTTCTTTAGGAGATAACCAAAACACATTTACAGGTATATAACATGTTTGTACTGAATCACAAGAAAAACCAGAAGTAATAATAGATTTAGGGCTAGAAACATTTGGGTTTAGCCGTGCGTCTTTTAAGACGACTAAACCCAAATATTTCTAGTTCTAAGTCTAATGTGAGATTTACTTGTAGTTCATTAGACAGCGTATAACATGTTTGTATTGAATCACAAGTAAAACTAGAACTAACACTAGACCGAGAACTAGAATCATTCGGAGTTAGCCGAACGTCTCTTAAGACGGCTAAATCCAAATGATTCTAGTTCTCTGTCTAGTGTCAGTTCTACTCTTAGTTCATTAAACATATATAACATGTTTGTACTGTATCAAAAGTAAAACTAGAACTAACACTAGATTTAGAACTCGAAACATTTGGGTTTAGCCGTACCTCTGAGAACTTCAGACTTCTTAGCCACATCATCTGACAAAAATAGTGCGTCTTAGATTCGAATACGGATGCGATAATTTAACATAAAATTTAAATGATTTATGTAGTAATAGATCTTTTACATAAACGATCGATAACTGCTGCTTACTCCTTATTAGTGAACTAACGAGCAGTAAAATAGCAATTAATAAATTCTAATCGCCACAATCGTCGCTTCGATTGATTTACTATTATGGTCGCGTCGTTCGAAACCGCGAAGACGCACCAAGAAAACGAAGAAGGAGAAAGAAGAAAAGCCGCTGGCTGGATAGTCGTAGTAGTCGTCTTCGCGACATAAATCGAACGTGAGACTTTTTTATCGTTATAAAATTTATCGGGACTGTTTTACCCCTTAGTTTTGCCGTTTATTTGCGTACTCTGCGATTAAATCTTATAACGTGCGATAGCTTTTTAATAAGTGGTGTGGTGTGCGAAGATCGAGCCCTCGTCGGTAGCGATTTACGGCGACGTTAAACTCGATTACGCCTCGGCCATTAGCCGTGTTCAGGTTTTTGCTGCCTATTAATTGCCCTACATCGCTCCCCAAGATTACAACATTTTTAGAAAACCCTCCATCGCTTTATATCGTTATTGATGATATTCTTAAAATTGTTATTGGATTAAATAGAATTTCTTTTATAGGGGGATAGCAAAAGCAGATGAACCAAATAATCTCTCTCCTCATCCTGGGATTACAAGATTTGGTCCTTCAGCGCTGGAAACTTTAAGAAAAAAACAACAGAAACTAGTCAGGGAAAACCCCGGAGTTTTAAATGCGATTGCGAAGGGAGCTATGCAAGCAATATCGGAATGTCAACATCAATTTAGAAATAGACGATGGAATTGTTCAACCAAAAACTTTTTGAGGGGGAAAAATTTATTTGGGAAAATCGTAGATAAAGGTAAGAATTTTCGAGATTGTCTTTATTTAGCTTTTCAATAACAAAACGTTAAGAAAGTGTGTATATGCTATTGCGGTCTGTTCGTATCATGATCGCCGTAAATGAATTTCCTGTACTCGAACTCTCTATTCGAACCCTCTTTGTTTGGCTTAATTGGTAATTATGATGCTGCGAAATGTTAAGCGTCACGTTTACTCGATTTATCGCCTGTTTGAGAATCGAGTCGTACAATACAAGCGAATCCTGTAAATCGGTCGTGCCACTTTCGACTTTCACTCTTCGTTCCCAGAAGATACTCGACATTATTACGCAATAAATAACCTATAAAACTAATAAAATATACATAACTTTACAATGTTTGATTAACTTCAATTTTTAATTTTGGAATCTTTTAATAGAAAAGAAAATAATGCCACAAATTTGAACGAACACTTAAAACATACTGACAGCGTTCTTGCGATTATCAGTTTAAAAATAATATATCTCAGGTCTGCTACTTCCTCCTATCGCTTACGCTACTAATTGCGATTCCTCTGTAGGAAGTTACTGTGCATCGCGTAGTTTATGGTTTCTTTCAGTAGATACGGTCGAAATTTATAGCCGGTCTCTGTGTTTTCTGCTATCTGGGCTGTATGTTCGTGTACAGATACCGTTTCTAATTCTGTACGCGTAAAAGGTAGAATAAGATTATTTAAAGCTTTATAAAAAAAGTTTTTTCGAAAACTGCTATTAAAAGTTATCTTTTGCGTAGTATGTAATGACTGTTTAAACGATACTTTTTTGTTCACAGGACGTATAGTTCGTTTTTTTATAATACCCGCCAAATGTTGTAAAGTTGACAAAGTTTGTTTTATTACTTTTTTAAAGTTTGTTTTGAAATAAATGTGACACTGACGTTTAGTTCTGCTGTCATTATTCAAATTGTGAAAAGTAATAATATTAAAATAAATAACAAAATTGGCGTATGATGGCGGAAGATTGGTAGATTCGGAAGGTAATTTATCAGTGCTTTAACCTCACCTATTTAGTTACTGAAATAGTTACTAGAAATTAGAAACAACATAAATTTTATTAGTGTCCTAGGTAATATCAACAGAAACTCTAAACAATTCCCTTGACAGGTATTATAGAAAAAATCGAACTATAATCGTTATTTACGTAACCAGTTATGAAAAGACTAATTATGTTTAATGAACGCAATATTTGCCAAAACGAGCGAGTTTTGAAGTTAGTAGTTTCATGACACTTGAAGTATGAAATTTTAGTTACAACTATTGAATTATATAGTCGTTATACATTTGATTTTTGACGGGCAAGCAAGACAAGCATTACTGCGCATGACGGACAAGGTGTTGAATGAAAGCCATTATTTTAAATAGTTGTAGATAAAGTATAGTATTCAACTTACGTATAATTGCTGTTACCCACTCTGATTACACTACTCACTCGCTCATGTGGAACTTCCATTTTCATAGATAATAGCCGTCATTACACGCTTGTTGAATAATATACTATTATCTAACTGACAACGCTATATCAAGTGAAATTTCATGAATTTACTGGGACGTTGCTATGAATGTATATAGTGACAGCTAAAACAAATGAATATTTTGTGAGGTAATATTTCATTACACAACTAGTGGTATAAAATTTGTCATTACCGATTTGACTTGGTTTGATACAGTATTTTACACATTTTTAACCTAAAAACTAATAGGGCTACAGCCCTAGGCTTGCTGGAGGGGAGCCTGTTTTTGCAATGAAATGCATAGTGTCCCCATCATACATGTATCCAGTGTCCCCTCTGAAGTATGGTTGGACTCATTTTGTTCGTCCAACCCAACCTTGGGACGCCGAATAGCTTAGGACGACTCTGGTTCATATAAAGAGGGTTGAGTTGGGATTAGCTTTACATCTGAAGATTTTTTTTAATGGAGGCCTCTAACTGATTTTACAACCCTATATATTTGATGTGAAGTAAAACTAGAACTAACACTAGACCTAGAAGTGGAAAGTTTTGGGTTTAGCCGTACGTCTGAAGACGTCCAGAAAGGGTTGGGTTTAGTTTCTGAAATAGAGTATTTTAGAAACTGATTTGGCAACCCAGTATATTTGATGTGAAGTAAATGTAGAACTAACATTAGACCTAGACACTAGACCACTTCTAGGTCTAGTGTTAGTTCTAGTGGTATGTCATAAGATCAAACTCTAAATCCAGAACTAGAATTATTTAGGGTTAGCTGTACATCTTACAAAACGGCTAAACCCGAATGATTTTAGTTCTAGGTCTTGGGTTGGGTTTAGCCGTGCATCTGAAGATATTTTTTTAAGAATGTCCCACAATGAATAGTTGCTGAAACAGAGTACTTTACAAACTGATTTCACAACCCTGCATATTTGCATTGAAATAAAACTAGAACAAGATGCACGCATTTAAACACTTTAATAATCCCTTTAATACATGATAATTTACTGCCTCGTTATGTTCTTCGATGTTTTTTAACAGTAAACGACAAAACGTTTTCGAAAAAATCGTGGATAAAACTTTCAAATAACAAATTTAGTTTCTATTTCCTGCCTGCCATCGATTTCAGCATTATAAAAGACAGTATCCACAACAATTACTGTACATTAATATCTTATCTATGACCCACCGTTTATTTCTGAATGTCCCATATTTATAGATGTCAGAAATGTCACAAATTTTAAATTTGCATTTAAACATGAAATGAAATGATAATAAACAGTTCAAAATTTTAAACACAATTAATTTAAATTGTGTAATTATTAATTTTATCGTTTAGAATGTTTTACAAAAAAAAACAGCCAAAAACATAACAAGGTAGTAAATTATCATTTGTCAAAGAGTTTATTAAAGGGTTTTACATCAATTCAAATATACAATGGTTGCCAAATCAGTTTGTAAAGTACTCTATATCAGAAGCTGTTCATTGTAGAGACTTAGATAGGCATTGTAGAGATATTTGAATCGAAATAAAACTAGAACTACCACTTTACCTAGAATTAGAATTATTCGAGTTTAGTTGTCTTGAGAGATGTTGCTAGTTCTAAATCTACAGTTAGATCTTATGATATACTTGTAAGTCGTAAGTAAGAAGTCGTCAGTATCCAGAATTAAACCCAGGTTCCTCACTTCAATTAGGAGTGAATGGAGCATGTGGTGGATTGATAAAATATTAACTCGTAAATGTTGGTTCAAGATAGGATAGAAGAAATAATGACAATCAATTGAACATTCCTATATTTCGATTCTAATAATCGAATCTTCTTCAGGGAATGAAATTTTCTACAAAAATTACCAGTTAAAAGTAATAAGTAAGTAAATACAATTACCACTTACGATTGTAATGAAACTGGCTAAAATAAGTTGGAAACATTAAATACCAAAGTATTTCGTCCTAAATGATTCGTAAAACTCTTGAGAAAAACATGAAACACATTGTTACAAACCATAGCGCTTTTTTTTTGAATTACAATGTCACCAAACTTGTAAAAGTAATACAGCAATTTCACGTGAAGCGGGAAGTGCCAAATTTTAAATTCAAATATTTGAAATATTTAAATTTTTAAATTTATTTCTAAAAAAGTCCAAAATTAGGGCATATATAGAACTTAAGGAACTTATATCTGTTCTATAATTGACAGTATTTTGTGGTTGTGGTTGCTATGTAGAACATCTCCATCTGTTGTGATAATTGTTGTTACTCGCACCAATAATTTTAGTATTTTCAAAATCAAAAAATGTGACCATTGTTCAAACTATGTTGGGCCAAAACACAAGATCTTTTATTACGTTTATCACTTTTATGTTGGTATAATCTTCTTTTAAGCCATTGCGACGTTTGTTCCACATAGCAACCATCACAACCACCACATGAGATATTATAGATCATCCCAGATTTGTATAGTAAGGGCGTGGGGTCTTTAAGGTTTGTGAAAATTGATTGAGATTTTAAAGGATAGTGTTCTACGATCTACAAGTTGTTTAGATTACAACATTGTTTAAACAATTTGGTTAGTTTGTCAGTTAACTCACGGATGTAAATAAGTTTTTTGTATAGAGTGGGTTCCTTAGTGTTATCAATGGTTGAGTTATATCTCATAAATTTAAAATATTAACCACATTCTAAATGTCATAATTTAATTTGGTTGTGTTATTAATTTGCAAAGATTATTATTAGTTTGTTGTTTTCGAAAAAAGCTTGTTTGATACACGATAGCGAAATTATTTTGCAATCGTTGCAAATGTGTGATTTCGTTATCTAGAATCAAAAATAACTATTAAATAGAAATGACAGGAAAAAGCCATGACAAAAAGTATTTTCGAGTACGTTCGATTCCCTCTTTAAAATTTGACGTAGATTGCAGTGTCATTACGAAATGGTTTGATAATTCTTGATGGAAGTGATTGAAATGAATGTAAAAGTGTTCCTGATCGAATAAAACTGAAAATACATGTTCCATGGTAAAGGTCATCGTATAATAACCATCCCGGGAATGCATTATAGGATGTGGGAGCATCGTATAACGCCGTCGGTTGGCATCCACGGTATGGGACGGCCGCGGTGAACCGGTCCGTGAGAAATCCATGAAATTTACACGGTCAATCTAACCCGGGGTTCGGGCGGGTCTCTTGCTTTTCTCCCGGTTCGAATGGGAAGCGATCGCTCTCAAATTACGGATCAATTGATCGAACTAATAGGGCTCGGGCATTATATATACATCGATGGCTTATCTGAGCGCCGAAATAACAAATAGCTGCCGGTTCACGAAGTCACAGATTTGTAGATAACCGCTACCCGAAATGCCACTTTAGTCGGTCCCCAGGTTTCCCGCCCCTCAACGCCGCTCCACCACGCCGGTTCGTACATCGAATTAAAACGATTCGGGTTTAATTAAATGATTGACAAATTGACATTATTAAGTTTACCGGTAGGGATAAATTGGGCTGGCATGTCCTTTCACGTCTAAATAATAATTGCTTTCGAACTCGAAGAGATAAACTCCCTTTCCGTTTCTTCCTTCTTCTTCGTTGGTGGGGGACCAGGATACACGTCTTTCTCTCTTTGTCCACCTTCCGTTTTGGTTTCAAAAAGATATCTGGTTCACGATCGCGACACTCCGTCTAACTGGAGGGCATCGTCGAGACTCTACGCTGTCTCGTAAAATTATATTCGGTGACAAAATCGTCTTGGACGCGGCTTAACCCTCCCCGAGATGCCACAACCAGATACCATCTATATACCGTCCTCGTAACGGTTATCCTTACCGGATTTATTTCACTTCAGGACGTGAACGGTGGAAGACATTCTTGAAATTCTATTGTGGACTGACACCGTTGATCATTTACATAGTTTCGATTATTTTACTTTACTAAAAAATGACTTTCGTATTTTCTTAAAAATTTGAAATTTGTTTCGTGTTACTTCCTGCACCTTCAGTTAAAAGATGCTCCCAAAAGGATTGACCGATAAATCACAAAGAGACAATGAATGCTGCCCATTCATTGTTTTTGTTCACGAAACTCTGCTAAAAATCAGCTACCAAAATCGGCACCATGCCGTTTCCAATAAAGAAATGAAGACACGCTTTAATCCAACACGGGACATCTATCATTAAGTAAAAGACGTTCAATAGGGTCTAATCGAGGGTCATGCTTGGGTACAAATGAGCAACGTTTAACGTCACCTCCTGCAGTTACGAACAAGATGCTACCACGAACAAGAAGAGGAACACCAGTTTGGGTTCGAGGAATGAGAAGCGTGGCTTTAAAACGCAATTTTATGGTTACTTTGGCCACAACGGGGGCAGTTGAGGGTGGATCTATTCTATAGCAAAAGTGTTTTCAGACAAAATTTCAACTGATCTACTTTTGTTCGTTTTGTTGGATTTTAAAACGACAACTAGTGTCCGACCGAAACTCAATTTTGAGCCGAAACCGAAATTTGACCAAAATTGATACCGAAACTTTCTTTTTATAACGCAGGAATTAGGAAAAGATATATGTAAAAAGATTTTTGTAAGACTCAATTTGATACATAAATAATTTTGTAAGAAGTCCATATGGAACTGTTATAGCCTTAAAATATAATATAAAAATATATATTAAACAAATAGGCTTCAAAATTTCAATTTATTTTAAATTGTTTTTCTTTTTACAATATAATATTTAAGTTTACATGGAACATGTTTCAAGTTTCGTCATCATTAGCCATATCTACAAACATCAGCAACAAATATATTGAAATGTAAACCTGTTTAATATACACTACTTACAGTCAAAAACACATTATACGCAACACGAAAACATAATTGACAGTAATTGTAAAATAAAACGAAGCCAAAGATTTTTAAAAAATAAACTTAACTTAAACTTAATTAAAAACTAAACTTTTTCTAATCAAAATGTGTTGTTTTGGTTTATATACATCGTTAAATAGTATCAATAATTATATCAAACAATTTTTCTTCTTATTGCACTTTAGTCGATGTAAATCTTTATTAATTATTAAATTTATACTTTATACTAAAATATAGTGTAAAGTATATGGCTATATAATATTTCTAATCAGATTAAAACTTATAAAACAAACGACCGACTGTCAAACAACACTAGAAGAAATACAACGAAGCGGTTAAGCCGGAAGAAGTGACGAATAAAATCGGACCAAAATTATAAAGTTTAAAAATGACAAACACATTCATATTTTAGAAAAGAATATAATTGTTTGTAGAAGTCATCATTAACTTGATTATTGATTAGGGTGGAATTTATATTACTTTTCTCTCTATCAATTTCTAATAAGTAGTATATTAAATAGCTTTAACTTCGATGACGACAATCGAAACATGTTCTATGTATATTTAAATTTTATAATTTAAAAAGAAATTAAAAAGACTAAAGACACATGGCTAAACCTAAATCTTTCTAGTTTTAGGTCTAGTGTTAATTCTAGTTTTAATTTTAGTTTAACTCTGGATTGTTGTAAATTATTCTGGAACTAAAAGTATAACCAAAACCAGACCCAGCTTCGGAACTACAACCCAGCTTCGGAACTAACACTAGATCTTGAACTAGAAGCATTAGGGTTTAGCCGCTTTAAAAGATGATACGACTAAACCCAAATGTTTCTAGTTCTAAGCGTGAAGTTAGACAAAAATTCCAGCAAAAATATCCGAAGACAAGAATATCGCACCTTGGCACATTCAAATTTATAAGAAAGTGATTAGAATCGGGTTCCAAATAGCAATTATTCTGTATTTTTGTCATGTAGATTATAAATCTATTCTGCTTAAATTTGATCTGCTGCATTGAATAACTGTTCTAAAGGAACATTGGTAGGTGGCAAAGAAAGATATTTTAATGCAATTTTTTGCAAGATAGGTGTGGCGAGCTTTTCATTAAATCATCCAACTAGCGCTTTGAGTTTCCAGGAAATTCGTTGACATAATATTATTTAAAAATATACAACATTCTCGAGTTACAACTATAATGTTTGTCTAAATTATATGTAGTTAAAATATTAGATACTTCAAACACTACAATACACTACAATAGGGTACGCTCTGGAATTCCAATATGAGTATATATACCACTGAAGTTTTGGTTCAAACTGATAAGAATAAAGTTTTATGGGTGTAGGTGCAGCTTCTGCCACGTTTCGGTCAAAATACATCCGAAACCGATAACTATTGTTTTTGAAAAAAAGTTTTAATTTTTCTTTTTCCATTCATCAAATGCTTACAAATTAAAATAATTATATACATAGGAATTTGTTTAAGAATTAGTTTAAAATTAATGAGTTGTAAGTATATTAGGTATAGCCTAAAGTAAAATTCCTCTCGTTACCAAAGTAAAGGTATTGTACGCTAATGATCACCTGTTACAAAGCGAAACTAAATAGTTTGCGTGCTACATAAGTGAATCCTGCAGCCACGAAATTAAATCAAGGCGATGTTTAGTGCCGGACACGTTGTGAGCCCGAAACCGCAAGGCTCTATTGTCCTTTAAGGCCTTAGACGCGGCGCAATTACCATCATCGTAAAGAAAACAATTATGCGGCCGCAACTATTTAGAGAATGCCGCCGGTCGCAAACTATTTATTAACCCAGCCTTTTATCTTTGTCTTCCTTCCTTATGTTTCCGTGCGCGCAAACCCGTCTGTCTCATTGCATTTTTCGAATCGATTTACATCGCGTTCATGCCACAGCTCATTTTCTAATCGATCGTTTTTACACGGTCACCACGCAATAACAATGGATAATGTGACATATGACGGTGTCCCGTTTCATCTTCTCGCAGATGTTCAATTATTTGGGTTGTTAGTTGAGACGTAAAATTGTACGACGTCGTACTGTTCTGTTTATGCCTCCGGGATATAGCGCTTTCAATAAAACATTAAATCTCCGGTGGAATCGTTAAAGGTCCATTGTTTTAACGACCCCTGCGGAGGGATGACCTACCCGGAGTTAAACAATTAATAAAACAAAGTCAATTACTGTTCCTTCATAAATCACCGGGGTCGGCCGTTCTGCCTCACGACCGTATCTTTCTTCTTTAGCGAGAGATGGCCGGCTCAAAAATCGTATCTTAAATCAAACTTTATTTTATTTTTCTTTCTCTCTAAGCGCATTTATTGATCTTCCTTCATTAATTTACTTTCACTTTTCGTGTCCATATTCGCTTAGTAGATTGGGTGGGATTTATTTTAGTTTATTTTATTTAGAAATCGTGTCCCCTTTGAAATTGATGCAAAAAGGGGCAATATACGATGGCACCCCTCGGAGCAAATACAAACCGATTCATACTAAACGAGGTATTTACAACCAACACCCCGTGTAAGTTGCCCACGGCGTGGGCCAGAGTCCGCAGGTGTCCGAGGTCTTGGTGCTTGGGTGGCAGGTAGAAGAGACATCGTCCCGTTTCTCTTAGCCGTCTTCACCGTGAGCAACGTCTTCATCAGCTCAGCGTAGCTCTCATATAGCCAGGCCCGGCTTTCAAATCACAATTAACAATTAAGTATACCAAAGTATACATTTTTTAATAAATTTATTCATTCCATATTTTTTATGTCTTAATCCCGTGAGAACTTATACTTTTTTAAATTTTCGTATAAGCAATGTGTTAATTAACACATGCTGTGAGTTGGTACGTCTGCAAATCGACACAAGAGACGGGAATTAAAATGTAATGGTCCGTTGAGCAATGGACGCGCAGTACAAAATAAGGCTCTCCGGACGTTTTGGAACGCGCGCACTTCGAGAACTCGAACTCGTTTTACTTTTCTTGCACGAGAAGGTTCAACAAGATCCGCGCTCGCATGTTTATTGGGCGATGTT
Source organism: Onthophagus sagittarius (assembly GCA_036711965.1). Classification (NCBI taxonomy): domain Eukaryota; kingdom Metazoa; phylum Arthropoda; class Insecta; order Coleoptera; family Scarabaeidae; genus Onthophagus; species Onthophagus sagittarius. The sequence goes on from JASERS010000004.1 coordinate 42,314,156, forward strand.
CGGAATGTTTACCAGCGAGAAATGCGTCATATGAATCTCGACGCCTTTAGGTGTGTTTATTGTCGAAGGAACCCATAAGAAAGAATTTTTTTTACTTTATCCTTTATATATTTTTCCTTAAGATTACTAGTTTTTATTGGATATTCTTCGTATCAAGTGAACAAGTCATAAGAACGACGACTTGTTGCTCATTTTTTCCTTCGCACCAACTCTTATGATGTTCACATGATATATGAGCTGTAGGACAACGAGAGCAGGATATTATATGTGTTCACATTTACCGCCCAGTCCAATAAATCTTACCCGACAAGAATTGCATTGTACCGATATTGTGTTGCGGTCGAGATATAAGTAAGAAAAATGTTTCTTTAAAATGTTTAATCGCAAACTATCGCACCTTATTAAATTTAAAAGTTTTCGGTTTAAACGGTAACAGAAATAGTAGAAAATATGGCGTTAAATTATGACGAAATAGTCAGGATCTTCGACGGTCGATAAATTATCGAAATAACATCGTGGTTAATCATCGTAAAGTTACCATATCTTGAGCGCGAAGAGTGTGTACACAGTATCCTCGTGTGAGTCCCTCGAAGTAAGATATAAGTTATGGTTATTTCGTTAATCTGTGGCCCCCCGATGTGCGGCCAGGTAATTACGTCATCACGAAGCTCCCCGTAGAGTCCCATGATATATTTCTTACCTGGGTTACATGAGCTACATCGCAAGATACAGAGCCGACTTTTGCAGATTTTACATAAATTTAAAGGCGGATTTTTTTATTCATTTTTCTATTTTTTTTTGTTGAGGATTCTCATACGTGTCGTTTTCTATTATCGCATAAAGCCGGTCCTGTAATTAAGTACACCAAAAGAGACGCAATAATAGTAATTTTCAAACGAATTCAATCAAATATATTGAGTTGGAACAATGTTAAAGGACGCGTCCCTTTAAACAAGCTGAAGGGTATTAAATATATTTACATGTCCAGATGTTTTTTTAATGATTGCGAGAGCCCTTTGTGCGTCCCATTGTCCGTTCCGTGTCATTATTCGAGATCAAACGCAGTTCCCATTGAGCGGTTTTTGTCGTGGACGTTGTCGTGGTCCATTCAACAGCCTAATTATACGTTGTTACTACCCCTTTCACATAAGCAGGGTTTATTCTTCCCATAAGCGGGGGTTTTCGTTTGACAAGGAGATTTTTTGAGTGCCGTCCGTCTCCTTGGTCGAAAGGAGAAGATTTCTATTTTCATTTTGTTTATTTCTCTTTTTAATTTCAGGTTGTCGTGAAACGGCATTTATCTATGCTATAACCAGTGCGGCAGTTACTCATGCAGTAGCTCGAGCTTGCAGTGAAGGAACTATCGAGACTTGTAATTGTGATTTCAACCATCACAGGAGGAAGGCGAGGTTTACTACAACAAATTCTGGAGTTCCCAGCATGAACGATTGGGAATGGGGTGGATGTTCCGATAACATCGAGTTTGGATTTAAATTTGGAAGGGAATTTGTCGACGCTGGGGAACGAGGTAGAAGTTTAAGGGAGAAGATGAATTTACATAACAACGATGCTGGCAGATTGGTAAGTTTATATATAGTATGTCCCCGAATTGAGTTACAAAGAGGAAAAAAATGATTACTGAATTATCTCAGCGTAAATAATGCGTCGGATATGTTCAAATCATTAAATTACACGAATTTTATACTCTAACCATAAAAGTTTACTAATTATTCCAATTTTCATGTAAAAATTAGACTTTTTCTGGATTTGAACATTTTTAAGTGCAATGTATGATATGTAAGCATAGAAACCATAACATTAAGTTTTTCCATATATTAGAATTCAATTATTCTTGGAGCTACAAATATTTGGGCTGAACCACCCTAACTCCACTTTTAACAGTTACTCAGCTTTAGACTATTACATACTTGAATCGAACTAAAACTAGAACTAACACTAGACCTAGTACTAGAACTAGTAACATTCGGATTCAGCCACATGTCTCTTAAGACGGCTAAACTCTAACGTTCCTAGCAGAACTGGGTAATTTTTAGCCGAAAAGTAATTAATAATTACAATTACCTTTTTTCGAGTAATTGCTAATTGTATTTAAATATTTCTTTCATTGAAGCTATTTGGAATTGTAATTGCGCCAAATTCCTTGTTGGAATTGTAATTTGTAATCATATTATTCAATTTTTAATTACATTATAATAACGTAACTAAGGAGGGGCATTGTCTATTTGAATGTTTTGAATGTCAAAATTGAAAAGTAACATATCTATTACCATAACAGAGGGCTAATAAGTTATCAAAGATACAGTCATCTGTAGAATATTTACCCTCAAAGAACAACCTTTAATTTAATTTAATTAATTTAATAATTACTTAATAATTATTTCTTATTTCTAATAAATAAATTACACTGGGGAGGTGAGTTGGTGAATATTATCATGTTGGCCATTTTTTTCTATTGATTGCGTAAGTGAAGAACGGTCTTGGAAGTGAACAAGAACAGAAGCTGAATAGATTATCTCTACAAAGCTCGTAATCTAGTAAGAGTATTATCAAAATTTGTGTGAAATACTGGTGACACAAACGGTTCATCGCTTTAACCATACTGCTAGTACAAGAGGGTAGCACTAATAGGTTTCTGGGGCCAAAGCTAGCAGTTTATGTAACATTTGTGATAGTCAAATTGAATATTGGAAAAATTCTGCAGCCTGAAGAACTGTTTAATCTGTCTCATTTATCTTCTCAGCTTCATATGCGCCTGTTTTTGAAAATAAGTATGAGTACTGCGTGCTGAAAAAGCTGAGTTGGGAAAAAATTCATATGACGAAGGACAGTTCTCAAAAAAAAGTGATAAAAAAAATAAAAATGTCTTCTGCCAGCAGTGCTTTCAGTTTTATAAACAGTGTTAGTAATTATTTGATATTCTTTGAAATCTTGACATTAAAATTTTGAATGTCAACATTTTTTGGCATTTTCGAAGCATAATCAAATCTTATAAACAGTTTTTTGCCTTTTGCAATGAAAATGTCTTCGTCAAGATCTTGTATTTTGTCCACTAAAGAACATTTTCTGCTAGCAGTTTTACAAGCAATATCAAGTCTTCTAGAAGCGGTATCAAGGGTTTAGAATCATTGCAAGTTTTGTAGAGATAGTATTAAGCCTTTTTGAAGCATTTCAAATCTTTTGGAAGTTATATAAAATTTTCTTGAAGCTGTATCAAGTCTTCTTGAAACATTTCAAGTTTCCCACAGGCAATATCAAGTAGTATTTCAAGTCTTCTGAAAGCATTTTAAAGGATCTGGAAGTTGTAGCATTTCGAGTCTTTCGATAACAGTACCAAGTCTTGTCGAGACAGTATTGAGTTTCTAGAAACAGTTTAAATCTTGTCGAAGCAATATTAAGTCTTCTGCAACCAGTATCAAGTCTTCTAAAAGCAGAATCAACTTTTTTGGAAGCATTTTTAGTCTTTTATAAGCAGTGTCAAGTCTTCCAGATATAATATCTAGTCTTCCGGAAATAGTTTAATTCTTCTGAAAGCAATATTAAGTCTTCTGATAACAATTCGCAGCTTTCGGAAGCTGTATTAAGTCTTGTGGAAGCATTTCAAGTCTTTTCAAAGCATATTGGAAGCAGTATCAATCATGGAAGAAATGAAAGGTGAAATTTAGTAATGTACTCAAACCAGGAACGAAGCAAGAATCCAATGGAGAATAATTTATCGGCCAATTTGAAAAACAAAAGTTGATAATTGTTTGAAATTGAAGACCAAACTGTTACATGAGATACCTGGCTCATTAAAATCGAAGTGAAAATGACAGAGTTATAGCTTAAGGCATTCTTTTGTATGATAACCTCCACATACAGGGTGTGTTCTTTGCTAAAATGACGTTTACAATAGATGTGCTACACATCAATGGATTCTACACGTAAAAAAGGTTTCCAAAAACATGACTATAAAGAAAAATGTAAAAACATCTTGATATCGTCAATCGTATGTTTTTTGAATAGATTTTTTATTTCATCAAGTATTTTCCCAAGAAATAATTTCTGCTTGTTTCATGTTTGTACATACCCTTCCTTCTCTCAATTTTTTACGGAACTTTTAAATAATCTACTATTATTTGGTTTTCATCATGTGAAATCACACTGAAACGGTAAGAAAATGGAAACATTTCATTTACACATAATAACCAGGTGACATATGATTATTTTCTTGTGGGGGTTTTCAAAAAATCAGGTGTGCATTCATAAACCACGCAATTTGGATAAGTTGAGGATCCTGTCCGACAAGTTATGCTCACGATTGAGGAGATTATTTCGCGCACTTACTCAAATAACACGTGATGATCTTTGTTTTTATATAAATAAATTCTTCTCAAATTGAAAATATACCAAGTTCAAGTGAAGTAAGTGTGAGATAATTATCGCTGGGATTATCGTATCAGATATATTTGTACTGGGATTTAATTAGTTTAAGTTGAATACCTTTAATAATTTAAAAGATTCAAACGCAATTTTAGTCCAAAAAATAATTAAAAAAGTAATTGGCAAAATAATTAATAATTCCATTTTTTAAGATATATCCTTTATACTTGTAATTAATTTCTTTTTTGAAAAAGTATTCTGGAATTGTAATCATTTTTAAAGTACATGTAATTACCCAGTTCTGCTTTCTAGTTCTATGTCTTGTGTTAGTTCTGAAGATAGGTTGGGTTGAGTTGGATAGGGTTCCGTCTTAAGAAAGGTACAGCTAAAAATAAATTGTTTTTCATTCTAGGTCTATATTTAGAGTTGTTATTCAGTCTTAAATTGTTGTATACTTGTGTCAAACTAAAACTAGAACTAACACTAGACCTAGTACTAGAAAGTTTCTATTTAACTATGCGTCTTCAGGTTTAGTGTTAGTTCTAGTTTCAACTGCTGTTCAGTACTTGATTGTTGTAAATTCTTCTGGAATTAAGAGTATAACTAATACTAGACCTACAACTTAACTTTAGTATTAACACTAGACTTAGAAGCAAAAACATTAGGGTTTAGCCGCACGTCTCTTAAGAGGGCTACACTCTAATGTTTCTAGTTCTAGGCCTTGTGGACGCATTTCAAGTCTTTCAATAACAGTACCAAATCTATTTCTGAAGCTAGGTTGAGTTGAGTTCGGTTTCGTCTTAAGAGACATACGGCTAAACCCAAAGTTCTTAGTTCTAGGTCTAATGTTAGCTTTAGGCGTTAGAGCTGGCTCTATTTTTAGTTATACACTTTATAGTGCTATGGTGTGTTTCTTCAATGGAAATGGAAATGATTTGAAATATTGGGATATGATACAAAATTATTTTAACGAAGTTGATGAACTACCCTTAAATTTTATACGATCAATGTTCTCTTTCATGGTTACATATTATAAATCGAACTTAACAATTTTTAATTTAAAAAAAGTTTTTCAAGATTCAATAATGATCTTTTTCTCTTTGTAACTCGATACAAAAACAATTTTGCTACAGAAATAAAACTAGTGTAAATAAATTAAAATGCATTTTAGATTCTTATTGTCATAATAAAAATATAAATCATATCTTAGTGTTTTAAAAGAATTTAAATGGCGTAATGTCCGTTTTTCCCGTCGTTGATTACGCGTACATAATTACTTAATTTGAGGTTATTAATATTTATAAGTTTTGCGGCGGCACGGCAGTGTCTATTTTTACTTGACCACAAGACTAATATAATTCACAATTACAAAGACAAGGTTTGGCCGCGCGACTTAATACCCTTCCTACCGTCCGTCGGCCTGTAAATAATTTGTTTATGCCTTATGCTAATGAGCTCCCCCGGCTTTAATCTCCTCTATCGATTTCCATCGGTAACCACTACCTTGGGCCGGATCAGTCTCGTGTACCTTAATGAAATATTTCACGGTTTGTCGCTCTCTGAAGTCTTCATTTGATACACTTTTCTTATTTCCCGTTGTCGTTATAATTACGAGAGCGACCGCGCACGTCTCCTCCGTTCCCCCCTTTATACCCCTTTTGCATGGACGTTGCCGTCGGTGTCCTCGGTGTTTTTTTATTGTGTTCTTCACAGTTGTTAGTGCTAATGAAATCTGGTATGCGCTCCGGGCCAGTGTCACTGGATGATGTGCGGTCGGTAACAAGTTAATATGCATTTTAATTCGACCGGACCACCCGGTAGTAATGGACTCATTCCGCGTAAATCATGTCATCTCTTCTCACATCGAAGAAATGGGGTCGATATTATTATAATCTTAATCGGGCTTGAATTTATTAAACATGTCTTTTTTGATGTTTTTATTTTTATATTCGTATTCGTCCTCTATATTCCAACTTTTATACCTACTTACTACACACATGTTGCTTTAAAAACTAAATCCCCCGATCAATTTAGTAAATTCTCTTCTCGATTTTTCGCCTTGTTAAAAGTCATGAATAACAACGGATTGGCCAGATGTCGAGATTGAAGGGCACAATCCGGGGGCCGGTGGAGTGCACTCCACGATTTGCAATGGTAAACGGTCACTTACTAACTGAAAGAGCCCAGCCATTTAGTGGGCAGCAGTGCGTTTCGATTCCGTCTTTCCATTCACGTTGATTGACGTCTCTTTAACAACGAAACGACGTTGTTTGCCATTACGAAACGTACGGCCACGCGCGCCTTCTCGGGCTAAAAGTCGAAGGAGAATAATCCAAGTTGCTCCTGTTAAAGCAGATAAGAAAGGTTCTGACTTTTCTGTTTATTACATAGGCCAATTGCATCGGGCGATGGACCAGGTGATGTTGCTCAAGGTTTTCTCCTTGATCGAATTAAGAACAAAGCGTCATACTACATTTCCAAATTTGGTGAAATAAGAAAACAAAGTATTTTTATTTTGAACAAAGATTTTCCCACGTGTTCGAACGTAAACTTAACTCGCACCTGGTTCGAAATGAAATTCGCAATAAAACAAACTAACTGTGCGGCAATTAACATCCGACGGCTCCTTAATATCCGTGGAATTAATTGAGATGGCCCGAAACGAGGCTAATTAGGGCCATCTATCTCCTTGGTTTGTCGTCCCGTTGCGGCACCATCTACTTAACATCCAGGAACCGTAGAGAGACGCGAGAGTCGTGACCGCGACCGTCCACAATGAGTAATAGTGAACCCGTCGGTTTTTGCGCGGAAAATTGCGAAAGCTCGGCTGCGAGCCGCGCCGACAGGTAAAAACCGTAAAAAGCTCACGAACCGTGCTATATCTGCCGAGCTACAACCGCCTGCTGTTAGCCCAGATGTCCCCCAAGAGGAATACTCGTACACGCAGATATCGCGGCGGTTACATGTGTTCGTAGCGACGTGTACGAGATACGAGACTCGCATTTTCATAGGCACATTAAAACCGGAAGAAACAGCAACGGTTTTACATGTTTACACACACACACACTCATTCGAAACATTCGTTTTATTTTATTAAAATGTCTTAAACATATCTCTTTCTTTTCAGCACGTACAATCTCAAATGCGTCAAGAATGCAAATGTCACGGCATGTCCGGATCTTGTACAGTAAAAACGTGTTGGATGCGACTTCCACCGTTTCGAGCGATCGGTGATCAACTAAAAGATAGATTCGACGGTGCTTCTCGAGTGATGGCAAGTAATTCTGCTGTCACAAGAACCGGAAATGAAGCGCGAAGCAAACGACCGAAAAAGGAAAGTCCTAATGCTCTTCAAAACAGTATCCACAGTCCAAGAATGAACCACGCGAAAAAATTTAAGTATGGGTTCCAATTTAAACCGTTCAACTCTGAACACAAACCGCCAGGTAGCGAAGATTTGGTTTATTTGGAAACTTCACCGGGATTCTGCGAGAAGAATCCAAAGTTGGGAATATTGGGAACTCACGGTAGGCTATGTAACGATACTTCTTTGGGCGTGGACGGTTGCGACTTGATGTGTTGTGGTCGAGGATACAGAACTCAAGAAGTTCCAGTAGCCGAGAGGTGCAACTGTACGTTTAAATGGTGCTGTGAGGTCAAATGCGACGTTTGCAGATCAACGAAGATTGTGCACACGTGCTTATAAAATGATTTTCATCAACATAATTTTGTCTTTCTTTAAATTTTTATATTGCGTCTTTCTTTGTGTCTATGACTTTTTGTACATTGTTATTTTTTTTGTGTTTTTAAAACAGTCAGTATTACGATACTATTATGTGATCAACTTATATACATTTTTAATGAGATAATTTTACTACATACGCTTCTATTTATATTTTACATTTCTTTTTTAACATTCAAGACGAATTAAGTGAAATGTAGAAAAATAATTGCATCAGTATTATGCGAAAGTAAACTGAATAATGATTAAATATGCGTGTAAATAGCTAAATAGCGATTTTTTTTCGGTGAACTTATAGAAAAGACTGACAGTGCTTAAATAATTATTAGAAAATAGATATTAGATTGAGAATTATTAAAAAATATACAGTTTTAAAGTGTACATATCGCCTTCACTCCAATTATTATAATTATTACTAATCTAATTATTAATTATTTATCTATTATTATTAAAAAACGCGATATTAATTTATTACTTTTTAATTATTTTTTGTTGTTGTATATAACTTCTATCAGCATTTAGCATCTCATAAAATAATTATGATAACAATTCAATTATTGTACCTATGTATGTGTTTATCATAAAAAAATTTCTCAAATTTATTTATTGTTCATAGGTGTTGTAATATATATTTGTAAATAGGAATGAATTATATTTGTATGTAGATACTTTAGGTAAGAACACCAACATCCTGTCTTTTTTTATAATAATATAATTTATCTGTTGTAAAGGCTTCGGAATGAGAAGTTGCAAAATAAAATAAGATTCCAATGATGTATTTAAGTTTTATTATTTCCATCCAAATCTTTCTCCACATGTGTAAGCAATTTCGAACAGGTAAGTAATTTTATGAATACTTAATTTTCGATAAACACTCTATACAACTATAAGTACTTACGTGATCTATGAGAGTTTATATAAAGAGAAAGATAAAGATGTTATGGTGATTGAGGGGCATCGTGATCGGGAATAACGAATCTGTCAGCAATTTATCCATCTGAGAGAGGTCTCTCAGTAGTCGCGATCTTTCCGACGTGCACGCACACACATGGACGCTACGCACACATTGTCGTGACGTTAAATATGGGTCATTGTATTGTTTGAATTTATGTCGGCGGTCGTTTGAAAGACCTTGTCGTTTGCTGCTCATTAGCGACGTTTTTCTGGGTTTGGCGCGAGCGCATCGTGGAACTGAAGAAGAAGCCGTTTCAGCGAGCTTTAGTGTAATTGCTGATTTTTCCTTTCTTGTATACTCACTAACGTACCATCGGCTAATACCATACACGCAACTAATAGAAACTGATTATTGTAATTAACAAACAAGATTTGAAGCTAATATTAGAAACATTGGAATTTTCAAACATTTTTCAAATACATATACGGTGTGTCTCCGGCTTTAGTTGAAAGAGGGAAAAAATATTTATTACTGATTTTTCAAATTTATGTAAACCAAAATAATGCGTCGGATATGTTCAAATCACTAACTAAAAGTACTTCGTTACAGAATTTAACAATATAAATATGTTGCAATAGAAACCATAAAATTGAGTTTTTCCATATCTTGCGAACCGTGAATGAAAAAATTTGTGAACACTAGAACTAATACTAGATATAGACTTCCAAACTTAATACTAAAGTTGGAACTAGAAACATTTGGACTTAACCATCTTAAAAAACGTGCGGTTCTAGGTGCAGTTAGCTTTAGTGTTTAGATTATTTTATACTTGTATAGAACTAAAGCTAGAACTAACACTGAATCGTGTCAGTCTAACACTAGACCGTGCGACTTCAGACGAACGGCGAAACTTGAATCTTTCTAGTTCTAGGTCTAGTATTGGCTCTAGCTTTAATTCCTTTTAACTCTAGATTGATTCAAATTCTTCTGGAACAAAACTATAACTAATACTAGACTTACAACCCAACTTTAGAACTAATACTAGACCTAGAATTAAAAATTTTATCGAAGAGTTTAGCTGTTTCTAGCTCTTTGGGTATTATTGCCAGATCGGGTGAAATTTGACCACTTCACTTTAGAAAAATTGTACATTTCTGGCTGCTCTTTAATTTTTCATTTCTTGGTTAAAATTTCGAATAAAGTATCAGATAAGAAAATGGCATGAGCTACTACTGTTCCAAATACTGTACATTATTTCAACGATTGCCAACTTGTTGGCAGCATGAGCTACTACTGTTCCACAAATTATATATCATTTTAAAGACTGCCAACTTATTGGCAGCATGAGCTATTGTATCTAACGTCATGCTTATCAATTTGAAAACTAATATTATAATCCTGTACTAAATCCATTTTTTTCGTCGGTGAAGGTTTAGTAGGTTAATTAAATAAACGAACGATCTTCATTAAATAACTTAAATCGATGATGTTTTTATTTATTTATCTCTCCTTACATGTTTCGGCTGTATCTTCTAGCTTCCAAGTTGTTGACAGCATGTGCTGTTATGTCTCCAAAGTTAGTCTAAGACCAGACCATAACTAAACGCACAACTAAACCTGAACCTTTCTAGTTCTACCATTAGTTCTAGCTTTAATTCCTATTTAACTCTAGATTGTTTCAAATTCTAAAATTGTTTCAAAATTGGGTGGGTTAAAGTGCTAAAAGGGGATGCTCCAGACTCTACAGCAGTTGGTTTATAAATTATTTCATTCAAAATGATATTATATTTAACGTTTTTGATTGGGAATTATATTTTTAAAAAACAGTTAGTGTCATCATGTATATTTTCTTAAATTTAAGTACTGATCTTTTTTAGTTTGAATTTATGTATGAGCCGACTGTAATCTTCCAGCTAAAGCAGCGAAACTGTTGTGAAGACTTTTTATCCTCATTAGTAAATCTTCCGAAATTAACACAGAGGGCTTTCCTAAATTTTTTATGTAACGATTATGTGTTTTCAATTTTCATTTCCAAAGGTTAACAAAGAGTTCGATTCTTCAACTTCGTTCAATACAATTCGATTTCATCAGAAACTTTTTTGAATTCTTTAGCTGAGGCCTGGGCCGACCTCGTTACATCGGAACTATAATTTTTTTGTAGTTTAACAAAACTTTTAAACGAGTCAAAGGTTTGTTGAATTTCATTTTTTGTAAAGCTCATTTTTGACAAGCTAATTTTTGGTAACACCTCAGCACCTTTATTTGTCGTACTTCCTGACTTTGGAGTGCTTGTAAGAATTCCATCCAAACCAACACATTGAGTTGTCGTTGTTATTAGATTTGTCAAACTTGGAGTCGCTGTTGTTCTATCTAAACTAAAAGATCCTCCTAAATTAAATCTAGTCCCAACAAGTCTTATGGCTGTTGTTATTGTTGTAGCTGGAGCGGAAAATGACAAATTTGGCGCAGTTGTGGCTGCAAAACTTTACCTGAAGTTATTAATGTGGTTCCAAGAGATAATGCTGTACTTTTCATTGGGGTGCTAAAATAACTTGCTACTTCCTGCTTCTTTAAGGTTGCCTTGGATATAAAGTTAAACTTAATCTAGTTAATACAATTGTTGAGGCAGCAAAAGTTAACCCCAATTTCAAAGTTTGAAATTTGAGGATAATTTACGCGCAGAGTAAACGGTGGTATATAAAAAGCCTAATGGAGAAATGGAAATTCTATGCGTTAGTTTTTTACGTTAAAATTAAGTTTCCGTAAAAAATATATAATGAATGATGTCAAGCAATGACGAAAAATCAAATGACGAAATAAATGTTTATTTCGTGATAAAATTTCGTGATTGATTATTACTATTATCCAAAATATAACGTATTGTAAATATATCCGCTAATTTGCGTTTTTTGTCTTGACGATTCAAAATTTTTTACTAATATTCATGGTATCAAATCAATATCATCATGCTTGACAAAAAGTTAAAGTTGTTATGAAAGCATATCGGGGTATTCTTTTATACCCTTACCAACAAAAACGTGGTTTTAACGTCACTTCTTGGACAGCTTGTTTCAAAGCAAATTTTAATAAAAGTTAAACTTAATAATATATAAAAATTAAATATAATTGTAACTAGTAATAATTGTTACTAACAAAAAAAGTTTAAAAACTACTTTAAGCAATAGCGAAATGTTGAAAATTTATTAGATGTTAAACAATTTAAAATTTATAAAATTTGATTTATAGTTGAACGGAAAAAGTTGAGGATTGAAAGTAATTAAAGGTTTTATTTGTTTTTTTGAATAATGAAGGAATCGCCATTATTGAGGACATCGTTGAAAAAGAAACATCATAGATACAAAATAAAGTTAATCACAACCACACGTTCGTCTCCTTTTTTCTAGCACAAACACAAAAGGAGGAATATCCGTAACAAACTAAAAGTATAACTAACACTAGACCTACAAACCAGCTTGAAAACTAATACTAGACCTAGAACTAGAAACATTAGGGTTTAGTCGTACGTCTCTTAAGATGGCTAAACTCTATGTTTTTAGTTCTAGGTTTAGTATTAGTTCTAGAGTTAGGTTGGGTTGGGGTCGATTCCGTGTTAAGATAGGTAGCTAAACCCAAACGTTTTCAGTTCTACGTCCAGTGTTACCTTTAGTGTTGGTATTAGCTCTAGTGTTAGCTGTTGTTCGGTTTTAGGTTATTGTATATTTGTATCGAACTAAAACTAGAACTGACATTTCAGACGTACCGCTATATCTGAATCTTTCTAGCTCTAGGTCTAGTGTTAGCTTTTCTAACTAAAAGTATAACTAAAACCAGGCCTTCCAGCTTGAGAACTAATCCTAGATCTAGAACTAGAAACATTAGGGATTAGCCGTACGTCTCTTAAGACGGCTAAACTCTAATATTTCTGGTTGTATGTCTAGTATTAGTTCTGGAGCTAAGATCGATTGGGTTTGATTCTGTATTAAGAGAATATTTCAAATTCTTCTGGAACTAAAAGTATAATTAGTACTAGACCTACAACCAGAACTGAGTAATACTTAATTACAAAAGTAGTTAACTACGTAGTCAACCATTACTTAAGTCAAAGTAGTTTTAGTCCCACTACTTTTCTTTTATATGTTGTTATGCTCGATTATTTTATGCTGGCATAAAATATTAGCGGAATATAATTACGAAAGTAGTTAACTCCTCATTGTTAACTATTTTTATTCATTTTAATTCCTTAATGTTTAATCTCTAAGTAGATTACTTTTACAACATTAGAAGATTTATAAAATTATGATAAGTACAAAAAACATTTGAATTAGAAAATGATATACTAAAAAGTAAATTGGAATTAGAGTTATTGCAGTACTTGGAGGATAAAAGAAGTAACAAAGAAATATTCGATGATTAATATATAACACCAACGTACGTATGTTTAATTTTGCAATCTTTTTTTAAATCATCAAGAAGATATGCTATGTCTGACAGTCTTTTTGAAATGTCTTTATTAAAGCAAACCTAACTTAAATTAGAAGTTGCTTTCAAAGTTAAAAGGTTCTGTCGTTACTTGTTTATTACATTTTTTAAGCAACCTGAAATTTTTAAATAATTTTAATTTAATTAACACTTAAACATAATTTGTGTCTAATAATTCAAAAATTGTTAACTCTAACACTTTAAAAATCGATATCTTCGTAACCACTCTATGAAGAAAATTGCGGCAAAGTTTGTTATCATCAGTGAACATCAGGTATTTTCGTCACTTAACTCGCGATTAAAGAAATACCAAAGACTTTCAAAGATTTCCAAATTAACAAATGGTACGCAGAAATGTTCACTGATTGTAACAAACTTTATCACAATTTTTTTTATTGAGTGACGAAGATATCGATCTGTTTAAGATATCGAGCTTTATATAATAAATAGATGTTTATTTTATTTAAATTCATTTATTTGTTATTTCAGATCTTTCTATCCATTCTTGCAGTTGTAGGTACCATATTGGACTTTTAGGTATTAAAAGAGGATTTTATTATGTAGTTAAAGAAGTAGTAAGGTATTTAAGTACTAACTAGTTAGTAGTTAGTAATCAAGGTGCCATATTCTAAAAGCAGTCTGTCTGACTACCAAGTAATTAAATCGCCTCTTGGTAAAAGTAGTAACTACTACACCACTTTTTTCAAGTACGTAGAACTAGAAACATAAGGGTTTAAATGATAAGTGAAAAGATAAATAATAAAATTTCTTTACTTGCATAAGAAAGACAAAAGAATTAATCTTACTAAATGATCAAACAATGAATTTTTATACTCCTTCGTATTCCTTTCTAAAAACATCTTAATTCATGGTTTATTCCAGAAATTTTTTTTAAATCTTATTATCGTTTTTAACTTGTATTGTCTCATTCTCTGTCCGCTTCAATCATTATACTAGGTGCCTTCTTATAAAACGTTTGTGGAAAATGTTGTGTTTGTGTGTTTAATGTTCCTTCTATATAGATTCTTTAAACATCGACGTCAGCTTATTTACGTTTTTCAAAATCTTTTAAAAAAAATTTCGAAGAAAAATTAAGAGGTGTTTTAAAGTTGTTCTGAAATGTTTTCTACCTAATATATTTTCTTTTAAATGTAGATTTGGCTGTTGATAAGTTATTTTTATAGTTCTTATTAAAGAAGTTTTATTATTTATTCTTTCTGTTACAACAATTTTCTCCTATACTTTTCACTAACATAAACTTAATAAAAAAATAGTTCAATTTATACATAAAAACGGGAATAATTAGTTAATTTCAACATTTTTAGAGTTTAGTTTGAACATATCCGACGCATAATTTATGCTAAGATAAGTTTGAAAAATCAGTAATAATTTTTCTTCTCTTTGTAACTGGATCTGGGAACATACTGTATCTCTTGATTGCAATGAGTAAACAATCAACGGTAACGAGGGATTAAATCGCAACATATAAAAAACTATGACCTCTCGTTCTGATGTCAAAAAAATCTGTTTTTATATGTATATCCCACCATCGATTCTCACAGTACTAGTAAAATTTCCCTGCTTTCGTTTCCTTCACATTTTGTTCTTGTTGTCAACCGGTCCTAATTATAAAAGGGATAATTAAAATATTTCGCATACGACGAAAGCGGAGCTTTGAACAAAAGGAAAACAGGCCCGAACCGAGCGCCAAGAGAGAGCCGAGAATCTTCCAGACAAATAGCGGCACCGTTATCCGGAATGTGAAAATTAATGGCGTGTGTATGTCGAAAAGAAATTTCATTTTAATTGAAATATCAAAGAAAACAAACAAAAAATAAAATTGAACCCAACCCAAAATACAATTTAAAAATAATATTAACTTATTTTTGTTAATCACTTTATGAGAAGCAATCTATTGGGTAACTGGTAATATTCCGGATGAAAGATCTGCAAGACTGTCGGGGGGACCAGTTTCCCCTCTACTCTCTTTCTTCGGGAGCACGGGGCTACAATATAGGCCAAGTCGTGTGGAACCAATCAGCGGGCGATTTTTTACGGACACCCAAGATGAACCCATTCAATTCCGTCGAATTTAATTTACTCCTCCGGCGTTGCCTTTTTATGCATAACGCGTCCGCTTAATCGAAACAGCGCCCCTCAATTTAAACGCGAAAGCGAGAGCAAAAAGTCCTTACTTGATTGAAATCGTTTTCAACTGAAAATTTATTAAATTTAATAAATGATTGGTTTAACTGTTCTTTCTTTTCTTCAACAATACTATCATAAAATAATTATTGATTTATAAATAATGAAGAAATCGAGGTACTAGATATATTTAGTAACAATTATGTTCTAAAAAGGTGTTGCTATTCATTTGAGTCAAGTCAATTCAATCTGATGTGTTTATCGGGTGTGAACCGTGTAACGCGCGTGTCCAATCGGTCTGCTGGCGAGAGGATTTCAATTTGGCCATCGTCGGGTCGTATTTACCCCGCAGAGACCGTAAAATCGGTTCTGTGGTGACGCAATCATTTCATGGCGCAAAGTAAATAGTCCATTGAGAGATTGTTCTTTTCTTATAGATCTAATCGAAGAAGAGGCCACGGACCACCGTCTGACCGATGATTCTTTGCGGCGCTTTGCGGCGCGGCGCGACGTCGAAACGTTTATTTATAGAAAGCTATTTTTGCCGGGCGCACTCTATTACTTTGTGTTGGGCAAATTAGTTTTCAACTCTGGCTCAACCTATAGGCTACGTCGCAAAAAAAGCTATTTCACTTAGCGGTCGGTCTATTACTTTATGTGCTTGGCTTTAGAGAAAGACCGTATTGTTTGTATTAGAAAACCACACCATCGAACGGAACGGAATCGTTTGCTTATTTATTTTAATGTTGCTCTAAAGCAGCTAAAATTAATTAATAAATTTTCTTTTGGGCATCTTTACAAACCAATTATCTACTTCCTTTTAATCGTTTAATCGTCGTAAGTCAGAACAGAATTCGTAATGTTATTAAACGATACGCGAACGCAGTCACGTTTTCGTTTACGTTATAAATACGAAGCGTCACGCCGTTAAGTGGGACCATAAAATCGCCGCATGGCACATTATTAAAACATTATAATCTATAAAGATTGTTAATAAGTCAATTAAGAAGACAATAATGGTGTATTGTGCTTACCGCGTGCGCCTTGGTGGCACACGGTGGCCACATCTTCGACGATACACACAATGCGTCTTTGCCTTCTTCGTAAACATCGAATTACGGACATTATAAAATTACTAATTTTTACAAATTTATAATTCAATCAAATATCAATTTATAATTTAATCTAACAACTTCATCATATTAATAATGTTTATTTTTGTTAATGTTTGTTATTACTTATAAAATAATTTATATACTTATTTATATTACAGTGGAACAGCAATTTGGGGGGATGAAACATTCCAAATCAGGATAAAACTAGGCCACTAAAGTAAAATCTTCAAGAGGTTTGAGGTTCTTAGGTCAAACATTTTTAGTAGGACCATTTATATTTTTTTCTTATCTTGAATGTTTGTTTACTTGGTTTTTCAGTTCATAGTTAAAGGTGATGAAGTTTGTCAAACAATCTTAAACAAATTGTGTTTATTTTTACTAGCCATTGTGATTTTAAGGATTAAATATATTCAAAAATGCACTTAAACAACGGTTTATTTATTACTTAATTATGCCTTGACCGGTTTCGCTACTTCAGCATCATCAGAAGGCTTCATCTTATTTTCGAATGTTTGAAAAAACCTTACTTCTTGTAATTTTTAACATGTTTGTAGATCTTTATATTTTATACCCAGTGGTTTGTTTTTATATTGTTTTATGTTTTTATGTCTGTTCTTTATTTAAAATTAATTATGTTCAGCGTGCGTTAATGTTCTTGTTCACTTTCAAAATTTGATATACATTGCATTTTAATAAAAACAGACATAAAAGCAAAACACTGGATATAAACTATAAAGATCTCCAAACATGTTAAAAAATACAAGAACTAAGCTTTTTTCAAACATTCGAAAATAAGATGAAGAATTCTAATGATGCTGAAATAGCGAAACAGATCAAGGCATAATTAAGTAATAAATAAACCGTTGTTTAAGTGCATTTTTGAATATATTTAATCTAAAACAAGTTCACATAGATCTCGCCGAAGAGTAGAACTGTCTCTAGAATTGGACACAAGGCAGAAGATATTTAGATTTGCATATACAGCGGTTCCAAGCCAAACTAGGACATTAAACAATAATACATTCTTATTAACAATGTTCCAACTAAAAGTAGTAGGGAAATAGTGGTAAATTTATTTTCGATAGTTTTTTTATTGGGCGTTCTAAATCCAAATACGAAACATAAAATTTATTTTCTATAATAATAATAATAAATAAATAAATGAAAGTGGTATAAAAATAGGCAGAAGCCAAACTCGGACAGGAATCAACAATGAATAATAATTACAGGCAACTTCATGTAGAAGTTTGACAATGTTAAAGGGGAATTCTTCAAATATCATTCTTTTATTATTTGTGCGGTAATGTTGTTAGCTATCCGGAATGTCTAGACAGAGAGACCAAACGACTATTAAAGTGAGAAAATTAGTTATTAAAAATTGCCAAGAGAGAAGATCTGTGCGAGATATTGCCTTAATTGTTAATAGAAGTCATTCTACGGTTCATGACATAATAAGGCGCTTCAAAATCAGCAGTCGGGTGATAAATAAGCCAAAAATTGCTCATAACAAAATTTGTACAGATTTGGAAATACAAAAAAATTTTGTTTGTAAAATAAATTTTGTTTGTAAAGATCCCTTCCTTAGTGCGCCAAAGCTGGCTATTATTGTTATAAATAAGTTAGGAAAGAAAACCAGTACGTCAACTATTAGAAATGTCCTTTATGATGCTGGTTTGAATAATAGAAAAGCAAGACGAAAACCACTAATTAGCAAAAAGAACCAAACTATTAGATCAAAATTCGCGAAACAGCATGAATGGTAACGACTGGCGATTTTACCAAGATAACGATCCAAAGCGCAAGGCTTATAAAGTACGTTCCTGGCTCTTTTACAATTGTCCTCATGTGATGGAAACTCCACTCAAAGCCCGAGCATAAATCCAATCGAAAACATGTGGAACAATTTGGATACAAAAGTACGAGAACATGCCATTTCCAACAAATCTCAGTTGAAGAGAGCCTTGTTGGAAGAATGGGAGCAAATCTCTCCCATTTTTTGTAAAAAACTTGTCCAGTCAATGCCTATCCGACTTCAAATAGTTATAAAAAACAGAGATCTTTATACCAAATATTAGTTACCAGTTATTACTTAATTTTATTTAGTGGCCGAGTTTGGTTTGTGCCTATTTTTTGACATTGTTTCATTTCGAACATTGTTAGTAAGATAGTATTATTCTCTTGTGTCCCAGTTTGACTTGGGGACACTGTATGAAACTAACTGATTGCGTAGGTAAGAATTAAGCCCCTGTTGAATAATGTAGGGTACAACTACTTGTTCATTTTTTTCTAACAAAACCAGATAATCAACTTCATCAAATGCTTTACTAAAATCAGTGTAAACAGAATCCACGGCAGTTGCCATCAAATCATGAACATTGGTTTTCACCGAACACCAAGCAAAAAATCTGTGATGATGATGCTGAAAAGAATTGCGTCGATGGAGAATTAACCCAAGAAACGTTTGGTTCCAACAAGATGGTTGATCAGCACTACAGTAAAAGCCTCAGTGGAAGTTGTGCATCGCATTTTGCCTGGATAAGTAATCTCCTGTTTCGAAGGTGTGCTATGACTAGAGACCGGACTTATAACACAATAAGCAATATAAATGTTTTACAAACTAATGTTCGGTGTACTCTGGAAACCCTGATTAAAATATAGACGAAAAATATAAATGCACAATATGCAATCGCATATAAATCCGGACTCTAGCTACGACCATCTCATTACCCTGACATGACAACGATCCAATCTATGTCAATAAAGCTAGAAATCTGCAAGAGTTGAAAGAAGCCGTCATAGTACAAATGAAGGGAATTGGTATTAACCTGTGTGAGAAGGTAATGAGGAACTTTGACGATCGACCACTAAAGTTGCAAGTTGGGATTAACTCGAAAAAAATTTAAAAACATGTGTGCTGAAAAAGTTCGGATGATAATATAAGTAATGAATTTTTAAGGATGTGGTAGAGTGGTAGGCACGTTTTCGAAGGCATGAATCTTCTGATAATAAAGAATTTTCAGAAGGTGCAGTAAGGCTAGCAGTAAATTCACATATTAGCGTTATGTGTGGCTTGGAAACAAGTAATTCTAATAATTAAAAATTTAACCTTTATGATTAAAAATATGATGATTTTACTCTATTTTTAATTGTTATTCAGTCTTAAATGATTGTATATATTTATTAGTACTAGAAAGTTTCCTGTCTCCTGACGCACGGCTAAACCGGAATATTTTAATACTAGGTCTAGTGTTAGTTCTAGTTTTAATAACCATTCAGTGCTTGATTGTTATAAATACTATTGGAACTAACCGTATAATTACGTATAATTAGCCGTAAGTCTCCTTAGACGGCTAAACCCTAATGATTCTAGTTTTAAGTCTAGTGTTAGTTCTGAAGCTAGGTTGGGTTGGGTTTCGTCTTAAGAGAGGTACAACTAAACCTAAATGCTTTTCGTTCTAGGTCTAGTATTAGCTCTAGCGTTAGTGTTGGTTCTATTTTTAATTGTTTTCAGTCTTAAATTGTTGCCAATTTACGTCAACTCTATTCAAATCAATCAATAGAAGATACAATTCTTAAATTTTTGCATCTAAAGCTACAGAAAAAACTCCTTAAAATTATTAAAAGGAACAGGATCAATAGACTCGGAAAAGACAAGAAAAAGAAGAAGTACACAAAATTTTAATGTTAATGAATTTAATTTCAACGTACCCATTCAGGATTTAAATACCATTAATTTTGTGCCCCGTTTTATTAATTTAAGTGATATCTCGTTCACAGATAAATAGATGAAAATTTTTAACTTAGGCCACAAATTTGCTTTTCCTTGGAAGATTGGTAATGTAGAACTAGCAATCACTTTAGAGTCACAGATTTACAGAGATTAGTATAACTTCTAGACTTCAGTCACATTGATGACCGACTAAAGATTTGATTGTAATATTAGGAGACCAGAAGGTTTGGCAGGTTTGGTTATTATCCCTAAAGGAGACTTACATCTCCAAAAGCTATGATTTTTTTGAACACAACAACTTCACTACAACATTAATCTAAAGACATTAATACCTGTAGAGAAAGTAAGACAAATTTTGATATCTGCACGAATTCCTTTACCCAAAATCGCTTATTAAATTGCATAAGCCTGAACAAAGCATTAAACCCATCATTTCCAATATTAACACAACTATAGTCTGTACCACGAGAAGTGAAAGTGACTCATCGATTTCCGTAAGAACTTTGCGCATACGTTACAAATATTATGTCCGTGCGTTGACGTGTGTTAGAGTGAAATAATTTTTCACGCGTATATCTGTTCCGTACACTTTTAGGCGATGAGTCACTCTCAATTCTCATGGTACAGACTATATAATAAAGTTATCGCTAAGCACGTACAGAAATTCTTTTACAACAACTTTCAAAAAAAATTATTTACATTATTAAAAACTCTAATATATTTATATAATATTTATTTTAATATAATATTTAATAATAAATCTATTTTAATTTCCCTCGATATAAAAAATCTGTACTCTGATGTTCTTGTTAATGATTGCATTAACGTAATTGAAAATTTTCTTTGTAATCATATAAAGAGATTTAATAACGTACAGGCCGACAAACGGTTGCTTAATATAGTCCAATGTAGTGTACTTCAAAAGCAATAAAATATTGCAAAATTTGTAGTCTAAAAAAATCACTACGTTCATGAAATTTAGTATGAAAAAATATTGTTCAAACTCTCAGAATGTCGGCTCGTCGTGAATTTTCAACGATATCAAATGTTTAATTAAAAATGACCTAAAATCACTAACATAATTTTCTAAACTTTAATAATACTGGCACAATCGAAGATAAACCATGGAGTTGTTGTCCACCAACTAACTCAACTTAAGCTAATTCAAAGACAACGATGACAAATTTTGAAAAGAGCGAAGCAAGACCAAAATCTAGTGCAGTAAAGAAGTATTTTTTAGGTATTTATAAAATTTTAAAAAAAGTACAATAAAGGCAAAGACTATTAAAAATGTAACTATGTTTGACCCAAAAGAATTTAGCTCTTTTTTAATAAAAAGCAATGACAATAGTTATTTACACATAAACTCAAAAATAATATAATTCAAATCAGAGGTTACCAATCTATTTGGGTTTGCGGCACTCTAAATAATCGGAATTTTTTCTGCGACGCCCTAAATATATCCGTTTTTTTAATTAAGTTTTCTTGAAAAATTGGGAAATTTTCTGTACGTCTCTTAAGACCGCTAATGGCTAATTTTCCTAGTTGTAAATCTAGTGTTAGTTCTAAAGCTAGGTTGGGATGGGTTCGTTTGTTGTCCATCTTAAGAGCAATTTACGACTAAAGCTAAATGTTTTTCATTCTAGGTTTAGTATTTTTAGTTGTTATTTAGTATGAAAGTTTCGATTGAACCTGAACTTTTCTAGTACTAGGTCTATTGTTAGTTCTAGTTGTCATATCCATTCAGTGCTTGATTGTTGTAAATACTTCTTAACTAAAAGTATAATCAATACCATACCTATAACCTAGCTTTAGCATTAACACATGACTTAGAACTCGAAACATTAGGAATCAGCCGTACGTCTCTTTAGACCGCTAAACCCTAATATTTCTCGTTCTAAGTCTAGTGTTAGTTCTAAAGCTAGGTTGGGTTGGATTGGTTTGAGTTCCATCTTAAGAGATGTTAGCCGTAATCTCTTAAGGTTGTAATCAAAATGGGCAATGGAAATAACTTTCCTACGCAATGGAGGGTATTTAAAATAACTATGATACCTAAGCCAAATAGAGACCCAAGTAACGTGACATTACATAGACCTATCAGTCTTCGCCAAATACTGTCGAAGGTGTTTGAAAAGGTTCTATTGGTTAGACTGCAGGAAATTTTATCACACAGGAGGCTGATTCCAGATCATCAGGCACAATAGAACAGGTTCATAGGGTGGTAAGAACTGCAAGGCACGCCCTAGAGAACAAAAAATATTGCACTGCTGCCTTTTTGGACGTTTCTCAGGCTTTTAACAAGGTCTGGCATGATGGCTTATTAGCAAAAATAGAAATGTGCTTACCGCATAGCATAGCTATTGTCTTGGACTCATACCTAAGAAATCGTTACTTTTTGGTACGGCAGGATGAGGTATACATAAGCCTACTACCTATACAAGCCAGAATTCCACAAGGAAGTATGCTAGGATCGACTTCATATTTACTGTATACATAAGATGTTACAGTTACACTAACTCTGAACCTGAGTAATAATCTGAGTAATAGCTACCCAACAACTTCAGCATCATCTAAATCTGTTAGAGAAATGGTTAGAAGCATGGAAAATAAGTGTTAATAGTGTAAAGTCCACACACATTACGTTTGTCTTGAGAAGAGGAACATGTCCGTCAATCAAGCTCAACAATGTTCCTCTACCTATGGAAAATTATGTCAGGTAAGCAAATATGGGCTAAAAAGTTACAGTTGGGAATTTTGCAGAGAAAAATGTATTGGTACATGAATAACAGCTCCGGCCTAAGCAATGAAAATAAATTTAAAATCTAAGAGGCTGTACTAAGATGCTTTTGGGAATACGGATTACAATTGTGGAGAATTGCAAGCAAAACAAACATCATGCAATTGCAACGATTTAAGTATAAAGTACCTCGTCATATATGTCAGGCACGTAGCTTGGAATCATATCTGTCCCATAGAATGGTTTTTGACCATATCCTCTTTATGTCGACAATTTGCTAAATCAGATCTAAACTTTATTTTATTCATATAAAAATGTTTTGCAAAGTATAAACATGATTCTGTCTAACAACTACATGGTTCTTAAGAATATTTTTCAACTGCTCTGGGCATTTTAAACAGTTTGCTTTTGATTTGAGTTGTCATTTTGTTGACATTGTCTTGCTTATACCTTTGAGAACAATTTTTGCAGTTTTATTTACCACACAATGTGCTATGATTAATTGTTTGTGAACAAATTAATATATTCGAATTAAAAAATATGTTCATGTATTACTATACTTTTTTAATTGGGTAATTATCTAAATTTTTAATTACCGTAGGCTGGAGTAATACCCAATTAATTAAATAAATACCCAATTTATAATTACTAAGTCATTTAGTATTTATCTGTCGCCCATCACTGCTAATAACAAATAATATATTTCTACGTTAAAACCTTATTCTGGTTATCACAACTATGTTCGTTGTTGCACGGGACAAAGTACATCATAGGATGTCGTTTTTATAGAAATATTCCCTTGCAATATGTTTTGTGGTTCGACAGACTTCTTCATTTGATAAATATTTTACATACAAATAAAATTCTTAATATTTTATCGCAGAATATTAAGAATTCTATAAGCATTTCATAAACAGCAAATTATTGTTTATTGTGTGTATTAGAAAAAAAGAATATTATGTTAACATGCCGTTAAAAACATGGTATAGAAAATTGTCACTTCTCGGAAAAGCTGTTATTTCCTTCAAACGATTGAAATCGTTCAGGAAAACGATGGGACATTGCTTATGCGTGTAAGTCCACGATCATAAACGGTTAAAATAATCGATCCCGAAGGCAAATAAAATTATACCTTTTCTGTTATTATATTGTTGCCGGCGATACTTGTACGGAAGGTTGTTCCATATATAAATAGAGTTATCTCGGATTGTTAAAATGTCTTCGATCGGCGGTTTCAGCGTGTGATCGAGGATTGCAGCACCAGCAGCTTGCAACGCATTCCAAAGACATATATGCCAAGGGAATTGTAATTATTATTTTCGCACGGACATCTGATAGCAATAAATATACCGTATGCTAGTTGTTGATTTCAAAGGAATTGAAATAATAAACGTAAATAACAGTGTGTAATAGGTAGAACTCTTCATCTCATTCTTATTGTGCCAAACATAAAATTCATCGTATTTGTGGCGGTATGATTTTGTTATTAAACCTTATAGATAGCCTTATAAAATTGTATGTCTAGTAAGAGAGAGAGAGAAAGATTTCAATGCTGATATTGACTCCTGAATAGCAAAAAAAAAACGTAACGACTTACCAGGAAATGAAATTTAAAATGGCTAATTTCAAATCTGCAATCCAAAATTAATAAAAAACACGTAAGTCATCAGCATTGCAGTATAGTATAATTATTTATTTAATATAATATAAACCATATTTAATAAATATTAATATAATTTTGTTTATTAAATGTGTGATGACTAGAGGTGATCGATTTCTGAGTACGATTGTTTCCGAAAAGGATCACTACCATTATAGTAATTTGGCCGATATCCTAGACACCTCATGAACACGTGAAGGCCTCACAGGTGTCAGTAATATCCGTCGGCCTTCCAATTATCTTCGTTGGTGTTCCCCGGCCTTTCCTTTTCGACGTTCGCCGAAGAAAATAGAAAAAAGAAATCACAAAATGACGTCAAAAATGAAGTCAGCGAAGTCGATTACTCAGGTTAATTCCATTAATCGATTAAAATTAATTAAGATGCTGCATTGCTGGGGATTGTATTGTGTAGGTACTTTTTTTCTTAAATAATTTGCTTCCGGCAAACAACTATGACGGCTACATAAACTATGAATAATGGGATTTAAATGAATGGGTTTGCATATATTTTTTTTATTAGAATCACAATGGAATGTATCATTATTATGTTGTTACGTGGGTTCTTTTATTCAATTGAGTGAGTGATTACAAGTTTTAATTTTTGATATATGTATGTGCATTAAATGGATATAAAAGGGTGGTTCTTTGTTTTTAATAATGATGGTTTAAGAGACGTGTGATGGGTTCATGTTTCTCGTGCGGGTATCACCCGGCTTGGACATCGCGAGTTCAACACCTCCCCATAAGAGATATTTCAATCATGATCTGGAAAGTGTGGACTCATTGTACGTAATGCAATCGGCGTACCCATGACAGGTCGACAATGGCTCGCGATCAAGAACAATAACTCGGTGACTAGCACAATGTGCCCGGACTTGTTGTCTTGTGCCTTCTTTTTCTTTCGTTATCGGGTGCTCCCTTCTATAACATGCATATTTGTCTAATTAACATCATACGGTGTATTTTAAAGTTTAATAAACATCTTTTAAACTAATGTACCTTTTAATTTCGAATGACTTTGAATATTGCGGTTTTTATTGTGAAAAGTATAACAACAATGTAGTTCACATCTTTTCATCGAGCTATATCGAAGCTTTCATTCACAATGATAACTAATGGATTTCGGGTATTATTTCGGTTTGATGCCGGTGTGGGCATCGGGAATTTCATTATTGGAAGCGAGCTCTTCGCGTCCCGCTGAGCGCCTCTCGTGCACTCGGGGGCCCTCGAAGAAGAGGAGATGCTTTACCACTCTTCTCTCACATTTTATTCTTTCGATTTGTGCTGCATTCCACCCGACCCCGACGTCGATCTTTTATTAATTGATGCCGCGCGGCAACGACGATGATGCTTTTCAGGACCGCTTAATATCGTGACGGTGGAGAAGTGGCTTAAATGAAAGCTCCACTCTAATAATAATTATACGCTGCCGAAGATGCGGAGTTGGCTCAATTTCGTTACACACCCGATGTAATATAAGCGCGATTAATCAGCTTTCAAATTCGTCCGCGTTCCAGAATGTTCGCATCTACTTATATGAATCATGATTGTACCTTAATTTTCTAAGAAAATGAGTATAAAGATATAAATTTCTTAGATTTTTTAATAAAGTAAAAAAAAAACAAAAAAACTGGGAATTACCTTGGTTTAAAACGTTGTAAAACATGATAAAATTCTTTGCAATCTAGTGACGTCAACTTGGCTAGGAAAAGCGGGTCATTTTTTTGCTTGCGCAATTGCAATTATCACTTCTAATTGCAAAAACCAATCCCACATATATCCGTAAGTATATGATAACATGACTCATCATGACGTCTTTAATACTTCGTTTCAATGAGTGTTAAAACGATGAACATTAAATTAATGTTATTGCTACGTTATCAGAATTTGCATAAATGAATAAATGATCTCCATCCTATTTAATGAATTAAGCATAGTTATTTACAAATCATGATTGGTTAAGGTAACCTTGTCAATTATTTATTTTACCAGAAATTATTTAATTCTCCTGATTAGGCATGTAATATAAAGATAAATAATAATTATCCGAAAGAAATCCTCCAGGCAAAATATTATTAGGATCTAATCATCAGAAAACGAAGAAATCTTCGTCGTAACAAACATCCTGTACAAAAACAAACCTTTTGTTGTTGCACAAACAAATTTAAAGACCGTCATCAAACCCATGATTTTTTATATTCGTTTTTTTTTGTTTTGCAGAGCGATTTTCTGCCAAACCGAATTTTCTGCTAAACGAACACAACATTCGGATTTGATTTTTTGCTATAATTTATAGTTCCATCTCGCGTTAACGTTCGGTGCGAGCTGTGAAACGATACACCCGGACGATGACGAGACTTTTTTACCCTTGTTGCAACCTCTTCTCTTTCCTCGATGGCTAATTTACGACGACATAAATATCTGGTGTTTTCGTAAGCGCACACCGAGCCTGTAAAGATTAATAATAACACGATTCCTTAATTATAAAATAAACCAATCCGTGCATAATAAATTGTTAATGACAGGTCGCTGAGATTGGTGGGCAGACCGTAAAGACCGGACCGAAAAAGAGTATAAATAAACGATTTGCAAATGAACGACGGGCATACATCAGTAGTTCTACTCTGGCGATAAACTTACACATTGGCAACACGCCAAGGACGGTTCAACAAAATAATCAACATAAAAAAACTAATGAACAAATATAATAAGTAGCTGTTTACCACACAAGGTAACAATAATAACAGTCTTTAGAATGTCACAGCAATATCATCGTTGTTTTATTACTGATACTCATCAAATTACTATCTGCGTATATTATTAAAAATTAATTAAATTTGCTTAAAAATTTTGCATTAGCTTTATATGTGTATAATGTGTTGTTTGTTCAAATACTATTATATACTTAGGAAATAATCTCCGCTATTATAATTTTGAATAAATTATGAAGCGTAACGTGATATAAGCTCATTACGAGAAATAATCCTGGAAATTGATACCTCGATATAATAAAACGACTAGAATTAGTAATGTTAATGTCGATCAACTAATTGATACCATGTCAAAGAAGTTGGTACCAGATACATTTACATAATCCGATAATCTTGCTGACAGTTACAAAGACTGACACACCCAGTCTTACAACATATCATGTAAGTAGATGTAGATAGAATTAAGTAATATAGTTTTTATAGCAGAGTGCAAATTCTGAATTTAAAATTCAAGATGTAATACAAAATATATTACATTTGATGAAATGTAAACTGTTTAAATGAAATTGTATTAATAACTTTTTAGTGGTAAATAAAATGCTAACCGAAATTAGTGCTAACCACGTTAATTTCATAATTTGACCGGGAAAAAGGAACAATTTTGTTAGCGATTTTTCGTCGCTACCACGTGACTAGCGTATGACGTGATTCTGCAATCATTTAAATCATTTAAAACTATACATATAGGAAACTTGATGAAATTGCAGAAGACCCAATGATAGATTTTACGGTGAAACAGTGGAAACTTTAAAATGGAATATTTATGGTTATTGTGTATAACAGTTCGTTTAAGCCTGCAGCACTCGCGCTTTGAAAATGTAGCGTGCTCTGCAAGACACCACGGCTAACTATTGTCATTTAGTTATATAAAAAAATACTTTTTTCGTTTGTTTATAAAAAACAACAAGATAATAAATAATCAAACTGCTGACAAGTCAAAATCTCTCAATCATTTTATAATGAATAATATAGGATAGTAAACCTTATCATACATACTGGTAATCCCGGAACCCAGAAGAGAGACACCAACACTCCTGCCAGCAGCCGTATTGAACACCAATCAACCTAAACTGCCAGATCAAGAGCATCCAAAGGCTCGGCGTTCAAACCCAAACAACCAATCACCTACCACCGCCCGCTCTGCATCAACTATTTGGATCATCCATCGAAGGAAACGTCCATGAGCAACCATTAACCGCTTTTGGTAGTTGTCCCAAGGATCCAGGAAGCGGAACTCGATTAAGTGTTACAAAGTGAAAATTAATTCCCATTCAAGTGACTGTTCTCAGAATTAAGAAAAACACTCACCTGTAGAATAAATCGAATACAACTGTTCTATTGTTCAAATGTCACAGCACGTAAGTACACTATACTTTCTGCTCTAAGGGAGAAAAATAGAAAAAGGAAGAGGAAAAGGAAAAAGTTACATTTTAAATAAATTAAAATTTCTTTTTTATTTTAAACCTTAACCTTTTCCTTTACATAAAATTATTTAAAAAATAATAATTAAAAATTAAAATAAACAATTTTAAAATTTTTTATTATTGAAAATAATAACGACAATGACCACTGACAACGGTGACAACTCAACATCAAACGAACTTCAAAATATATGTAACTTAAAATTACCACCCTTCTGGTTTTCCAATCCAGAAGTGTGGTTCCGTCAAGTGGAATCCCAGTTCGTACTGTCTAGGATCCACTCCGAAAAAACACGATATCACTACATTTTGGCAAATTTGCCAACCGATGTAGTAAATCTGGCGCTAGATCTTTTACAAGATCCCTCTACCGAAAACCCATACACTTCATTAAAGAAGTTATTAATCGAAAGACTAACATCGAGCGAGGAACAACGCCTGGATGTTTTTCTTTCAGGTACCGAAATGGGAATCCAGCGACCGTCGGAATTCTTTCGACAGCTTTCCTCGACGATCGCTGATCCTCATTTGGTCCCCCTAAACTACTAATTAAAATATGGTTACGTCGCTTACCCCAACCAATTCATCTCGCGTTGACTTCTTCCGGTAAAGAAGATCCAGACGAACTTCTTCGCCTTGCAGACAAAGTGTGGGACGCCCTATCGTCCTCCACACCTTCACCATTACCTTCTACCATCCCATCGCTTCCATTTTTTCACCACACCACTACACAATCACATAAAACACGTTCAGATTTTCGCGCGAACTCTACCGACACGACACCCACACTGACGTACGATGACGGACAGTTACTAAACGTCGTTCAAAAACTGACGACTACGTGCGAAAAATTAATTCAGACAGTTGCTCAGCAACAAGAAAATAACGTAATTTCGACCAGAAACTTAGAAAAAGAAATTAAT
Organism: Onthophagus sagittarius; assembly: GCA_036711965.1. NCBI lineage: Eukaryota > Metazoa > Arthropoda > Insecta > Coleoptera > Scarabaeidae > Onthophagus > Onthophagus sagittarius. The sequence goes on from JASERS010000004.1 coordinate 42,344,154, forward strand.
TATCTAAATTCCAAATTAAATTCTCAGCTATTAGACCCTTGTTGCAATCACACACGCAACAGACAACGTATCAATCATAGAGGCCGATCACCCGCACGTAATCGATCTTCAGAGAAGTCTCCTTCCCGACCAGTAAAAATTTGCTGGTATCATAGCAAATTTGGAAGCAACACCCAAAAATGTGAAGGAACTCTCTGTACTTTTAACGATGATTTCCTTAAAAATCACCATCAATTTTCTAAATTCAAAATTAAGGCTAACAATCCGTTCCATCATTCGGCCAACACCATTTCATCAACTAGGCTTTTTATTTTCGATAACAAAAATAACATGAACTTTTTAATCGACACGGGTGCCGATGTTTCCTTGCTACCGAAAAAGTTTTTTCCTCAGAGTCAACAAGACTCTATTTCAAATTTAACCGCTGCAAATGGTACCGAAATAAATACGTATGGAAAGAAAATGATCACAGTTTCATTAAACTTGAGACGAAACTTTCCATATGTATTTACCATCACCAGCGTAAACAAAGCTATTATCGGTGCGGATTTTCTAAACGCATATGGCCCCCTTGTCGATATTAAACATAAAAAATTAATTGATTCAAAAACAAACCTTTTTGCAATTATATATTTATTTATTTAATAATTTTTTGCACTTTTATTAACAAGACAATAGTATTTAACACAATGTTTCAACCGGTTTCGGTTACGTTTAAACCATCTTCAGGAAATACATTTAAAAAAAAAGTTTTTCTTTTTGCAATTGGATCAATTAATCAATTCAAAATTGAGTCACCTAAGCTTTTTTCTTTTGAAACTAAATATACACTGCTCTTAAAATCTTTTCCAAATTTAACATCACCTCCAAATTTTTCAACCCCTGTTCGACACAATGCTAAACATAAAATCATCACTAATTCGCATCTTCCGTATTGTCGTCCTAGGCGTTTAAATCCCCAAAAGTTATTGCTTGCCAAGCAAGAATTCGAGCAAATGGTCTCATTAGGCATTTGCCGACCATCTTCATCATCTACTGCATCACCACTTCACATGGTCCCAAAAAAGGACTCCAACGATTGGCGACCATGTGGAGACTACCGTCAACTAAACAATATCACCGTTCCAGACAGATACCCTTTACCACATATTCATGACTTCAATTTACATCTGGACGGTTGCAAAATTTTTTCAAAAGTTGACCTGGTACGTGCCTACCACCAAATACCAGTGGAAGATGAAGATATTCACAAAACAGCCATTACTACTCCATTTGGCCTTTTCGAGTTTACGAGGATACCATTTGGACTTCGAAATGCTGCCCAAACATTCCAACGTTTCATGAACGAAATATTTTCAGGCCTTAATTTCATTTTTGTGTACCTTGATGATATTTTAGTAGCAAGTCGCAATGAAGAAGAGCATTACACACATCTCAAAATACTCTTCGAACGACATAATGCATTTAACAAGCATTACAAACAGCATACATACAAACAGCAAAATGTGTTTTTGGTGTTAATTTAATAAACTTTCTAAGCCATCACATTTCATCTGAAGGCATCCGACCTTCAACTATCAAAATACAAGCCATTACAAATTTTCCGCAACCAACAACTTTAAAACAATTACAAAGATTCTTAGGCATGATTAACTTTTACCACCGTTTCTTGCCTAACATTTCTTCAGTCTTAGCACCCTTACATGATCTTGCCAAATTATTAAACTCACAAAAACAGAAAACAATCACTTCTTGGTCAAAAGAACATGAAAATTCTTTTTCGACCTCGAAAGACATTCTTGCAAATTGCAGTCTTCTTGCCCATCCCTCTCAAAATTCAACCCTTAGTCTGACAACTGACGCTTCCAGCAATGGCATAGGAGCCGTCTTGTCACAATCAACAAATGAGAAAAATCAACCTTTAGCGTTCTTTTCTCAAAAATTAACTTCAACCCAACAAAAATACTCAACTTATGACAGAGAATTATTGGCAATTTACACTTCAATCAAATTTTTTAAACATTTCTCGCATGGAAATGAGTTTACAGTCTACACAGACCACAAACCAATTACTTCCCCAATTTTCTCGGCCACTGACAAATCACCTCGTCAAACACGATATCTGAACTATATAACACAGTTCACATCCGATATCCGTTATATAAAAGGTGATTCCAACATAGTTGCCGAGAATGTCGAACTTCTCGATACTCAATATCTTGACGCTCAAATTATTAGAAATGAACAATTCAATGACACTGAGTTAACACATCTACTCGATAAGCAATTTTCAGCAACCAAACCATCACTATATTTGTTATCACAACAATCAATCTTACCGTCAAACATCAAAGTATGGTGCGAAATTTCAAAGAATAAACCTCGCATCTACATACCTCAAAATTTTCGTAAACAAATTTTCGACAAATTTCATTGCCTAACGCATCCAGGAATTCGTTCAACAATTCATTTAGTAAAAACCAGATTCTTTTGGCCTCACATGTCAAAAAATATATACTTATGGACAAAATCTTGTTTGCAATGTCAACGCACCAAAACTTTTAAACACACCAAATCACCACTTCAGCGAATTCCAATACCAAACTCACGTTTTGAACATATTCACATCGACATTATTGGTCCCCTAGCTTCGTCTCTTGGTTGCACTTATGTCCTTACTGTAATCGAACGATTCACACGTTGGTCAGAAGCTTTCCCACTAAAAGACATAAGTTCTGATACCATCGCAATTTCTCTGTTTCGGCATTATTTCAGTCGATTTGGTATTCCTTGTACAATAACTCACGACCAAGGACGACAATTTGAATCAAAATTATTTGTAAAATTTTAATCATTGTTAGGCACCCATCAAATACATACTTCACCATTTCATCCACAAAGCAATGGAATGGTAGAAAGATTCCATCGAACTTTGAAAGCTGCGATTATTGCACGCGGTAACACCATCAGGTGGAACAATGATTTCCCACTGATACTCCTAGGTCTTCGATCATCACTGAAAGAAGATTTAGGATGTTCATCAGCGGAACTAGTTTATGGCCAGCCTCTTAGACTACCTGGAGAATTTTTTATTCAAGATAGACAACCTCCTGAACATGAACCTTTCCTTTCCAGTCTTCGAACTACCTTTGCTGACCTCAAACCAATTCCTGCAACCAGACATGGTAATCAAAAAACCTTCATATATAAAGACTTAGTCTCGACCAACTACGTTTTCACTAAAATCAACGGACTTAAACCTTCCTTAACACCACGATACGAAGGACCATTCAAAATTCTTGAAAAACATCAAAAATATTTCGTTATATACAAAAATAATAAACCGACTACTTTAAGCATTGATCAGCTTAAACCTGCCTTTATGCCAAACAAAGACAAACTCAATTAATAAATCAATTCTCTTAATAAACAAACCTAAAAAAATTCGTTTCAACATTTAGTTTAAACGCTAAACAATTTAACAAAATGTTATTTACTTTATTCCTTTTCTACTTTTCTTCCGTGGGGGGAGTAAGTGTAGCGTGCTCTGCAAGACACCACGGCTAACTATTGTCATTTAGTTATATAAAAAAATACTTTTTTCGTTTGTTTATAAAAAACAACAAGATAATAAATAATCATACTGCTGACAAGTCAAAATCTCTCAATCTTTTTATAATAAATAATATAGGATAGTAAACCTTAACTCTACTCTATAGAGAATATCTCTCATAACTTTCTCTAATCTAAAGAATGTGTGGACGATAAATAACGCGTTAGCTTGATCCCATTTCTAGCTGACTTTTCAAGATTCCTCTTCAATATACTTATGTACGCGAAATTTAGTACAGAGAAGAAATCTTTAGTAACCTATATCTAATACAAAATTAGATATAGCGTAGTTGTCAGTCGTGTGTACGCCAACGTGAAAGCTTTTGTCATCGCCCGAGTGATAACGTTATTTGTTTTTTGAAGTATCATAAAGTTTTAGTAAGTAAATTTAAGTTTTTTTAGTATGTAAATGTAAGTTTTTTAGTAAGCAATGAGTAGACAGATTTGCAAGTATTTTACTTACTTAATTAGAGGCTTCTTTCTGTGGAATCGCAAAATCAAGATGCTATGAAAGATAATAATCAATTAGACATCGAAAAGGACGGTTTAAGTGAACATAGTATTCATAATACCGGTTCAAAAAAACCTGATGAAGAAATTGAAGAATTTAAGTTGATGAAAATACGGCTTAAGACATCAGTTTACTACAAAAGATCTAAAAAGTTATTGTATCATGCCTAACGTCCTTATGTACGAACGACTTCAAAGAATCCTAACTTATGTAAAAATGATAAAGACAAAAATTACAAAAATGTAAAATCAGTGGAAATTGCTGTAGATTGTTTATAAGAGAAGAAAAGCTGGTAAAAAAAATTAAGGGAAAGATACAAGAGAAAAGGTTTGCTTAGACACAAAACCAAATACTCATTTATTGACTTGCTATACATGGCTGGAGTACAGAAGTCTCAATATGTAAATACTAAAGAGTTTGAAACCAATTCGACTTCGCATCTGCCTGCTTTAGACTAACGTGACATCGTTAGGAGCGATTTCATCTTTTAGGAAGAGCTCTAAGTATGTCTACGACAGAATCGCACGGAAAATATATGACAAATTTGGGAATTGACAATTAAATAAAAATGCTAAGTATAACCCAGATAAAACCATTAATAATTTTGTATGAGTGCTAGAAAGCATTTCACGTCTTCTTGTAGAGGCAATATCAAGGTTTCTAGAATCAAGGATTCTAAAACCAGCATCAAGTCTTTTGGAAGCATTTCAAGTCTTCCAGCTGCAATATCATGTTTCTAGAAGCATTTCAAGTATTCTCAAATTCTAATTAATTAAATTCTAATTAAAATTAGTATTCTTAAATTCTATTCAAGAAGGAGCATCAGCTTTCCGGTAGTCTTCGAAATGTGATATCAACTCTGCTGGAAGCAATTTAAGTTTACTTGAAATATTTTTGAAGTCTTCGGGAAACATTTCAAGTCTTCCAGAAGCAAAATCACTACTCTTTAAGCAGTTTAACTCTAATGGTAACATTTCAGGTCTTCGAGAAGCATTCTTTTGTTTTGAGTTTCTTGGAAACAGAATCAAATTGTCCAAAGACCGTATCAAGTCTCTTGGAAATAGTTCAAGTATTCTAGAAACTGTATAGCATGTCTGTATAGCATGTCACGTGGCTCGTGGCTCGTGGAAGTAGTATCAAGTCTTCTGAAAGCATTTTAAGTCTTCTAGAAGCAAAATCAAAATCAAGCCTAATGGAAATATTTCAATTCTTCGAGAAGTATTTCAAGTCTTTTGGAAATAGTATCAAATTATCAAAAAACCGTATCGAGTTTCTTAGAAGCAGTTTGAGTGTTCTGGACGCAGTGTCAAGTCTGGTAGAAACAGGATCCAGTCTTCTGGAAGCATTTCTAGTATTTTGGAAGCAGTATCAAGTCTTGTAGAAGCAGTATTAAGTCTTTTGAAGGTATTTCAAGTACTCAGGAAGCATTTCAAATCATTTTAGGCCTATCCTTATGGGTACTTTGCACGCATTAAAGATTATGTATGAGTGGAAATATAACAATTAGTTGATAAAAGAAGTACACTTGTTGTCACCCTTAAAAAAGTAAAGAAGGAAATTCCCTCTATATTCATAAATCTTAAAAGACCAGTATCTAGTAGCATGTTTGGTTTCCAAAAGGATATTGTATATTGAACTAAAATTAGAACTAACACTAGCACTAACACTAACGTTAAGACATTAATACTGGAACCATCAAGTTACAGCATCTTACTGAGCTAACTATGAGAGACTGTACGTTTTTGAACTATGTTATCCAAGCAAAGCAGATTATGATTTAATACTAATTAATTGACATCAAAAAAGTTAAAAGAAGGTTCAGAAATTCGATGCAAATGTTTAAATTTGTAGATTGGCATGATGTTTAATCTATCAGAACCAACAGCCAGAAAATGTTGTAACATTCAGACGCACGGTTAAAACCTAACTCAATCCTGTATATTTGAATTGAAGTAGAACTAGAACTAACACTAGACCTAGAACTAGAAAATTTCTGGTTTAGCCGTCTTGAGAAATGTACACCTAAACCCGAATGTTTTTAGTTCTAGATCTAGAGTTAGATCGAATGATATAAAACTAGAACTAACGTTTGTCTTAAAAGTGGTGATCAGACGCACGGCTAAATCCAAAATTTTTTGCTAGTAGATCTAGTGTTAGTTCTAGTTTTACTTCAATCCAACTATACAGGGTTGTCAAATCAGTTTGTAAAGTAGTCTATTTCAGAGGCTATTCGTTGTATAGGCCTTCTATAAAAAATGTCTTCAGATACACTGCTAAACCCAACCTAAACCAACCTTATAGATTTCAACTGAAGTAAAACTAGAACTAACACTAGACCCAGAATTAGAATCATTCATGATCAGTTGTCTTGGGAGATGTACGGCTAAACCCGAATGTTACTAATTATAGATCTAGAATTAGATCTGATGATATAAACTAGATTTAAGACTAGATCTAGAAGTGGAAAGTTTTGGGTTTCACCGCACGTCTTCTGACTTTCCATTTCTTCAGAGATGCACGTAAATCTTTCCAATTCTAGATCTAGTGTTAGTTTTAGATTTACTTCAATTCAAATATACAGGGTTGCCAAATCAAATTGTAAAGTACTTTATTTCAAAAAGTATTCGTTATGGTGGTCTTCGTTAAAGAAATGTCTAGAGCCGTTCTAAGATATTCGACGCCCCCATTCATACAAAATTTAATGCCAAATAAATTTTGCACCTCAGAGGGGACACTAGATACATGTATAATGGGGACACCATGCATTTCATTGCTAAAATAGGTACCCTCCAGGTGTAGGCACTTCAGGGCTGTAGCCCTATGTTAATAGGGCTAATAGGTTCAGGATGACGCTGCATAAATGTCATGGTATTATCGAGTAATAGTGAAAAATTGTCCTGTTAAGAAGAACACGGAGTGGTCTCAAGCTAAGTTAATTTTTAAGAAATTAAAAGAAGAAGTTAGTTAAGAAGCTAGAATAGGTTAGTTAGACGATATCATCACAGAAAGTAGAGCAACAGTAAAAAAACAGCGTCTCTTTATCCAGAGAAGAAGGTTCAGCTAAACCATATTCAACGTAGATGAAAGTGAGCCGTTTTAAGAATGTCTAAAAGCTTAATACCGCTAGAAATCGATTTTTAGTGATAGTTGGCGCGAATGCAGCTGATGATTATAAACGAAAACTAAACCTCTATTAATTTATCGTTTACAAAATCCAAGAGCTTTGAAGTATCTAAAACTGTCCGAGATTATGAAGTCAAATGCTAAAGCTTGGGTGACAGCTTTGTTTCTTGAGGACTAGTTTGGTCATCACTTCATACACGAGATCGAATCTTATTGCCAATTAAAGCAAATGACATCTAAATTGATACTATTAATCAACAACACATCATGCCATTTTCCTACAACTCTAGTTAATTTCGACCAACGTTTGAATATTGTATGTTGGTTTGAATATTGGTAGCAAATACAAATAATTGGCTTCAACCAATGAACTAGGGAGTCATTAAAACATATAAAGCTTACTATACGAGACCACCGTTTGAGCATCTACATGAAACTAGGCAAAATAAAGAGCTTTCTTCAAGGAGTACAACTTACTACACACCAATTGAACATAATTTAGTAATTTATTTTATGTATTTATATGCTAAATTGGATTTGGACTTATTCGAATTCGACTTAGCACCTTTTCGCCCTTGTCAGATGTCGGATGCAATGCGTTTATATGGATAATGTGGATGGTGGCTATCCGACACAATGTGAACAGCTCCATATAAAATGTATTGTCACCACGATATCTGCCATCCGGCAAGTGTAAACGAGCCATCACACGGTTATAGCTCGATTAACCCGCCTATCGAGTAAGTTTGAGGTATTACTGTATTGTTATAAAACGTTTCGTTAAACTTTAAAACATCTTTATTGCGTACAAGAAAGAGAAAGTTGAGAACTTTCATCTAAAAGGTGTACCATTTGAAAAAATTCAGACCCCCCATAAATATTACAAAGTCGGCGCCGCTGACAATAAAGTTTTAGTATAAGTTTTATTAATATAAGAAATAGAAACTTGTATTACAAATAAAAATAAAAACAAATATTTTATAATTTTGAGTTTTATTGAAAATTTAAAACTTCCCTAAAGATACTCTGCTTACTATTAAAAATTAACACTAATAAATATATATTGCCCACTATTTATAGTTCTAATTTTACATTGATTAGATTAGAAATGTTTCTATTTAGAGTCACGTCAACATCTAATTAGATTACATAATACACTGTTATGGAGCAAGTATTTTACACTATGTGTTGAACGTCATCTTCTCACTATTCAATGTAAAATTTTATTATATTCCCCTGCACTATACCATAAATTTTGATCGATTTTTTCGTCTTTGACTAATTTGACCTAATTATCTCATTTCATATATAATTTAATTTTAAAACTTTTTGAAACTTGTTTATTTTAAAAAAAGCGAATGTATGTCACTAATATTACTTAAAATCATGAAAAATTCAATAATCTGTATGAAATCGTGACGTCAAAATTGACAAAAGGTTTATAAAATTATTTGTTTTCTTTTTATGTTAATGACATATTTTGTAACTTATTTGTTAATTTTGACGTCTTGTTGTAGGGTTTCGTAACTGATTACGGAACTTTCGATAATTTTAAGTAACATTAATGAGATTCATGGCTTTACTTATTCGGTTTTTTAACTAAACAAAATTGAACTAAAAATTACAACTAACACTAGAACTATCACTAGGTAGTACTAGATCTAAAACTAGAAATTTACGGGTTTTGCCAAGTTTTACCGTATATCTTTTTAAAAAAGTTTGACGTTTCGAATGCCATGTTGCAACCTTCTTCAAAAACGGGTTCGAAGTGACTTCCAATGAATACCTTGGTATACTCATCTAGCTTTATCTGTTACTGAAATATCCAATGTTTAAAAAAATTATAATTTAACTTTAAAAGGCTATGTAACTTGTCAGTACAACTTATTGCTAGTATAAAGATAAATTGCGTTAAATCATATTAATTTATTATCCTTTACATGTCTGTATTGGACGGACCAGAAACATAATTAGAGTTCTTTTAGAGTTGATTCTTCTTGTATTGTAATGTTTTTACATTGTTGTTAAGGATTGTATAATTCTTGGTTTGTTTTAAATGCATGTAGGATCCTTCAATATCAATGCATCTTTCAGAAGCTTTAGATGGATTTATATATCAATCACAGTATATTTTTAAAATGTTAATTTTCTTTTCTAAAGTTCAAAATAATTACAAAAAATAACGTTATTCTTTCAGTTCTCTCAACATTTCGTCCTGATGATATAAGATGTAATAAACTTAAGAGGACAGTTTACATTTAGTACACATTAGTAGATGTCTTTACGATTGAGCGTTTTGATGGTTCCTTTCCGTTTCAATGTTCTTCTTAAAGTCGGCGACACAGCCTCGAACAATCTAAATGTGGTACTCGGGCTTTGTTCGTCCGATCGCCCGCTGAATGCTAATTCTCTACTTCTTCGTAACTCCCGCCGCCGTATTTAGATGGTGTGCGCGATAGCGAGAGTGGTGGCTCTCTCGTGTACATATGTAGCGTCTGTAGAGGTTGTTGTTATTGTTGTTGGGTAGCAAAGAGTCTCGACGTGGTGTCTCTCGGATCTCCGTTTTCACGCACTCGCCCACCGAGTTCTTTGATGAGTATCAACTTGTCACCGACGTTCTCTTCTCACCGCCACTCAAACGAAAGAAGAAGAAGAGTGATGGGGATCCGTCCGTAGGTACCACTGGCGCGGCTTACTAATTGCCGACAATTGTGCCGCTGAAGCTAGTAATAGTGCGCACCACAGACTCTATGGACAGGAATTTGTGGCGTTACTTTGTACGTGTCTTGCCTTATCCTTTCCGCTGGGAATAGAAGGCACTTGAGATAATAGTTTCTTTTATAGCTGAACAATCTACCGACTCGATTTGTTTTTCGAAAAAAAAATTGATTGAGAGTAATTTTGATTGTTTAATATAGATGCATTAAAGAGACATATTAAAGTGGTTGTAATTTTCATTGTTTTGTGGAGATTGAAATAAATCATCTAAAGAATAGTAGTGGTTTGTGTGGTGTGATTTGAGTTAAGTACCCCCCTTTTAGAGTAGAGTGTTCCTTCTTTATGACGTCGGACGGCGGTAAAACATAGTGACAGGTTACATATGGCAGCGGCGCGTGAAAGGTGGGCCTGTCAGATATGTATTATCCGCCGTCCTAATGTCTTAATTTGAGAAATGAAGATCGTTAATTGCTTACACAGTGCTGGTCAACGCGGTTGAAGTCGGGAGAGCCGGGTCCCGAACGTAAAAAACAACAGTAATAATGGCGCGCATTAACCTTTACAAATTTCTTTTGGGGGAACGACGAGGACCGGTGGCGGCGTGAAATCTGAGAGGTTTTCTGGGCATTGGGTCGTCGGGGGCCCCCATCATCAAGGTCGATACGAGTTTCGGCCTCGGGACCGGCTGATTGATGATTTCATTAAATCCCCCGGTGACCAGTTAATTATTGGCCACTCAGTTTTCATTAGTCGTAATTAGTCAAGTGGTAAACGTCTGCAACCGAAGAGTGACACTTTTTCTTTTTTTCTCAAAACTTTACAAAGTTTTAAACAATTTTCTTTTAATTGAATACTTAATATGATCATATAAATCGCGCATTCTTCATAACCAAAAAATCTTGTACATCGCAGTGGTGTCCAAAAGTAAATAAAATACAATGCGCCGATAAATCGTTACGTACTGCAAATAAAAACATTGCCGTGACGGTTTCTGAGCCGAAGTCTCAGAGAAAAACCGTCACCGGTGTCATAAGACAATGACATACGGAGGTATTGATGAATTATCCGATGGCACGGAGAGGGTCATCCTCGGTAGATGACAACGGTGGCATCTTCGGTATGTCGCGTTTTTGCCGTCGCCCACGTCGGCAAAGTCCGGAGGAGGCCCGGGCCACTTGTCCACATTTTGAGACGAAACCGTGTGATCTGAATCAAGATGAACTTGTCGACTGGATATGGTCACGGAATCTCATGTCATACATATTGGGTCTCGCCTGTCAATCACAACCTCGCGAACGCCCAACTCTTCGGTTTCGATCTCTCTGCTCGATTGGGCGGTAAATTTAAAACCTGAAAAAATCGATTTATCCCCTCGCAGTTTTTCCGGTCGATCGTGACTTGACTTGTACTCAGAAGCGTGAGCACCGTTACCCTCGTTATTTATTTATTTGGAAACACGAACAATTTTTTTCACATTTCTATATGTATACTTTTTTATTTGTGTCCAAAAACGTTATGCGATTAACTACTCAAAGTACCATGTCAACGATTTTCAGATGATGTCAGTACATTTAAGGAATGCTGGTACATTTTTTCATGAGTGATTGTATTTGAATTTGATGTTCTTGTAATCGCTACTCAATTAGGTTTTAATTACTAAGAGATTCGTCATAGTATTATTTTCATCAAGAAAGTTTGGGTTTCTTCTCATCATCATCCTTTGCGAATTCCGTTTGCGGAATGTCGGGTTAAGATCGCGCCGACGAAATTTGTCCAGCCGTGTGAACCTGGGCACGGACGGGCCCGGTCATCATTCCCATCATCCGTCGCCGTCTTCGTTGGAATCGGGCGGAGAGAGGGCGCCCAAGTTGGCGGCGGCGTTCGGAGAAATTCAGGATCCGTTCTGGTTTCTCTTGGACAATTAAAAAACTACAATCGGTGGGGATTTTTCAGATGCCTTTCAAGGGTCTCCGATCAACGGAACATCTTTTAAAAGTTACCAGTTAAATTTTCTCGCTACCTATAAATGGTAAAAAGCCGTTTAATAATTTTTAATTATTTTTTCTTTATAATGCAATAATTTTAGTTTCTGTCTGTATTTAAAATTTATATTTAAATAACGTTACGAAATAAAATGTTTGTGTGAACAAGATAATAAATATCATCTCATGTTTTCCAATATTAATTAATGAGATAAACTGAATTAACATGCTACTTTATTTTGAAATTATTTTGAGCTTATATTTTTTGGGGATAATATCCAGATTCATTTAAAAAACTTTCAGACTTATAGAATAGGTGATATCTGTTGGTCAAGCCTATTGAATCATTGACCCATTCCCGTGAGCACTGATATTTTGTCCGCATAATGACAGGTGAGCAAATGGAATTCGATGGTTCCACAACGAGAGCACATCAGGGACGCGGGGTTCTCGGACGACCTGTGACAATATTGAACGTTCCCACGCTCCTCCGGACGCATCCTCTTCACCCGGAGCCGCGAGGAGCGACGAAGGAGCTACGGTGGCCGCTTAGCCTCCTCCGGTATATCTGGAATTCTCCAACGGTAGCGATATATATCACGCCGGCGGGCGCGTCGTATTCCCAACGTTTCCGAGAAATTTCGGACATCAATCAACGTGTCAGGCCGCGTACGAGACGATGACAACACCACTCCGAAATACTGGGGCCACTTTTTGTGGTCAACTTCGAGACGCGGAGACCGTCGCCAGCATACGATGGAATTGGGTGGATCAACGATGGACAGTAAACCGCAAGGTCGTTTAATACTATCAAAAATTCTTTCTACTTATGGAATACATCGTTCCATACCATAAGTTTTTTTAATATCAAAATTGTTTACATCAAAATATCAATATTTACATAGACACATTAAACATTTTACAAATACTGTCGTACTCCCACAGATACTCCCTCTCAGAAAATATTCAGAGGTAATCAAAAGTAAAAATTTCAAAATCAAGAGAAAAATGTCAATTTATTTTAAGTTTTTACTGTTTCTAAGGGAAACAAAACTAAGGGACAATGCGCCTATCATACCCTCCAATTTAAGAAAAACGAAATCTGATTTATATAAGTCTTGGTTGAGCACGGCTTTAATTTTGAATATGTTTCCTGTAAACTAAAGATCAATGGTCCGGTGCCAAAAGAATCTTGAGATTTAATGAATAATTCTTCTGATAAACGCAGGGGTTGATCGTAAACAAGTTTGGCAGAAAAGCATCCAAGATCGTCTTTGATCTTACATCATCTTACTACACTGCAGGAACTCGCAACTAAACGTTACGCAACAATAACATTTTAAATGACAAGACATTGCTGAAGTTAGTGATGGACACTATCGAATGAATTTGACTATCTAATAATTAGTAAATGAATGATTCGAACTATCGAACGATTTATTCGAATAAATTCATTCATTCAAACAATTTGCTTTCAATAGTCTTCTAGATCGCCTCACTACCGAACCTTTAATAAAAGTAAAAATTTCAAAATCAAGAAAAAAATGTCAATTTATTTTAAGTTTTTACTGTTTCTAGGGGAAACAAAACTAAGGGACAATGCGCCTATCATACCCTCCAATTAAAGAAAAACGAAATCTGATTTATATAAGTCTTGGTTGGGCACGGCTTTAATTTTGAATATGTTTCCTGTAAACTAAAGATCAATGGTCCGGTGCCAAAAGAATCTTGAGATTTAATGAATAATTCTTCTGATAAACGCAGGGGTTGATCGTAAACAAGTTTGGCAGAAAAGCATCCAAGATCGTCTTTGATCTTACATCATCTTACTACACTGCAGGAACTCGCAACTAAACGTTACGCAACAATAACATTTTAAATGACAAGACATTGCTGAAGTTAGTGATGGACACTATCGAATGAATTTGACTATCTAATAATTAGTAAATGAATGATTCGAACTATCGAACGATTTATTCGAATAAATTCATTCATTCAAACAATTTGCTTTCAATAGTCTTCTAGATCGCCTCACTACCGAACCTTTAATAAAAGTAAAAATTTCAAAATCAAGAAAAAAATGTCAATTTATTTTAAGTTTTTACTGTTTCTAGGGGAAACAAAACTAAGGGACAATGCGCCTATCATACCCTCCAATTAAAGAAAAACGAAATCTGATTTATATAAGTCTTGGTTGGGCACGGCTTAAATTTTGAATATGTTTCCTGTAAACTAAAGATCAAAGGTCCGGTGCCAAAAGAATCTTGAGATTTAATGAATAATTCTTCTGATAAACGCAGGGGTTGACCGTAAACAAGTTTGGCAGAAGAGCATCCAAGATCGTCTTTGATCTTACATCATCTTACTACACTGCAGGAACTCGCAACTAAACATTACGCAACAATAACATTTTAAATGACAAGACATTGCTGAAGTTAGTGATGGACACTATCGAATGAATTTGACTATCTAATAATTAGTAAATGAATGATTCGAACTATCGAACGATTTATTCGAATAAATTCATTCATTCAAACAATTTGCTTTCAATAGTCCTCTAGATCGCCTCACTACCTAACCTTTAATATAGAAAAATCAGGGAATTACCGAAATTTTCGATCGTAATTCTTGTGTATTAATAGCGTATATTCAACTTGTTTGTTATTCTAGTGAAATTGTGTAGTTAGTATTATATAAATGGCTTGTAATAAAAAAGGTCAATTGTATGGGAGTTTCTTAAAAAAGATTCATCTACTACAGTAATTTGCGAAATTTGTAAAAAACAATTGAAATTTAGTGGTAACAGGTCGAACATCCGCGATCATTTACTGCGCAAGCACCACGGGTATCTTCAATTAAATAAATTTAAATAGACAAGATAAACTCCAACAATTAGGAAATCAACATAATAATGAACCGTCAACATCAACCCAAAAATCAACTCAAATTCAAGATCAACATGAATCCACATGTATAACACCATATCATAAATTCAAGAAACGATCTCGTAGATGAAACTATATGTACAGATAAAAAAAAACAGTTATCAGAAATTGAAAATGATGAAATAAATTAAACTTTAATTAAATTGACCGTTACTGATTATCAGCCTTTATCAATTGTAGAAAATCTTGGCTTTTTGGAATACTTTAAAAAGTTACAACCTAACAAATATAATCAAATTTATGAGAAAGTTAAAATAATGTTAGCCGAAATTGATCATGTCGCTATAACTACTGATATATGGACTTCTGACAGCAATAAAACATTTCAAACATTTCTGGTCATTCTTAAAACGAAGAAAGGGCAGTAATAGTATACTGTCTCAAATCGCAATTAACTAAATGTACCGCATTTGGATAATTACACCACTTGTGATCCTTTATCCATCTGCTCATTGTTCACAGATATTTTTCATTCTGTATACTCAGTCACCCAGCTGCAGTGTCTGGTATCACGACCGATATCATTGGTATTGTTGCATTTTATTTCAATCAAATTGACGTTGAGGAAGCACTTGGAGGAATTGATACTTCAAAGGGTCCAGCTCAGGATGGTATTACAGTAATTTTAATTAAAGAATGTTACGCGTCTTTGTCACTACATAAAACCATTATATTGAACAAATCCATTAAATTGGGAGTTCTTCCACGCCTGTCGATGCAGGCACATATAGTTCCTATCTTTCAGTTTGATAATAGAAGTGATGTATCCAATTATAGGTCAATATTTTTATTATCTGTGTTAAGTAAAATCTTTGAAAAGCTAATTTATAATCGGCTATTTCTCTTTACTAAAAATAACATTGATACTAAGCAGCATGGTGTTTTTGCACATCTCTTGGTCGAGTGTAACTTGCTTGAGTACAGTAATTATATTTTTATTTTAATTTATGGGTATTATTCTGATGTAATGTACCCATTTTGGCCCCCTCCTTTTCAATATTTACATCAATGAGTTTTTCACAGTCCCAAAACATTCCCAATGCTTAATGTATACAGATGGTTTGAAATGTTTGCACGTATTTCCTCTCCAGTCGACTGCTCGGGGAAGCAGCGTGACATTAACGCACTGCAAATCTATTGCAATGACAATTTTATGACAATCCTATTAAATGTAATGTTATATATTTTTTAAGATGTTCGAATACCATAAGACATGGCTACAAATTGGAAAACTATGACTTTTTATCTAGAATATCTCAAATTAAAGATCTTGGTGTCACATTTGATAAGAAGCTTACATTTTCTGGTCACGTTGATGGAGTGGTTGGAAAAGCGCTGCGAATGTTGGGCTTTGTCATAAGATCCATAGAATCTTTCAAAAGCGTTGAAGCAGTCAAAGTTTTATATTTTGCATACGTATTTAGTGTACTTAATTTTTGCACTACCTACTTCTTCCATTTTACCAGCACCGCTTATGTAACGATGCCCTCACATTTCATAAGATGGTCAACAATAGATGTGCCTCCTCTGCATTATTGGGGTGTGTGAATATACGTATACCTCCCCGACCTCTCCACCACGAATTCGATGCATATCTTAATTTGTTATCAAGTATAATGTCAAGATTCTTCACTCTCTCATCAAAGTTCATCATTCATCATCAAAGTTTTAGTTAAAACTAACAGAGTAACGTTTCCATGCAGACGATCAAGGTCTTCCTGGAGCCTTAGACAGTCAAGGCTTTCGCTGACTCTAATAAATATTTTATTATCATCCGCATCGAGCAGGAATCTAGAAAAAAAATTAAAACAAGATTTAAATGTCGTTTATAAAAATTAAAAAGAATGTGGGCCAAAGTTGACTCCCCTAAGGCACGCCAGATGAGATGCGTTTGTAATCAGACAGAAAGCTGCCCATCTTAACTGCCTGACTTTTGTCCAACAGATAAAACAATATTCACTTTCTTTATAAGAATACCATGATCAATCTTGTCGATGGCTTTAGAGTAATCGGTGTAAATTGCGCCAACCTGCGAGTCTTCGTTCAAGGCAGAATTTATAAAAAGTTCGGCAATGAGAGACTGAAATAGAGTGATTGTAACGACTTTTTCAAACGCCCTGGTAGACGAGAGAATAGATATCAACTGCCTTTTCCTGGCTTTAAATATTGGAACTAGAAAAGCTGTTTCCCACGCGCTAGGGAATGTATTTTCCAGTAAAGATTGCGAAAAAATAGAAAAAAGTGGGTGGACAGTTCAACAACAAACTCTCTCAAAAAAGAAGATGGAATACCATCTCGGATAGGTCTAGAAGACTTGTCAAGATGGGGTTAAAGCATTAAGAACTACGTCAGCAGAGAATCAAGATGAAACACTCAAGCCATCGAAGACCAGTGAACAGTGTACGGAACTATCTACGATATCAAGGAAAAATACTCTCCAAATCCATAACAGATATCAGAACCTGACGTCACCATTGGCCCATCAGCGGATAATATAGTAGATGGCATGCCAGACGCTACTCCCCTCTTGGACCTACCAAAAGACCAGATTGCTTTGAGATTTTCCACAACTCCCACCTGAACTGAGTTTAAGTAATCTTTATAATCAAAATAGTAGAGTGCAAAATAAAAAAAAACAGGTAATAATAGTAGATTTTCATTTTTTGTGGCAATGTAACTTTTCCTTAATAACTCGAATGGGGAACATCTTGATTAATTACATAATTAACACAGTCATAGAAAACCTCAACCCTGTTTTCGACGCCCATCCCAGCAAAAATAGTCTGCCAAGCAATACTATTTAAGATACTTGATAAATACGGTGTTTGCATTCTTAAAAAGAAAGTGAACATTCGAATCATTACTTAAACAGGTTAACATACCTGTTACTAAGAATTCAAGCGGTGTATGGTATGTGATGTTGTGCTCTGGATCCACAAGTGGATCTTTGCAGAGATGTAGACTCTCGCTTCGTTAGCGCATAAAACAAGATCGAGAATTTTAGCATTAACATTCGATACACAATTAAATTGACTGAGGATAAAATATGAATCAGCAGAAGGAGGAGGATAAATGTAATACCAGAGAAAGTTTAATTAACCGCACCGAACATTAAGCTACACACACTGTCATACACAATATCATGTGTGATGGTGTGCGGCATGCTAAATCTACAGATGTAGTGATGATAGACAAATCAGGAAAGACAATGTCAAATACTCTTTTAGTATTAGATATTGTGTTTGTTGAATATATCTTTTACAGGAAAACTTTTCCTGTAGATCCGGCCAAGATGTAAAGCATTTTATAACTTTCAGAATATAAAATGAATTTGAAGAATATGGAAGAAGAGCGGTAAGATCAATGAGAATATATTCAAATTTCCTGTTTGAAACAGTGATCTTGTGTTTATGATTCTTGCTTTTTGACAACGAAAACAAGATTTTTTCCAAAGATATATATGTACTTGTTCTTTGTTCTAATTCTTACAGATATCAGAACATAACTTTATGTGAGTCGAAATCACCAATTTATGGAAAATATATTGTTCCATGATATGAGTTTTTTTTAATAACAAAATTGTTTGTATCAAAATATACATGCATACATAGACAATGCCACACTACTTAAATTATTGATTTATGAGTGCAAAAGGTAAGCATTAACAGATTACCTTGTATCCTTATTTCTTGATAGAACGTGTTAGGAGGTTAAGACATTAAGTAAGTTAAATGCATTTGACAAAATTGATTGCAAAAACAATTGAAAAAAATATAGGTATCGAAAAAAGGTTAAAGAAATTCTTGAGAATTAAGAGTGGTAGACTATGTAACATAATTAAGAGTAAGTAGCTAATTCGATTATATTGATAGATTTAAACAATGTTGAAGAAATAAAGTAATACCGAGATACCTCACGGTTAATTTGCCGGAAAAATGTGCTCTAATCGGAACACCAAAAACGCATTACGTCGCCATAACAATCTCGTCCTCGAGGGGCAAAACAATGCAATCTAATTGACCGATAAAGGGTGATTTACAGACCGCGACAGAGCGCTCTCGCTTCGATCGATCTGGATTCCGGCCGGTGTGATAATAATTAAAACCAATGAACCCGCCGATGGGCACCAACAATGCGGCACCAATTAGTCCCCGGAGAGGGCTCGAAACGACAACGTAGAAGGTAGAGCGCGAATCGTGCCCCAATGAATATCTAAGATTGGAATGCAGCGTACGTTTTGCTCGGATTATTGTCAAATTAGTCGATTAAAGTCATCGGAATCTCTACCTGTCTCCCAATTAGGGAACTATTAGCGGATACCGTAGAAGTCGACCCAACCGGACGACCATTTATTTTCTTTCTGATGCTGGCTGGACCTTTCTCCAAAGAGCAGGAAGGTTTCGTTTTCGTCTCGATCACTAATTCGATCATTTTCTCACGCGTCGTCATATTATGACTTTTTACTTTTTCGTAATGATTTCGGTTCTTTTTTTAAGTATAATCGTTTTGAAAATAAACACATATTCTCTCGTGAATTCACTCTTAGTCTACCACTCTATGGTTACGTTACTATTATTTATATAAAACCTTAAAGAACTTGTATTAACACTTAGCCGACCGATCGGGGAAATCTCCCCACTTTAAGGTAAGTAGATACACGACCGATCGGAGAGATCTCCCACTTAGACGTATTATTACGTAATGCTAACGTAATAATAGTTATTTATGAAACAGTGCGTAAAGTTAGCGTTTACCGCACGTTCAGCGTTTAGTTAGCGTTAAGTTAGCACAAAAAGTACTTGCGGCACAGTTTCATACAATATTTTATCAACGAACTAAAAATGAATATTAATAATTATTCCCAATTTTTGAAACTGCCAAGAAATTATTTGATAATTGTTTATGTCTTATTACTAAATAAATAAGTACATCCCATTTGAAATACTTTACGCACTGCTGTCCATAATGACGTACTTTACGAAATGAAAATGTCTTGAAAATAACGATTTTATAAAGGAGAGTAGATAATAGTTATTTATGAAGCAGTTTGTGAATATGGTGTGATTCGGTTCTATATCCTGTTGAACCAAATTGGTTCTTCCAGGTCGCTGAGAAAATAATCAAGGAAATTTAGAAAAATTATTTTTTTTTAAATTAAATTCTTCAAATCCCTCCTTTGTTCTTCTGTAAATTATCGAATTCCCTTTGGTTGTTGTAAAACTTTTGTATCCAATGAAGTGTCATTCTTTACCTTTTTCAATTCATGTAATTCATTAATATCACTTTAGCCTCCTAAGATGTTGCAAACATCTCAACTGTTTCAGGTTTTTCATGATAAGGTTTCAATAAATTTACATATACAGGAAAAATTCATTTGTTTTCTTTTTACGGTTAGTTCTCTTATTATGTAGTTTGTATCTGATAGTTTGTTTACTGCTTACTGCTTACTGTAATTTATTTGTTCTGGGTGGTTGGCATATCATCACTTTATCGTGTTGTTCGTAAATAATTTCTTTCACTCTTTTATCATAATATTTCTTTGATGTGTTCTATGCTCCTTTCATACTAATTACTACATAATTAGTGCCATAATCGCTAACATCTTGCATGTTTTTCAATCGTTCTAATACTTTCAAAACATAACTAACTACTGGTTCATTAGTATCTCTGCCAGTTCATAAATCCTTTTCATACACATTAAAATAATTATTGCAACACGTGCTACAATTGTAGTGATTTTGATTATAGTTTGCATCTAAAATAGAGACAAGAGCAGATTTTAATCATTGGCCGCATCGTATGTGGTAAATTAATATGGAACATATGTATACAGTATGTATTAAATACTACCACAGAGGTTTGTCAATTTTACTACAAAGAATATCAAAAATTACCATGTGGAGCTTTTTTATGGCAAATATTGCTTGATGTGTGTATGTATACAGCTAACCGTTGTTTTACATCAGGGTTCTGTTCAGAGAGAACATGACGTAAAAAATTGGCCTAAAATGAACACAAATATAGTAGATGACATAAGATTAGGTTTCATGTCTAAATTCTAAGAACAAAAATGAAAGAGAACACGTGGGAATATGGGAAATGATATGAGTTAGATCGACGATTTTCCTATCCTGCTCTCCTCGTTCGGGATTTTCTGCTTGAGAGCAGTCATATACCTCCATAAACTCTTCTAATTCTTGATTTAGTAGTTCTTCACGCACATCTAACGGTTTGGTCACATCCTCGGTTGTTATGCCTTCGAATTCACATTAGAGTGCAAACTTGATAATTGCCCTAATAAATAAAAATTTAGCAATTAGTTTTTCTTGCAAAATTAAAGCAAATACTTGAAAACCAATGAATAGCAATTGAAGTAATTACTTCTGCTGCTAGCAATTGCTTAAAAGTATAGAAATCATTTCTAGTCAAATTATTTTCTTAAAAAATAGATGCAAATGACCCCTTCATCATTTGTTTCTACAGTCAATTTTAAATCTCATATACATAATTCCTATTCATTTAAGCCTTTTTGTGTAAACAAAAAATATACAGTGTACGCGTGTGTTGCGTGGTTAGCAAATTACTTTTTGACTGATAGTGGTGAAAAGCAAGGTACTGCATCATCATCTATACAGCAAATGAAAATCGTTCTGCGACAGTTTTCCGATCCGGGGTTTCAAAATTCTGTAGCTGAACAATATGATATTCATCAGACTACTGTATGCAAGACATTTTCTTCCGTAAAGCATTAGTTTTGGAAAAAACTAACTAAGAGAATTAACAACTCAAATGCTCTTTAGTAATCATGTAAGCACCTATTTAATATTATTAATCAATATATACTTAAGTATGTATTCTCGTTATCAAAGGTAAATCTTATTAACATCTGTAATTTCTGTAAAATATACAAATCCTGGGAGAACCTTTATTGTGGTAAATAATATAATAATAATAGAAATAAAAATATATCACACTAAAAGAAACATTTAAACTTAAAAAATACTTAACATAAATAAAACTTTAAAATAAAATATAAATATAAGAACGAAAATGCTCTATACAAATATTTATGTTCTCTGATTATAAATTTTTCGATTAATTACCGGTTTCTTGTATTCTTGATGATTTCTTCCTATATATCTTCCTATTTCGGCTTTCATATTACTATTTTTTGGATAATTGTTTTGTTGTGACGCATTAAAAATTTGTTTATATTGTTGCACTAACACGTTTAAAGCAGACCTCCTTTTCGAGTTTAATTTGATGAACCTGCGATTTAAAAACAATTATATGTTCCTTCAATTTGTGAACAAATATTAATTGCTTGTAAATTTCTTCATAATTGCTAATTTCCTCACCTTCGCTAGAATCTGCGATGAAGAATGTTGTTTTATTGACGTTGTTTAATCCACGGAGTTGCATTAATGTCAATACAGCAGCAAAAGTTGAATTATCTAAATTTGTAGGTTGAGATCAGTTCGAATAAACAATTGCTATAGAGATGTATTAACAGCAGCATTTGCTTAAAGATTTTAGTTATGTGAATATCTAACCATTGCTTGTACCGCTAGCTGTTAATTGTGAAGCAATTGCTTTTCCTAAAAAGCGATTGCTAAAATTTTATTATGCCTTCGTTTATGTCAATGTTAACTTTTTCCACGAATAAATTTACTCGTCACTTCATCCCAAGCATACATCAGATTGTTGATTTCTTTTAAAATGCCTTAGTCATTACAATCATTGTTTATATGTAGAAATTACCCCCTAATCCATGGATTGTAATACGGAGGTTGTGTTAGGGGCATATAAATTAGTATGACATACAATTCCATGTCTAAGGTGTAAAGATTTTGGGATGTTTTGAGGCATTGTCTGATAGAAGGTTTGCTTTCTTTGAAAGGTTATTTCCGTCACAAAATTTAACCACAGTAAGGCAAAAACAATTTGTATACCAATTTGTGAAAATCTCCTGAGTGTTCAACTTGTTTTATTCCACCTGCAAAAAACTACCGGCAGGGAGCTTTTGTCAAAACCTTTAGAGGCCCGTGGATTCTGAAAGTGGCACGCTACCATTGGCTTATCTTTTAAGAAACCAGAAATATGTGATCCAAAAGAACAGTCAATCTATTCTTGACAATAATCGTTCTTAATGGCATGTTTCATCAAAATGAAAAACACTGTACCCAAGCTACTTGCATACAAAGTAACAGAATAAAACAACGGGTAAAATGTGTCTGCATTAGAATCGCGATGCCTGCTGTTGTCTGGGTTAACTAATCCGGAGAATCCCACGCTGGTACCAACAAGCGTAATTGGAAATCGGCGTAAACTGATTTCTCACCTTGTCTCACTCTTCCATGTTCGCAACTCAAAGCTTTGAATATTCTCTTAAACATTCTTCGAAATCTTTTTACTACGATTGATTGAGGATGGTATGCAGACCTGTGAATTGTTTTAATATCACTTTGTTCCTTCCGTACTTGTTGTAATAAATACTCTCGCCAGATCTGTTTGTATCTTTGAAGGAAAACCAATTCTAGAAAATATGTTCAATAATCCTGTAACTGATTTTGAGTCAGCTACTTGTAATTGTGTTTTTGTTACAGGTTTGGTGAAATGTGAATTGAGAAAAAACGGTCACTGACTTCGAGTCTATCTATAAAAGATTTGCCCATGAAAGCATTATTGAGAAAGTATTATTAGTTGTAATTGGCGAATTTTGTTTGATAATTTATTATTGAATCTAATGTTGAAATGTCACAAATTGAATAATATATTACATATTATGATCTTGAATAGAAACCCGTTTCTAGTAACAATCTATAGACGGTGAAATCGACACAATAGAAACATTTCAACGGCGTATCGTTGAAGAAAAGCTCCCGGCGTCGACAATCGCTTTTACACGACACCCGATCGATTCCGAAGAAACCTTATACACGACGATATCATCGGCCGGGCAGATGATGATAAATGATGGTGTTCGAGTCTTCGGTTGGTCGCGCGAGTGCAAGTCAGCCCGATTCTGAAAGAGACGGAGGGGGATACGACTGACTCCAGGTGGTTGATGCGGAATCAAGCCATCAATGATATCTGTATAATAACATAATAAAGAAGGCGCTCGGAGAGGCGCACGGGGGCCGGCCCTACGCGGTGGGTCTGGGTGGTCCCCATGGCCTCGGGCTGACCGCACGACCCGTCATTAGGCCCATGCAAAAGGCGTACTAATTGCCGAGGCCGAACACCGGACCACTCCATCTCTCACACCTCGAGAAGACGAAGAAGAAGAAGCGGCCCCTCGGTCTCGACCAGAACCGAAAGAAAAGTCGGCCGGCGTGACGTGAACTGCCCTCCCAGCACCGTGCCGAGCGATGAGGAAAGAAGAGGATGATCGGGAGAAGAAGAGGTGGATCGGGAGAGGAAAAGGAGGAACCCGTATTATCTGCAAATATCTACCATCTACTCGCGGAACGCCGCGAATCGGCTATCTGCCGTATGGGATCATCGAGTATGATGCTGCCGCCGACGCTGCTGCAGGCCGAAGAGGACAATAAACGAACAGCCCCGCGCCTATACAGATAATACCAAGCGAGATAATGTACTGGCTTTTTTGTAATGGGGAAATATTGTACAGGCGAAATTAGATTTCTTGGGAACTGCTTACGAACCATAGAATGGGATTACGTTTTACTTCTTCCATGATATTTACTGATTTAAAGCTTGATTAGCTATGAGCAATCAAACTGGTAACGGTAATTGTAATAAGTACTTGTTGGTATGCTCGCCCTTTTCGTTAATTATTCACTAAGCATAAGCGTCTACACTTGCATAAAAAATTACCAAGATCCTTTTCAATAAATTACCGTCTTGGCAGCTTGGTGGACAAAAACACTGTCAACATGTTTTTATGATAAGCGTCGAAATTAATCAGTGACTATACTCTTCGATCGAATATTTTTTTATATTAACGTGAAGTAGGTACTATTCTCGGTGTCCAAGTGGTGATTTGTTCGACCGCGTATTTCTCCAATGCGCAGATCGTCGTTGTCGTCGAGTGAACGCGCTTTTGAAATTCAAACCGCGAACTCCCCTTTTTTGTGGCGGCCTTCGTCGAAAATTATCATCGAAATTGCACGGTACAGAGTACAAGAGCTTTCGCATGAGTTCGCACGGTATAAATTTAATTTAAATTTTTTTGTCAAGTACCTAATTTAAAAAATAAAATAATAAAGATAATAGAAAAAGTTTAATGAAGATGTAGGCGTTAGAATGATCATTGTTAAAATCGTACCCTCTAATTGTTTATCGCTTGAGAAAGTGCTCCAAATTATCTGGTATAAATCAAACCGATATAGATCTGTTAAGGCAATGGTAATAAATAACGCGGACGTCGTCGTCGCCCTCTGACCGAGGATTTCAATAAACTGCCGTGAGGCGTCGAGAAACCTCAAATCGCCCACTAAAAACGTAATGGCCTAACCGCAGACGAAGCCGTTCTCTCGGCTCTCTCGCGTGGTGACCGTGGCGTTCTTGTTCTTCTTCGTTGATCGTGTGCAGCTGGGCGGTCGATTCTCCGTCGGTGCGCCCTCGTGTAACGTTTTAAATCTTCGGCCCGATATTTAACTAGCGATGAAGATGAGTTGCGGCCTTAAGGGAACCCGAGTACCCTAATAGCCATTAATAATCGGCCGCCAACGCTTCGCCGCGCCGGACCTCTTAATAATCGATCTGTCTTGTAACCTTGTCCATGAACTAGAACTTGTTGCACGGCACAACGCAATTTATAACATAACACTAACATACATTCCCTTCTTCTCGTGCTGCGAAACGGTTTATATCCTCGGTATAACAACGCACAAGAACATTGACTATTATTTATTTTTCTTCAAAATAATTACAGATTCTTCAATTCAATCATTTTTGCAACTATAATCTATAAACTGTTCTTGCAGGTGTTCGATTATATCAATAGTGTCCGAGCCGAAATATGACCGAAACTAACACTACGCCCATAAAGCTTAATTGCGATGTGTTTGAAACTAAATTTCAGCTGTATGCCGATACTTCGATAGAATAAGATACTTCGCCGTCTTAAGACCTACGGCTAAACCCAAATGTTTTTAGTTCTATGTCTAGTGTTAGTTCTAGTTTTAGTTCGAAACAAGCATACAATAATCTGTAACCGAACAACAGCTAAAAGTAGGGTTAATACCTACACAAAAGCTAACACTAGACCTAGAATTAGAAATATTTGGGTTTAGCCGTTTCCTAAGACGGAACCGAATCCAACCCAACCTAGCTTCAGAACTAATACTACATCTAAAACTAGTAACATAACGCTGTAGCTGTCTTAAGAGACGTATGGCTAAACCATCAGTGTGGGGTTGGGGTTCTAGACCCCGATCCACTAAAAAACCCCTTTCCTCGTCTTCTCTCTCCGGAATCCGCTGGAGTTGCGTTTCTTCGGAGTGTCTCACGATCTTGTTTCGACTCATTTACGTTGCCGTTAGGTTGTCTAGCTCATTGTGTAGTAATGTTCTCCCACAGTACATGAAAAATCATACAACAACTTTAATTTTTAAAATAATTAATTTTTATTTACATACCCGTGTTTGGGGGTTTCTTGATAACCCCCCTTCGCTTCCTCATCATTGGCCTCTTCTGTATCTCACCTATACTGTAATTAATCGGGCTGCCTGGCTTGTTGTGTCACGATGTCCTCCCGCATTATGAAAAAAAAAACCATATGACAACGTTAACTTTTTAAAAAGTACTTATTTTATTTAGCATACCCGTCTAGGGGGTTTCTTGACAACTCCCCCCCTCTCTTCCATGTCATTAGCTTCGTCTGTTACCTGTCTTCGTTTTTCTTCGGTCTCCTTCATTTGCATTATCTCTCTCAGAAATTCAGCTATTACATGCCATTTCTGCTCAGACTCTAGCATTGTTGCAACCATAGTATGCTTTTGAAGCTTGCAATGGCATATTTTTTCTGTTTTTATTCTCATGTTCTCAAACTCCTGGCACGAAAAGATGGTATGTTCAGGCGTATCTTGCTCTAGTTCAAGGTCTAGTGTTCTAGGATGGGTACGGTTATGGAAACCCAAATGTTTCTATGTGTAAGATAATGTTAATTCTAGATCGGTTAACAAAGAGTTCAGACTGCGAGCAAATCGGACAACGAACACTTCCACGAAAGCTTTCTGTGTTCGGACAACGAACACATATTTGGATACTGGACTAACTTAACTTTCCTCCAACGGTGAAACAATATGCAATAGCAAACTTATTTTTCCGCGTTGTCGCATAGTGCAACAAAGCTAGTATAGAAACTTTATAACTTGTGAAAAAAAGAACTAAGAAACTAAACTATGAAACTAAAGAAAACTAAGAAACTTTATAAAAAAATTGAATTTCTCACAATAATTATGGGTCCGAAAAGAGTGGAGTGTCAAGAACTGTGCTCACCGCAGCCAGAGATTATAGGCAAAGTAGAGAGTGGACAAAAGATGGCTGATGTGAGAAAGTATGGCTTAAACAAGCCTACAGTATGTACAATCATAGCTATGAAAGATATCAAGAAGATTCAAGTAGTTAAAGAAGTAACGAAAATTACATCTGCGAAGCAAAAACGTGCTATCCTTGGAGATAAGGAGAGGTTGCTTACAGTTTGGATAAATAAACGAGTAATGAAAAGAGATGTTACTAATATGGCTATCATTATTGTAGGATTGTTATTAAAATAATAACGAAGATATTATTTTGTACTTTGAGGATGAAATTTTACATTTTTATTTTTTAGTTTTAACCGGTTTCGACCTCACCGGCCATCCTCAGGAAACCACATCAATTTTTAAATGATTTTTAACATATTGCTTCCTTAAACTCTTTGTTTATTTGTTGTAAAAACTTGTAATATGTTTAATTTATGATGTTTCGTTACTATTTAATAACGATAAATTATGGCGCGAAAACTTCTTTGAAGATATGGCTATCATTCAAAAGAAGGCTAGAGAAATTTTTGAGAAATTGAAAGAACAAACTCAATCTTCGTCATCCGAGGAGCTAGAATTCAAGGCTGCAACTGGCTGGTTTGTGAAGTTTGAAAGGAGATCGGGAATTAAATATGTATTAAGGCATGATAAGTTTACTAATGCAAATAAAGAAGAAGCAGAGGAGTACTATCTCAAATTTCGAGAATTCATTGAAACTGAAGTGGGTGATCTACAACAAATATTTAATTGCGATGAAACTGATTTGTTTTGGAAGCGCATGCCGAATCGTACGTATACCACGAAACATGAGAAAAGTGTTTCTGGGCATAAACTAACAAAGAATCGATTGTCGTTATTGGGAGCTATCGCTAGTGGTGATATGAAGCTTAAACCAATTCTCGGTTACCATTGTAAGAGTCCAAAAGCATTGAAATAATCCACAATCAAGACTAGCCTACTGGTAATGTGGGGATCAAACCAAAAGGATAAGAATGGTTTTGTTTGAAGTTTTTGCCCCGAGCATCAAGAACTACCTTGATACCAATGACTTGCCATTGAAAACCCTGCTACTATTGGACAATGCATCAGGACACCCAAAGGATCTTGAAGATAATGTTATAACAGACTTTGCTTAGCTGACAGTTCAGTTTCTATGTCCAAATCGACTTCGTTGGTTCAGCCGATGGAAAAGGAGGTTATTGCAGGTTTTAAAAAATTGTACATATGAAGCATGCCAATTCTCCTCAACAAATATATTAAAAACATTTTACAAAGAAAAATTTAACATTCTTGAAGCTATTTGTATTATTCAAAAGGCATGGTCAGAAGACACACAGCGACAGTTAATTTCTGCTTGGCGAAAGCTATGTCCATTCATCGTTCGAAAAGGCACAGAAAATTAGGGTCAAGGAGGCACACCTGAAATTATAGTTGAAATTTTGACAACTGTTAGACTGTAGGACTTGAAGGTGAGTGACGATGACATAGAAGAGCTCATAATAGAACATGAAGATGAACTGACGACAGAACTCCAAGAAATCCTGTATGAAGAACACCAAGATACTTCTTCTGCGAAATGTATCTCCTTCTGAACAAGAGTAAGACGAATTAATAATAAACTTTATTTTGTTGTGGACAAATCAAAACAGAAAAAATTACAATGAACGTTATTTTTAAGATATTACATTTTAAAATCTAAATATTCAGTAACATCGATTTGAAAATTTAACAAAACCTATTTGAACGTACTAATTCTGGTAATATGTTTGATCGAGTGAGGTAATTTGTTAGATAATTTTAGGGCTCCATTAATCGCGCCTATTTCACGCCTATTTCGTAGTAGTGATTAAATAAATTTTGTGAAAAAAAGTTTTGTTATTGAACGGAAAATCTAAGATCTCACAAATATGTATTTCAGATGCAGTTAATAACCTATATTTTCTAAAATTTTCTCTCCATGATTGTCCGTAAGTTAAACCGAATACGGCGTGTATTAATTTATATCAAATTATATTTACGAATAGTAACAACCGTTCTAGCATAAACGTACAACGTGATCATTCATCAACTTTTTCATTTGATGTAGTGAGTAGCAAAAACTGCTCAACTTTTTACAGAGTGCATCAATATGCGATTTCCTGTTAAGGGTGTCGTCAATAACCACTCTAAGCAAACGTACCCGTTCTTGAATTGCATATAAACGATTATTAATGGTTATAGTATTGGGGTTGTCATGGTTTATAATGGGGTCGTTGGTGTTTAGCCAATTTTTTACAGTATTTAACAATTCTGAAGCACCAGTGACACTAGATTCAAATATGGTTATCATATAATAGAAAGCTGGTATTTTCAGCGTATGTATATCATTTATGTATGTTAGGAACAGTATAAGAGCCGGCATACAGCCCAGAGGCACACCTCTCGACATAGTGATCTCTCTTCAAAAGATTGGTACTTAATTTTCTATCATTTATAAATTTTGTTTTCTATTGCATAGGTTAGAAGCAAACCAGTCAAGAGCGATTCCTCTTATCCCGCACGAGTCCAATTTCGAAATTAGTATTGTGTGGTTAATCATGTCGAATGCCTTCGATAAGTCCAGGCGTATACCGCAAGCCATATCTTCTCTATCAAAAACATCATAAATGTCGTACGTGTACGTGAATAGTGCAGTTTCCACACATTTCCGTTTCAGAAAACCAACTTAGCGCTCGCTCAGTAACTGCTTTTTCAAAGATCTTAGAGAAACCAGTTAGCAAACTGATTGATCGGTAATTGGAAATATCGTTTGGATCACCTTTCTTATATAGTGGCATAAGCATTGCCTTTTTTGGGTATTCGGGGAATATCCCGCACTGCAAAGATTGGTTTATTATGTGGCATATTGCATCCATAACAGTTTGTGGATATTTTTTAGGAAGTTGATTGGTATTCCATCAACACCATGCCTATAAGTAACTCAGAGTTTATATAATCGAAAGCAGTTCGTCTTTGCAAACTAGACGTCTGAAGACGCACTGCGAAACCTGAATCTTTCTAGGGCTAGATCTAATGTTAGCTCCAGTTTTAGTTCGATGCAATAATCTAAAACCGAATAACAGCTAAACGTAGAGCTAATACCTACACTAAAGCTAACACCATATTTAGAGCTAGTAATATTTGACTTTAGCCGTAAGTCTCCTAAATATTTCTATTTCCAAGTCTAATGATAATATAATAATAATAATAACCTTTATTTAAATTACAATTAACAGAATTATACTAATTTATTATATTATCCTATTATCCTACATCGATTTGTATCTCTCTTTTTCCTTTTAGCATTTACATGATAGTTCTCCTTATTCCTTCAGTCGTGACCGTGAAAGGTGTCGCAAGCCCTCAATATGTTTTTAAAGTAGGCCGGCATCCCACCTAGTTTTATTTTGTGAATAAAGGTCAATGTAAAATTCTCACCCAATTGGCAAACATTAAACTACCTTAACTGACTCAGCATTTATACTAGTGTATCGATTACATTGCAAAATAAATTATTACACTTACTTCCTCTATTCTACAATTTTTGCAATCTACTTAATGAGGCCGCGTTGAGTAAATATAAAAGTGTACCACAATAATAAGTGTATTATCGTATTGTAAAACAACCTTTCTTGCATAAACCGAAATAAACTTACTGAAGGTGTTTTTTTTTGGCAACACCTCTGTTAATGACACATACATTACAAAAATTAAATGTCGATCAAATCACTACTGAGTTTGTGCGCCCTGTTATTTAGACACAATGAAAATTAACCGACAGGACATTCCAACTGAAACTAAGAAAAAAAAACAGAAAGAGATAAGCAATTGCTATGTAAAGAAAAACAGATGATTTTAAAATGGATAAATAAGAATGATATTACTATGGTTAATGATTAGTACTAGGCATGATGATTCCTTGGAAATGGTAAAAACAAATAGTGCAACTGTTCCTACACCCAAAGTTATTACTGGCTACAATTTGACTAAGGGATGAGTTGACTCAACAGATTGTTACTTAAGTTCGTATTTTTATATGCGTAAAATGGTATATAAACATATACAGGCACTTTTTGAAAGAAACAAGGTTGTGTAAGACGATCTATAACTCCTAAACCTTGCAACTAAAAGAAAGCCTAGGAAGAGGTGTATTATATGTAATCAAAATGAAATTAGACAAAAATCAAGATACTATTGTTAGCTATATCATACAGGTTTTTATCCAGCTAAGTATGTTTTGGACGATATCATACAACAGAATAATATACTGTTGTTCATTTATTGTTATTAAAAAGTTTTTCTGCAATATTTTAATATTTAATGTTTATGATGTATATATTTGCATGCTGCAATCTTTTGGCAGTATTAAAAAAATCATCAAAACATACCTTCGGTTCATAAAGCAGTTAGTGGGTTTATCAAGACTCTCAGGGGGTCTGGCTACTTGTCTTAATACCCAGATTTACCGATCTATTAGATATGTTCAATTAGCCATTGGTCTGTAATTATAAGCGCCGAATACCTGAGTGCTCATCAAAATTTTCAGTGGGTTCAAAGTAGCTACATGACTAGGCGGCGAAGAGGTTCCCAAGACTTAATACTGCTTTTAGAAGACTTGATACTGCTTCTAGATGACTTAAAACTCCTATCAAAAGACTTGAAATACTTTCAGAAGACTTGCAATGCTTCCACAAGACCTGAAATGCTTCCACAGGACTTGATGCTGCTTCTAAAAAACTTAAATTCTTCTGGAAGACTTGCATTGCTTCCAGAAGACTTGATACAGTATTTACAACACTAGGCAATGCTTCCAGAAGACTTCATATTGCTTCTGGTACACTTGAAATGTTTCCAAAAGACTTGATTTTGCCTTTGGAAGACTTGATTTTACCTCTGGAAACTTGACATGCTTCCAGAAGACCTGATGCTGTTTCTAGAAGACGTGGAATGCTTATAGAAGATTTGTTACTGTTTCCAGAAGCCTTCATACTGCTTGTAGAATACTTAAAACGTTTTAGTAATTTTGTAATGGTTTCACCTGGACTTTCAATAAGTTTTTTAATTTTAATGTACTAAATAGCTATTTCATCCCAATTCAGCCCGAATAATGAACGAATTAGTGGAGTTGGATCTGGTTTGGTTGGTTTGGTTTAGGTTGAGCTTTTTAAGAAATTCTGTTTAAAGTTTGGCAAATAATGAATTTGGTTGAGTTATGATAGAGTTTGTTGGGTCTGGTTTAGTAAGATTGAATTATTTAAAGTCTAAAGAATACTATTTAAAGTTAAGGGAGAATTCTGAGCCAAGAACATGGGCGAAACATCAGGTGCAGAGGACTTAACAAGAGAGATCTACTGCTAGACCATCTTATTTCAGACAGTGGTTTCAAAGTAGACTAAATACATTAGATATATAGGATGCAAAAATTCTCCATTGATTAATAGAAGATGAAGAAAAAATGTAGAATATCAAAATAAAAACCGATCATTTCGTGGCTGATGAATGACGTCATATTTGCAACGTCATTAACAATCAAATTTAGAGTAGAAGTAAAGTATGACTAAGTATGACTAGAACAAACGACATAAGGTGCGTGAGGATTTATTTAAATAATTCTTTTTTGCAATACTGTAACACCTTATTTTTTTCTACGATAGCTTATTGAACGGTATAGGATATTTTTGTGGGTCATAAATCATGATCTTCTAAATTAAGTATAAACTCCTCTTCAGATTCATCGAATTATAGTTTCTATAGTAATTGTTGATTCTTTGAGTTAGCACTAAAAGCATCAGTATCAACATTTTCCTGGTTGTTCGAAATAAAGAAATAATTTATTTACCATTTCATTGCAAAGTTTATCAAAATCTCAGTTACATCATTTTTTACTTGGGCTTTTTATTCACTTTTGCTTTATTCGTATGACTACCTTTATTCTCAAACACTTCTTTGATGCATCCCTTCTATTTTTTCCCTAAAATGATGCTCCTATATTCTGGTTCAGTTTCCGCAGATTATGCTCTCATTGCAATATCTTTTACACTCTAAAACAGTCAGAACTAACATACTGTATATACCGTGCGCGCGTAAAGTATGGAAACATGAAAAAAATCTTATTAACCACTTGATCAATTTGGACATAACCTTACAAACTCAAATTTTCTATAGGGAATGTTACCAACTTTATCGTACTATCGGAATTTACTACGGTGCTAAGGATTTATTTTTTTTATTTCTACAGACAGCTCTAGAATTCTGTTTTTAAGAGCCCAGAACCATGATCAGTTTGTTGAACTGGTGTTACAAGCAGTATTTGCTGCAAAAACAAGTATTCGCATCTTTTAATTTCGTAACCTATATACACAAATTTCTGTCCAAGTTGATCAAGCGGTTAAAAAGATCTTTTCATGTTTCCATACCTTATGCGCGCACTGTATATATCTTGTATTAATTCCTTCATTTCAAAGAAAAGTTTCTTATACTTGAGACAATACAAGTAAATGATTGCGTGCCAAATACCGTTTTTGGTTGGTCAAGTAACTTGAATCGCATTAATAAAAGGGAATTATTTACGTTCACGAAGAGAGAAAACCCACACGTATATGTTCACGTTACAAAACGAGTTGTAAATAAGAATTTAATTAAGAGAGGCGTCCGGACGGCCGCCGGCCATCGAAAGTACGCAGAATTTGCAGCGGCAAACGTGAATGGGAAATAAATTTCGTGTTAAGGGACGCAAGGACGAGACAGAACGCGCGACGAGAGGCACTGGAAAAAGTGTTTCGCCACCGGTAATCAGCGTAAATTAACGGAAGAACGCACTATAAATCGGATCGCCGTACGACTCTTAGCTCGTACCGAAGCGATTTTATCGTCTTGGTTTCGAGTCCGCGACCTGATTGATCGACTTGATACAAAAGCATCGGGCAGGACGACTCGATAAATCACTACTGGAGTAATTAATGTTGTGCTAGATAATAAATATTACTTGGTACTATAAAATAACCAACACGTTCCCTTGACGTCTTGTTAAAATATTGGTTAGTATTAGTAGGTAATTGTGATAAAATTAGAAACAAAGGGTCCATCTTTTTTAATACCTATCATAAATCAATTCAAAATTCAATAATCATTACTTCTCCTAATCAATCAGCTCAATTACAAAACGATTTTATAACCACGCAATAAAGCTTAAATAATTCATTGCGGTGAAGGGCAACCGCGGTGGGATCTTCGAGTGTCCATCCGGAGGAGTTTAATATCCGATCGGAGAAAATTACGACGTTTTTATCTTTATTTATTCGGCCGGTAATCAATACAATGATTCCGATTCATCCGGCGCTGTGGGATCGTTAATTGCCCCTTGCCTCTTCGGACCGAATTCCTTTTTTAAACATTGATCCTTGAGGAGGCACGCTGCTTTAATGCGGAACACGACGGTCCCACTCCGGACCGTTTATTTGTTCGGTGTATTTTCGCGTTCGCTTTAATGAGTTAATTAATTGCGAACGATTAATATTTTTTTTTGTCGCTCAACGACAGATTTACGGTAAGTGGTGGAGTTTAATCGTATCCAAGAGATTCTACTAAGATTCCAATCGCAGCCAGCTTAATTATCATTGTTTTGGCACTACCGGTTGTTATTATTAAATTAATAAATCTTCGATTAAAAAAATGAACGTTAAACGTTATTCCTCGGGGCATAATGTATAATTTTTTGTTTATTTTCCGATCGGTTCTTGTCGTTATCATAACGGGCCGCTTGACAAACAGAGTGATAATTATAAAATGAGATGTCAGCAGAGCGATCGGGGATCGAAGTTTGCACTGAAATCGTGGTCATGGACCACACATACTGCCTCCTGGGGGGCACTTTGGCCATTTTCGTGGGTCCGGGATATAAATTTTCGGGGGACTCTCGCTCAGATCACGCAATACAGACAACCTCAATCCATTAAATGTTTCAAATTTTGGATCACGTTTATATTTAGATTAATTAATTTTCGCATCGATGTACAAGTATATGAGTTCAATGTTTGATTTTATTTGTGATTGTGACTTTTACTGTGTGTCAGATTGTGTGTCGAGGCTAATGACCGCCCTCAACCACCTCGAGGTAGGTACAAGGGCACCCTCTGTGTTTGCGCTTGGGACCAGTTTATTTATTGTTTATTAGTTGGACGCGCTCAAACGGCATTAATTATTGCTTCAAACCGCGCTGGCGTCCATTAAAAATCGCCATTATTTTTAACCGTTCGACATGGGCGGTACCGGGAATAACTATTTTTCTTTCATTAGGGGGGAACGTGAAAAATGCAAATTGGTACATGGTTCCCACAACAACCTTTAATATACTCGTATAAATTCCAACTTTAATCGAGTTTAAGCCTATTTGATTAACTTGTCTTGTGTAAGTGTTAGTTCAATCAATGTCAATACATATATGGTTAACATGACTTAATTTAAAATAATAAAATAAGAGCTTAATACGTACTTGCCATATGAATTTTTAAACTTTCATTTTTTTTAGTAAAATTGATTTTATATTTGCTAGATATTAATGCATCATAAATTCGATGGTGATATTTAGGTTAATTGATGATTGTGTTTGAAATGAAAAAATTCAAATTTTCAAAATACTTGCTTAATTTTGATGTAATTAAGGTCATATCATTTATCCGAATCCGTTCCTGTATTATGTATAAAATGGTAACACCCACGCAGTTACATGGTGCAACCTTAGCTCATAGCACACTGAAAGCATAATCAAAATAAAACATCATTCACGCCCCATGTTTATAGTCGGCTTGACGGACATGTGACTTCTCACTTCAGGCCGAACATAAAACAGGCATTAGTTGATTGTTAATGTTGTGGCCGAACCACTTCGTTTGCTTAGTCTAATTATATTTTTATACTACGGGTCGGTGTCAATAAAACTAAATTTAACACCACTAAAGAAGACACTTACCTTTTTTTGTTTCATCTTCTTCTTTCTTACCTTTATTCCCCTTTATCCTTCGTTCCGATATTAAAAGGAAAAATTAAATGAAACAAAAAATTCAATTTTAATACAACATTTTATTGGCACACAAATAAATGTTAATAATAGGTAATAGTGACAAAAAATTAATAAATAAAAATTGGTTATTCAAAAATATTTTTATAAACATTTTTCAACATAGAGTTTCGATCAACAAAACTATGTACAACGAGGACATTATCTCACTAGGTACTAAAAGATGATTTCTTTTTAAAATATCACACGCAAGTGCTTACGTTCCTATCGTATCTACAAGTCTGACATTGAACTTCACAACACCAAGCGAATTCGCAATTGCACGAAACCGCGTCCGTTTCCTTCCTTGTGTTGTGACCCCTAGTGCAACATAAAATGTCGCAACCTTCTTCACCTTGCGAGGTCGGATTGCATTCCCTTCCACTCGTACCAAAA
This sequence comes from Onthophagus sagittarius, assembly GCA_036711965.1. NCBI lineage: Eukaryota > Metazoa > Arthropoda > Insecta > Coleoptera > Scarabaeidae > Onthophagus > Onthophagus sagittarius. The sequence goes on from JASERS010000004.1 coordinate 42,381,008, forward strand.
GATCCAATGGTACGATTCACTTTGCAATAATTCGGAGTATCTTCGGAGTATACCAGATCTTCTTCCCCTGGCGGTTTGATCGTTTCACCTTCCGGGATGAAACTGTGACCATCATTACCGGCTATTACTTTCGCAGCACCATCAAAGTGCTCTTTTAAACGGTTGCCAACCTCTCGAAATAAAGGCATTTTCCTCCAACAAGTTTTAACGTTACAAGAACCTGACAGACCGTGACATTTACATTCGGTTGTCATGTGATTTTTTATGGCCTAAGACATATAAGGAAAGACAAAATAAAATAAGATTTGTTAATAAAGCTAAAGATTACTCACCAATCTCCCCGCCTTATAATTGTGAAGTTTTAATAAAGTCTTCATATCACTTCTCTTCTTGTACCGCGTATCCATAAAATCTCTGGATTTTCTAAATCCATAATTAATGTTATCGCCGCACCCGCCCCATTTCCACTCCCCGTCTGGTAACTTGACTCCTTTCATTTTATTTTTTTTACTGTTTTTGTTGTACTTTCTATCGCAAAAACAGTTCTTTAAATCACCTTTTGTACACGCCTTGGTAATTTCATAGGTAACTCCAGCCGCCGTTATTGCGTTAACGAATCCCGTTTCTCGAGTATCTGAAAAAACGAGAAACATACGTATATACTGAAATATTGTGAGTTATTCGTTAAAAAAATGGATGTTATAGAACTCGATTAAAAAAATGGAAAAAAACTATGTAACAAGCAAGCTGACCTCGATTGGAAGTAAGTCATATCTCACGCGTTGCCAACAAAAAACCTTTAGCTGTCGTGGCCAATGCTAGTCATCTCCTTTCGAGGAAAACGCGCGAACCCATGTTTCTATGGTAATGCCGAGCAGTAACCACGAAACGAGGAGATGAGAAAAGAGGTCGGCGAATAATTGCTAGCCGAGATCGCGACTGGGCTGGATCCTAGCGATCTCCATTATCCCCCCGGTGATCGAACAGTGAAGACTATCGAAGATCGCGAGAGGACGAGGCAGACTGGCAGCACACAACGAAGACAGGGGGACAATGGACTTTCAGATTTATGGACGGTAGCCGCATACCTGTATCGGACCGTTTTCCAAATCTGTACGAACGACTAAAGTAAAAAAACATACCTATTGGTTTTTATCAAGTTTCAAAAGCAAACTTTTTTGTTAAGCATCATCAGAATTTATCTTAATCTATCTACGCAATAAATTATTTGGCAACTTTTTATTTACATCCAATCTGTATTTTTCTTTTTCTTTCGGAAACATTTAAAATCGTTCAATCCATTAGTTAGATCCATTAAGAAGATCTACTGTCGACATTGTTTTGATCGTAGTAGTGTGTGAATCTGATTCTTAAACAAACGGCGTCGTTAATCTTTCATGATCTGACCGTGAAAGCATGTAGCAATTAACTTAGATTAATTAGCTAGTACTCAATTAACAAGTTAACGTTGTTATAATAAGTATTTGAAATAGTTGTGATAAGTTCAATAACTTGATTTTTTTTAAATTAAAACGTCGAAGGCATTTGACAAGTATCATCTAAAAGTGGCCATAATAATCGAAGACGTAACCACCATGCGTACCGGCAATAAAATTAGAGGTGTAAATTAATAGACGACTGTGAGAACAGATGCGGACCGAGATAACTGGCACAGGTAGCGGCGGTCAATGCATAACTCGGGGAGTTCTGTCAGTGGGCTTTTAAATCTTTTAACTTTAACTGTTGCCACTTTAGATAAGCGAACGGTTCGAACCATGTGGGAGTCCTCCTCAATCCAACCCCATTTATTCCCTCGGAGTAACTCGGAATTTTTATGTTGTCGCCGCAACGCTGAATGAAAAAAGAACATGAAACTTATCGCGCGAACTTTTACGACACGTTAAGAGGTGCATAAAGACCATAACGGCTTAACTACAGAAAATCAACAGAAATTCCCTTTTCGTTGCAATATTCATTCATATGCGTAGCTTTCCTTCCATTATGTATCAATTGAGATTCTAGATTTCTTCTAAGTATACACATTAACAATGTCAAAATACATTCGTATATGTGACAGTAAGCCTTATTTGTAAATATGGGTGTGGATACAGAATAGCCATAAATAGGAAGTAGAAATGGTTCTCTGTGATGATTTTATCTTGTGTGACATGAATGGTTGTGTAATAACTAGACATAAAGTTATGTAGTAATTAATATGTAATAGTTTTGGTAATAGTATTTACTTCAACCTTACTAATTAATTATTATTCACCATTTAATTACTTATTCAGCTGTATATTGTACCTAGTCTTTCAATACAGAACCAAAGTCTTAATTCCTATTATTTTAAACCAATATTAATACCGGTATTAGCTTCATATTTTTGAGTCATTCAAAATAAAAAAAATATTGATGTTAAATAATAAATGATAAGCCATCGCGAACTATTACGTGCTAAATGATTTCTAAATATGTATGAAGGTGGTTTTTGGTGATGGTGTTTACGTTATCTAAGGATTTCACCGATTAGTCTCACTTAAGTCGTACCATTTGGATGGATTGTGCTAAATTGTGTTGTATTGAGTTAAGTAGTATTAGTTTGTATTAACAAGATAATATTGTAGCAATGAGAAACATTGATCTAGAAGAGAAGTGATATAGGCTGTGCGGGGAGGATTGAGAAATGCTAGATGTTTCAAACATATGTTGAAAGGATGTATCGTGGTAAGAGAACAAAGGTATTGAACATAGATTTTGGTAGTGAGACAAATTAGTCTCACATAATACATACTATTGCGTTGGGTTGGATTGCAATGTCCTGTATTATTACCACTTTTAACATAGAAACATTATTTTCAATTACTTAAATTTATTTTATTGTTAAGCCATACTTATGACGCATACTGGGCTGAATCCCGATTCTAGCTGGACTAAATTACTTTATGAACTTAATAAGCTCTAGAAGACTAGAATGGCTTCAAAAATATTACGATAACAAGATTATCGATAACCATTCACATAATCATTTACATCATTTACATAATCTGATTATAAACTATGCAATTGTCGAGAATTATAGCGCCTCGCGGTCATTTGTGAGACCTTGACGTTTTGACAGAAAATCTTCTTCTAGAAGACTTTGTATCTTTACTAGGACGTGTAAGGAACGATTTTGTCCCATTTTGCAGAGGTCGCTTGCGGACAAATCGCCAGTTTTGACAAATCGATTAAAATCAGTAATTTTGGAGGCACCTCGCTAGCAAGCGATTACGTTCTACTTCTTCGACATCGCTTACGGACAAGATACCATATCTGATAAATCAACATAAAATTTTCAATTTTGAAGGATTGTAGATTCTCGGCCGCAAGCGACCTTCGCGTTTTGGGGAAAAACCTTCTGAAAGATTTTGTATCTTTACTAAGACATGTAAGGGACGATTTGTATAGCCTTAGATGGTGTCGTAAAGTCATTGAAAGGGAAGTAATTTAAGTCATATTTGTAGATTAAATTTATTTATAAGTTTTCCTTTTCTTTTACACTTATTATTTTGCTCGTATTTTTAGTAATTTGTAATTGTAATCGTATTTCTGTAATTTGTGATTTATTTATCATGCATCTTCCGCTCCTTATTATTGGTTTCGATTATTTCTTATCATCAATACATCTTCTTTTCTATGCCTACTTTTCATTTTTATTTGTTTGTTTGTCATCAGGCTCTGGATCCACATTGCAAGCTGTATATTGTTTTTTTTTGAGCGAGTGGAACTGTGCCGTTGCCTTTTGCAGTTCTGCTCATTTCAACGTTCAATCTCTTCCCGCTCACTCCCCCCTCTATAAAAGATTCAGTTATGTAAACTAACATTTTTGACATTTTTGCTGTCTCTGAGACGTGGGTTTACCCGCACTCGGATTTGTTCTTATTGGCCATAAATAATTATCAGTATGTGTTTAAGGGTCGTATTGGAAATGTTGGAGGAGATGTGGGGTTATATGTACGTAATTCCCTCCGATTTACGATTCTTGTTAGTGAAATTACTGTTTCGCTTGAGCATATTTGAATAGCTTTGATTGTTGAGGGAATGTCCCTGACGTTAGGGGGTTGGTTATAGGCCTAAGAGTAGCGTGGGTGAATTTTTGAGGGAGTTTGAGGATGCTCTGTCGATTTTGGTGTCATCTTGTAATGAATTGATCTGCGTGGTAGGTTTTAATATCAATACCCTTAACTCTTTTGGTTCCTTTTGCCGTTTCTTGTCTTTACTTCAAACTTATAAACTTTTACAAATTATTGATGCGCCATCTCGAGTAACAAGTCTGTCTTAATGACCGGTGTGAATCCTGTTCATGATATAGCGGATCACTGTTTGATTTGTGTAGTATTGGGTGTAAGGGCTCAGGAACCTGAGAAACTGCATTAACTTATAGAGATTTTAGTAATTTTGATATTTGCGCATTTACTGGGGATCTTCAAAGTGCTCCTTGGCATCTGAATTTGGATAGCCCTGACATAAATGATAAAGTCTCTCTTTCCAATTTCTTTAATTACAGAATTATGTGATATTCATGCACCTCTACGTGTTATTAGCAAGCACAGGCAACATCGCCCTTGGATAACTGATAACATCAAGTTATTCATGTCGTTGTGTGACAAAGCTTATCGTAAGTTCCATTTCACCAGTTATACCAATTCAATGGTACTTAAAGAAAAAAGCTTCTCTTATTTTGATTCCGATTCCAGAGTGTATTGCTAGCATTGATGATATGAATGATTTTTCTAGTGTACTCTAATTCGGGGTTCTAGGGATGCCGACCTGTTTGATGCAATTTCATCCACGTGTCTTTCGGGAGTTACCGATCTATTTTACATAGAGCTGGCTACTGAGAAAGAAATTATGGAGGCTATACAGTCAAGATGGTATGAGTTTGAAAATGCTCATGTTATGCTGCCCTTTGGTGATACCATGTATTTGCCATCTGTTGAATTATTGTATTGAGCGCCCCCTATTTCCGGATCAGTGGAAGATTGCTTTAATTACTCCTGTGCCCAAGTCAAAAAATCCTGATCAATTAAAAGATTTTAGACCAATAAGTATTTTGTCGATTTTGTCAAAAGTGTTTGTGAAAATAATTGCAATTAGGTTAAGGGTATATTTAGACGGATTTATGATTCTTCCCGAGCGTCAGTTCGGATTTCGGTAGGGATACCGATCTGCAACTACTTTGCTGGATGTCGTTGATGATGTGATAAGGAGTTGGATGATAGATCTGTGATTATCTTATTTTTATTTGATTTTTCGAAAGCTTTTGACACCTTGCACCATTCGCCTCTCTTGGCTGTCCTTCATCACGTTGGCTTTTCCCAGCCAGCTTTGGACATTTTTGGAAATTATTTAAGTGACGTCCGGTGTACCTCAGGGGTCTATAGTAGGACTTATTTTATATTTAATTTATACATCAAACTTACGTAAGACTTTACAGAAAAGTACCGCTCATATGTACGTCGATGATACAAAGTGTATCACACTTTAGGATGGAGAATATGGTCACGGCGACTTATAATATTAATGTTGATTTGACGGCACTAGTGGGCATATCCATTAAGTTTTGCTTGTCTATTAATAGTGATAAGTCATCTGTGTTGGAGTTTGGAAGTGATAGCTCTGTCAGTACGGTTAAGAGTAGTTTCAGAGTAGTCGTTAATAGTAGGGTACTAGATATGGTCGATGATGCACGAAATCTCGTAATTGTGCTTGATACTAAGTTAAGGTTTCGGAAACATATTTCACACAGTGAAATATGTATCCGAAACCTGTTACCGAAAACAATACTTGTTGCAAGGAGCTTATGGGGCGCTTAAATTGCTTTACTCCGGTAAAAACTACTATATCAGGGTCTTAAAGTGCAATTGTGTGACGCACTTATCTATTCTATTTACAATTATGGTAATACCATGTATCATTCCTGCTTAGATGTTAAGAACGTGTGCCGCATCTAGGTTGTATAAAACTCGTGTTTACGTTTTATATATATCATTGGAAGGAGAAGTCCTATTTCTCATACCTTGTTCTTTAAATCGACACAAAATCATCAACTTTGGAGGATTGTAGCACGTCGCCCGCAAACAACCTCGGCATTCCGAGAGAAAACCGTCTTTTAGAAGGCTTTGTAACTTGAGTAAGACAACTAAGGAACAGTTGCTCCCACTTCGCCGAGGTCGCTTACAGGCGAGATACCAGCAACACAAAATTTTCAATTTTGAAGAATTGAAGATACTCTCAAGCGATCTCGGTGTTTTGGAAGATAATCTTCTTCTAGAAGACGTTGCATCTTTACTAAGACGTGCAAGAAACGGTTTTCTCTCATTTTCCTGTGTTTACTTGCGGGCGATATTGTACGCTGGATTTCAAATCAACAAAGTCCTGATCTTTCAAAATGGAAATTTGCGTTCATACAATAGATATGTGCCTAGATATAAAAAGATAGTAGAAATACAGCAAAAATCTTCAAAATATTATAATTTTAGGGTTTCAACAAACAAATCAAACACAAGTCAAAACTACAACAGACAAAGATATACATTTTACATCAACTCAAAAAGTTTATAATGAAACATAAACACTAATCCATAATCAAATACAACCTAGATAAGGAAATTCTGGGGAATGGTCAAAAATCTCTAAAATGTGCTCATTTAAGAGTTTTAGTACTAAAATTAAGTAAAACTCTAAAATTATAAAATCTATGGAGAAGTTTTATGTATAAAAACTATTTGTTATGAATAGAGCTGTGAATTATATATATATGAATTAATTATATATATTGAATATATGCACGACAAATTAGAGATATATGCACATATACATACTTGCATTCTGTTAATTATATGCATTCCTTATTATAACATATGCACACATGTGCATAAAGTTGTCAAAAAATTATAAACTCCCATTATTCATTTATAATTTTGTTTTCAAACATTCATAGTCTATTTACTTCTCAATCATCTTATTTTTTTATACTAACTACGTTGACATTTTGTAGTTAAAATGACGTAAATAAGACTTGCAGACACTCAAAAATTCCTTTTTTTTGGCTTAATCACTTATGTAATCAAAACAATATAGGAGACAAAATAGTTTCAGTGGTGATTATGGAAAAACGATAGGAGACTATAATTGTGAACAATAAAAATGTTATTTATTTATTTAACTCACAAACTAAAACAAATAAAGAGATGTTTTGCATAAATATTGTTGGCAATAGAACCAAATAAAACCAAAATAAAAACTGAGGGAATTGTCAAATATCAAATGGCCCAGAAAGTTGTCTGTTAAGACTCTTACTATAAAAAATAAATTTACGTAACTTATTATGTCTACAAATCGTAAGTTTTTACATTATTTTTTTGACTTTTATTCAATTAAAATCAAGATATAAGTACGAAAGCTTTCACGACCGATGTTAATTGAACTAAAATTACCTTGTTTCTTGCAATTTTAGTTCTGTATGCTATATCCGCTATCTTGATTTTTGAAAAATTTTAATTATGACCCCAGATTCGTAATCAGTACCCTAAAAGATCTCACCATTTCCAAGTATTATAAAAAAATCAAGAGAAAATGAAAATACATCGATTGAACTAAAATTACAACTTACACTAGAACTATTTCTAGGACTAATACTAGATCTAAAAGTAGAGGCTTTTAGGTTTTGTCGTGTGTCTTTTGAAAAAATGCTTAACGTTTGAAACATGGCATGATACATGGCATGTGACCATGTTGATCAAAACAGTTGCACGTTTGACCAGGTAGAATCGGGATTTTGTTTGACAAAACATTTAAGAAACATAAACATGCTCAAATATGCAATGTAACAATTAATATGCATGGTAATGAAAATATATGTAAAATATTCAAATTGAACATAGGCTCAAATGATTTATTTTTGCGTAATTCGTGAAGATAAACAAAATTCTTTCTTCGCATATTCATATTACCAAAGTCTTTAAAATATCACAATTGATTTTTATTGCAAAACTCTTTCATAACTCAAGAATCAAAATGGATGGTAGAAGACTTCATCCACTAATGTTATTGGCAATGAATCATAAACGCTTAGTCTATAGCTAGATACAATCTAGATATATAGAGTTTTTAGTATGCTTCGTTCTGAATACCTCATATCGTTATTGCTTGTCTGCTGTGCCCCCTCTGAAAGCTGCACAATAATTTCTTACACGCTATTATTTTTTCTTAATTTGCTATACAATAATTTTTTGTGGAATTAGATATTCTGAAGCCATAAATAACAATATAACTCTTCAGATATTAACATTTGCATAAATTTTCCTGTTTCTTTTAATTTTAATTTTTTATGATGATACAACCGACATTTTGATTTTGGAAAAAATTTATAATTTTGACCTCAGATTATTGATCTCAAAGTCAAGAGAAAATGAAAAAGTGTTATAGTTGTCAAAGTGTAATTGAAGAATTAATGTTATATCTCAAATTATGGTTCATTACGGTCCTCCTGCTTGGAATATATCATCAGTTATATTATAATGGAGAAATTCTCAGAACGTGAAGTCAATGTAACGAATTTTTCAATTTACGTGATGCAAAATCACACTCTCTTATATTTGATTAGTTTGAACTTACCTTCGTCAATCAGACGACTTCAGTCCTTGGAACTAATAAAAAATAAGTTGGTTTAACACACAAAAGAAAAATAAATAATCATATCGCCGAATAGGTAGCATAAAGGATTTGCGATTTAACCGCTTTCAAAATAGCTTCTTACATACAATTGTTGTTAATAACAATACATTTTTTATGGATATAGATTTATTAAAGTCTGGAGAAGTTTTTCCTGTTCCTGAAAAGCCCAAATTTTATAAATTTCTTTTTTACTTTTGTCCAGCTAGAATCAAGATTTAGCTCAGAGTGCTACGATCTCTCAATTAAAGCACATCTGATTGAGTAGAATTGAACGTGATTCTAAGCAAAAGTGTAGACCGGTTATAAAAGGTAACAACTTTTTTTGTAAATTCTTTAGAATAAATATCAAAATACTTTTAGGACAATACCGGTTTTCAATATCACTCATAAATCGTCCGGGATCCCTGAATCCCAGAATCCAAGAAATTCCTAGACCACCTTAACACGCATTAGAAGCTACTAAACTAAGAAAAACAAAACATTTTTGAGTGACTCTCAATTTATTAAAGCATCTCTTGTACGGTATTCCCCAGAAGGATTTCACACAACGTTAAGTCTCGTAAAGAACTCACGATGGCAGACGTTGATAAACCCCCGTCCTCTCGATACAATATCGATCGATATCTTACGGAGGTGACGAGCGGACGACAATTACCCGTGGCCGGGTATATATCTCCTCCGAGAGATCTGATTGAGACCGTTCTCGCAAGATATTCTTGCCGGATAGCGGTCAATTGATGGGCGAGCCAACTCGATACATACATCAGCTGGCTCGCAGTAAATCCGCGAGATTGCTAATTTAGATAGCGCGACGTTCAACCGGTGGGCCTCGTATTTGTACTAATAATAACGAGAGAGATGGCAACCCGTGTTGTATTTCACGTGCCCACTGGCCGTGAGTCAAGCGTTATTGATAAAAAAAAGCTCGTAAGGATATTCTTTTGAGTCCCGTGACCGCCTGCGAAGTGTGACTTATTACGGTACCTAACACGCTGCAGATATTAATACTTACAGTTCAAATAATAATCTTGTTATTGAACTTACCTCTTAATAAAACTTTTCTCATACTCCTTCTCGCCGACGTACAATTCCACTTTCTGAATCTGAACTGATACTGACATTCGCTTTCGCCAAGTGCAACTCCATGGGAGATAAACTCGAGCAGTTTAGTTTTCCCGTTGCAGATTTTGTCCATTTTATCGTTAAACTTGCGGGACTTCTTGCAGATCTGTTTTGGGTCCAATACCACGTTGCTACCTGCAGCCCTGCAACAACCAAGACGCCCACGCTTTAGCGAACGAGTTCGATACGAGGTGTTCGGATTGGAGGACGGGTTCCAATCGCGGGTTCTGACTACGAGGTTCCTCGGGACCCCCTTTTTACTTTGCTTGCCGACGACGGGGTCACGAACTGTCCGAACGACCAATAAGTAAACAAGACGCGTTATCGATAGAGCACAAGCTGCTCGGAGCGAGGTGCGAGAAATCGATACTCGATTGGACCAACCCAATCGAGGACCACCCAACAAGACCAACAACACAACTATTGGTCATTTGGCAACGATACAAACGATATGGTCATTCTAGTCAAAATTGAAATGTCATTTAGTTCCCAATAAATAAGTAAGGATGATTTGTTTACATTCGCATTGATATAGTGGAAGTAACTTTGAAACTCAGTAATTTATTGATGATTTATACACGAACGTTGAGTAAATAAATCATTCTCTAGCATCGATAAATAGACGACTGACATGAGAAACTATTTGCATATTGTGTTTGTGGGGAGGTTCTTGTTCATCCGTCTTGAAACCTAACCGTGTAAATCTAATGAATAAATAAATTTGAAACAGTTAAGGCGGGAATTGATAGATACAGCGAGTTAATCTCTAGAGCATTCTTCTGCAATTTAAATGACTTAATTTAGTTTTATGAATGAAAAATCGTTAATGTTGTTTAATCGTTAATTTCTCTTGAAGTGTATTAATATTTTTGAGAGATGTTTAATGGTTATACTGACAAAGCTCTTTCGTCCACGGCACAATTTGTAATATTAGCGGCCAAAATTATTTTGTGTATTTTTCTGAAAATTTGTTAGAGACAGTTTGTTTTGTTTGGAAATGTTCACCTCCGCATTATTTCAATCGCGTTGAGTGATCTGCTGTCGATATAGTTTGCAAGAACGATGAGGTTACTTTAATGTATTCTTGTATAGATTCGAAGCGTTTATGAATTACATTAACGAAATGAGGCGTGTTTACGTGTCTTGCACCTATCACAACGTTCGAAACGTTAATTATAGCACAAAGGATATAATAAATGGAAAGTAAATAATTTTTGAAACACATAATTTAAAATGTTAATAATCTTTTTACCACTCTATAAATGTCATGGCGAGTTCAAAGTGATGTTCAAAAATTTTCTTAACCGGAGACGAAATGTTTATTTACATTTTAAACGAGTCCCCTCCAGTAAAATTTATGTCTTTTAAAATTTGTTGTACGCCCCAACGACGTTAAGAATGGTTTTATAATTAAATTTGGACCTCTTTTCTTGGGCATAAATGTGTTTAAATAAATATTTGTGCCAAAATGGTCCACCTTCGACTTTCTATTATAGATGGTTACGAGACTGAAAGTGATACGTTTTCCACACTTCAAAGGATGTTTAAAAAATCATATTCACGCCCCTTACTATAATAGATTAACTGGTTGTTTGCTATTTACTATTTCCTGTATAGGTATACAGATATCCAGAGGTAACAGATGATAGATATAGATTTGTTTTCGTTTAAGAACATGAGTGCTTTTTGAATAGCTTTTCAGAAATGATTGCGCATAGATGACGTGTTCTTATTTTCGTGTCGGCGTAGATTGCTCGCGGTTTGTATAATTTTCTAAAAATGGCGGTGTTTATTTGCGAATTCACTACAGATGTATATCGAAGTTTTCTTGAACCTATTTAAATAAATAAGTTTACGATACCTAGAAGTAGTAATAGATAATGTTCGGGGTAAAATGAGTAATTTTATCAATTTTATCTACCTGGAATTATTACCACACTTCTATCAGTGTCTATCCCCAGGGCAATTAAGTCATCTTAAATAATCGCTTTAACAAGCCATATTATTATGACACGCAACGGAAATTATTGCCGGTATTACGATTAATAGTCACGAAAGAGCAATTAGTAATGAAGCAACAAGTTTTCTAAGGTCACGTACACGCCGTATTCGGTGTCAATACGGTAGATATCGTAAACTAGTGATAATTCACATACAGAAACTAATTTCATTCGTTTACTATCAGTAAGATGTTGAAGTAAATTATAAGACGCCGATTTAATGAGAGGCGAGAAACCGAGAGAGTTAAAATATAGGTTTTCAAAAGTACGCATTAGAGCACGGTGCCAAGTGACCCACCTTTTACATCATTGGGATATCCGTATGCTAATTTTATTGATTTGTAATTTTAGAAATGCTTCGAAACCGTTCTAAAATTTTCGATCAAATTTAAAAGTTTACTTAAATAGTATGGTACTTTTTTATATAGTGCGCGCGTAAAGTATGGAAACATGAAAAAATCTTTTTAATGGCTTGATCAATTTGGATCAATTTGATTTGGTTTCTGAGATAAGATCATCAAACGTATTTTTAAAATGAGAGACCCTATGTAATTCCACATTTTTTATCAGATATTACTATTACCTATTCAGTAATATATTTGTATACCTATATGTACATGTAATTACTAAGAAATTACGATTTACGATTTTTATTCCTTCAATAAATGATGGCGACGAGAGAAAAATAAATGACTCGAAAACTTGTTTTTGAAACAAAAGTAACTTTTGATAGACTGTTGGTACGTATGTAAAGGAGGTGTGTGACCTTAGACCCCTTCTTCATTAGTAAAAAGAAATTGATCACAGTCTTATAGGCCCCCAAAGAGTACTAGAGCGTTCTCTGAAGCGATGAGCGATCCCGTGATTTTTTAGGAACGTGATTATCGATGACTGCTCTTTATCAATCACCGTGATTTGAAACAGTGATCGCGATCACAGTTTACCTTTTCCATGCAGAGATATCCATATTTAACCAGATGTATGACAAAAACACCATAACAAGTAGATGTCTTAGAATCAGCGGTAAAAGGATGATTGAATATTTTTTATCCTTACTCAAATGCAGTGAATACCTACAGTTTTGAGTTACGAACATAGAAAAGTGTAAGATGAGTATATTGATAAAGTAATGTTTGCCATAAAAAGTGCAGCACACGGTCTCAATCTTGAGGAGTAGTGTTATGGGAGGCAAATTAAATCTCCGTAAAGTGTGTTAAAAGATTTATAGAATGGTAGAGGTACTACTGAACCAGTAGTTAGTTATATTTCGAAATTAGAACGATTGAAAACATCCAAGAAATTTGTAGTAATTAGTATGCAAGAAGCACAGAACACATTCAAAGAAATATTATGATGACAGAGCAAAAGAAGTTGTTTACAAGAAGGAAATGAAGTGATGATATGTCAACCCTACTCAACCTAACATTATTTTAAGATGCCAATCATGGAAATATCATTATTTGCTCAAAAGATAGATTTCTATTCCAAAAGTTTTAGACGTTGTAAACAAGTCTACTATATTAATCTGAAATTCTTCTTAAACAAGCTGTATTTTAAGATATCAATCATGAAAATATCTTTATTCGCTCAAAAGATATCAAAGAGAAAGGTAGGTTCCAATTGCAACAAACGGTACCTGAACTAAGAAGCAGATATGCGAAAATCTAAGAATTTGATTAATGTGCGCAATATTGGCTTTAAATTGGTGTGAATTGAGGATTCCTTTGAGATATTAATTACCAAAATACCTTCATTTATGCAAAAATTATGGTCATAAAGAAATTAAGTCAATTTTGTCAATTTCATGTTCATCCAAACAGCCATATTCCAAAAATTCTAAACGGCGTAATGATGTCTACTAATTTCGGGTGAAATTCTTCTCTATTCGCTCAAAAGATATCAAAGAGAATGCTAAGTGTTGATTGTAACGAATGGAACCTGTACTTCTTAGTACAGGTTCGTACAGGCTTCTTAGCAGATATGAGAGAATCTACGAATTTGATTAATGTGCGCAATATTGGCTTTAAATTGCTGTGAATTGAAGATTCTTTTGAGATATTAATCACCAATATACCTTCATTTAGTCAAAAGTTATGGAATATAAAGTATTTTGCTAATTTCAAGTTCATCCAAACACTCATATTCCAAAAATTCTAAACGGTGTAATGACGTTTACTAGTTTAGAGTGATTATTATTTCTTAATAAGCTTTGTTTTAAGATATTAATCATGAAAATATTTTCATTTGCTTAAAAGATGTTAAAGAGAAAGTTAGGTTTTGATTGTAACAAATGAAACCTGTACGAAGAAGCCGACATGAAAGAATCCAAGAATTCGATTAATGTGAGCAATATTGGCTTTAAATTGATGTAAATTGGGGATTCCTTTGAGATATTAATCACCAAAATACCTTCATGTAGTCAAAAGTGGTAGTCAAGTCGATTTTGTCAAGGTCAAGTTCATCCAAACAGCCATATTCAAAAAATTCTAGACGCTGTAATGACGGCTACCAGTCTAGAGTAAAATTCTTCTTAAGCATAAGAGAGCTTAAATTAAGCTTTATTTTAAGATATCAATCATAGAAATATCTTTATTCCCTCATAAAATAACAAAGAGAAAGTTAGGTTTTGATTGTAACAAATAGAACGTGTACTAAGAAGCAGGTATGAGAGAATTCAAGAATTTGATTAATGTGCGCAATATTGGCTTTGAATTGATGTGAAATGAGGATTCGTTTGAACTCCAAAACTCCAAAATTCTATTCTCCTTTTGATTTGGAAGACTTTTGACTCCAGGAAAGTTTAAGGTTTTAACGAACTATTTTTATTTCTACAGGGAACTCTAGAACTCTTTGGGGGCTATCAGAGTACTATGATCAGTTTGTTAGAATAATGAAGAAAATGTCAAAAGTGATGTTTGCTGCAAAAACAAGTTTTCTTATCGTTTATTTTTCTTTCATAGCTTTACGCGCGCACTGTATATTTATGAGGTAATGTAATGTGAAAAATGCAATGAAAACAGATTATACTAATATTTTCAATAAACTTTTGGTTACAGTTAGGTTTTAGTGTTTGTATAATTCAATTACCACAAAATTTCAAGACCATGAACTATAATGAGTACGAAGGCTTTCACGACCGGTGTTGATTGAACTAAAATTAGAATTAACACTAGGGCTATTACTAGAACGATCACTAGAAGCATTCGGGTTTTGTCGTGTATCTTTTGAAAAATGTTTGCCGTTTCAGATGTCATATTGCAACTTTCTTCAGAAACTGATTTTTAGAAACTAATTTTCGATGAACTACTAGCTACATTTCGGCTAATAGCAGCACCTCTCGTCTATAACTACCCTTTGAAATATCTAAAGGAAAATGAACTAAATGATTCGTGACCTGAACAATCTAAATGATCAACTAGAACTAGGTGATTGATACAGCTTCCTGCATCACCACACTTTATTCTTAATGTTCATGTAATTCTTTTGTCAGATTGAACGTGGTAGATCGGATTTATAGTTAGACACATGGAATTTATAATGTATATCTAACAATTATTTGTAGCACTGTTGTTAGATTTAAGTAATTTCCTGATGATACATTCGTGCAAAAAAAAAACAGGAAATGAATTCAAAAATTTCAATTGGTATTTTTAGAATCGACACTACGAAAAAAAATACGATGTTAAAGTTTTATTTAGGTTCAGGAGTGTTTACGTCGTCTTTGGCACTGATATAGTAAGGCACTTAATAAGGACGCGGTGATGTACGGGTTGGGCAGGAAAAAAGCTTAGAAAATCCAACGAATCTGCTATAACTGTAACGTAATCGTTTACGTTTTTAACTCTGGATGGCAGATCTATGGTCATGGTTCGTGATGACACTTTCAACGGGGTCGAATAAAACATGCAATCGTGTGCATTTAAAGGAAATAATGTCTTAACAAAATCTATTTCATTAATTAATTAAGTTAGATATGGTGTTATTTTCTCTCTTCCTTTTAATCACTGAACATGTAGAAGAAGTAGTTTTGAACATAAGCTCGCGCTCTTCACCACTAAGTGACTTATAACTGATTTTCATTTGAAAAAAACAATCCGCGGCGGAATAAAGCAACATTGCGCGGACATTCGTGCCCTTATACGAGACATAAGAAGAGAGTTCGCGATTGACGATCGAGCAGGGATCTCTTCCTAAAATAGCCATACAAACGGCGCCATTTCGGTTTTTGCCATTTCGCCATATAGAACTTAACTGGGCCAAGTAACCACTGTTTGCGAGCGACCATGGAACGACAACAGCAGCACCCAACGATAAACAACAGCTAAGCCTTGTCGAGAAGTAAGTAATGAATAAAAAACGTTTCGAACAGGAAGCTAAAGCCGAAGGACTTTCAAGTAGGATGTGAGAAAAACAAGAAGATTGATACTTGGAGATCGGAACACTTAAAGGAAGTGTTTAAATTACTTATAACGGAAAATTAAATAATCCGATCTGTGATATTAATTCTTAGATGAAATCTCGGTTTTGTGTAGATTTGCGAATTTATGTACAACCATCGCTAATTTTCCAACCAAGCAGCTAATAGTTTCGTTGACACCAAACATACATCTTTCGCTAAAACCATTACGCCCGAATTGTTTTGTTCTATTTTCAACTTAAATATTCGCTAAACAGCACATTAGCGAGGTGTGAGTGTGTCACACGTGACGAAGCACATGTTGCGAGAACACTTTTTCATTTTTAACCAATTTGAAACGTTTGCTTTACTAAAAACTTGCATATTTTACGTTGCATTGTGAAAAGTTTACGTTGTAAAAAAAAATTAAACAACTTCTAGGAAAGTAACATTTTACGTGTGTCAAGTACATTGACAGTAATAAAGACATCGCGACCGACTTTAAATTACGCAATGTTGTCCCGCATTTCAGCTGTATTTTCACACAGTTAAGCGACGTTTCGAACAGGTACGGCCATTGTGTTGGCCTATAAACGTGGTCGAGCATAGTACGTTAAACATCGTTCTTTGCTGTGACGACGCAAAATAACCACGAAACAAGTCGTAACACGAAAAAAACTATTCGTTAACGGTTTTTAAAGTATCCACACAGTTATATATGTTCATAGTCAATAAGTTTAAAATGGTTAGGGATGAACCCTATCTATTTTAATAGTTTAGTGAAGTGTAAGGCGTGTAATGGGTTTCAACCTGGAAAGGATTATTCGAAAATTTTTAAGGATAGAGGCGGCTTAGAAGTCTATTTAATTACCTTATTAAATAGAATTAACATATTTATTTATGATTTTCAATAGTAGTCCAAGTATAACAGACAAACTAATAAACGAAGTTGCAATAAAGATTGAATTGGCGCGATGAATTTTTAATACGATAATAATTAGTTTTTGATATAAGCAAAAGTGGTCAACTTTCTTTTCTTAATAAATTAATAAATTTCGCCATTGTCTTCTGGTAAAATATAGAAATTGATGAAAATAATATAAAATGCATCTCGGCAGATTTAATTTTATTCAAAAAATTTTCTTCTCAAAGACCGGTTTTTATTTGTTACAATCTTATTATCTTTGCATAAATAATGCATATAATAGGTTCAAATCACTAGTCATACAAATTAATAGTTTAACCACTATTCCCATTTTTATGTAAAAATTGGACTTCTTTCAAAATTGAAATTTTATTCAAGTTCAATTTATGATATGTAACAATAGAAATCATAAGATTAATTTCTTCCATACATCAGACTTGGAACTAGAAACATTTGAGTTTAACCATCCTAAGGCACGTACGGCTAAACCCTAATATTGTTAGCTCTAGGTCTGGTGTTTGTATTAAGTCTACATTTAGCTAGTATTTGGTTTTAGATTATTGTATACTAAAACTAGTTAGTTAGTTTTAAACTAGTTATTAGTTATAATTTTTTGTTTAACTCTGCATTGCTTTAAATTCTTCTGGAGCTAAAAGTATATCTAATACTAGACCTACAACCCAGTTTCAGAACTAACACTAGACCTAGAAACATTGGGATTTAGGCGAACACCTCTTAAGACGGCCAAACCCTTATGTTATTAGTTCTATTAGGTCTAGTGTTAACTAAAACCACTAGTTAGTTCTAATTTCGCTGTTATTCGGTTTTAGATTACTGTACAGTATGTTCACACTATAAATATAAAGTATTCATAAGTAAAATACAAAGTAAATAAAATATTCATTTCGTTTCATAACGACCTTCCCAAATAAATATATGTTATAAGTACGAAGGCTTTCACGACCGGTGTTAATTGAACTAAAATTAGAACTAACACTAGCACTAACACTAGAACTATCACTAGAACTATCACTAGGACTAACACTAGATTTAAAACTAGAAACTATCGTTTATAACTTACTAAAAAAAAAAAATAAAATTTAAAAGCTTATTTAAACTGTTCTAATAACTTATTAGAACAGTTTAAATAAGCTTTTAAATTTTTAAGCTAAAAGTACTTTCAACTATATTGACGTACTTAGAAATCTATAAAAACTGTTGATGACAAGATTTTGTAATAAAGCATTTTTAATTCGCACAGTTTCAGATTGTATACAGCATATTTTGCACCAAAACATGTCGAATTCTCTAAAATCTTTTCTACTACCAAGAAAATCCGAATTTTCACTTTCTATACATGATTGAAAAGCTAATAGATAAAGGATTCTCATTTTATCATCCAATTTTTTTTATAGTGTAACGTTAGGGAGAACTACCAGTTGAAATTTTGTGTTCGATGCATATTACATTACGGAAGAAAAAGTAAAATAACATTCAAAATATGTTGCCAATTGAACTGAAACTTTGCGGAATGAGTTAACGATTACAATGAGCACTCATAATTCAATTTTGGCAATGGAATAAAAAAATTACAAGGTTTTAATGATGCACCTTAATAATAATTTCAATAAACAAATAAAACAGCACTTTCTCTTGTAATTCTTATATTTATATTTGACGGATGAAAAATCACAGGAATGGCAATATTTATTTATTTCTTCTTTGTAATGATCATAGTTTGTGTTATAGAACATAAGTAATTATATAGCAAATAAATATCTGCAATTTAACCAACGAAAACCTTAATTTACAATAGAGCAGTTATTTAAGCATTTACATATAAAGTTTTGTTGGTAATCACATATTTTCATGTTTTTATTTCATGGATTACCTATAAAAAAATGAACAAGATCTGCCAGTTTATGCATGATTTTGATTAATCCGTTATATCTTGCCAGCTGCAGATGATAGGTATAGGAACATACGGCAATGATTTGTAGAGAATTAAATTCTCTATCTGTTGAGCAAATCAAATATATTAAATCGTAGCAGTAGTTAATTTTTTGATATGGAGCATCATATATACATACAAATATTTTCCGGTTATAGTATGGTAAATTTTCATAACTTTTATCTAAAGAAGAACTCTGTATCTCGGATCCTTAATGCCGTTCATGTACTTTGCCGCTTACGTGGGACAACCTATATATTTGTATCGAACTAAAACTAACACTACGCCTAGAAAATTTCGGTTTAACCGTGTATCTGAAAATGCAGTACTAGTTCTTGTTTAACTTCAGATTGTTTTAAATTCATCTGAGACTAAAAGTATAACTAATACTAGACCTATAACCCAACTTCTCAACCAACTCTAGACCTACATTAATACCACTAGTAGCATGTTTCTCGTTACAGGTAATTCAGCTGATATTTAGTTTTAGATTATGGTATACTTGTATCGAACTAGAACTAACACTAGACTAGTTCTAGATTTAATTTTTGTTTAGCTCTATAGATTGTTTTAAATCCTTCTGGAACTAAAAGTGTATCTAATACTAGACCTACAACAAAGGTTTCAGAACTAACACTAGGAACACTAGAAACATTAGGGTTTAGCTGTACCTCTCTTGAGATGGTTAAACTCTAAAGTTTCCAGTTCTAGATCTAGTATTAGTTCTAGGCTAGGTTGGGCTAGGTTCGGTCCCGTCTTAAGAGATGTACGGGTGAACGCAAATATTTCGAGATCTTTTTTTTTTTTGTTAGACAATTGAAACAAATTGTTTACAGTGAACCATTACAAGACGATACAGAACTATTAGAACTAAGATTAATGAATGCGATAGAATCTCTACTACTGGTAGAAATTCATAACACTGCGGTTCTGTTTTTTTACTTTTAATGATAGATTCTTATGTAATCGCATCAAAATTGTTTGCAAAACGCAATTCATCAAAGCTTGTATAAGTCGAAAAATATCACAACAGGAAATTGCATGACAGAGTGAAATGGCTTTATTTAGCAAAAAAAGAAATATTTTTCGGCTTACAGCAGAGGTTTTATTCTCTGCTATTAATAAAATATATAAACCATTAGAAAATAAAGAAATCACAATTTTAGTCGCTGGGTTGAACTTCATCGACCAATCCATGCACGCTGCCAGGCAAGAGCACCCCAGGTTCTAAGGAAAGTAATTCAAATGAGAATGCAGAAAATGTACCTTCAAACTCATAGAACAGCCTAAAATTTGCTATTTCAGCATGGTCAAATTTGAAAACGTGAAGTTTTCAAATTTGAATTTCGGATTCTTTCGATAGCCCAGAAGCTCGGTTGCTACGTCTAAAGGCGATCCAGGCTTCTTCTTTTTCAACCTCCATTTCTTTCTCAAAGTTCTGATCTTTATAAAGTTGCCTAATGTCCGGAAACGTAACGATAGCTTTTTTTTTAATTTTGTGGTTGATATGGCTGGAAATTTATTACATATATACTGGAACCATCTACCATCTTTTGATAAGGCTTTTACATATTGCTTCATCAAGCCTAATTTTATGTGAAGATGAGGAAGGAGAACTTTCGTCGGTTCATCAAGTGATGAACCGACGATTAAAAAAATTAAGTACAACGATCGCAAGTGGGATCGTTGTACTTAATTTTCTGAAGAACAAATTGTAAATGTTCATAATGTACAGAATCTCCAATAGGTGCTGACGCAAACTAGCTTCCGTTGTACAGCAGGGCTAGTTTAAGGCTTCGTATGGATAAATCGATGAATAGTTTCTAATTAGTGCTTTTGTACGGAATGTTAAATATCTTAAACAGTCTACATACGTCAATGCAGAATACCAAGTTTCCTTCTTCCGAAAAGTATAACATAAAATCATTTCCTCTGTGCCTGAACCAAGAAAACGAAGCACTAGCAACGAGCAAATTCTTTTCTTTAAGTTTCAACCAAGCAATTCTGAAGCTTCTTTGATTGTATAAATGGTTGTGGTGGAAAATTCCCAGGTTCGTACTCCTCTTCATTATATTCCACTTCTTCAGTTGGTTCACTTTCTGAACTATCTACTTCAGGCAAAAGGTATCTACTTCTCATTGTGGAAGATATATATATATATATATATATATATATATATATATATGTACAAACAGGTAATAGTTCACACTGACAGTTGATATGTTATGATATTTAATCTATTTTAATCTCATTTCTGAAGTATTTTAATCTATACGTCACATATACGGGCTTCTTTACGATAAATAATACATTTTGTCAAATTATGATTTTGCAAAAGATTCTGACGCGATTGAAAGAAACAAAGGTAATTTTTTAATTCAACGCACGAATATACATGGGAATCCATAATTTAAAATTAAAAATACATGATACAGTCAAATAAATGCAGACCTGTGTAATTGTTATAAAAAATTTAGAACTCGTCTTCAAATATGTTCACTTACAAATAAATAATATCAATTATTTATTACTCACATAGTGTGTTATTAAGTAGATTTATAGTTAAAAATTGTATTCAATTATTTAGCCATATTTTAGTTTGTTCTTATACTTTTCAGAAACTTGGAACTTATCAATTTTTACATGAAAATGGAAATAATTAGTTAATTTCTACATTTAGTTTGACGCATAATTTATGTTGAGGTAAGTTTGAAAAATCAGAAAAAAAATTTTTTCATCTTTGTAACTCTATCCGGGCACATAGTGTAGATTGAAATAATCATAAAACGCATTAAATTCATTAACATGTATTTACCGTCAAAAAGGTTCAATTTTGAGGAAGGATGGCGGATACATTACATTCATCGATTTTTTTTTCATATCTTAAAAAGGTGTGGTTGTATTTAATTATTTTTTATAATTTTTTCTTAATCCCGTCCTGTATAAAAATTAGTGTAAGCCGCTGAAAAATGAAAAGGGTCGGTCGGTATACTTGTTTGTTCATTTCACGGGTTGGCGTGCTCGGTTTGGTTTGCGAAGCTCGTGTAGGGTTTCCTTTCAGAAAACGACGTGGAGAATCGTTCTGATTGAGTCGTCACGTGACACACAATAGCCGGAAAATTGGGGGAGATTTGCAACACTCACGGCAGTTTACCAAACGAACGAACTCCAACGAGTGAGGGATAAATTGAAACGTTCAATTTGCCGCTACAAGGTAACGCGACGAGTTGGAAAAAATGATGTTTTGATGACGTGAAAATTGTCCGTTATTTCGTTTATTGCTTTTTGCGCACTCCGGTTGCTTGCGTCACATGACCGTCAACTCCGACGTTGATGACGCGAACGTATAACAACAACCTAGTAATTTTTAAGTGGTATGTTTTTTATTTTCCTTTCCAGGGGGTTCCACGTAATCGTCAACAATAGTCAACAAAGCGGATACAAAAGCCATTATGATGGACTTAAAGGTATGCTAGGTATGTACACGTAATCAAGATGTTACGTTTTGCAATTAAAACACGTTGGTGTGGATGGTAATGTAGACGATGTCTATAACGATCGTAAAATTCATAAAACTCCTCACAAACGTAGTTTATGGTATTTTGAAAAAAATGATAAGAATCCACGTGGAACTACACATTATAAATAAGTACATATAACAATCAACTATGCAGAGTTGGGTTTAAAAAATAAATATTTTTAGCAAATAGTCGCTATTAAATTAGCATTAAAATGTTTGTTATTTCATCATGTTGTCATATTTCTTTCTACAGATACGATTTTTTTTAATTTCAAGTAATTACAAGTCAATAAAAATTGTAGAGATAATTTTTAACACATTAAAGCGATTATTTTTCCAAACAATAATTATCTTCATTACCCATCCAACAATCAATTTGTACGCTCATTATTTTCATATTTCTATTCGCTGAAACCTTTCTTATTACGATATAGACTTTAATGTATTCCTTTGTAGTGAGTTATAGTGAAGCATATCACGTCGCAGCTTTCGACGGGCGAAGGTCGTACGTTAATAGCATCAATAAACTCTAATGGGCCTTGCACCGTATTGATTTCGTTTGCTTATTATCTCGCCTATTATTTGCGGATCTTAATGAACTTTCGCTGTACCTTAGCACGATCACGTTTTTTTTTTCATTCCGGTTTCTTTTCAAATCTACGACCGCATAGTTCGGTTTTACTTATAAAGACAAGTGCACGTATGTGTATGCGTAGTACGTCTCGGGTCAATCAAATATTTGCATTTGAAAACACAAACTGTGAGCTTGCGCGCGTGTTGTCTTCCAGTGTAAACATGTGGGTACAGAGATTCCAAGAGAAACGTCAAAAAGCCAACTTGATTTATTGTGTTTGTTGTCGTGCGTTGGACGAAGAGAAACGTCTCTTATCTGAATTTTTCTTTCCCGTTCACGGAAACCAACGCGATTTTAAGATTTTCTTTTTAAACGATTGAATTAAGATCGGATGCGAACTTGTTTAGATTGACTATTTATAATTGCTTCATCGCACCAGAATCAATAATAACAAGAGAGTTTATCAACAACCCGTCAAGTGTAAGCCAAAATATTTACAGTTTTCGTGACCATTTTAAGGTGGTTCTCTTCCAGTATAAATCAATATTGTGATTACATTATTTTTGATTAAAAAAATGTATAAATAAAATAGGATTATTTTGTTATTTTTTGATACTTTTTGTTTAGTCTAGAGAAAATAAAATAAAGAAATCCGCACTTTGTAGTTCGTTTTAAACGGTTGCTTTGACGTTCAAGATCGATTTCTCTGAATTTATCGCAGATTTTATTTTCAGTCAATCAACAACTAAGAGAAACTAAATAATAAGAAACGCGAACATGTTATTCATGCATGTTATTCATCAATCATTGCATCTTTCGGTAGAATTTCGAGAAATAAATTTACTCGTAGAAATAATAAATCTCAACAGATCCTTGCTTTGCATAAATGGGTTAGTTAAATAAAATAAATGCGAAAAAACGGTATTAATATAAAAGTATATCTCAACAAATATCACATTTTTTTCTAAACTCTTTAACGTTGTACGTTGGAAGAGATTAAGCACACGCCTCTACGTAAACAACTTGGCCAGATAGACGCGTACGTAAACTAATCTCATCAAGTAAGTAGAAATGGAGTATATCAATGTATTTTATGTAATGCTTCTGTCGTTGCGGGTTTCTTTTTTGGGTGTTTAAGTTGTCTAGGATTATAAATTCTTTATACATAAAGGTAAACATTTCATTTAAACGTTGATGTACACATCCTGATTTTAGCTCATCAGAAGAAATTGCAAAGTATATCGCCAAACTTTTTTATAGGCACACATTAAGGTAAAGACAACGACTTAATAAATCTAATAAGTTTGCATTTCGACTATTTTAATGAGTTTGAAAAATTCAATGTTGAGCCGAAACCGAAGTTCGGTCATAGTCGTAGTTTCGACTGAAATCGAACCTTTCTTTAAAATGTAGGAATTAGTACAAGATGTATACGTCGAGTTATAAAAAGGGAAAATATTTAGTACTAATTTTTCAAACTTATCTAAGCATAAATAATGCGGCAAGTATGTTCAAATCAAATGAATTTTATACTCTAACTATAGAAATTAACTAATCATTCTCATTTTTATGTAAAAACTGGATTTTGTTCTAAACTGAACATTTTCTAAGTTCAATTTATGATATGAAACCATAGAAACTATGAAATTAAGTTTTTCCATACGACGTTAACAGTGAATAACCGTGAAAGAGAGAACTTTATTGACACTAGAACTAAAACTAGACTTAACATTATACTTGAAACTAATAACATTTGGGTTTAGCCATCATAAAAGACGTCTAGTATTAGCTTTAGTGTTGGTATCAGCTACGTTCACCTGTAGCTGTTATTCGGTTTTAGACCATTGTATACTTGCATCGAACAAAAACTAGAATTCACACTAGATCTCGAATTAGAAAGTTTCAGTTTAGCCATGCGTCTTCAGAAGCACGGCTAAACCTTAACGTTTCTAGTTTTAGGTGTAGTGTTAGTTCTAGTTCTAACAGAGTCTAGTTTTAATGGTTGTTTAGCTTTATACTGTTTTAAATTCTACTCGAACGAAAAGTATAACTAATACTAGTCCTACAACCTAGCGTTATTACTAACGCTAATCGTAGAACTAGAAAGCTTTAAGAAAGGTTTACTAACGTTTAGAAGTACGTTGCTTAAGATGGCTAAACTCTAATATTTCTAGTTCCAGCTTTAGCGTTAGTTCTGAAACTAGGTTGAGTTCGTATAACTTGGTATAGCTAAACCCAAATGTTCTTTTTATTCTAGATCTAGTGTTAGCTCTAGTGTTAGAGTTGGCTTTATTTTTAATTGTTATTCGGTCTTAAATCGTTGTATACTTGTATCGAACTAAATCAATTTATAATGTCAAAAATACTATAGGCGAAATACACTCCTTTCTAATATGCCAACAAGATATATTCTATATTCTCTAAATACGTTCGGTACCCGTCTGCCTCGTGATAGAGTATCGGTCACCATGTCAGTATTATTATATTTGTTATTTTAATATGCTGGATATTATTTTATTCTTTGTGGATACAGGATGTGTGGGATCTCGGTGTTGGATTAGTTTTATATATTAATCTATGGCTCTTGCGCTGAACTTGGAATATATAATTTTAATTTTTGTTATTATTATTAACTTATATTAATAGGTAAAAGACAGATGATCAAGAACATCTTCTCATTTCCGGCAGTTACAGTGGACAAACAAAAGCAATTCATTGTTAGAAATGTGTATGGCATTAGTGGAACAGAAAATATTCAAGAAAATTGAAATGTTCTTTTCTGTTGGAGGCCATTCATTCTTACTCTGTGATGGAAACTTTGGACCAGGGAAGAAATTTTTACGTAATCGGATCTATACATCTGATAAGATATTAATAAAAAATTCAAGTAAAAAGGATTTAACATAAATGACGACTGAATACATGAAAGAGTTTAAGAAGTGGTGGCCTTCAATTTACAAGAAATTTTATGGAAGGCACGTCAAAGATAAAGACAAAGTAACGTTCACGTTATCCTCTATGCGTCACTTTATTGTTACTGATTGTGGTCCAAATAAAGTAAAAGCTTCTCAGTATATTCTTGTTTTATTTCAGCGCACTTTTACGCTGAAAAAAGTAAAACTATGTTACCTTGGCTCTACCGAATCCGCATGCGTACTTACAGTGCACGTAAAGTACCAATTAATGATAAAAAAAATCACAGGTATTAAAAAATGAGTACGTTATATACCAGAGGAGCATATACTTTTTTACTTTGCTATTATGGATTGGCTCACAACCATAGGAGAAGTTATAGACAGGGAAGGCGAAAACGACTGAACAAAACAGAATATGTCGTCTGTTTTGAAATGAGCTTTTGGTCAAATGTTCTAGATCTGGTGTTAGCTTTAGCGTTAGTGTTAGCTGCAGTTTTAGTTATACAGTGCTATGGTACTGATGGATCATGTGTAATTAGACAAAAATTTCAGCAAAAATATTTGAACACAAGTTGGGGACGCAAGCTCAAACAAAATTTTGTAAAGGGGTTTTAAAAAGCAATTATTCGGTATTCTTGTCATGTAGATTTCATATCTGTTCAGCATAAATTTGGGTTGTTGCATTAAATAATTTGTTCTTATTATCTGTTATACATTTGGGGATTATAGACATAATAATACAAATATTTATAATGTTTTAATTTATTTTTTATATACGTCCATACGAACCGGTTATTCGTTTTGCTTCTATGCCCACTTACCGCTTTTGCTTACTGATTTCCATATCATTTATTTCTTCTTTTTCTTTTCTTTATTCCTTTTATTTTCCTATTATTTTGCTATTATTTTCCTGTGTTGTTTCTTTCATTTTTTCTCACTTACTTTTTTTTAAATGTTATTAACCGGCCAGTGAAAGTTGATCTTCTAAATCTTAGCTTGCCGGCTAACTTCACAGCTGTAAGGGATTTCGTTTTGCTGTTACCGAAACATGGTTGCATCCCGATAACGATTTTTCCTTATTTTCCATACATAATTATTTTCATTATTTTGTGAGTCATTCGAATCTTGTTTATGCTGGTGTTGGTATTTATATTCGCAATTCTTTTAATACATAGGTCCTAATTAGTGCAACCCAACCATACATTAAACAATTATGGGTTCTCGTCCATTTCAAAAAGTTTCTTTAATGGTTGGTGTTATTTATAAACCAGACGTTCAATTCAATAGCTTCCTTATTAACCTTAACTATACCTTATCCATAGTTTTTCCGATGGCTAATGACCTTGTTTGTTTAGGTGACGTCAACATCGTTGCAAGAGCAGTATCAAGTGCTTATAATAGACGGTATTTAACATTGCTAGAATCTTTCCCCCATACGTTTTTCTCCTACTTCCGCAACCGTAATTGATCATATACTTGTAAGTGTTGACACCCAGTTCGATGATACGGGTGTGGTTCCGGTACATGATGTTGCTAATCATTCCCTTATCTTTATTACATTATGATTTCCTGATAATCTAGGTGATATACCCAGATTTATACGCTACAGAGATTTTAGTTACGTTTTTAACAAGCGGCACCTTGCAAAATTACGTGGACTGATATTATAAAGGGTGTTTCATTTAAAATGGCATATCAGAAAGAAATACTTGAATCGAAACAAGTTTCAAGTAAACATGTACAACTGAACAGAATTTTTTCACGATTGTCTAAAGGACTGACATCATTTTTATTTTTGCAAATGACACGTATACTTTTTTCTTTCAAAGTCTTAAATAACTTGACAAACTGATAACTTTTTACTTTAAAAACTCTCCGTTGTGAGGATATCGACATAAACCAAAATAAAATAACATGTTTCAAAATGTAATTTAAAAAATAATTAATAATGAACGATTTAATTAATGATAAAATAATATTAAAATTTTTCTTAACTTTTCAAATCGTCTTAGAAAATTGATTAAAATTTTTTTTAATGTTTGTAAATCGAGTTAATCCTGTATTCCTTGCATGTAGGATAAACATATTCTTATAAGCAGTCCGTTCTCTCGAGTGTACTCGAACGAAAAAATCATTGCGATCAAAGGAAAAATGGAGCACTTCTCTACTCCACATAAAATTCAGATTTATGTATCATTCATGTTCGAAAATTTCCTGGAGAAAAAGCGCCTTGTCCTTAAACTTTACAACAAATAGTTAAAAAAATTCTGGAATGATTTAACATTGAGCAGAATCAAATATCTGTTTTAGCAGTTGTAGATGTTAATCTTCATTTAAGTTGCTACTTGTTAAGTTTCGTCCATAACTTGTCTTTCTACATCAACAATTACATGGTAATAATTTCGAAATTGTATGCAATTTCGTACTTGGGCAATGGAAAAATTGAGATTGAATGAACATTTTTTTCTTCAATGTACTATTTTCCGACAAATCCTCTTTCACTAATCACGGCCAAGTAAATCGTCATAACATGCACTTGTTGGCAATAAAATAATTGGATCTTCTTTATTGATGGTAATTTGTATGGCAAAAAGTATAGGAATTTTCTGTTGAACGATTTACCGATTTTATTAGACCACCTTACTCTGGCGCGTAAACTTACGCTATGGTATGTATGAGCATGATGGAAGTCCATTTCATTATGCTCTAACCGCATGAGAAGTTTTAGACGAAAAGTTTCCTGAAAAATAAATAGGACGTAATGGACCAGTAAATGGGCCAGCTAGATCACCCAACGTAACATCTCCCGATTTCTTTTTTTGGGGTTATCTCAAAGAGAAAACTTACATCCCTTCCGAATCAATATCTGAAGAAATGCTTGGCAATGTGCATGAGAATTCAGAAATGTTTAGAAGTGAATGATCATCATTTTGAGAATTTAATCGATGTATAAAGGTAACCTTATAAATTTTAAACAATGTTTTAAGGTGATTTTAAAGATGGAGAAGAATTTTGGTACTATTTTAGGATTAATAATAATTCTTGATTAATTAACTTTTTTATCAAAGCAGGTAGCTACTCTAAATAGGCTTCATATTGATGATGCAGTCATTAAATCTGGTGTACTCCTAGAGTCTGTTTTGGGGCCTCTGCTATACCTAATATATACCAGTAACCCAGCCGAGACAGTGTTCTAAGAGAGTTCGCTAATATACTTTTTATTATACTTTTTATTTGCTCATCAACAAGTGTCCTTTGTTCAACAATGCATTAATAGTGATCTGGATAGATTGATTACGCGTGCTTCGAAACTATGCCTCAATACTAATACTAAGAAATCCCCAGAGATGCTTTTCGGAAATGTGCGTATGTGTGCAAGAGTCTGTAATCAGAAACGATAAACTTCATTTTGAGTCTCGAAATTTGGGTGTTTTGTTGGATACTAGGTTTAGGTTTCGTTCGCATGTTTCCACTCTTGTTCGGTGTGTTTATTCAACATTACGACCTCTTTACAGGGCTTACTTAATCTAAGATTAAAAGATCAATTGTGTGAAGAATTAGTGCTGTCTGATTTCAGCTTTGGTGTTACCTTGCATAATTTTTATATTAATTTGGTTACTTCCAATGATATTCAGTGTGCTCAGAATGCCCTTCTCTGTTTTATTTACGGAATAAAGCGGAATGAACATATTTCACATACATTCCTGGGTTAACTGGCTTAATATGATGAGACGTCGAATAATTTTACACTTAGCATGTCTCTTTCATAAAGTAAATTTGAATAAGTCCCCTTCTTATTTATGGCATAAAATTCGTTTCCGGTGCGATATACATACTTTAAACATAAGACATCGTTTCAGTCTGGAATGAAGCTTTATGAGCGTAATGTCGGTTTCGGCCTAAAATACAACTGAAAACGAAATTTCGCCGAAATCCCTATTTTAGGCCGAAACTGAAACCAAAATGTCGGTCGGACACTAATTAAATGTAATTTAATTGTATAAAGATAAAGAAATAGATTTAATAATTACTATAATTGCTTACACGAGTTAACAATTAGAACGGAATCAAACGTTGACATCTCCTACATCGTCTGGTCGTAGCAGCACGCCCGTTACAGTCAATTAAGGATTTTTCCAATAATCATTACCGAGCTCGTCTCTCGTCATTAAACACGACGACAGTTTCTGTGATGCTCAACCATTGAACAAAACGACCTCTGTGCTAAATCCAGTAGTCCGTAATTAAGTCGTTGCGAAGATCTTTTAAATTTTCCGCATCGAGTTTCTCTTCCGTTCCAGCTTTAAGGATTCGTTACATGTAAGTATATGAGAAGTATCGTGTACATACACATACATATATCCACTAATATTATAGCCACATTGACATTATTATGAAATCGGCCATCCGTGACTAGTTATTTAGATGTAAAACGAGCTTTTTCACTGCCCACAATTAGTTTTAAAACGTATAGAGTTCCATCCCACACTCCCTATACTTAAGTAGTATTGTTGTATTTAAAGTGTATTTAGCAATCTGAGCTAAACGTGATTTACAAATACGTTTACCGGACAATTACACGAGCAAATATTTTTAGTGTAAATTAGTGAGCCGTTGCAAATCCCTTCTAGTTATGGACCTGTGGTAACTTAAGAGCCGTAATAGCCGTCTGGTTTTGTAATTTGTACGCATTTTTCTCCTACTTAGTTACTGTTTACGTAACACGAAATGAACCGAGAATTTTCGCGTAACTAGTAATGAGATCGACATCAGATTGAATACTCTCACTATCTATCCATAAATAGAATAAGTCGTTAATATTGTCTGTCATTTTGCAAGAAAAAATGTTTTACGTAATGTATGTTAAAAAATCAATTTGTATTTGTCATAAATACAAAAGCTTGAATCGATGAATAGAGACACAATTAACTGATAAATGAAATAAAGTTGCTTGAAACTAAAATATTATCAAGGTTATTGAGAAGTATTAACAATGATGCTTGGAAATATAGAAAACCACGTTAATAGATGTTAGAAAATTTCCAAAAATTCACACATTTGTTACGATGATAGGATTCATGATATCTAATGATAATGCAAAATGATATTAAATATAAATATTAATGATAAATATTAAGTGTTCCATTTTAGATTTTAAATTTGAAATAATAAAGCGATTAACAAATGCTAAAAAAATGTTTGAGAGAGGTGTTGAGATTGATTTATTCAATGAAAGAAAGTTATGTCCACATCCTTATGGATCTAGAGGTTTTTGCGCAGAAAATTTATGTCGTCAGTAACGCTCGTCAGTGACGGCACTTGTTTGCAATGGCATAAATCATCAAACATTCAACACACGTCCCGGTATCATAATCCGGTCGAACCCACCCCATATTTTATGTCAATTATTGCGTCAATTTATTGTAATTTATTCGACTTCTTTACCGCGCATAATACATCGTCGCATGTAATGCTCGCATGAACGAGACGTTTGATCTGTATTCATGAGAGATTTAAATTATTATCGATCGAGCCATAAGTCGAGAGAACGTCCGGTTCGTCTTAGCCGTATAAATGCGAAGACATCTTAAAAGTAGCCATAAAACGCTGTGTGGTAATTGCAAAATTTATTTTGTCAATACGTCAATTTTGTCGCCATTAAGAACGTATAAATATCGATCAATTACCCTCGTCGGTGTTCACGTCAAACGGAGACCGAGAGCATTTTTTAAAATGGATTAAAATGGATCGTCTTTCCAGCAATTAAGCCAATTTATAAGAAGAAGAAAAGGGCAATAGTAATAAGTTAACGACTTAAATGTTGCGCAATTTTATGCTTTTTTCTTTCTGGTTTTAACCGGGAGTTGTGGTTGATTTTTATAAGGTCGCGACTTTGTAATCGATTTGTAATTGCGTGTGTAAAAGGAAAAGTTAACGTCCGGTTACTGCTAATTCTATATAATAAAAGAAATAAATACACGGTTATTTATAACAGTTACAATTATTTCTTATGTTTAACCCAGATTTATAAACATAAATCACTTTTAACTGCTTTAACATTGAACATTTTCAATTTCAATAAGTTACAAAGTCTTATATTAATTGATTATGGTTATTAAGAGTACACATAAGCATTTAAATTAAGCTAATTTGTCAATTTGAAAATTGCAAAGAGTAAATGGAAATTCTTGAATATTTCGCAACTAAGAATTTCCTTTACGATTCCATCGAACACCTGGTCCACGAATACAACTCGTTATTAGTTTGATTTAAAACGTTTCATTTTGATTGCGATTGTTTTTATCGATTAGTAAATGTCTTGAGTGCATTGCAAAACGTCCCCATTGAAAGTGGCACAAAACAATCCATTACGAGAAGAAAACATTCAGTTGCCGAGCAGAACCTTGATGTTCGGTCATATATCGCTGTCAGAAATCTTAATACAGATCGAGCGAATGCGTATCTTTGCATACGGGGCATGAATGCATTCCATGTACGGTATTCGGTACAAATCTCTTGACATTTTCCACCGTACCCGGTAATTCTTTAATAGTACATAAATTTCCCTCAAGGCCGTTGCCGCATTACAATCAGTGGCTCATAAATAATCTCGAGAGCAGCACGAACGAATCGCGAATAAAGAAAAAGATGAAAACAATGAATGTTCACGCTTTTTGCCCTTTTGGCAAATGGATAAGTTATGGGCCTTCAAAGTTACGAAATTTTTAAACGTTTTATTAATTAGATATGATTTGTCTTAAATAGATAATATTTGGCAGTTAATGCAATGATATCATGAGAAATCATATAAGATTATTATTGAAATTATGGAACTATGGGGTTAATGCTACACAGAATGGCCACACAATTTATTTACTTAAAACATTTATCACGTCGTAACCCCTCAAATTTTTAGAAAATTTTCGACATAAAGAAGATATGGTCAAAAACCATCTTATAGGACGGACACGATTTCATGTCATCATTTTTATGGTGGAGAGGTGCGAATTGACGGATATCGTTATTCGAATATTATATAAGAAGAAGTGATTAAAATTGATTAAAAGAATAATCCCGTCTTTATCCTGAGAGTGGAATCATAATAGGAGATTAAAAGAAAACATTTGGTGCCCAACAGTTTTTCCAAAATTTGAATCTTTTTGTTGTTTTGTTATTAAAAGACAATACATTTTGGCAACAATGCAATAGTATTAGACTAAGCTGGCGTTACTTAGATGAGATCAAAGTATTATGATTAGTTAATATATTATTTAGAGTAGTGAAATATGGGTAATCACTCTTAAAAAGAAAAGTTGTCCAATTTTTCAAGAAAACTAACATTTTAAGAAGAAAACGCAGGTATTAATGGCGTCGTGGAAAAAAATTCCGATTATTTAGGGAGCCGCAAACCGAAAAAGTTTAGATGATAAAGATGCACAATCGAGGAGTTCAGATTGATGATTTAGAGTTTAACAGAGTGTTAAAGCTTTTTCAATGTCTATTGAATACAATAAGTACACAGAAACTATGTTTGGCAATGAAAGAAAAAGTTACTCAATTTTGAAAATTTCTTCCTAAGGTAGCTTCTTAGGCTATAATTTTAGTTCTAGACGAATTTATAACAATCTAGAACTAAATAAGAACTAAAACTAGAACTAACACTAGACCTAGAATTAGCAAGATTCAGGTTTAACCGAGTTCGGTTCCGTCCCTTAAGACGGAACCCAACCCAACCCAACCTAGCTTTAGAACTAACACTACACTTCGAACTAGAAACATTAGAGCTTAGCTACATAAAGAAACGTACGGCTAAATCCTAATGTTTGTAGATGTAGGTCTAGTGTCTATACTGAAGCTAGGCTGTAGGTCTAGTATTTAGGTTTAGCCGTATCTCTCTTAAGATGAAACCCAATCCAACCCAACCCAACCTATCTTCAGAACTAATACTACACTTAGAACTGGAAACATTAAGGTTTAGCCGTATAAAGAGACGTACGGCTAAATCCTAATGTTTCTAGTTCTAGGTCTAGTGTTAATACTAAAGCTAGGCTGTAGATCTAGTATTAGTATACTTTTAGTTCCAGAAAAATTTACAACAAATTGACACAATCTTAGACAATAAGTATTTATGTATTGCTATCTATTATTTTAATGATTAGTTCGTATGAAAAAGAAAGAAAAATGCAAAGAAAATATTTAAATGCTTCCAAAAATCTAAATACTGCCTCTGGAAGACTTGACTGCTTCCAAAGTTGTTAAATGCTTTCAAAAGGCCTGAACTGCTTCCTGACGGCGTGAACTGCATCCAGAAGACATGACTTCCTGGAAAATTTAGAACTGCTTCTAGGAAACGTGACACTTCTGCCAGTAGAATTAAAATGCTTCCAAAAGACTTAAAATGTTTCCAGACCATTTGATCTGCTTCCAGAATACTTGATATCCTCTCAGAAGATTTTTGTCTCTAAAAAGCTTTAAATACTTCCAGAAGATGTAATACTGGTTCTAGATGACTTGAAATGTTCCCAAAAAAATTGATACTGCTTGTAGGAAACTTGAACACTTAATATTGCCGCTGGAACCTAATAATTAATATTGCCGAAGATTTGATATGTTGCCAAAAATGATTGATACTGCTTATAGAAGTGAAAGCTTGTAGAAATCCTTTAAGTTTGCTTCTAAAATACCGAATCCCGTTGACCAAGTGCAATATCTTCATGTCAGAAGTTCAAAAAAACTGGTAATTAAAACTAGATAATGCTCTTACAAATATTTTTTATATTGACAAATGATAAGATAGGTAGCTTTTCGTTTCGATTTTCACGAATTATGCCGTTGATCGTCATTTCGCGTTTTCTCAATCCACATGCCAAACCGTGTGATATGAAAAAATTAAGACAAGTGATATTTTAACCATTTAGCCCTAACAGAAGAATATACAAAGAAATTACCTTCACACATACCAAGAACAACACGTTCATCTTGATTTGTTTTAAGAGCAAAATTTGTATCATTACCAATTACATGCATTGTGCGTCTAAGAATCAGCTACAATCTATAATTTGATGTCATATTAGGCCCTTTTTGATGGGATGTTTGAACATACTGCTTGAATGACCACGAAACGGAAGCAATTTCTCATCGATAGTTTTCTCTTTGCTTTTTATCGTCGTTATCACCAAATTGACTAAACCTTGATTCATCCATTTGGTAAATATAGAATAATAAATTTAATAGTGTATCATCAAGGGACAAGTATTACACGTGTTTTTCTATAAGTTTCACTAAATAAAAATGAATTGATTAGAAAGAATTTTTTTCTAAGCACCTACAACAATAACATCTATTTGTTGTAAGATGTTGCAAGATTATGTACGGATTAAGGATTTTTCTTTTTCCACTTTCTAAATAAGAATTATGGCAAAAACAGAAATGGAAATAAACAAAAATTTATTCATTGAACCAAAATGTCTAGTCTATAGACAACAATATCATCAATTAATTCTGAAAATTGTGTCACTTTGATACATAGTCCGGATGAGGGTTAATCGGAAAATGCTTCATAAGGGAATTAGAGCTGTTTGAAGTTATTACCTTGAGGTCAATTTTTTCAACATTTCTCAAAAATGACTACCTGAAAAGTTTTAACTCTGCACATTGCATAAGCTTCAAATGACCAATGTTACAATCACAAGGGATTGAAATCGGGTTGGGTCAGGTCAGATTTTTAACTTTTTTATGTCACATTTATAAACTGTAAGGTATCTTCAAAAAATAATGTATTCTGGTTTGAAATCATTATGACGCATCCTTTTGCATCTCTTGCAATTAAGAAATTAGTTTATTACAATACCTAACAAAAAAGGCTTTGACATAACAAAAATATTCACAGCTCTAAATATGTTTTGTTTTCTTTTTGCTATTGAGAGTCATTTTTAAGCAATGTTGAAAAATTAACCCTTCGTCAACTCTAACTGTATCATAAATCCATAATTAAATTATTTAGTTAGTATAATCAATAACAGTTTTGAAAGAAGAATGTTTTGTTATTTTTGTAGTTTGTTTTATTTTTTTCTTGTTTTAGTTAGTGTTTGTCAAGTAAATTGTTTATTTATAATTCTTTATTTATAACTTATAATTATTGATTATATAGCTTTTTAAATTAAAATGCATTTTAAATTTTTTTTTAATTAAAACATTTTTTTTATATTAAATGTTTATTAATAGTTACTTGGCCTGTAACGGAATGTCTTGAATCCTTCAGCTTCCTGTTACAAGATATACGTATTTTTTCAATTTTATACCATGTGGTCTGCTTAAACTGTTGACGTTTCGTCAGAAGAAATAATAGAAAAAATAATAAAATTTAATCTCATCGTTCTAAGGCCAATTCATGATTTTATTGAATCTTTTCCGTCTAATGAGACGTACGGCTAAATCCTAATGTTCTAGTTTTAGTTCTAGTGTTAATACTAAAGCTAGTTTGTATATCTAATATTAGCAACATTTTTAGTTCCAGAAGAATTTACAGTAATCAAGTACTGAATGAATACTAAAGCTAGGTTGTAGATCTAATATTAGCAACATTTTTAGTTCCAGAAGAATTTACAATAATCAAGAACTGAACTATATTAAAACTAGATCTAATACTAAACCTAGTACTAGAAAGATTCAAGTTTAGCCGTGCGTTTTCAGACTAGCTGAAACAATTAAGAACTGAATGACAGTTAAAACTAGAACTAACACCAGACCTAGTACTAGAAAGTTTCGGTTTAGCCGTGCGTCTAAAGAGGTTTCTGGAAGCACTTAATTGAAACAAAAATATGTGGCAACAATGCATTTGTACACTGTTAGATGCTGTAATATTTTCTAAAAGACAATCTATAAATACAATCTATTTTAATAATTCTCGTGAATCTACTTTAAAGTACTAGATAAAGTTACAATATTAATTAAATTCATTAAAAAAATAATTCATATTTTTTCAATATTTTTAATGACAAAAAACGTAAACGATGTTGTCAAGCATATTTTTGCAGAGAGTATGTTGATTAAGAAACGATAAAAACCTAAATAAAATAATTCAATTAAAGAAAAATCAACTTAATAATAATTAATAATTATTTCTTTATACATTCAATTATATCCGCTTCCATCAACAGATATTGAATATTAATTATTATTTATGGACAAATAATCCGAAGATTGACAATCCCGTGAAAATGTATGAAGAAGCTTCAGAACCAAACGAAGAATGTTTTTTACGTATAGATTATCCGCCAATTTCTCAACATTCTGTATAAGTTTTCCAATTTTTCAAGAAAGATAACAATTTAAAAAAAATGGACGTGATTTAGGGCGCCACGAAAAAAAATCCTATAATTTTTTTCCTGATTATTATATTATTTTGGAGTTTATGATAAATAACTACTGTTATTGCTTTTGATTTAAAAAACTCGTATTTTTGGATTAAGCATGGTTACTTTTCTAGTTGTTTCTGGCTTTATTGTACTGTTTTTAAAATTTTATAAATACCTCAAAAT
Source organism: Onthophagus sagittarius (assembly GCA_036711965.1). Classification (NCBI taxonomy): domain Eukaryota; kingdom Metazoa; phylum Arthropoda; class Insecta; order Coleoptera; family Scarabaeidae; genus Onthophagus; species Onthophagus sagittarius. Next base: position 42,418,669 of record JASERS010000004.1, read on the forward strand.
TCCCATCTTAGATAAACACCCCCGTGTATATTCATTTGAAAATAAATACCCGGGTATTTAACAACGCTGATGACAAGTCTCTTAAAATCGTTAAACCTGAATATTTTAAATTGTAGGTTTAGTGTTAATTTAATTCTAATTTTAGTCGTTATTTCACTTTGTATAATGATGAATTTAACTATTGTATATTAGAAACACTTTGAATTTATAAAAAAATTGTAATGAATCACATTTAAAATGGGCTAAGCATAAATAGGTAAACTTTAAATTGCTTATTTTTAAATTAAATTAAATATATATACCCGCTCTAAATAATTAAAACAATTTCGTACAAAGAAATAGATTGTGGATTTAACGGTTCTTTGGTATAGTTGTATATTTACATTGGTGTTAAAACCTAGGAAGATACCATGAAATAGGAATCACGACGATATCCCGCCTAGTATACATTAAGCCCTCGTAAATTTAAAATTACTCTGTGAGAGTCGATTTTTACGGTACACAGAGCCGTTTACGCGAGCATTTATTAACATATTTAAGTGGCTATTTCGCAAAAATAGTGAGCCATCGAGGATTCCTCGCGCGGGAAATCTGACGTTTTGCTTATAAAACTATGTGTGGCACCTAATAAAACTTCTCAGGCGTGTACCTTTAATTAAAACATTCGGTAATTTTTATTACCACATCCTCGAAATGTACTGAATGAAATTAAGCATTAAAAGTTAAACTAGAAAATAATTTCGCCTCTAAATTTAAAAAGTAAAAAAAAATCTAAGTCTTGGATTGAACATCTTTCTACGAGAATTCACTTCTCGTAGAAAGATGTTAATATGCATCCAGTGCTAGCTATGCTAGCTATGTCATAGCCGACATATAATTAGTGAAAACGGTTTCAGTAGATAGCGTTAATAAAAATTCCGAGTCGGCAGCGTGTGCGAGATTGCGAAATAAATGCAAATTTTGACGCGGTTATCCCGTGAAGATCGACGAGAACACGCGATACGTGTGAAATAAATTCTTCAGCGAGCAACGCGATAAGAAATCTTATTATGTACGCGTATAAATTAGATAGTAGATAGTTGGATTCTTTCTGGATTCTTAAGGCGATGTCCTCTCTCGTTTCTAGACGTGCGATCTGCTTAAGTGTTTTCAAGGATTACCATACATACAATGTTACCATAAAGACTCCATATTTCAGAATGTAAATGGGATAAATTTCACTCATATTTAGCACTTGATTTAGCTCCAGTTAATGCCACAATTTTTAAGAGTTTCTTGGTTTCATGATTTACTAACTTACATTATCAGGACATATTAGGATACAGATTCATTACTTTATCATGATGTCTTCATTTATAATATGTATCACATGCTTTACACTTAATAGAATCAAACAAATAGAATAAAAATTCTGCATTCAAAAGCTCTAATCCTTATCTATTCAATCGTTGGATAGTGTGCGCCTCAGTGATTTAATAGTCGTCACGTTCACAGACTCGGTGCTCATCTTAATAACAGGATGAGGGTAATCGTAGGGATTATCAAATCCACTCCCAAGACTAAGCAATTTAGTAAGTATTCATAAATGCCTACACGAGAGAGTATAAGATTTTGAATAATCTAAAACGTAAACTTTGTTAGTGATTTTGTGGTTTGATAATCTCAGCTACTTTATTATTAAGAAAATTTAAAAAAGCAATAAATATATTTATGTTAATTTTAATATTAAACAGCAATTTTTCTGAGTTTAATTTCCAGTTATTCTTTCTACAGTATGCTTATACCATGAAAGCTAATTAATTATTGCTATTTTTATGTAAAAATTGAAAAAAATTGAACTTTCTTCTAAATTGAAAAATTTTCAAGTTCAATTTATGATATATAACCACAGAAACAATAAAATTAAGTTTTTTCATACAATGTGAACCATGAACGTCCGTGAAAGAGAGAATTTATTAACACTAGAACTAGAATTAACATTAGACTTGGAACTAAAAAACATTTGGATACAAATGGAACAGAAGGAAGAATACTAGTGGAAAGAAGTACTTGTACATTCTTCCTTCTATTTCATTTGTACATGTAACTACACGTAAAAATAATTCCAATTATTACTTGTTAAAAAACATTTGGGTTTAACCATCCCAAGAGACGTGCAGCGGCACGTAAATCCATATATTTTTAGTTCTAGGGCAAGTGTTAGCTTTAGTGCTGGTATTAACTATACTTATTTAAAACATTTTAGCTGTTGTTCGGTTTTAAATTATTGTATACATGTATCGAACTAACTACCATTTAAAACTAAATTATAACTACAAATAGAGTCAACATGAACATCCTTAAGCTGGGTTGTAGGTCCAGAAGAATTTGAGACAATCTAGACTTAAACGAAAATTAAAACTAGAATTAACACTAGATTCAGAAGATTCAGTCTTAAGACGCACGGCTAAACTTCAATGTTTCTATGTCTAGGTCTAGTGTTAGTTCTAGTTTTAGTTTTCGTTTAAGTCTAGATTGTCGCAAATTCTTCTGGACCTACAACAAACACTAAAGCTAACCCTAGACCTAGAACGAAAAACGTTTGAGATTAGCCGTACCTCTCTTAAGACGGAACCCAATCTACTAATACTAGACCTAAATCTAGAAACATTGGGGTTTAGCCGTACGTCTCTTAAGATGTCTAAACCCTAGTACTTCTAGTTCTATGTCTAGTATTAATTCTGCTTTTTTTATGTCTTTTCTATGTCTTAGCTAGATTGGGTTGAGTTCGGTTTCATCTTAAGAGATATACACCTAAACCCGAATGTTTTTAGTTCTAGATCTAGTGTTAGCTTTAGTGTTGGTAATAACTCCAAGTTAACTGTTATCCGGTTCTAGATTATTGGTTTCTTGTATCAAACTAAAACTAGACCTACACTAGACCTAGTACTAAAAGATTCAGAAACTTTCTAGTTCTAGGTCTAGTGTTAGCTAATAAAGACTAACAGTAGACCTACAACCCAGCTCAGACTAGACAGAACTAAGACTAGACCTAAAACTAGAAACGTTAGGGTTTAGCCGTACATCCTTTAAGACGGCTAAACAGTAATGTTTCTAGTTCTACGTCTAGTATTAGTTCTGAAGCTAGGTTGGGATGGATTCGGTTTCATCTTAAGAAATACACAGCTAAATATAGAAATATTAGGGTTAGATTAATCAGTGTAAATTAAATTTTCATTTTCTTGTGATGTAGTAGGTTCATACGCAATTGCATGTGTCCCATTTATCTGTTTTGGTTTTTGATATTGTAGTGATTCCATAATTATTCTTTGCTGAATGATAATTATCAGAAATTACAAACAAAAAAATATTGCCAGATCAATCAGCTTTAACCCAACAGCAGAACTATTACTAGGACTAATACTAAAACTAAATCTAAAAGTTTTCGGGCTTTACCACATGTCTTTTAAAAAACATTTGACGTTCCGAACGCCATGTTACAATCTTCTTCAGAAACTGGTTCATATGAACCAAAGTTTCTCCCAAGTGGACCAAATAGCTGTGGGGGCAAATTATATGATCCAACAAGACAAAGTTTGATGTTTGGACATCATGGTATGTTATGGATACGTCGACATTTTACTACATGTTCGATCCCAATTTCCAAATATAACCATTGAGCCGGCTCAATCAAAGCAGGCTCAATTCTCTGATTCAAAAGTTCTGTAGTCCTAACCGTTCTGAATCTTTCTGCGCATACCTTTATTACATATTAAATGCAAGCGCAGAAAGGTTCAGAACGATTTGGAACTACGAAATTTTTGAACCAAAACATACCTATTATAGAGTGGAGTTGAGATCAGTGATTAACACGATTTCAAATGCTTCCACCTGCAGACGACCTCAACGATTTAACGTTAAATCATATTTTATACGTTTTCGAAGTGACATAATTTTTTATATAAAAGACTTTTATCTTCAAACATTGTTCAACAGTTTAAAACATTGTTCCAGGGACGTCGTTAGCATGTCGGCGTAACGTTGAGTGATTAAAATCGTACTGTCAAAGCTTATCCTAAGACGCCAATATCATTACACCACTTTGAGACATTCCTCTCTTTTAAATGAACCGTTTGAATCAATTGAACCAGTTTCTGAACAAGGTTGCAACATAGTGTCCAAAACATCAAACATTTTTTCAAAAGACGAACGGAAAGTTCAGATCTTTCAGTTTCTTTAGCTTCTAGTTTTAGTTATAGTCTTAGTAATGGTTCTAATTTCAGTTCTATGAATTATATCTTCTTGAACTTTGACAATATATATCGCAAATAAATTTTACTGTCGATCTAATGGTTAACTATACGAATCTGCATTCATACCTTGATTTTGATTATTAAAAAACAATTTATGTGCAATTTGTGTATTTTTTCACATGTATAAATCTTCCTCATACCTATATGAAAGTGCCCCGCGTATGAGGTACTTTCATTAATTTTTCCTTTTTTGAAAAAAGTGTTGCAAATGTGTCTATTATAAATACGGATAGTTGGACTATTGATATTTGATGAATCGAGATAACGATCAATATCTAAAAGAATACTACAAGTAAAAAGATTAATGTAAAAATTGTATGAAGCTGTTTCCCTACGTCTTTTAAGACGGCGAAACCCTAATGTTTCTAGTCCTACGTCTAGTATTAGTTCTGAAACTAGGTTGGGTTGGGTTCGGTTTCGTCTTAAGAGATATACATGCTAAACCCAAGTGCTAGATCTAGTGTTAGCTTTAATATTTGTAATAACTCCAACTTAACAGTTATTGGGTTTTAGATTATTGTATTTTTGTATCGAACTAAAACTAGAACTAACACTAGACCTAAAACTAGAAAGATTCAGGTTTAGTCTTCAGACGCACGGCTAAACCGAAACTTTCCACTTTTAGCTTTAGTGTTAGTTCTAGTTTTAACTCTTGTTTGATTCTAAATAGGTTTAAATTCTTCTGGAACTAAAAGTATAACTAACACTAGACCTGCAACTCAGCTTTAGAACTAACGCTAGACATAAAACTAGAAACATTTCTAGAATCTTGCTGAATGAACTGTTTTAACTATTGGTAACTAATGGTAGACCTACAACCCAAATTTTTGATTTAGAAAAAATAGTTTAAATTTATATAAAAACGGAAATAAATAGATTTTACATTTAGAATGTAAAATATGTGGGATTTACTGGGTTGAACATATTCGACGTATAATTTGTGCTTTTTTGTAAAAACATTAATAATTTTTTTCCTCTTTGTAACTCGATCTGGGGACATACTCTAGATATGAGTTACAAATTAGAATGCATTGAAAGTTAGTTGAGAGACAGTTTAAAGCTATTAAGATGGTTGCCTAATATTAAAGCGTATTTGATGCAATTGATTCAATTTCATCTAAATCCTTAAGATAATCCCTTTTTTAAAATTCCATGTTGCATTTGAAAAGCACCAAGACAGTTTATCCGGAAAGTTTATAACTGAAATCCTGCTTTACGATCAAAAAAGGAACTGAAGTAGTTGCCAAGTTGTTTAGTATTTAGAAAGTCTTAATCGTTGGAATTATTCAACACGTAAACTGCGTTGTCGAGTCAGACTTTTTTCTTTGTAAAATGATGGATTGCGAGTACGTTTCACTGCATACACTCTTATTATTTTATTACTAACATAAACCATTATATTAGCTTATTATAATTTAATAAAAATATTATTAAAAGTTTATTTAGCAACCTTTCACTCAGACTGCTATCAAATTAGCGTGCAATAAACAATTAAGTGAATGTCATTTTTATGAAACATAAATTTCCCTTTAAATTTTTTCTCTTGTCTCCTTATCGAATTGTTGAAAACCCTAACCCCTCAAAATCAAATAAAGATCTTTCGATCGAAGTTTACAGTTTACCGGAGTATTAATGCTATCTTACAGGGAAGGGAATGATAAGAACTTTATATGGTCAACAAAACATTTTATAAAAGGATTTAAAAACTATTGACACAGTTGACAACGCATCTTCATCAAGTTTTGTGACGGACGGTGTACAAACCTCGATTGTTGTTGATCCTTTTATGGAGCTGTTAAATCGACGCGCGTGTAATGGCAGTAACGAACGTTTTATTAAACCCATCTCATTTAATGTGACATTAATGTCTCTATTTAAGAGACATTTAAACTAAAAAAAATTATTGAACTCGCATGGTTCTAGTTTTAGTTTTAATGCAAGATTGTTTCATACATATTTATCGTCAAATCACGCTTACACTTAGCATTCAACATAACAATTGTAAAACATTCAAATTTTTATTTGCGATTAGAATAAAACCATAAATCTTAAAATTATTATTCAATGCAATTGTATGAGTTATTTTAGTTTTGCAAAAATTAGCATAAAATTATAATTAATGAAAGAGATGATCCAACAAGTTTTAAGTGAATCACATTAGGGGAAATGAACTTGTTGGAAACGAAAACATATACATAGGAATGAAGGGCTTTTAAACGTCAAAAATAAGTCCAAGTATTGCATAATTTTACTTTCCTAACATCGACATGGAAAGGAACTCTCATTATTTATAACTAAACGTAAATACTGTTGAGTTGTAAAACGCTTTAGATAATGAGTACAAGTACGGTGATGTTAGTGAAAAGGTATTCTCCATCAAACGGTTTTCATCTAAACACATTTACGGATAAAATAAAAGATAAAAGTGTATACAAGCTGTCCTCGTTTACTACCGATCTCGATTAAGATGAATAACTAATGTGGCATAAACATTGATCAAAGAATGTCGTTACATTAAAAGTTTAAACACGTTTAATACTATAACAAACGTGTTAAGAATATTGATGAGATTTTTTTACTGTTCTTAAATGAACGTTATTACACCGATGGATGGATGGTGTTACATTGTTAATTAGTTTTTGGTTAGAAAGATCTCTGAGCTTTTGCGCAAGAGTGCGAGAAAGAGGGGTTGTTGAGACTTACCACCAAGAGGTTGTGATGGGGGTGACGAGCAGTAGGTAGACGGGCACGAAGACCACAGTGTGCATGTCCGCGCACTCTCACTACGCCCAGACGAGCCCCATGACTGGCCGGCCGGCCGCCCGGTCGAAGAGCGATACGGCCCAACCGAACGCCGCCCGGACGGTGCACCTGTGCGGACGCGCACTGTCGCATGCGCATGCGGTATCCGACCTGACGGTGACCCTACACTAACCCCACGATGACCCTCAATCAACTATCAACCCCAAAAAATATACCTTCCAAAACAAACGCTCAAAAAGTACTCCCCAAGAAATCCAAACACTCAGCGATACCAGAAAATACTTCAATTTTGATACTAATTATAGTAAATTATTAATTAAGTTACTGTTGAAAGTGATTAGTGTCCAACCAAAACTGAATTTTGAGCTGAAACTGAAATTCGGCCATGATCGCAGTTTCTACCGAAACTGAAATCGATACTGAAACTTATTTTGTTTTTATGTACAAGCTTTCTCTAAATTGAAACTTTTCTTAAGTTAACCCTCCGTCGGGCGCAACTGGCCTGACAGGCACAAGTAGAATGTTTTCGCTCCTCTCTTGAGCCTTAAAAAGTGTAGAAGTCTGTATTTCTTTATAGTCTACTTTCTTTACCTGCTGATTACAGTATACCTAGTCCGTTAGCTCGCGCGTTTTTAAGAATGGATTTATTATTACCTTGATTTCATAAGCTCATTGCGCCCGAATGCGTCATAAATATTTTTACCAATAAATCGATTATTTTTTTCATCATGTGATTATTTTAGTTGTTTCTTCACATATCACGTAATATTCTATGATACTTCTATTTATTATTTTTTCTTCTTGATATGTTTTTTGTGAGAACAAATATTTTATCTGCAAAACCTAGTTATAGTAAAAAGTTGTCGTGACGTTTTATATTTCTCAAACCAAATAAAAATGAATTCCCACAATTGCAAATGTTGCTCTCAATCAAAAAGATATAAAGTCCTTACTTTATACCTTTTATTATATTTATTTTTTTACTGAACTAAAATAAGTTCAAAAATAAATATTTTTTTTCCACTCAACGCTAAGACTTGTCCGTGATCCCTCAATCACCGATGTCAAACAATGCAAATAAATTTATTGAAATATAACTACATTACTTGACATTGGAGATTGTAATTGACGAGTTTTGAGAGAGTCCAAGAAGGACTTTAAAGAAGAGTTTTGAGAGTGTTTTCGTGAGAACAAATCTTATCTTTGAAAACTAACTGTTTTATATTTTCCAAACCAAATAAAGAATTCTGACAACTGCAAATGTTGCTGTTCCCAGTAGTAAAAGGTATAAAAGAAGGACATAATGTTGAAGTAAAATTAGTTCTAAAATAGCTGGTGGTTCCGACTGTCCTTTATTTCCTCTGAAATGTCCCAAAATTGTTCAAATCATTTTGGTGACATAACAAATCTTCTAGAAGACAACAAGGAAGATCCCTCAGTGAATGAGGATTTTGGAGAAGAAAGTGATATTAATTCGGAAGATTTCGTTGAAAAACGTGAAGACGATTCAGAAACGGAGCAGGATGGTGAGGAATTTCAAGATGGCTGTAAACCTGGTACTGAAGCCAATTGCTTTTTGGGAAAGGATAAAACAACCAAAAGGTATAAAAATCCGCTACCAAGAAATGTTTGTAGACGAGGTCACAAAGTTATAACTGAACGTTCTGGACTCATAGGAAACGCTAAAAATGCTCAAACTGTGGTTGATTGTTGGCATAATTTGTTCACAGACGACAGTTTGAATACATTAGTTAGATATACAAACCAATATATTGAATTGATAAAGCATAAATTTTCCAGAGAAAGAGACGTCGCGCCCACAAACGTCATCGAACTAAAGGCTTTTATTGGTTTATTATACTTAGCAGGAGCACTGAGAGGAAATCGTCAAAGTTTGGAGGAACTTTGGGGAAAAGAAGTCGACGGTGTCGAGAAATTTGGATTGGTAATGAATATCAAACGGTTCAAAACTCTGATGCGTTTTCTTCGATTTGACGATTTTACTACCAAAGTAGAACGAAAAGAAATCGATCATCTTGCTCCAATTCGGGACGTGTTTGAAAAATTTGTAGAAAACTGTCAAAAGAGTTATAACGTCGGAGAAAACGTGACAATCGATGAGATGCTACCAGGTTTCCGTAGACGGTGTGCATTTCGGCAGTACATACCGTTCAAACCGAGCAAATACGGCATAAAATGTTTTGCCCTTGCTGATGCCAAGACGACTTACATATACTACATTGAATATGGAGATTTATACTATGAAACAGCCTGAAGGTGTTTTCGCTGTCAGTTATAAGCCGTGTGAGGTAGTAAAAAGATTGGCTAAAACGATATTTAAAAGCCGTCGTAACATTGCAGCCTATTATTAGTATACCGATATAGATCTCATCGATTTTTTGAAAAAGAAAAACTTATCATACGTTGGAACTGTGAGAAAAGATAAAAGACAGTTGCATGTTTGGTTTCAATAATTGAAAAACTTTAGCATCTTACATACCACGAGCAAATAAGAATGTAATTCTCGTATTTACACTACATGACGACAACACCATCGATCCTAAATCTGAAGAGGAACAAAAGCCGGAGATAATCACTTTTTATAATTCCACCAAGGGCGCTGACGATGCTCTAAATATGAACCGAAATATAACCGAAATATTGCCATGGACCACCGCGCCCATGGTAATATTTTTCACAATGTTGAATGTGAGTGGTATTAACTCCCAAGTTATTTACCTCGGTATTCGACTGGAACCATTAAAAAGACGAGCTTTTCTAAAAACATTGTCCCATCAGCTAACGATGGGACCCATCAGTTTACTCAGAGAAGCATGAAGACTGTTGGAATCAATACCCAGCTCCAAATGCGACTAAAATGGTTCCAATCCATCAATGAATCTGATGACTTAAAAAATTCAACTCCTTCACCTCCAAAAAGGCGCAGGTATTCAACCTGTACAGATGAAAGGAATTTCAGAAGGATGACAAATTATGAATGTAAAAAATGTCGGTCTGCAATCTGCATGTCTCACGTAAATATGGTGTGCGGTACCTGTTATGCTGCATGTCAATGCTGCCGAAGAAACTGACTCTGAATGAACAAGACAACAATAATCTTTTAATATATATTTTTACATATTATTTTGTAAATAAATTCGTTTTTCCTAATATTCTTTCTTTTTCTTAGTTAAAATTTTTTTATAAATTTTTATATGTATTATTTTCTTTAATAAATGTGTTTTCTTTTCAATATACTTTTTGTCTTGGTTAAAACTACCATTGAACATCAATAGATGCTTTTAAAGTGCTAATTAAGAATGTGTGTTGCGATTGTTACAAATGTGCCTCTCAGGCGCATTACGCCTGAATTTGTTTGCACTAATAATGCGCCCGACTAAGGGTTAAACAGTTCGGTTTAACCATTCTGAGAGATAATAAGGAGAATATAAGAGATAAGAAACGCACTATTGCATGCGCATGGAGTATGATGACCCTCAATCAAATATCAACCCTAAAAAATATACCATCATTTATTCGGTTTATTTTATTTCGGTTTACGATCCCACTATCGAAAGCTCACGGAACGATTTTTGATTTACGCCTATATAAGTGAACACTTTTTACATATTATAGACTTTGAACTGGGGATGCAGATTGGAAGGTGGATTGCTCTCTCGCTTTTTTCTAGGACTACTCACGCTCATGGTGGAGTAACGAAATATAGTTAGTTAGTTTAGACGTTAATTATGAGTTAACGTCTTTGCATGCTTTTACATGCTAGAACAATTGTCTGAACTAACTTCAAATGTGATTCCATCCGTAGTTATATTACAAAATTTATTTTCAATAAATACATTTTCTGATGCAGGTACATTTAGTTTAAAGCTCAACTGAAACTATAGACAATCAACTTCGAGATATATACAAAAAATAATATATAAAAATATATATTCGAGATAATGTTCGTTCTCTTCGGAAAAAAAACTACTAAAAGTGATGATAATTTTGTACAACAGGTTAATGAATTTTTAAATTTACCTATAATAGACAGAAGTTCTTCCAAGTGGTTTGGTAGAAAGACCAAGAAAAACTAGATTTCGAATTAAGCAAATTATAAAAAATGAAAAGGAAATAATTTATGAACATATAGATATAGATATATAGATAGCTGTACATATATTTGTGTTATTCATCTACGGCTATAATACATAAATTATTTAATTAAATACAACTGTTTCAATTAAAATAAATCCAAAATTCGTTAAAAAACGACTATCTTGGATACGAAGACTGATGGGAAAGAAAGAGTTTTAGAATGATACTTTGAAATCATCATTTATATAATACATACATGTTATTTACAATAAACTAGTTGTATTCTGATCTGGCCAGTTTTGTCAACTGATTAGGCCGGAACCGGATCCTGAACTAAAGAACCGAATCGGCCGAAATCAGTATCAACATCAGATATTCGTGCCATCACGAATTGTGCCATCACGAATCGTTGAAATTTTGCCCATATCCACATTATTTATTGAATTAGGACCACATTACAGTTGCTCGGACATGGTCTTTATGATTCGAAGAAGGTATTCAGTGATACCATCATTTTTGTTAAACCAGAACGAGACATAGTTGGGTCTGGAGTCATCATAAATAATATCTCCGACCATCATATCAATTTGTGAAAGCAGGGTTTCAGTCAAAAATTCCGGTCAAATACAGTACCAGCAGTGATAGACCAATCGCTGTTGAGGGCACTATTTTTTTTAACTCTTTGAACAGTACTTTTGGGAACGCTTATCTGATAGCAGTCTTCGCGCTACTGCTTTGAAAACATTCGTCAACATATTCATTATTTTCTTTCATATTTTCTGATAAGTTAAAGGTTGCGTCCGTTGTTCCTGTTTTCAAGCGAGGCGATAAAAATGTTTGTTCCAATTACCTACTCATCAGCATAGTCCCAACACTATCTAAATTTTTTGAGCGTGTAATGTTCAGGCAAATAATGACACATGTTGAATCAAAAAATATGCTTTACGAAAACCAATTTGATTTCCGCTCTGGGCGAAGTACCAAGGGTGCTGTTATGAATTTCATGAATGTTTGTCCATGATACCTACGAAAAGTGGAAATTTTATTGGGTTTATGCTATTGTATAAACTTGAGCATGTCTTCTGATTTCCAAGAGATAGTGTTATTTAAATAGGATTATACCTTTTCGGCAGATCCTAACAAGTTAAATGCGGAGACTGCGTCTCTTAACGTCCCTCAGGGATCAATTTTGGGACCTCTTTTGTTTATTCTTTTTTTCGGAAGGAAGCGAAAAAAAGAAGGAAGGAAGTGTTGTCCTCTGCAAACGGGTTGCTAATGGCAGCAAATGAGTGGTGTGCTGCCAATGAGCTTTATCTAGTTAGCTTTATCAGTAAATTTCTAGGGTTAACACTAAATTCTTCCGATACTTTGGTCATGATTGAACTTTGTAGCTCACACGACGGAAATGGGAAAAAAGATAGCACGAAACTTTTTCCTACTTCGCAGATTGGTTGGTTTCGTTATCTACCGAGATAGCCAGGATCCCTTATTTCATTGATTCATCAATCATAAGTTATTGTATAACTGCATGGGGGGGCATATTTGGTCTGCAGCGAAGAGTTCTGTAGGTGACTTCAGAGCTAGGCTATGCAGATGATTGTCATTTGTGTGTATTTTGGAATGTCTTTTGTACATTTACAATAACAGAAACAAATGCTGCACGCATGCTGACATGCACAATTATTGCCGGCTGAGTAGAACACAAAAAGTTATAGATGTACTGCTTAGGTCTTATATAATGAATTGCCCTTGGACATTAGACCACAAAAAAAGATAAATTTTTAAATGTTATAAGAGAGTTTTTGCTAAAAACTCTTCTACTCAGTTGATGAATACCTCTAAGTAGCTGTATTACTATGTAATTTAATTTATAGTAAGTGTGTTATGTACTGATTTTTGTATTTTTGTATGTGACGAGTGTAGGCCCTGGCATTGGCACAATAAAGTTTATTCTATTCTTATTCTATTCTACTGGTGGATTATGTTTTCGTTTTTGTGATAAAAAACTTCAATAGTTCTTCTGAAGAAATAGTATATTACAGTACAAGTGAGGAAACTAAGGTTTTTCACTCATGCGTATGTCAGATGGACATACAATCATGGAAAGACATACAAGTTAGTGGAAAATATTGGTTTCCCACGTGTGCTGTATAGCGTTTTGTTCAATCCTACTATTTAGAGAAAACTCGGTCTTAAAATTAGTTAATTCCTGGCTAACGTCATGTCGATATGTCGGAGACGACACTTTTTGACATTATCATGCTCTGATTGATTGATAAACAACAAATTATGTCAAATTGTTAATTGTCATCATTACGCATAAAATTAATTAAGATTAATAATTTATACAAGTGAAATAGTTAATTTAATTTTCTATATGTGCTCTCTACCGTTTTTTAGTTCACATCCGTTACGTTTAAACAAAGAGTTGTACCTTTAAAGGTTTTAAATTTCGCTCATAGTGGATGAAGAAAATTAGAGTGAGTGAAAAATATTTTCACTCGTCTTCAGGTCTATCGCTACAATGGAAAAAATTTTATCAAAAACACTTGTTTTAACTTACATTATTGAAGAATACAAAATTTATATAATAATCATTAAAATATTTACCATCAAGCCAGCTCTGCAATTTGAAAGTCAAGTTTAGTTTTATTTATGAACATTTCATCGTCTCAATCACATTGTTGTTTTGTAGGTTATGTTATCAAACTATACTATGGAAATTATGTGGAAAGTCGTTAATTCTAATGAGACTGGGGAAATACTGAGATAAACTTATGCCATTCTCATAACCATTCTTTTTCACATTCATTTCATTTCTAAAAGCTACACACATATAGACGACTTCCACATTTTGAAGAAGATTATGTTTATCTCAGTATTTCCCCAATCACATTAGAGTTAACGATTTTCCACATAATTTCTATAAAATAGTTTGATAACATAAACTACAAAACAACAATGTGATTGTGACAGTGAAATGTTCATAAATAAAACCAAACTTAATGAATTTCAAACTGCAAAGCTGGCTAGACGGTAAATATTTAATGATTATTGTATAAATTTTGTATTCTTCAATAATGTAAGTTAAAACAAGTGTTTTTGATAAGATTTTTCCCATTGTAGCGATGGACCTGAAGACGAGACTGTATAGTCTGAAACCGGTAGTCGAGAACGAACTTAAAATATATTTTCTTCAAAAAAACTATTGAAGTTTTTTATTTTTTATTATGTTTTCGTTTAATTAGACAAAAATTTCAACAAAATATCCGAGCACAAGAATATCTCGCTTTGGTTTACGCGACTTTAAACTTTTTAAAAATTTAGAAACGGATTTTAAACAGCAATTATTAATAACTATTTGATATGACTATATAAATTACTGCACTGAATAACCAACCAGTGTTCACTAGGAACAGAGGTAATTAAACTTAATTGAACACTTAATTAATTTTAATTTTTAAAAACAGGTCAAATTATCCTTTATGGGCGTAGTTTCGGTTTCTTCCCCGAAACTTCTATTTTAGGCCGAAACTGACCGAAATCGAAATTTCGATCGGACACTAGTAGTAATTGATAAATTCAGCGTGTGGTTAAGGATTCTGTCATATACATAAGTAATACCGGTGAAGAGCAATATGTCAAAAGTCAATTCAAACAACGTTTACAAACCACGTAGTGACGAGGTCTTAACAATTATACGCAATTACGTTCATAAACTTTATATTTCTCTTTATGACATTATAATTGATTAAGAAATAAATGTTTGATATTTAAGACTAAGAGAATTTTTTCGCGGAAACCGTTAGTGAAAGATAAGGTAGCGTTTTCAATTCTTTTACCAGCGAATTGTTCGTTGGTTTGGTTTTGGTTTGGTCAGCAGGTTGTTCTTCGGATAACGACGACGGCACGCAACGGCCGTCCAAGAGAAGACAGACAGAAGGAACGAACGGGTCGGGTCGGAGGTAGGCTCGAATGTACTACGTATTCAACTGCACGATTACGCGCGGTTCGGACCGAGAGGGGCCGTGATTGATGCATCGTCTGTAAAAGGGAATCAATGGCCGTGGAGTGGAAAGTCACAAGACCGATCGGGACTAATGGAAGCGCACTCGACATTGTCCCGTGACGGCCGATCGCAAATCAGGAACTCATCCCCCTCATTCCCCCGCACATCCTTATCTCCAATTCTTATAAAACAGATCCGGAATCGGTTTCTATACATTTTCGTGTCAAATTACTTTCGCTCAATTTACTTATAAAGATTTGGAAATGTTTGATTTGGTGATAACATTTAAAAATTTTGAATTATTTATTTTTTTGTTGATTTTATCTGTACTAAAATGAAAGCGATTGTTTGCTAGATTCGGTCCTGCAAAATCGGATGGGTTAGGGCCCGTTGATGAATTACCCGATCCGATATGTAAATAAGGGCGGTCGCGCTCCTACCGGTGTATCTGTCGCCGTGCGTCTCGCAAATTTGTCCAACTCGGACGGATGCCCGTCCGATCGGACAACAAGCACTCATTAGAAACCGATCTCTAGTGCCTATATCTCTTGGCAGGTGTTCGTTCGAAAGCCGAGACTCGATCGATTCAATGCCACGCGTTCTCTTCTCTCGACGCGAAGACAAGAAGACCGAAGAACGACAGAAACGAACCGATGCAAACAAGTGTCGATCTTGACGAACTACGACGCCACGAGATCCACGTCACTCAAACGGAGCTACCAGATGGATTAAAGACACATTGTACATCTTTAAGATTTCTTTTCTTTTTACTACGTATTCGTTCATTCAAAATTCAAATTTACTTATCTAAATTTATCAGGGTTGGACATTTTTGCACTACCACTAAAGTGCATTACCACTATTTATTCAGTGGTAGTTAAAATGCAAAATCCACTATCATTGAAAATTGAATGATGCTGAAAAAAGTTGTTTTACCACTAAACTTTTAGTGATAGTGGAAAAATGCACTATCACAAAACTTTTAGTGAAACATGATTTTTAACTAAACACATTTGTATTTATATTTTATTAGCATTGATGCTTTCTTATTATAAAAAAAGGTTTTTAAAACACCACACTCCACTTCCTTCATTTGCGCACAAAGCTAAATCATTCTGATCGTAATTTTTAAGTGTCAATATTAACCCATTTATGGTCATGACCACAAATATCCATATTACTATTTAAATAATTAGTATTTAAACCAGAGATTCCAAACATTTTTTGTTTGGGATTCCCTAAATAATCGAATTTTTTTTCTGCGGCGCCCTTTAAAATATTTTAATTGAAATCACTATGAAAACACTGGTATATCTAATACTAGAGCTACAATCTAGCTTGAGATCTAACACTTAATCTATGATCTAACATGTCTCTTAAAACGGCTAAACCCTGATGTTTCTTGTTCTAAGTGTAGTAATAATTCTGATGATAAGTTTGGTTGGGTTGATAGTTTAACTGCCATTCAGTGCTTAATTGTTGTAAATTCTTCTGGAACTAAAAGTATAACTAATACTAGACCTACAACCCAGCTTTAGTATTAACACTAGACCTAGAACTAGAAACATTAGGCTTTAGCAGTACGTCTCTTTAGGCGGCTAAACACTTATGTTTCTAGTTCTAAGTCTAGGATTAGTTTTGATGATAAGGTTGGGTTGAGTTGGATTGGGCTTCGTCTTAAGAGAGGTACAGCTAAACCTAAATGTTTTTCGTTCTAGGTCTAGCATTAGCTCTAGAATTGGTGTTGCTTCTATTTAATACCTGTGTTAGTTGAACAAATCATGGTATTATGGTTATTAATTATGTATTCTTACACTGGTATAAATAATTTATATTCAACATTTCTTGTTCAAATACCGTTATAGTTTGAGTTATGATTGAATTTAGTAATGAACACTAACAATGTTTATATACTGTAAATTTCCAAATTCTAGCTAGAATACAATCATAATTAAATCATATCTGCTTATGGATTATGTATTCTTACACTATTATTAGCAGTTTACATTCGACATTGCTGCAACACCATTACTTTTTGAGTTATGTTCGAAGTTTAGTAACGAACAATATCAATTTTGATATGATGTGAATTTTCAAGTTCTAGCTAGAACATCATAAGTGAACAATTTCTGATTATGAATTATATATTCGTATACTAATATAAACAATTTATATTCAACATTTCTTTCACCGTCACATTGGAGTTATGATCGACTTTAGTAGTAAACACTATCAATTTTGATATATTGAAAATTTCTAGATTCTAGCTAAACCACAGTCATAAATGAACAATATCTGGTTGTAGTTTAGGTATTTTTGTACCATTATAAACCATTTATGTTCAATGTTTCTTGTTCCAATACCATTATATTTGAGTTATGGTTAACTGTAGTATGTTTAAGGATGCACGACTTAATCTGAATCTTTCTAGTACAAGGTTTAGTGTTACTTCTAGTTTTAACTGCCATTCAGTGCTTAATTGTTATAATAAATAAATGAAGGTTATGGAAAACTTCTTTCTCGCTAATTAAGTTCTCTATAACCTTCATTTATTTATTTAATTAAATTCCTCGCAATATGGATACACAATATTATAATTGTTATAAATTCTTGTGGAACTAAAAGTATAACTAACACTAGACCTAGAAAATTGTTTCAGTATTAACTCTAGATCTATAACTAGAAGCATTAGGATTTAGCCGTACGTCTCTTTATACGGCTAAACCCTAATGTTTCTAGTTCTAAGTAGAGTCGTCTAAACTTAAATGTTTTTCTTTCTAGGTCTAGTATTAGCTCTAGCGTTAGTGTTAGCTCTATTTTTAGTTGTTATTCAGTCATAAATTGTTGTATACTTGTATCGAATCAAAACTAGAACTAACTCTAGACGTCTGAAGACGCACGCCTAAACCGAAACTTTCTAGTTCTTGGTCTAGTGTTAGTTGAAGTTTTAATTGTTATTTAGCTCTAGATTATTGTAAATTCTTTTAAAACTAAAACTATAACTAATACTAGACCTACAACCAGGTTCCCTCTTATTTTTAGTGACCTGTGTGAGCACTCTTTTAAGTACGTGCAGTTTTTTTGTACTACATTTTACTCTCATTAACATATCCATATAGTTTTCTTACAATTTCACTTTCAATTCTTTTGTATCATGTTAAGCGAATTCAACAAATAAAACCGTGCTCGCAATCCGCACTACTGGTCTGTGAAATGGTAATAACCATTTCTTCAACATTTTTTATTTGTTTATTTTTTCTCCGAACTGCATATTTAAGTCGTTGTACTGCTTGATTATAACAGATTTATATGTAAGAAAAGCATAATATTTTAAACACAATTTTTCAATATCTGCCAAACCATAATTAAAATCGCAAGTCAATAAAAATGATATCCAATCTTTTCAAGATAATTTTTCTTGATTTGGAGATTTGGAGAAATTTGGTTGAGTAAGAAAAAATTAGTTTCTGCACGAGCAAATTACAAAGTATATATGATTGCTAATGCACAGTGTTGAAAAATTTTACATGAAGTACTGAGTTCTTCTAAAATTAAAAACAAAGTTTTGATTTTTCTTCTGGCTTTTACTTCTTTCCATGCATTCGATATACATATCTCTTCACTGTTATGTATCGCAACGTTGTTATACCAGATGCATTCTGCTTTAACTTAGTTGCTACAACATTCAGTTTTTCAAGCAAATCAATTTATTTTCATAAAATTGCAAAAGAATTGAAGAGGATTCGCATGTCTGAATTATTATCCTTCCAAAAAGTATTATATTGATCAGATTTTCAAATATGAAATTAAAGATTTGGTTATAAAAATGTCTATGCTTTCATCAACAATTAAAGTATGTAAATGTGCCATTTTAATTCGAAAATGAAAAAGTATAGTTAGTGCAGAAGCATGGGATGGTAAATATTCCAACTTTCTGAAATGTAGACGTATTTTGCCAAGTGGTTATTTATTTTTCGAACTGAAAATAAAGATATGTTCATTTTAATTACCAATAATGGAATATCGATTATAATTTTCATTCTAATTTTTCATGCACGTACAATGTCATATTATTCAAAAAAAAAATTCTACGCGCCAATGAACATTGCCTACAACCTAGCTTTAGTAGTAACGTTAGACCTAGAACTAGAAACATTAGGATTTAGCCGTATGTTCCTTAAGACGGCTAAGCCCTAATGTTTCTAGTTCTAAGTCTAGTGTTAGTTCTGAAGCTAGGTTGGGTTGGGATAGTTTAGGTTCCGTCTTAAGAGAGATACAGGTAAACCCATATGTTTTTCATTCTAGATCTAGTATTAGCCCTAATGTTAGTGTTGGTTCTATTTTTAGTTGTTATTCAGTCTAAAATTGTTGTATGTTTGTACCGATCTACAACTAGAACCAACACTAGACCTACAAAGTTTCGATTTAGCCGTGCGTCTGTAGATTATTACTAGATTATTAGTTCTAGTACTAGATCTAATGATAGTTCGTGTTTTAATTCTTATTTAGCTCTAGCTTGTTGTAAATTCTTCAGGAACTAGAAGTATAACTCATAGGTTTTCCAATCTTTTTCGGTTTGCGGTTCAGTAAATAATCGGATTTTTTTTCGTGACGTCCTTAATATATCCAATTTTTTTTAATTGTTAACTTTCTTGAAAAATTGGAAAATTTTCCTTTTTACAAGCGACCTATATTTTGAGGCGCCACTATGACGGCACACACAGAGCTGAATCCCGACTCTAACTGGACAAAATTATTTTATGAGCTTAATAAGGGTTACAAGATTAGAATAGCTAAAAAATAATAAGATAACAGGATTAACAGGAAACCTATTAAACAAATACTGTTTGTAATGAACAAGAAAAGCATAATCCATAACCAGCTACAACCTAGATAAAAGAAGAATTCAGGAATACAGTGAAAATCTTCAAAATATCATAATTTTAAAGTTTCAACATAAAAATCAACCACAAAGCAAAAATTAAAGTAGACAGAGAGATACTTTTGGTATAATTGCAAAAAATGTATAATGATGGTTGTGGGGAATGATCAAAAATCTCAAAAATGCCATCATTTAAGAAACTTATTAGAAGAATTAAGTTCATCTCTAAAATTAAAATCCACGGGCAAGTCTTCTCCATAAAAATTATTCGTTATGATCTAAGGATTTATTATCTGTAAGTCGTTAGAATTTGGCTATTATAGTTTTGCAGTAATACGCTAAAATCTGTAAAATATCATAATTGATGATTTTTACTGCAAAACTTTTTCATAACCAAAAAATTAAAATGGGTCGAAGATTTGATTCTCTAAGATTGTTCATAATGATGTGGAAAAGTATACACCATAATCAATTATAATCTGAATATAAGGAAGTTGCAGGTATACAGCAAATATCACTAAAAATTTCATAATTTAGAGTTTTAAGCATAATACACAATCTAGATATAAGCACTTTCTTCTAGCATGCTGCGCTCTGAATCCCTCATATCCTGAAAGCTATTCAGTAACTTCTTACACGCGCTACAGTTTGCTATAATAATAATTTTTTTGTGGAATTAGATTTCCGGAAATCTGCCTTAAGAAAAACTTACTAGAGTCGGAATTCAACCCAGAGTGCGATGAAAAGCTTCCTGTATAAATGGCAACAAAGCCCCGCTAGATATAAAGCTTTGTATAAATTATCCTATTTCTTGCAATTTTAGTTCTTTATGTTGTATCCGCCATCTTGATTTCTCACAATCTCTAACTTTTGTCAACAAATCAAGAGAAAATGAAAAAGTGTTATCTGGTTTAATGAAGAATTTTTATATATCTCAATTTATGCTTCATTATGGCCGTCATTAATTATATCATAATAGAGAAGTTCTCAAAATTTTAAGCCAATATCATGTAATGAAAAAAAGTTGCGCGTTAAAATGTAAAGAATTTTTCAATTTCCATGATGCTAAATCACACTCTCCTATATTTGAATAGTTTGAAGTTACCTTCGTCAATCTGACGATTTTAGTGCTTAAAATTTGTTCTTAAAAGATATCTAAACAAGTTAGTTTAACACAAAAAGAAAAATAAATAATCATGTCGTCGAAGTTGTTCGCTATGACAATACAGTTTTCTTTTTTGAATTAGGCTTTTTGTTGTCTTAAATTATTACTTAATATGAGCGACTGCATTTAAAGAGTATTATTATTCTATATTTGAAAAAAACAATTTTTTGTAATTCAATACGATAGCCCTTACAGAACTCAGACGGGTGCTGTAATGTGACTTCTTACAGTATCCGATTATCCGATGAGTAACATTTAAATTGGAATTTACACCTTGCACAGTCTTATGAAACGTGTTTTTTACTCTATTTTTTAAATTTGGTGTTTTTATTATATTTATTAACAAAAATAAGAAACTAAATAAATTTTGACAATTTTTGGGAAATTTGGTACGTTAAAATTTATTTTATATTATAAACCGGAATTCCAAAAAATAACATACAAAATTGGTTTTGATATGAGTTTGTGCATTTCAAACATATCTTATGACACTGGTTTTTTAATATACTGTTCAAAAATTCTTTATTCTTCATATTAATGATTTAATGAAATATATAACAAAAGTTTATTTTAATTAAACTTAAAAAAATAAAAATGAGGTATATCTACGATGCCTTGGCTAACCGTGCTTTAGCAGTGAATGGGTTAAATAAGAAAATAAAAAACTAATTATGTTTTCCTACGTTTGATGCGGCATAATTAGAAGGCATTTTCTTATACTGTTTCAGTTGTTGATGAAAAATATTAATTACCACTAAAAGTTCACTATCGCTAAATATTTAGTGGTAGTACATTTTTTTCACTAGCACTAAATATTTAGTTGTAACATAATTTACTTTTCACTATCACTAAATATTCAGTGATAATGAAATTCGCGTTTTAACTACCACTAAAGAAGTAGTGGTAGTGAAACTTGTATTGTAATTAATTTTTAATGCACTATGCCCAACCTTGAAATTTATGAAGGTACGTTGGTTATCATTATAGAATATTGCAAATGATGATGCCAAAATCAACCAACTCTCGACGACGGCTGGTACCTGTCGACATTTAATAATTCTCACGTCTGTCGAGGCGACATTTCTGAACATCTCGCAATACACTCGGATGAGACTAATTAGGCTTGTTCATAAATTATTGGCGTCCCTATATTTAACTGGAGACTAAATATAGTGTGTCCCGGTCGCAAATGCCTCTTTGATTTCCCGTTTACTGTAAACTTCTCGAATTATGCATCCTGGTCGAGATTTTCTGCTGATAAATAGGGGAGAGTGCTTTTGAACTCGGTTAACCATCAAGCTATAAATTTAAATTCATGTGATCCCAAAACCTTAACCCACCAATTAATTACATCTAGTATTTATAAAAAAATCTCAAGATACACGTTCCATCTTGTACTCTATTATGTATAAATGCGACTTATACACTTAGTACGCTACTTGACACATTTTTTGACAGGGGACTACTTAACCGTCATCAAAAACTTGGAAATACAGCACCCAAAATTCTATTCAACCCTTCCATCCTTGCATGACAAATAAACAGTAAAACCTTTGAGACCGTTATTCACGTCTTTTCAAGTAATACATAATTTGGTTTAAGTAGCATCTCAATTCTTTTTCTAAAAATGAGAGGATTACCTTAAAACGGCTAAAAGCCGAGTGGAGATTTAAAACGTTAACAACAAACATCTGTTCCCAAACAGCCAGGTGTAGTTGAATTCGATACTGTTGTGTTGCCGAAGAAAAAGGTGAAATATTTGTAAAACTAGAAAATAGGTTAAACGTTTTAATGTTAAGGATTATGAGTTGTTAATTCATTTAAAAACAATTCGGTGAACTAGTTTTTAATTAGCTTCGTACCAAGGAATATCGTAAAATTTATGTATTTTGTGATCGTAAAGTTTTGTACGAACGCAAACAAACACCTACATTCGCGTGCTTATTGGTACTAGTTTATTAAATTGGTAAAACGATAATAACGGATTAAAATACATTTATAAAACTAAATACTTCACCTATGACCTCTTAGACGTGTAAACGCATTTTATTGAAAGGCTTATTCTCTTAGCTTTACAAAAGCTTCTTTCAGCTGTGCCTAACTGTACGATCTGAAAAGAAACAGTTTGGGCACATTTGATTCGTACAACGATGGTATCTTGGTCTTCGGGTACAATGACCGTCCGTCCAGCGCTATCCTTCGCATCGGATCCCACGTCTCTAATTGCTTTGTATTCGTAAGTATGTGGCCGTTTAAAAAGAAGTCGAAGGGCCCGAAGAAGAGAAGGGAAGACAGAAGGAGACGGAGGAGGAAGAAGTACGCATGGGAAACGGGCCGAGTTTGCGGGCGCATTCGGCGCGCGATTGTGGCGAGATTCTTTGGTAGCTTCTTCAGCTGACGGCAGCCGGACAGTCGCATTTTGCTGTCAACCGGCGCGGCCAGCTCGAGGATCGGAAGCGGGACAAAACGAAGAAACGAAGGGCACCAGAAGAAGAAGAAGAGAAGGAAGGGAAGAGGGAGGTGAGGAAGGTTCGCGAAGAGAGGCTGTTTTATTTTCCTGCCAAGGTTAATTCAGACCATCGTCGCTGCTAGTGAAATAGTGGCGCGTCCGTGCGTCCCCTGAGCATCCGCCCCGGCGTGGAACTGACGCCGAAGAATATATAACGATTGAATGCGAATAAAGATCTACCGGGATCTCCGAATGGACGACAGCGAGAGAGACGAAGGGATAAAAGGAGAAATAGCCGGGACGGCGAGACGTTGCTTACAAGAGCTCGGTATTTTTGCTAGGTCGCATTGTTCCCCTCAACGGCAATCGTAGCCGAGACGATGCTACAACCAACCGTTGGAATTTTATTTCAAATGTACGATTTAGAACAGCTATGTTACCGTTCAACTTAATTAATTTAACTAACTATTCAAGTATGCAAATTATTATCAATCAGGACTTTGTTTGCTACTTATTTGTTAGTTGAAGATGTAGCAGCTACACATACCTATAATGAGACAGTTCCTTAATTGTAACTCTATTTGAACTTTTCAAAGTCCAAAAAGGTAAAAATATCCAAGCATTTACCCCGGCCTAAGGTAAACTGTATAGTTGTTAGATGGAATGATGTTTATATTTAATTGTATGGAAAACCATTCTTCTATAAATAATGTTTGGATCTGGATTAATAAATTTTCGACATAAAGTATATATGTCTAACGATACGCACGGCTAAATAAAAAATTGTTTAGTTGTTAACTAGAAACATTAGGATTTAGCCGTGCATGTAAAGAGACGCACGGCTAGAGCCAATACTAGACCTAGAACGAAAAACACTTAGGTTTAGCCGTATCTCTCTTAAGACGGAACCCAATCCAACCCAAAGCAACCTATCTTCAGATCTAAAACTAGAGTTAAAAGTAAAAACATTAGGGTTTAGCCGTCTAAAAAGACGTACGGCTAAATCCTAATGTTTCTATTTCTAGTACTAGTGTTAATACTAAAGCTAGGTTGTAGGTCTAGTATTAGTTATAATTTTAGTTCCAAAAAAATTTAACGCTAGAGCTAACACTAGACCTTGTATTAGAAAGATTCAGGTTTAGCCGTAATCCCTCTTAAGAGGGCATGCCACCTTAAAGCCCAGATAATAATAGTTATTGTTAACATTTTTTTGCAATTAAACAAAAGAAGATAAGTTGCAGAGTGTAAATAAGCTACTTTTCTAGTTTTAAATACATATTTGATTTATTAAGAGTTATTAAAATCGCAGTCGCTAGATGTCGGTAACGTTAGGCTTGCAAATCCTGTAGGGTCAAACTGTTGCAGGATTTCTCTTAACCCGATTACTTTAATAAACTCAAAAACTTGGTAACTACGTAGGATTTTTAAGAAATATTCATTTTTATATATATCGAAATACAGCTACGTACTTCCCTAGAATAAGATAAAACAAATACTTGAAAAATAATATTTAGAAAAATGTAGAAGTTATCGTGTACACATATTTGAAATATGTATTTTCTAGGAAAACGCGTTTAAAGTTTTCGAATGTAAAAAATTATCTATTTTTTCTAAATATATTTAATCAGCGATTCCTGCACCATACAGCATCTGCTTCAATGGCGTTTCTGAAAAATGATATTTTATGTATATTACTATTATTTTATTTTTATTACTATTATTTTTAGACGTTTTTGAACAAGCTCAAAATACATGCATATACAATGGATGAAACAAAGTATACAAAGTAGTCACAGGAACCTTAGAATTTTCGGTGAGGAGTGTTATAAAAACCAATTTTTTAGACAGACAACAATTCGCAAATGTTTTCTATCAATGAATTCTTATTCCAGACGGTAAAAGAACACTTTTAAGAAAAAAATGTTTTTTTTTAATTTCAAAGGTGACAAACCCTTTAAGACGAAACCTAATGTAACTCAATCCAACCTATTTTCAGAACTAACACTAGGCTTAGAACTAGAAACATTAGGGTTTAGCTATATCTCTAGCATCTATAGCACCTTGAAATGCCTATGAAATTCTCTACCCCACAAGTCCTAAAAACTATATATACTATACTCGCCCTCAACAGTCCCATCTTTACTCTCGCTTTAACCTCCAATACATAATTAACTGTATCACCTTCTCTCTTTCCAATTTTAAATTTAAACTTTGGCCTATCCATATATTCCTCATAACCCATTTCATGTTAGCTCTCTTCAGGTTTTTCTTCCAGATCTGTACCATTACCTGCTCTTCTTGCATCTCTCTCAACCCTTTCCTTTGCCCTCTTTCTATCCTTCCCATACCAGTCCCGCGTAGCTTCAACTCAATTGCTCCTTATACACTTTAGTTTCCCTTGATCAAACCCTTTATCTCTTCCAACGTCCATGCCACTTTTATCTCCAACCTCTCCAACCTCACTCTCATTTTCTGTTCCCCCTGCCCATATCTCACCCTCTCTTCCATTTCCCTGTATCATATTCAAAGCAATTCATTAGAGTTTAGCCGTCTAAAGAGACGTACGGTAAAATCCTAACATTTCTAACTCTAAGTCTAGTGTTAATACTAAAGCTAGGTTGTAGGTCTAGTATTAGTAATACCTTTAGTTCCAGAATAATTTACAACAATTAAGCAGTGTATGGCAGTTAAAACTAAAACTAACACTAGACCTAGTACTAGAAAGATTCAGGTATAACCAAGCTAACCCAACCTATCTTCTAACACTAGACTTAAAACCAGAAATATTAGGATTCAGCCGTCTAAAGTGACGTATGGCTAAATCTTAATGTTTCTAGTTCTAGATCAAGTGTTAATACTAAAGCTAGGTTGTAGATCTAGTATTAGTTATATTTTTAGTTCCAGAATAATTTACAGCAAGGAAGCACTGAATGGGAGTTAATACTAGAATTTTTAGAAGTTTCGGTTTAGTTACTCCTGAATCATCTTCTACGTCAAGAGTTCCAAACAGCAACTTTGTTCCGCTACCTACAAAATTGAATGCACCTCTTTTTGGACGTGTCCTTTTTTTGACGAGATTCAATAGAATGTTGTACAAATTCTCCGATGTGTTCGTATTGCGTTAAAGTGTCGCTTAAACAGATTATATTCAACTTTTCCATGTTAAACTTAGCTAAAGTGTACAAACTGATGCAACTCTTAAAATCTATAACACTATGAAGTTTCCAGATTATGTTATACAAAGCAATTAGTTTCATGGTTTCGAAATAAATTCCACTAAAAGAATTTAAAAGTATTACTTCGCAAGAATCTTCTGAAAGGGCATTTTTGGCAAGTAAAAAACAGAACAGGAGTGGTATTAGTGACATCCTGCAACAGGAGACAAAAAACAGTTGTAATTGTTTACTCATTGCCGAATAGTTTTAACCTATTATTGTGGCCTTCAATACATTTTCTTCTTATCTGTATTGACCTGTTTACTTTGGAATTAATCTTAACAAAGCTTATAAAATTATTCCTGATTTTGATGGAAACCGCGAAAACCTACATAAATTCATAGCTTGTTATGAAATTGTAAGTACAACCGCCGTTAACCCAAATTCACAGCTTACAACGTAATTAAACGTAGAACTTGCTTAACCTGGGTAGATTTTAGTAAGGGAGCAGAGTCTGTCGATGTTGTTTATAATCTAAATAAGAAAACTGCATTTTAAGTCTTCATTCAGCGATTACACTGTTTAGAATCATCTGCTATAGAAGAAGAGAGAATTTCTAATGTAGTAGGTATCTTCCATGAGCATAAACAGCCATCAACGCCTAGATGTGATTATTGTAAGAAAACGGGACAATCGAAAAAAATTGATCCAATCCAACCCAAACCAACCTATCTTCAGATCTAACACTAGACTTAGAAATAGAAACATTAAGGTTTAGCCATATCTCTGGCACTGTCCCCACTCTCGCCTTCGCCTCCAATCCATAATTACCTGTACATCCTTTTGTCTTTCCTGTGTTAAATTTAATCTTTGCCAAATGTGTATATTCCTCATAACTCATTTCAAGTCCCGTTCCCTTCAAAATTTTCTACCAGATATATACCATTATCTGCTCTTCTTGCATCTCTCTTGGCATTCCGAATATAATTATCCTCGAGTCCACCCGCCTTGGTTCGCCTTAGACCATCCTACCTTCTTCCCCATCTCCTTTCTTATTAAATCCACACCGTGTTTTAAATCTCCCTCTAGTGCTAACTTATTTCCCATCGTGCGCCATATTGAATTATTGAACAACCCAACCCTAAGTTCTCCTTCCTTATCCTTCAATTCTTCCATCACCTCCGCTTTTAAGTCTTTGTCCCCTGAGTCTTCCATACCCTTCCCTCTTTGACCCTCAATAACCACAACCCTCTCCTTTGTCTCCTTTCTATCCTTCCATATCACCCCCGTGTAGCTCCTACTCAATTGCTCCTTATTCACTTGAGCTTCCTTCCCGGTAATCAAGCCCTTCATCTCTTCCAACCTCCTTGTGCCACTTCCGACTCCAACCTCGCTAGACCTAATACTAGACTTAGAACGAAAAATATTTAGGTTTAGCTATACCTCTCTTAAGATAAAACCCAACCTAACCTATCTTCAGAACTAACACTACACTTAGAACTTGAAACATTAAGAATTAGCTGTCTTAAGCGACGTACGGCTAAAGCCTACTGTTTCTAGTTGTAGGTCTAGTGTTAATAAAGCTAAGGTTGTACCCTTTTAATTCCAGAGGAATTTACAATTAAGCACTGATTAGCAGTTAAAACTAGTCCTATCACTAGAAAGATTCAGGTTTAGTCGTGCATCTTTCGATGCAGAAATGTATGACTCAACTAGCCATCCGTCTCTTAAAACGTCTAATGTTGTAACTTTTATGTTTTCCATGGCTACATATCACTTGAAAAATTTATAATTTAGTAATAATTATTTTTCTTTTTAACTTGATCCAGACACATACTGTATACATAAGTCAATCTCTTTAATGCAGAATTATAGTTTTGTGTTTACATAAATGCATTGCTTTGCAGGTGTTGTATTTCTTGTATTCAATATGTGATAATCCGAACCACTTTCGGTTCCAATTAGTTCGGATTATTGAGGTTCTACTGTATTTACACATTGAGAAAATATCTGATCTAAATTATTTTTAGAGATCGTTTCTAACTTCAATAATCTTCTATCTAAAATAAACAATTTTGTTGAGTAGTCTCATTCTTCGTTCTGTCAATATGCACTCACTTGATTGTGTTCGTCGATTGCTTTAACATAGTGAAGTGTGCGAGAAGTGTCAAAGTGGGATGAGTAGCTTTCAAGTAATTACCAGCAGCCGCCGGTTCAAAATTGCAAGTAATTTATTAATAGTTGGCCCAACACTGACATGATCGGCCTAATGGAGAATTCGGATTTCGGGCGTGAACACGTCAAACGTCCCATTGTTCGCCGGGTCCGTGGCTTTTAAGGGTCTTCGTGGGAACCATCACCGAAGGATCTTTGTTTCCCCGTCAGACTTAATCACCTTATTAAGGAGTGGTGAACAAAAATCATTTCGATTTTCTTTTTTTTTATGTTATTTCTCAAATAGTACCGATGACATTTTTCCTAAAAGATGAGTCTTTTCAACTCGGAATTTTCCCGGCAAATTAAAGATTCTAATAGCTTAAGAGTTAACTCTATAAACTGCGGACATAATCACCATTTTCAATCCGAAATAACCATCTTGGTACGTTAACATTCTTCGGAACATTTCTATCCGGGCCGTTGCATATAAATCGCAACGAATACAATTACTTCCTAATAACACCGTGTGCCTTTTCAATGAAAGAAACTGTCCGCATAAAATACGCCGTCAAGCGAAAAGAATCTCGCGCAGAAGGTAGTCGAAAGAGGAATCCGAGAAATTCGAATTAATTGGCATCAGTTGTGGAAGAAAGGCCGCAAATAACCGTTACGCCGGTACGTACGCTTATCCGCAATTGCGAATGGTTTATAACCTACAAATGACACCACAAAAGAGCGTAGCCGCATGCTTATGCACGCCCAATATAAAAGATTTAGCTGCGAAGGAACGGGTCGAGAGAAGGATTCCAATAACTCCAATTGTCACGGTTTGGTAGGAGAATACAAAGACAACGCGAGAAACGGGGGAAGGGCAACTCGTAAAAACTCGGTATTTATGGAGGCTTGTGAACTGCGTTTCAAAAACTGTCAAAATGTAGGCCACATAAACTGCCCACCGTGTCTCTCTCCGTTCTTCGCCTTCCAATTTTTTTTCTCTCCGGCTACTCGCTTTCTTAACCATGTGACTGACAATATCGTAGCATTTCCGATTTCGCTCGTATACATTTGATCATTTCAACCGATGCAAATGTTCTCGTAAATACTACCGACATTCGTTAGTACAGAACCGTATCACATTTTACATCTGCTACTTCCGCCCGACAAAAATTATCCATTAGAAATCATCTAACTTCATTTCATAGGTAAGTAACGTGAGAAACGTGTTGTCGTTGAACGTTCTCAATAGATCCACAGCGAATTCAGTCAACATCATCCACCATCAGGTCGTGATGGGTGTTTTCCTTTAGGGCAGCGTAAACTCTCGTTCCACGTTAATATCTCTTCGGTCGGTGCGTGCGTCCAGAACCGCGAATCTTCCAGCGAATCATCCCCGAGATGCACGCGAACGTGTGCGTGTGCACGTTCGAGAGAGGGCCGTGAGGGGAAACCCGGTAAGTCTCTTACTCGGCCCTAAATCACCGCGAGATATTTATGTCGACTCGACTGTCTTCTAGCTGAAACTATAGCGTTGATATTCGTATTCCCCGAATGCATAATTGTACAATTCATGCGGCCTGTCTCGTAACTCGTTCCTGAATGGGTAATTACTAATCCTGCCGTGCGTTCGGGCCGCTCATAAACAGAGCCATCTGTATTTGGCCGCGAGATCGGTGAATTCCCGGATTGTCCGCCGCCGACGCCGCCACCGTCGCCGATCCCAACGCCACACAACCAAACGAACGACCGAACTGAGAACTTGACTACGCTTGTCCCTTCCTTTTGAAACGAGTTATCTACAGGTGTTTCAATTGTATACTTTATCATCAAGATATTGTTAATCGTTTATTTATTACTTTTTAAATGATTCGTTAACTAATTTGTAGAGTAAACTAAACTGTTGGAAAATCTTTTACAAACATCTTTGATCATCGCTGGAGACATAAGTTGACAATCAAATTTTTAAGTGTTGGTTCTATTTTTAGTTGTTATTCGGTCTCAAATTATTAACGAAAACTAGAACTAACTCAACCTAGTACTAGAATATTATATAGGTAGTATTAGCCTGGGTTTAGCCGTATGCCTTTTAAGACCGCTAAACACTAATGTTTCAAGTAATACTAGAAGTATTAGTTATATTTTTAGTTTCAAAAGAATTTAAAACAATTTAGAGTTTAGCAAATATTAAAACTAGAAATAACACTAGACCTAAAATTAGAAAGTTTCGGTTTAACCGAAATAATCATCACTATACCTAAACCAATATACAGTAAAGCTTCACTGATTCGAATCAATTAAAACTAACATAAATCAAATTATGGAAGCATGCGGATTATTGAAGTCATATTTAGATGTTTCTATTCTTCTACAAGATAATAATAATATATGGTGTTTATCTTGCAGTACATATGATAGACTGAAACATTATTAGCTTCCTCACTTTTAAAGCCGTATGTCCCAGCGTCTTCATAGAGGGAACTGTCTTATTTGCTGCAGCATAATACCAATTTCTTTTAATTGTTGAATGGGCAATGGAATGGCTCATCAGATTCCTATGCACTATTTCAGAAACTATTCATCGTAGAGGCATTCCTTTAAAAAATGTCTTCAGATGTATTGCTAAACCCTAGCCAACCTAACCCAACCCAACCCTAAATATTTAATAATAAGAGAAGAAAGGTAAAATCCTTTTTTTCACAATGATATAAAAATTTATTTACTTCTCTTTCTATCATTTTTTCCAATGATATTTATATCATTGTGGAAAAAAGGATTTTACCTTTCTTCTCTTATTATTGGTATACACAATGAACTCGGAGTCAACAATCGCCAAACTAAATATTTGAATTGAATAAAACTAGAATTATACTAGACCAGAACTACAATTATTCGGGTTTAGCCGACAGATATACATCTAAACCCAAATGTTTCTTTTTCTAGATCTACAGTTAGATCGAATGATATAAAACTAGAACTAACACTAAACCTAGAAGTAGAACGATTCGGTATAAAACTTTCTACTTCCAGGTCTAGTGTTAGTTCTAATTTTGTTCAATGGAAATTTACAGGGTCCCAAAGCAGTTTGTAAAGTACTTTACTTCAGAAATTATTCGGTGACAAAATGTCTCCGGATGCTCGGCTAAATCCAACTCAACCCAATCCTGTATATTTGAACCAAAGATATTCAGCACCCCAGGACGGGGTTGGCCGAATGAAACGAGTGCGCCCTACAGAGGACATGGATACTGAGTACATGTATAATGGGGATACCACGCATTCCATTGTAAACACAGGCACATTCTAGGGGTTATCGATTCAGGTCTGTAGTCCTATTAGGCCCTAAGTTTAAGATGGTGCTGTGCCTCTTCCTCATCTGACTATCCAAACACATTTCTCTAGCATTTTGCACACAGCAAAATGAACACAGCAATTTAAATAGAAACCCTTCATTGCTTTCGAAATATCGTCTTGTTCTACAGATAGAATGAAAAATCTGTTAATTCCGATTAGTAAATCCCTTTCCAATTCGGAATATAAGGGACACCATGCAAATTTTTCATTTTCCAAAGTTTGTTCTGATTACAAAGGAATTCGGATTTACGAGTGTACGAATTAGGGAAGCTTTACTGTACGTAGTAAAAAGATATTTAAAAAAAACTGCTTGGGGCAAACTGCTTGATATGCTTGGGGCATATCATTTGAGACCCATAGCAGCTATAGAGCATGTTACGTGTTACCAGTACAAAAGTAGTTTCCGAGAGAAGCAATATCTTTTCATTCGTCATCGTACAGAGAACATATACATTATATGCAACAATATCAATCGCTTTGGTAAATAATGGAAAATACCACTTTTTACCTCTGATTTTTTTGCAATATTTCTATACACTTCACTCTAATTTATCAACAGATTCCATGTAGCGGTTATACCGTGCCATAACAGAAGAGAATTTTATTTTAATTGATTTTTTTTCAGATTCTCACGATCTTTTTAGTTGAAGTAAAAGTTCCAAGTAAAATAAGTAAAAGTCCTAAATAGTTTGATAGTTCGTTCACAGCATTGTTATCATTCCATGTAACAGCAAAAATTTACAATTTTTTTGTGTCATATCTATAGTCATGTATACTCTGATTTTCTCTCTTTATTTTTTTATCATTTTTTATGGGAAAAAAGGTATCGGAATATCATTCGTAGTCTATTGGATGCTGTAATATTTTTGCCATTTTCATTATAGCAGATAATGCTAAACCACTCACTTCTTGTTCTTCAGATTTTCTTTGATAAACGTCCATATGAAAAATTGGTAATGGAAGAACACACAGCCGGATAAATTTTTAAAAAATGGTGGCCGGAGTATGTAACCATCTGCTCATCTACACAAAGTTTTTTCGAAGCTTATCAATAATAAGACGAATTTTGAACAATCTGCCTACTTTATCTGATCAAGGATTAAAGAATGATATACAGATAATATTCCAACAAATTTTCGTAGACAAATTAAAATTGTGTCAATTTTTCTGTTCTGCAAATATTTTACTCTGAGTAACAATATACTAGATGGCAGAATACAAGATTCTTTAAAAAATTAGTTCAAAGATGGTGTTTTTCCTTTCAACATTGGATTACATTTGATGAATTGTTTGAACCACCGGATAAACTTGGACTGATCTTCTTCCAAGTTGATAATAAAGTAATCTTGGGTGATCTTTTCTTAGGTGGTTCCTGTACAGTTGTACAACATACAGTTTTACAACATCTTGCGGCAGAATATCCTATTGTATATCTTCATCCAGGTCTTCGCAATCTGACACTATATGTGTGTCTTCAAGTATATTTTGTAAGTCAAAATACCTTAAAAATTTTTTAGTAGTCATATTGCTATGAAAACTGAAACCAAATTATGTATTACGGTAAAAAAGATAGTACTGTTTCATAAATAACCTCAAAAAATTAACTTCAATATCATTTCACAACTAATCAATATTGCCATTTTAAGAAAAGTAAAATTTATAATGAGAAGTAAGTGTTTTGGAGGTCTTTTCAAAGGTCTTATTTATGTAATATTTTATTTTATTTTGTAATTAATAAAAAATTTAAAAAAAATGTTTCCAGTCCTTATTTCAGGACCATGGCATTGAATGGATTAAGACAGAATAACCAAACTCAACTCAATGTAGCTTTACAACCATTACTAGACTTTGAACTAGAAACATTAGTGATGCCAATGTATAATCCAGGTTCATCGTGAAATTTAGCCGTCTCAAGAAACGTACGGCTAAACCCTAATGTTTTTAGTCCTAGGTCTACAGTTAGTTCTGAAGCTGAGTTATAGGCCTGGTATTGGTTATATTTATAGTTTCGGAAGAATTGCAAACAATCTAGAGTTAAACAAAAATTAAAACTAGAACTAACACTAAACCTAGAACTAGAAAGTCTCCGTTTAGCCATGCGTCCTTAGACGCATGGCTTTTGAATTACTTTCAAAATTCGTTAACTGATAATTAGCTATCGGTTTAATTAAACGATTCAAAACGTATTCTCCAGCAATTAGATTTGAATGTTGCCTAATCCATTGGCTGAATCAGGACAGTTGTATTTTAGGTGGATATACAATTTTCATATCTTCAAAGAGGTCCGATATAATGGTGGGATGTTTGAAAGCATTATGTATGATGCTGGGTGTTAAAGAAAAACTAAACTTGAAAAAAGACCCAAACGATAAATGACAGCTCTCAAAAAAAGCCTGAAAAAATTTAAGGTTTTGTGTTTTGCCAACAGTATTTGGTATTTTGAAAGCGAAAACAAATTTTATTCAAAATTTGTTGCTTTTTTTAATAAATTTGTCTATCGCCAATAATTTTACAAGCAGTATCATGTCTTTTGAAAGCATTTCAAGTCTCTTGGAACAACTTCAAATCTTCCAAAGGCAATATCAAATCTTCTGAAAGCATTTAAAATTCTATAGATGAAATATTACGTCTACTGGGATCATTTTAAATATTCTAGATACAATATCAAGACTTCTAGAAGCAGTACCAAGTCTTGTGGATGCAATTCAAGTCTTCCAGAAACATTATAAGACTTCTGGAAGTATGATATTACTGGTAGTAATATCAGGTGTTCTAGAAGTAGTATTAAGTCTTCTTGGGGTTGAATCAATTCTTTTAGAAGCATCTCAAGTCTAATGATACCATCTCAAGGCTTTTAGAAGCAGTATCAAGTCTTTCAGGGACAGTATTAAGTCTTCCGGAAGCAGTTTAAGTCTTCTCGAAACATTGAAAATTTGATGGAAGTATTTTAGATTACATGGTAGCAATATCGAGTAATCCAGAAGCAATATCAAGTCTTCCAGGGCAGTATCAAGTTTTCTGAAAGCATTTCAAGCCTTCTAGTAGTATTTCAAGTCTTTAGGGAGCAGTATCAAGTTATCTAAAAACAATATCAAGTCTTCTAAAAGCATTTCAAGTCTTCTGGAAGCAATTTAAATCTTCTGGAAGCATTTCAAGTCTTCTAGAAGCTGTGATTTCTGAAAGCATTTCCGTAGTAAGTCTCAATTCAGAACACCTGCTCTTGAAAAAACCATTCGCAACAAATAGTGGGACTGAATTGGGAAGAAAATGCTCGATGGTACATTAAAATCAACAAAATCGTTTTTTGAACCGCTGACGCTACCTTTTTCTTACCTGCTAGATCCCGATTCGTTTTGAAATATTTCATTTTCAACGAGTACGAAGTCTTTATACTATTCTCTTAAATCTAATAATTACTTACAACTTGCAACATCAATTCATTGAAATTAAGTAAAGAAATGAGTTCCCTTAATTTAATTTTTAGGTTTTGGGCGTTCGCATTAACGGATTACTAGGGTTCGGATTATCGATCGGAGTTCTACTGTACCGTAAACCGGGATGTTAATACTATTAACATCTGCAACAGACTCTAGCGCATTATTTAAGTTAAAGCTGTGGTAAAGTTGTATGTGATCCGTATAGATAGTGAACCAAAGGGGACACAGTGCAGAGCCCTGCGACACACCAGACCTCAATATGGCTGAATCCGACACATCATTATCAATAACTACATACTGACTTCTACTGCACAGATAATTATTAAAAAATGTCAGACTGTATTATTGAACCCAATATAATTAAGAATTTGTAGGAGAAGTAGATGATTAATAGTGTCAAACGGTTCAGAGAAATGAAGCAAAATCAAAACAATAGCTGCGCCATTGTGCGTTGCAGATATAACATCATCAACCATTGTCGACTGTAGGGTTGCACTCACGTATTTGTTCCACCACTACCCTTTCCAAAATTCCCCACAAAGTACTCAAAATTGGCCAAACATCCGAGAAGGAAGAAGCAGTTGATGATGTAGGTATAGAAATAACCTTGGCAGATTTCGATTTCTCAGCAAAGACGCCAAATTCCAAGCAAAAGATATGTTTAGTTACGTTAGGTTGGGAATTATGTGTAGACAACAGAAACCCAGCATCCTAAGGCTCATACCATCAATCCCTACCACCTGACTAGACATTCACACCAGGTCTAACATTATTAGCATAAAAGTTGTGTTTCAACATTTCTCAGACCCATCAGTCCGCAGGTTTTTTTATTACAGATATTGAACTTGCGCAGCTCTCTCCACAAATTTTGAGTGCTTCTGATTGTCATTTGTTCAGTTAAGTAAGCACTTTTTTCACAGTTAATTGCATTACTCGTATAATTTCGCAATTGCTTATAATAATTCCAGTGAGCTATATGATTAGTGCGTTTGTATTTATTTAAAGCTTTGTCACGCAATGGCATCATTAATTTTACATTATCGATAAAACTGTTTAGGAAGAACTGTATAAATTGGCGTATGCATATCGAAAAGATTGGAGTTATTACATCTTAGGAAATCCACCATATCATCCACACTACCTATGTGAAACATTAATGCTAATCTATGTTAGCTAAATCCCGAGAAAATAAATCACAGTCGAAGAGTTTATACGAATGAAACAACACTGGCTTCCCCAGTTGCATCACAGTCTTCAATTTTAATTCACAGATTAATTACGCATGCATCACAATCATGGATGTGCACCCAGAAACAGCAATGATATCGAGGAGTGTAGAGGAGACATGACCTAAAGTATTCTTGTCGGTTTATCGACCATTTAAATCATGTAATAAGATGTAAAATTGCCATGGACGCGGGAACATGATTATCGTTTATTAATACGTTCAAATTACAATCACTCACCAACATTAAACCATCATCTAGAAAAAACATATCCGCCAGAGTATCATTCAATGATGATAGAAACATCCAGGTATCGATGTTAATAGGTCTATAGCATATTCCAACCGTAATTGTACGAGGAACAATGCGTAGCTAAAACTTTATTTATATTTGGTATTATATATTAAATAGAATATTTTATAGTAGCACTGGAACCAAATTATTAGTACGTTGTTGTCAACATATCTTTTATGTTGACCGATTTTCACCAGGGTGACTTTGGTGACATGTATTTTTTTAATTTTATAGTTTTGAAAATATTTACGAAACTATTTTATAATTTTATCAAAGCCACCCTGTATACGATACTTTTATTTTGAAATATTCCGGTCCTGTAAGAAAAAAATGTTTGTAAGAAAGAGTAATAGGGGAAAGGGGATGAGGCACGTCACTTAATGACCACGAAGATTTTATTGGTTCTAAATTGCACCGGAATTGTTTTTTAATGAATGCGCGACGATCAGAGGCCATAGCTTCGACGAGTTTATCGTGATGTTGTTGACAAGCTTCCCGGTTTTCACGGTAATAAAACCCGTGCTCCGAAAGCATCGCGGCTCAATCGTAATTCAACCTATGTTTATCATTAAAATTATCATATCTGAAAGCGCAACCCGAAATCCCCAAAAACGATTTTTTTTAATTTAGGTAACCTTTTTTACTTTTATTTATACGAAGGAAGGAAAACGGAATCCAAATAGTCTAAATACATCGTAGTAAACTAATTGAAACGTGTCGAATAAATTCGATTTATGTAAATTAAAAGCGACGCAAATATTTGTTCCAATGGGTTTTACTTAAACTTTACCGAAGGAATAGTTAATTTCCGCCCTCTAACTCGTAACTCTCCCGGTTTATCCCGTAAATTCCAAACGTGTTCCTCCACATTGATGCTTCTACGTCCATAAGATAGTTCGTTCGGCGATTAGGCGCTCGTGTGCAGTCACTTAAAATGTCATAAAATAGTTAACGGACGGTTAAGCTGCCGGTTTTAAGGCGAAAATAGAGCCCGAGTTTATTTGGGCAGCTCAATCTTTAAACAACACACGGAAAAACTACACTCGTAAACTTACTTTATTCGGCTTTAAGTGTATAAGGAAGATTTACCGTGCAACAATAAATAAGAGCTTCGCGAGTGATACCTGTAAAATCTGCGTTTTATTAGTACCGTGTGTCTAAAACGCTGCTCTTACCTGTCTGTCTATTGTCGTCTAGCCAATAATTTCCTATTAAATGATTCTCTGCAGTTTGTCTACTGTTAAAATACATCTGTAAACAAGCGTGACTTAAAAGAAGATAATATCGAAAAGGTTACTTCCGTCGCAGCTAATATATCTCTTAATTATACAGCGACAGAAGCATTTAGCAAAATTAAAGATCAATATCTGTGTCTAATCTACGTCTCTAATTACGTCTTATAATGACGTACAGCTCAAAAAAAGATGGGTTTTCGCACTTTTAACCTGTCGACGTGTATTAGTAAGGTTCGGCTTAAAACCGACAATTATAAGAATTGGAATTCCTGTCGGTGTTATAATTACAGAGAAGAAAATCACCTTTAGCCAAACGAAATACTATTACACTTTTTTTCATTTAATTAGTAGGTAAAGAAAAATAATGACCAAATAAAGAAAGAAGAAAAGAAATGAAATTGAAATATCGTTAAATTGTGCACCACCAAAAACTCTACTCTCTAAATTTAATATTAAAGGAAGCTTTTGGGATTGATATATTAATAGTAATCATCAATTTAGAGATTAAAATTTCCTTTTGAATTTTAATTTTCAACTATTTCTACGAAGGTGGGTTTATTTCTTTAAAGATTGCGCCGTTGCTTGAACGAATCCTTCATCGTACGTTTGGGTTTATCTTTCTTTTTTAGAAGACACAAAATTTGTTATTCTCGTCCATCAAGATATGGTTATCATCACTTACCGTGACAAGTATCTTCGCGGTTTAAATAAGTACATACACGGTAGACGTAACAACGATGGATGAAATGATGCGATGTATAAACAACACTAATGTGGTAATATAAATTTTAAGATATCGATAAATGAGTTTGATCGTTTCATGATTAACCACATTCGGTAATTTTCGTAACTAATGAATTCGTTAACTCATTAATTCGTTAATTTATTAATTCGTTAATTTTCCGTCATATTTTCAATAGCCGAAATTAAAACTTAGATTGCTATCTAATAAAACTTGGTAAAAATGTGAAATTTCATTAAGGACGAGATCATCTCGACGACCAAGAAAGCGTAAAGAGGAATGAAAATAACGTAATAAAAGATAGATAACCAAAGGGTGGCATTATAAATAAGAAATTTCAGACCCGCGCTGTAACTGTACATGCTATAATACGCCCGAACTCGATTAATATTCTTCGACCACACATGTCTTGTAATTAATGTAAATTCTCCGATAAATTATTACGTTCTGTAATTACCGCTTCATGCGAAAATTGAGCGGTAACTGCGCGAGCAAATTGACTATAGATGTCGTTACACGTATCCTGTCATTACAATGAAATTGATCGCGATTTTTTTCTGGGAAACGCCGCGTCGTACGCTACATTGTTGAATTTTACGATCAACAACTAAAAGTACCTACGTCAACTTGGCGAATCTTGTTTCGGATTGGACAGGTTTACGAACCCACTTATATCATTCAAAAGAAATTACAAACTGCCCCATATCAACAATTTTTTTTCTTGAATAGCTATGATTTCTCTTCTTGAAAACTGTTTTTCTTCCAAAGTTTCCGTAAAATGATAATTTTATATCATACAAGTTTGAAAGAAGAAGAGGAAAGAGGCGGAACGGTAGAGAAACGTCGGGGGCCGTGTTGTAGCCCCGGGGGCCTCCGACGTTCGAAAAAGTTAATTTAGCAGCCTCCGTGTGAGGTCCGAATTCCAGATGCTCCGGTGCCGCCCTCGAACACCTCGGCGGCCGTGGAGAGAATCATCGAGGACCCCGAAATACCTTCATTATCTCGCTCATAGGCGTACCGTTTGTCCCGATAATTTTAATAGACGCCTAATAACCCGGTCGCCGCCAGAGGCCGCCACTTCGGACACTAAGCCCCTAATAAATTTTATAAATAAAATTATACAAATTATGAAAGGACCGCCCTCTACCTCCACCAAGGTCCACCAAATCTGTTTCATGTAAAAATGCTTTTTTTTATTCAACAAACTAAATTGTTACATCAACATTTTTATGACTCATAGAGTCTTACAAAGTAACACAATAATAATTTAATTTAATTTACGAAAACCCAGTTAATGAAGAATTCTTAATCTTCAATTGTATTTACTTCCTTAATACCACGTTTTATTAATTGCTCTTGGAGTATCAAAAAGAATTCAAGTTGATCTTCCGATTTTAATTTTAAAATTTTTTTAAATAACGCTTCCACAGTGGATGTCTTCACAAACGTTGCTATATAAACATTAATAAAATTCGTCATAAATA
Organism: Onthophagus sagittarius; assembly: GCA_036711965.1. Lineage (NCBI taxonomy): Eukaryota > Metazoa > Arthropoda > Insecta > Coleoptera > Scarabaeidae > Onthophagus > Onthophagus sagittarius. Next base: position 42,459,405 of record JASERS010000004.1, read on the forward strand.
TTTGGCAGTCAAATCTATCCAAAATCCCTCCATGTCCAGGTATAGCACAACCAAAATCTTTTACATTAAACGCTCTTTTAAATCCAGAAGCAAAAAATCCTCCAAACGGTGCAATAATACTTCCAAAAAGAGCAAACCAAAACGCGTGCAAAACAAAGGGATACACTCTTATTGTCGCTTTTAAAGAAATATTTACAAATTCCAATTCAAACGAATAATCTTTTAATTTAAACATATGACTCCTTTCGCACGTGTTTGTTAATATAATCGTTTCGTTAATTTTACGATACTCAATCGGGCACACTAAATAATCGTATTGACATAAAAAGCTGGCGATTAAAAAGCTAAGAAATATTGAAAATACCGCTCCACCGATAAATCCTTCCCAAGTTTTTTTCGGCGAAACTTTAATTAACGGAGTTTTCCCCAATAATTTTCCACAGATGTATGCGAAAATATCATTAAAAGCCATAATAACCAAACCGTGTACGCACCAAATTAAACCGTGAAAACAATTCCTCATAGCCGTATATGAAGACGTTACAATCACCAATAAAGCTACATGAGTCCAAGCTAACAAAGCAAACTGCTTTTTGCCATGCTTCTTTTTTAACGTTAATATAAAAGCGATAAATCCGAATATATAAATGATAAAACAAATAAATCGGTGGTATAAAATCAAAAATTTAACCGACGGAATATCTTCTATAAATACATAGAAATGTTCCATTATATTTTCGCCATAGAAATAATAATTCGCCGCTATTAAAAAATACCAACTTAGTGATCTAAACCATGGTAAATCGTGCATTTTACACATTTGATATGCTATGTCAATTAATTCGAAAAAACCTTTAATTTGTATCATTAAAGTCATTATTAGCATCATCACAATTCCCATTGTTAACGTTAAGTACAGCAAAGCGAACAGTAAAATTGTAAAAATCGTACGTATTATTACTGTTTTTCTTGATTTATTTAAATATGCCGAGGTGTTTCGTTCAAAATATTCTATAAAACCCATAGATTTTGAACTTGCCATTTGAGAACTTGGTGATTTCATGATAAACGAATGCTACAATAATAAAATGTTTTTCAATAAACTTTTTATCATTTTTCTTACATACCGACGTTATTGACGTTTGGCACCACTGACATTAACATGAAACGTAATTTAGCCAATTCGATTTTAATGTCCCTTTTAGTTTTTAATTTACAAAGTTTGCGATTGATTTAAACTTAAAACCACGAATAAAATTGTAAATACATACGTATATGTGCAGTTGTATTTTAAATTTTATTTGTTTTTTAACGCATAATCATCGTTTACGATGTATTGTTTAATATTTTTAAAGAAATATAAAATGTTATACATACATATATAGAAAAACTTATAAAATTTAAATTAATCAAAATACTACATTATGCTAATTCATCATAAGCACTTTTTGCTTGTAGGGAAAAGTGGAACAGATTCAAACAAAGACAAATTTCACATTTTTCTATTTTGATTTCTGATCTTGGAGTAATGCCATCATTATAATTCGCTGGACGATTATAGTCAAATAATCGCAATAACAAAGCAGCAATAAATGATTTAGGTACGGAAATTTTCACGTTATTGATTAAATTAAAATTAGAACTAGAACCAAAAACTTAAAGCTTTCGAGTTTAACGTGTGTCTTTAGAAAAAATGTTTGACGTTTTCTTCTTCAGAAAACTAATTCAAATGAACCAAAGATTCTCCCAAACAGCAATTGGAGCAAATATGATCCACCGAGAGCAAGCTTAATGGTTGAAAATGATGGAATGTTGTGCATACGTAAAATCGGATCAAATGATTTTGACAGTATTTGATCCCAAGTATCAAATGCATATTGTAAAGCACGTCGAAATAACCATTACACTGTGGGTTGATGCAAGATCATCAAGACTAATCAACATGTTTTCAATATTTTATATGTTTTGGAAGAGGCACCATTTGTCATTAGTAGATGTTTATTCTGGAATTGTTCACAAATCGAACAAAAATTGGAAAAACATGGAACCAGATTAGCTGTTTCAAAAAGTTAACGATCTAAAACAATGTTCCAGAGACATCGTCAAAAGGTCCGCGTGGTTTCGAGTGATTAAAACCTTACTGGACAAGCTTGTTCTAAGATATCAATATGAAAATGCACCTGTTGGTAACTTTATTAATTTGAGGCTGGTAACCATTTTTTATTTTAAGTTGCCAGTATGTTGTGTGCAGTGGACAAAGAAAAAACAATAAAACGTTAAAATGGTTTATTGTGTGTAATTTTAAAGAAAAATATACAAGTAAAGAGACAGATTCAAATACATAAATCTATGGTCCTTCGAGCCGGATGATTACGATACATTCCTGCATCACATTCCTACTCATAATATTCACACAATGACAATCAGTCAGTACAGTCATCACAAGCTACACCATTCCTCATTCTCGGAACAATAACATAAAGCTTCCAGAAATTCGATTATCTAAGTTTGACGGCAGATATAAACAATGGCTACTATTTAAGGATATATTTGAGCCGTTGTTATATCAAAATAACACAATTACTCAAATTCAGAAATTCCATTATTTGTGAACTTCAATTGATGGTAGCGCATTACAGATAATTTAAGCATTTAGATTTGCCAACTTTCTGACTTCTTTTAGTCTTTACAAGAAGCTACGATTAGATGGGTAAGTACTTACTTAATACTACTACAAGAACGGCAACTACTTCAATGACAACGCTTTTACAATGTCTTCATCAAAACTGAGCCGATAGCGAATCATTTGGAGCGATTTTGGAAAAAGATTTCGAGGAACGTACAATGGACAAAATTATTTCAGCAGAAAATAAAAAAATGTGAAGAATTGTTTCAGAAATCTGTTACAAAATTGAACGATTCATGACCCAAATAGCGTTCCTAAGAAACAAAGTTGAGTTGGATAGAAATTATGAGCTTTTACATGCACAGATTGCAAGCTTTCGAAAAATAATTCAAAGGTAATCAAAGATTTAAACAAACTTATCAAAAATTTATGGCTGAATATACTGATATGAACCACATAACAGAGTGCGAAGAGGATGACAATGAATATTCTTTTTATAACCACATCATGGAGTGTTGAACCAAAACAGCCAAAGTGCTAAGTTGCGAGTAGTTTCTTAGACATCTACGTAGCATGCTGACTGATTCTACTGATTGATTTTACTAATGATTCTATTAACTCTATAATTTGATCACAGGTGAATATTCAATAAGAGAAATATCAAAGGTAATTTCTTTATTATTTCGATTTTGAGTTGAGCAAAGTTCAAGTTACACAAATGGATTTCTAACAGAAAAGCATCACTTGAATAAAATTCTTGTTGAACCAGAGATTATGATATCAAAATTAGTGATGGAGAATCATCAAAAACATTATTATTATATTGCTCATGCAAATCAGATTACTTATTTTTTAAAATTGGAGAATTACAACAACAAATAATCACAAAAAGAGATCGATTTTATCAGATAGATATTGTCCAGATCATTGAGCCATTGGGATTATTGAGTCCATGCGTTATTATTTCAAAAATGGTTTTACAGACAGAGATTATGGCAAGAAAAGTTGTCTTGTGACGAATTACTTCCCTTAGAGATAGACTCAAAATCGGATATGTTTAGAAGCCAGTTAGCAATATTGAACACGGCTATTATTATTGATATATCAAAATTCTGTCCATCTACTTTGCGCTAAAACAAAGGTAGCATCAATAAAACCATTGACAACACTACGATTGAAATTATGCGAGTAAAGCACGTCGATACAATCATTATACTGTGGGTTGATTCAAGATCATCAAGACTAATCAACATGTTTTCAATATTTTCTACGTTTTGAAAGAGGCACAATTTGTCATTAGCAGATGCTTATCCTGGAATTGTCCACAAAGCGAACAAAAATTGGAAAAACATAGAACCAGATTAGCTGTTTCAAAAAGTTAACGATTTAAAACAATGTTCCAGAGACATCGTCAAAAGGTCCGCGTGGCTTTGAGTGATTAAAACCTTACTGGACAAGCTTGTTCTAAGATATCAATATGAAAATGCACCTGTTGATAACTTTATTAATTTGAGGCTGGTAACCATTTTTTATTTTAAGTTGCCAGCATGTTGTGTATAGTGGACAAAGAAAAAACAATAAAACGTTAAAATGATATGTTGTGCGTAATTTTAAAGAAAAATATACAAGTAAAAAGAGAGATTCAAATACATAAATCTATGGTCCTTCGAGCCAGATGATTACGATAACATTCCTGCAACATTCCTGCATAACATTCCTACTCATAGTATTTACACAATGACAATCAGTCAGTACAATCATCACAAGTTACACCGTTACTCATTCTCGGAACAATAACATAAAGCTTCCAGAAATTCGATTATCTAAGTTTGACGGCAGATATAAACAATGGCTACTATTTAAGAATATATTTGAGCCGTTGTTATATCAAAATAACACAATTACTCAAATTCAGAAATTCCATTATTTGTGAACTTCAATTGATGGTAGCGCATTACAGATAATTCAAGCATTTAGATTTGCCAACTTTCTGACTTCTTTTAGTCTTTACAAGAAGCTACGATTAGATGGGTAAGTACTTACTTAATACTACTACAAGAACGGCAACTACTTCAATGACAACGCTTTTACAATGTCTTCATCAAAACTGATCCGATAGCAAATCATTGGGAACGATTTTGGAAAAGGATTTCGAGGAACGTACAATGGACAAAATCATTTCAGCAGAAAATAAAAAAATATGAAGAATTGTTTCAGAAATCTGTTACAAAATTGAACAATTCATGACACAAATAGCGTTCCCAAGAAACTAAGTTGAGTTGGATAGAAATTATGAGCTTTTACATGCACAGATTGCAAGGTTTAGAAAAATAATTCAAAGGTAGTCAAAAATTTAAACAAACTTATCAAAAATTTATGACTGAATTGTATTCATTTGATATGAACCACATAACAGAGTGCGAAGAGGATGACAATGAATATTCTTTTTATAACCACATCATGGAGTGTTGAATCAAAACAGCCAAAGTGCTAAGTTGCAAGTAGTTTGATGACTTAGCAAAATATGATTCCGGCTAGTCATTAAATGAACATACATTGATCCAACAATTCAAGATGAATTATTCTCAATAATTGTTCGTTTTAGATTTTATAGATATGCGGTACGTGCAGACATAAAAAAGTTATACCGGCAGATCTGGATTGAACCATTACAACGGAATTTGCAAAAGATTTTGTGAAGAAATGAATTTGATGAACCGATCAAAAAATACAAACTAAACACTGTTACTTATGATTATTAGATGTTTGAAACAATTATGAATCGAGACCAAAAAACAACATCCAGAGGCATCGAGAGTAGGTAATTTCTTTATTATTTCGATTTTGAGTTCAGCAAAGTTCGAGTTGCACAAATGGGTTTCTAACAAAAAAGCATCACTTGAATGAAATTCTTGTGGAACCAGAGATTATGGTATCAAAATTAGTGACGGAGAATCATTAAAAACATTAGGATGATATTGGTCATGCAAATCAGATTACTAATTTTTTAAAATTGGAGAATTACAACAACAAATAATCACAAAGAGATCGATTTTATCAGATAGATATTGTCCAGATATTTGATCCATTGGGATTATTGAGTCCAACACATGGACTCAAAAATGATTTTACAGACAGAGATTATGGCAAGAAAAGTTGTCTTATGACGAATTACTTCCCTTAGAAATAGACACAAAATCGATAATAGATGCAGATGAATCCCAGGAGGAATATATGAAGTATATATATACTTTCAAGTGTCAATACATATAATCAAATTTCTGTCCATCTACTTTGCGCTAAAACAAGGGTGGCATCAATAAAACCATTAACAACACTACGATTGAAATTATGCGAATATCTCATTTTAGTTCAATTAATGAATAAAATAATATAATCAATGGGAATTGATATAAAAACCTGTTGTTTTTGGTCGGATAACTCTTGTATTGAATAAAAATGCCGGCTAAGTGATCTGAAAATTGAGTCAAATCGATTGATTTGCTGAAGAAATTAAACAGCTACAAGAAGGAAACAGTATTCGTAATGGATCTTTACAATATTTAAACCAATTTATGGATTAAAACGGATTAATACGTATTGAAGGTAAATTAGCAAATTCTTAGTTCGATTACGAGAAAAGTCATACAATTGTTGTGTTAAGAAAACACCCTGATGTAGTTTTGATTTTTAGATATTATTATATTAAATTCATGCACTCTGCATCGCAACAGTTGTTGACATTAATAAGAGATCAATATTGGCCTATATCAGGTAGAAATTTGGCACGCATAGCAACAAAGAAATGCATTATTTGTTTTAAGGCTAAACCTACTAATAGCATATTTCCGACTTCTCCGTTTAAGTTTATACGAGTAGACTACAAGTAGGTGCATACACCACAAAGGATAGAAAATGTAGAGGTAGTAAAATACCAATGTCTCTTTATTTGCTTGTCATTTGGAACTTGTTACTGATTTGAGTACTGATTTATTTTTGCTGGTATTCAGAAGATTTGTGGCACTAAAAGGAAACCCTAGCCATACTTTTTTCGATTATGGAATTTTTTGAAATTTTTGTTGATATAAATAAGGTATTGCAACAGTTAGCAACAATGCTCAATGAAAATACTAAAGTGACTGGTGATAGACAATGATGGTATAGTTTAGCATTTTATAGCAACATATTGGAGGTTTGTAGGAAGCGGGCGTTAAATCAACAAAATGCTATGTAAAAAAAAGTGTTGAATCTGAGGACGTTTGAGGAATTTTATAGTATGATTGTTCGGATCGAGACCATTTTAAACTCGCGTCCTCTTGCACTAATTTCGTGTGATTCTAATGATTTCACAACTTTGACCTCATCTCATTCCTAATCGGACGCCCCCTTCTTTAATTACCAAACCCAAATTTGATTCATATCACTTCCTCATATCTCAACTTCCAAAATCTACAACAAGTTCAACAACATTTTTGGAGAAGATGGGCCAAGGTCCGAAATGCAACAACAACAAAAATGTGAATATTTGAAATTGGGAGATTTGGTGATATTGAAGGAAGATAACTTACCATCATTGTTATGGAAACTTAGTCGTATATTTCAGCGTTTCCTTGGAAAAGAGTGAATACCACGAGTTGCATTAATTCGCACCTCTTCTGATGAGAGATGGCGTGATTTTACAAGAATATGACCATTTTAAACTGAACAAAGAGTTATTCCTTTAAAAAAGGCTTTATATTTTGCTACCAACGGTCGAAGAAAATTAGAGTGAGTGATTTTGCTCACTCGTTGTTATGCATGTCAGCAGAGTGAATGCAAATAGCAACCTTCAACATTCGTATCTACACTCGAAACTGACAATTTCGAAAGTAGGATTGAACAATAGTATATTGTTAAATACTGAATATAATTATTCCCGGGAGTATTTACCCAAGATAGCTATTTTTAAATATTTGTAAAATTTAAAACAAAAGTACTGCAAAGACACAAGTCTACTAAAAAAGTAACTGTGTTTAATCCAAAAATACGAGGCTATTTTTAATAAAAAGCAATAACAATAGTTATTTATACATAAACTCCAAAATAATATAATAATATCTAAATTAGATGTTCCCAATCTTTTTCGTTTTGCGGCTCCCTAAATAATCGGACTTATTTTTTAAATTGTTAACTTTCTTAAAAAATTCGAAAACTTTCCGTACGTCTCTTAAGATCGTTGAGCTCTAATGTTTCTAGCTCTATGTTTAGTGTTAGTTCTGAAGCTACGTTGGTTTGAAGCAAGTTAGGTTCTGAAGCTGAATCTGATCTTATTGTAAAGATACGTCTTATTTAGTAGTAAAAATCTTGCGGTATAAACAAAGAGTGAAATATCCCACGATTTGATATGTTTAACCATTGAACCCATCATAGCGTATGTGAAATCCGTATTTTGGAGTTTTTGGATTTAGCTAGAAAAGATTGAAAAAATTTATAGATACCTCAGTTAATCCAACGTAATGAAGAATTGCAAGTAGCGTTCTAATTAAATGCCTTAGAAAAATCTAATAATATTAATATTGAAACTTGTTAGACGATAATAGTCAATAGCTCTGAAGACATCATCGGTTACGTCCAACAGATCAGAGACACTTACAACATACCTAAATGTTCACGCAATCTAACAGAAATAACCCTCTCAAGTATTTTAGAACAGCAAGGCAAAATACTAATTGGACGTTAATACTTTATTTGATTTGGATTATTTGTCTTCGGAATGGAAATAACAAGTGCACGCTTCCATTGTTCTGGAAAATCTGATTTCTCTAGGCACCAATTAATTATGTGATACAGAGAAGGAATAATAGTTGAACAACTTATTCTTACCATTTTAAGAGTAACAGAATCATAGCCGATTGTGTTATTTTTGGGAATTAGTAAAATGTCACAAATTTCTCGCTCTGTGGTCACAAAGAAATAAATTTTTCGGTAATATGTGGGAGCGTGTTGCTGTTATAAAAATGTATTATCTCTTTGTCACCTGAAAAGTTATTTTGCCCCGACAAGAAAAAGTTATTTATTTCGTACGCACCACCGATAGATACAAGCACACGTTGATCTTACCTTTTACAACACCAAAAGAGATCTAAAGTTTGACGAAATTTTCCTGGTATTCCGCTTCCGCTGAAAACTATCAGTAATATAGTTTCTTGATTGTTTGTAGTATTCGAAATTTACTGAAGTGCGGTCTCTTTAGGTTTTGGCATGGGTATTATCACGCAATTTCATTAGAGCTGTGATATGATTTGTTATCCACGAACGACAATTGGGGCGTTTTGAGGTTACTTTTTTTACGGCGCAATCGAATTTATTAGGTAATCAAAAAAAAAGATAATTTTTTAAACTGACAAAATGGACTCACATGCTGTATTTAAATGATGTTGATGAACAGGTAGTTTTTCTTAACAGAAACATTATCTTTTTTGATTGCCACGCCCCAATAAAAGTTATCCTAAAACGCCTCAATTATCATCCGTGGATCACAGATCATATCACAGTTTTAATGAAACTGCGCAATAATGCCCATGCTAAATTTTAAAGAGGTTTTATGATCAAAAGTCTTTAGGGTAAAACACCAGTAATTGATTGTTAATCAGTGTTTAACCGCTTTTGTAAAAGAATGTAAAAAATAAGGAACCAAGTAATATCTAAAAATATATAAATATATCAATAATTCCCACTATTCTCTTTACTACCCTGTACCAAGTACAAAATCTTCGACTATACCGTTCTTGAGTTCTAGTTGTTTTATATCGTACTAATAATGGTCGACATATTATATAAGCGTAAGCTTTATGTTTAGACATCCGCCCAAACAAGGTAGTTTTATTCAGCTGTTTTTGCATGTATGGTGAAAAAGGACTTCTTTTTCGGAAGAACGTTGCAAAATGTTCGCAACCTTCTTCGGATGCAACATGGCATCCGAAAAGTCTATCATTATTTCAAAAAACGCACGGTAGAACCCGAAAGCTTCTACTTTTAGATCTAGTATTAGTCCTAGTGATAGTTCTAGTGTTAGTGCTAGTGTAAGTTCTAATTTTAGTTCAATTAACACCGATCGTGAAAGTCTTAGTATTTATAATCTTGTTTTTTTAGTTTTCCACACGAACATGTTGGAATTAATAAAATGAAATACAACAATTACCTACATGCTTAATATGGAAAAGATATACAATGATAATAGGATGGTAATCAATTTAGAAATAACCGATAATTATACGACATAAGTCTTTACGGAGAAAACGGTTGACGATTAGAAGAGAGAAAAAGGGAACAAAGAATCCGCGAACCGTTTTCGCTTTGAACCGATCGTTTCGCTTTAATAACTTCGTTTAATCGTCTCTCGGCGACTCTATTTGTTTATCATAAACGTCAATTGAAGTCTACTAAATAAGACCGATCGGTCGTCCAATAAACAACGGATAAGGAGGCGTCATTCGATAAACACGTCCGCAGAAACGACTCTCTCGTTAATTTTACAGCTCTCTGACTACCTGATGGACTCTGACAATTAATCCTAATTGTACAGCTAATCCTCTCGTATACAGAGACGTAACCCCATTCGCAATCTCACGACTTTTTCTCTCATCAGCATTTTAAGAGACCCCCATGTTTGGCGTACTACGATCGATTTTTACTCTACACTCTACTCACCTTCTCTTTCTTTCTCTTTTTAACGTCTAAGTAAGTAGTGCGTTCGTTTCGCGATTGTACCGCTTAAAGGCAAAAAAAAACGAAAGTAACACCCGACCCGACGATTGTAGGTCCTCTAGAATGTGTGCTCGTACGAACTTAACATTTTGATATAGGTAATACTACTTACACGGTGAGGTATGAAGGCAACGCAACACCACAGTGCTTGATGCAAGACACGTACTCGTTTATGATCGTTAACGAGGTAAGAAGGCGTAAATCTTAAAACCAAATTTTACGTTAAAGTGGTTAGATTCACATACGTCACGCTTTTATGAGGAAATACTTGTCAACTTGCTAATGATATTGCCGTAAAATGTGCGTTTGAATGGTCTGAAATGTATTAGTAATGTGTGCCGGTTGATAGAATGCACATTTCATTTCAACTTTTTCTTTTCTTAAAAAACGTCAGACTTGGTTTAATCAATGAAAGCTTCTTGTATCATGAATATTGATCATTTTAGTTAGATATTTAATTAATGATTATTATAATTTAAAAGATTCTTTGTTTTAATAGGCAACCAATTATACAATGAATTTAATCTGGTTGCACTACAAAATCTCCGAAACAATACAAATTAAATAATAAATTCCAAAAGGTTCCCTTCAAAACGAATTGAAACAGATCTTCCAAAAATAACTTGTACAAGTATTTTAATAATTCCTTGTAAGCAGTGTATATCAAAGTATTGCATTCCGAAGAAGAAGAAGCTCAAGTTCCAAGTTCGCGAGCCGTCCTCGTTTTTAGCTTCAGGGCGGACTTATAGGAATTTATAATCTTGCATAACAAGCATTGTTTGCACTTTCCGCTCGAGGAAGATTTAATTAAAGACCGTAAGCGATCGAAACTCGTAAGCATACAGCTGTCACGGCAGCTGTACGTTTTATTACTGTACTATTTAATGAATGAAAAATCCTAAACATGTTTAATTGAGTTATGTTTAGTAGATTCTTTTAATAACTTGGTTTAAAAACGTTACATTAAAAATAACGGCGTGTTTATTCTAAAAATAGATGGTTATTCTCCATAAGGTTTTTTCGATTAGATCTCATCCTGTGGGATGGTCTCGTTCTGTGCGAAATAACAGCCAATGCTCGAAAGCTGAAATAGTCATTTCCGAAGACGTTCATGCCCGATGAACCAATAGGCGAGTAGGACGAATGAAAGTAATCACCTCGAAGCGATATTATAGTAGCAACAAAACCAAACAGAATTCCAAGGGCATATGAAACAAAGAGATCGATCGTCTCAACATCTACCCGTTTCGTTTTATAGAACTTAAATAACAGAAAACATAATTATTGAATATGGGAGAAATTTTTTTATTCATTTATAAAAAATCAATAGTAATAATAAAAAAAGAAATTTTTCTTTTGCTAAAAGTTTAGCATAGTGCTTCCACGAACGGAGAAATATCATTCTGTTCATTTCATTTCATTCTGTTCATTCATCCTGTTGGTTCTCTGTGGAAAAGAGCATTATATATACAGTAGGTCCCCGGATCGAGTTACAAAGAGGAAAAAAATTCATTACTGAATTTTCAAAGTTAAGTCAGCATAAATAATATATTATGCCGGATATGGTCAAACTAGAGATATGCGCGTGAACGACTTTTTATGCTCACGATCTACACTCATGCGGGTCACGCACGTCACTCATGTGAATATTATACATGAATCACGTGACTCACGCCTGGGTCACACCAATTCACGTGACTCACGTGAATCGCCGCCCGATCCCCCTAATCGTCCTAAATTCTGTTTCTAAATCAAATAATAAATTATTGAGAAAAACAAGAAACACGTTGTTACACACCATAGCGCTTTTTTTATAATATGAATGACAGTGCAACCACCTTGTAAAAGTAATACGGCAACTTCACGTGAAGCGGGAAGCGCCAAAAATTTAAATTCAAATGTTTGAAATATTTAAATTTTTAAATTCATCTCTACAAAATCAAAAATTAGGGCATATATAGAACTTAAGGAGTTGATATCAGTTCTGTAATTGATAGTATTTTTTGTGGTTGCTATGTGGAACATCTCCAAAAATAATCTGTTGTGATAGTTGTTAGTTGCATCTATAATTTTAGTATTTTTAAAATCAAAAATATGACCAATGTCCAAACTATGTTGGGCCAGAGCACAAGATCTTTTGTTACAACGTATATCACTTTTATGTTGGTATAATCTTCTTTTAAGCCATTGGGAAGTTTGTCCCACATAGCAACCTTCACAACCACCACATGAGATGTTATAGATAACCCCAGACCTGTATAGTAAGGGCGTGGGGTCTTTAAGATTTGTGAAAATTGATTGAGATTTTAAAGGATAATGTTCTACGATCTTTAAGTTGTTAAGATTACAACAATGTTTAAACATTTTGGTTAGTTTGTCAGTTAACTCAGGGATGTAAATGAGTTTTTTGTATAGAGTGGCAGCAACGTGTTTCAACGTGTTACAACGTGTTTCTTGTTTTTCTCAATAATTTTAAGAATAATTTTGGACGTAATACTCTGGTAATTAATGTTTTATTTTAGCCAGTTTCATTACAATCGTAAGTGTTATTTGTAATTACTTACTTTTTATTAACTTGTAATTTTGTATCAAATAATAAATTATTAAAATTATCTGAAGGATGATTAAACCACCAAGTGAGAATCCCTCCAACCATGAAGGCGCACAATATGTGCTAACACATTTCCTCTTATGAGATTAATCTCCTAATTCAGGATAAGATAATTTAACTTTTTTACTATCCAACCTCCTAAATAAGAAAGTCCATCCTTTTCAGACTGGTTCGTTGTACTGTTGCCACTATTTAAATTATTTCAATTTATATTCAAATTATTTTCATCTACATTATAATTATTAGATAATAATGAAGTAAGTGATGATGTTTATTTATCAAGAACATTGTCTACACTGCGAAATATTTTTCCGCCAATAAACTCATCCTGTTTTTCTTCTTTCGTATTACTGTTCTGAGATAATGAAGCTGGTTTATCTAATACAATAATTCGCAATTTTTGCAGAACGCTTAGCGGAGTAGGGTAATCATTTAATCATCCCTTCTTGTCCGCATTACGAAAACAAATTTTCCAGAACATCTTGGTTCAACCGGTGAGTTAATATAATTATAGTTAATAATTATTAATTACTCTATATTATAATTCATTTTTAAATCGTCATATAGTCCTTTTAATGAATTTATTGATAAAAGTATTCCTTTTTGAAGCATTCTTTTATTTTTACATTTCATATTTAAGATTCTGTAGAGTGATTGTAATACTCACATTTTAACAGATGGAAAAGAATTGTGGTTAGGTATGTATTCATGACATCAAACCAGTTGTTTACAATGCTAATAAAATTGCTAAGTGCTAGAGCTTCTTTGCCGTTGCTGTAATAATGCGTTAAAGCCATAGTAGTGGAATATGACTAAAGTTTTGAAGGTAATTTAACATTTGAAACAACTGCTTATTTCTTCAGTTATTAGTTATTCAATGTATTTTTTATTTATGACGGTATCTTCAACTTGAAACTGAATCTAACAAAAAATACCTGACTAATTTTAGAAGATGTGGGGTATCAGCAAAAACATAAATTCTTTTGTAATCATTGGATGTAACATATATGGATCTTCATAACTAATATTTAATTCTCACTACAATCCAATGTTTGAGAGAGATGTTTGAATCTCGTGCAATTTATGAATTAATTGGTTTAACATATCTGAAGTCATTCTGTCATCAGTTCAAGTCGGCAAATATAGGCTGTTTCCATGATCCAAAAATTCCCTTGGCGTTCACAACCTGTTTCTGGGAATGCGGACCAATTATTTGGTCAACCTTAATATTATATTTATACAATTCTGTTACCTTCATTTCATCAAACGTCAAAACTACAAGTTTTTCTTGTCCGTTATACTATTTTCCTGCTACTGAGGGTAAGAGTAATATATTGTTTAAAATTCCCTGCCTCAAGTTAATTTTAGCGCACCAACCTTTAAGGGTAAATATATCTAATAGCAGAAAGAAATAATATTGATAATATGTATATGCAATATGCACGTAGTTTATATAATAATTTATCTGGTAGTGGATAGTTTAAATTATTACGTAAATATAAATAAGATTGTTACTAAGGTATTGAAGAGTGTTCAAGGTTGTTCAGTTGTTCAATGAATTTTTAAATTTATTATTTAGAGTAATGTTTAGTTTTTTACTATCGCTACGTTCAGCATGTTTCATAAAGCATTTAAATTATATGTTTAAACAATTATATTGAGCAGTGACTTTCTTTACAAAAAGGTTCATTTTCAGTACCTTGGCTTTCAGCAATTTATTTTTTCTGTCTTTATGGTACTTACTTTTGATTTCAAATCATTTATTTTATAATTAGGTTATTTCTATATGACAAAAAACACAGTATCTACTTCACATAAAGCCTCATCCTCAGGAATCGTTTGTAGTGACGTAGATTGCAGTATTCTCAGTAATATGTACATTGTTTTGGGTTGTACACAACCTCATATTGGGTACAGTTTCTCTCTTTAAGAGCAATCTTGGTTTCAAATGTAATAATTCTGCACGAAAGTCAAGCTCAAAATCATCTTGTCGGAAATGTAATAAACAAGCTAGTGCAGTACTAGCTTTAGAGTCCTCGTTACATTCCTCAATTGACATTCCTATGAACGAAATGAAAACATATACGTCCTTCGGAATAGAAAAGGACAATATATTTAACCCAATAACCCTTGACATATGGTAAGATGAGCAACAATTATTAATTGCGCAAGAAATAGGTATCTACAATTATAAATTTATGCAATTTTATAATTAATAGTTATTTTCACATGTAGACTTAGTTTTACATAGAAAAATTATTGAAAAAAAATGACTAAAAATCACTATGACCAGTGAATTTTCACATATAATATTTAAATTAAATGTTGTGTTTTTGTATTTTTTGTTAATGCTGACCTGAACAAGTTTGATATACCAATCTGTCCGTCCAATCGGGTCCCGTCGAAATCAAAATTGCACACGATCACACATGTTCACGTGAGTGCTTCAAAACTTGGTGCTCGCTGACGCCGGGTCACGCATAACCCACCGTTACCCGGCGGGACTCACGTAATTTGCACATCTCTAGTTCAAACCACCAAATCGCACAGTAAATATAGAAATTAACCCTTTAGTTCTTCTTACATTTATATGGTGTAATTCTTTTTGTACTAGTTTTTATTCTATTTTACGCTTACATTACACGTCATAATGTGTATAAAGATACACAAACAGTTTTCTCTACTCAAACAGTTATTCTTTTTCTGTACTCAAAAATTATTAATCGTTGATTTCTTTGTTAAAAAAATGTCTTCAGATACAAATAAACCCAATCCAACCATGTATATTTGAATTGCGGTAAAACTAGAACTACCGCTAGACTTACAACTAAAGTTAGATCTAATGATATAAAAGTAGAACTAACGCTAAACTTAGAAGCAGAAAGATGATGCACGGCTAAACTTAACCCAATCCAACTCAACTCTGTATATTTGAATGGAAGTAAAACTAGACCTAGCACTAGACCTACAACTAAAGTTAGATTTATTGATATAAAACTAGAACTAACACTAGACCTAGAAGTGGAAAGATTCGGGTTTAGCCGTGCGTCTGAAGACGTTTTCTAACGAAGACATCTACGATTAATAGTTTTTGAGTACAAAAAATGCGACGGAAATATAAATATTGTTAAAAATTGCGAAGATGAGGGATATCGAAAGATAATTTGAAAATTAGGTTTGAGAAAAAGTAATGTAAACTGATAATAAAAGTCTCATTGTGACGAGAAAATTTTTTACAAGTTACAAATATTGTTAAAAAAATTGAAAAATGTTGACAAATGTCAAAATGTCACAAGTGTCATAAAAGTCAAAAAGATTTCGGAAAAAATTATTTTTTTTAATTGAAACATTAATTTAAAGATATTCTATATTAATTTAATTAATTTACTTTGATTAATATCGAAATCAAATTAAACTTTTTTCTGAATTAAAAATTCTTCAAGTTCAATTTATGATATATAACCATGGAAACCACCATGATAAGAGTACATTGATCGTATAGAATTTAAAGGTAGTTCATCAAGTTCATAATAAAATTAATGTTTTCTCATGGTTGCAGACGGTGGAAATTAAGGAGATAATTAGATAAAAATATATTTTAGACAAATTTTGAATGATTTTAAGCAACTTGTACATGATGTTAGACTATTATAAGCTATTAGAGACATATTTTAGACAGTTTTTAATAATTTTAGCTAATTTATAGTAGTAAGTCTTTTTCAAAATCTTTTGATTTTCAACACACAACAATCTATGTATGCAATTATAGCAGCACCTCGTAGGATATTTACTGCAGTCATGAAAAATATATATATGTCATATATGTCATAAATATCAAAGATTTCGCAAAAATGATTTTTTTTAAAATTGAAAAATCAATTTAAAGATATAAATTAAATTAAACTTTTTTCTGAATTAAAAATTTTTCAAGTTCGATATATAACCATGGAAACCGCCATGATAAAAGTACATTGATCGTATAAAATTTAAGGGTAGTTCATCAAGTTCATAATAAGATTAATAGTGGTTTTTTCATGGTCGCAGATGGTGGAAATTAAGTAGATAATTGTTTAAGCTTTTCAAAGGAAGGTGATTTTAGAGCAAATATCTTCTGCAATAACTTCTGTGGTGGAAAAGCAATTGAAGGAGATTATAAGTAAATATGAAACGGCTGATTTGAAAACGGAGTTAGAACAGTACAACAGAAGAAACAACATTCGATCATTCGGCGTGGAAGGTAAAAATGGGCTCATAAACGATTGAGACATAATTTAAACATCTTTGGACAATTATTAAGTGTTAGAGATATATTATAGACAAATTTTGGATGATTTTAAACAACTTGTGGATGATGTTAGACTATTATAAGCTATTAGAGACATATTTTAGACAACTTTTAATAATATGAAGGTAATTTGTAGCGTAAGTCTTTTTCAAACTCTTTTTTTATCAAGACACATCAATCTATGTATGCAATTATATCAGCACCTCATAGGATATTTACCGCAGTCATGAAAAATAGATATTTCAGATCAGAAAGAGATAACGTTTTTTGAGAATTAAATACGAATTGGAGGAAAAATTACTAAGAGATCGAAAATGTCGGTAATTAATTAGTTAGTTACCAAAAAAAAGCACACGAATTATGCAATTAATGAAAAGTATCACCATAGAAGTTACCTAAAAGCGCCGATGCTAACTACAACCATAGCAGCAATTTTATCGACAGTCATAAATGAGTTGGTTACAAGACTACTGAAGCAGAAATCACCAGCAATGCTGTAACTTACTTACTCATGGTTCAACTTTGTTTAAGTTTTATTAAAGTTCTATTTTAAGAATAAGCTTCCAACACAAAAGTAATTGAATTACTTTAAGCGATTTTTTGATCATTGTTTTAGTTCAGGTTAGTGAAGGAACACTAAACCTAGAAGCAGAATGATGCACGCCTAAACTTAACAAAATATAACCCAAACCTGTGTATTTGAATAGAAATAAACCTAGACCTATAACTAGAGTTAGATCTATTGATATAAAACTAGAACTAATACTAGACCTAGAAGTAGAAAAATTCGGGTTTAGCCGTGCGTCTGAAGACGTTTTCTAACGAAGACATATACGATTAATAGGTTTTGAGCACAAAAAATGCGAGAGAAATATAAATATTGTTAAAAGTTGCGAAGATGAGAGATATCAAAACATGAATTGCGAAACTAGATTTGAGCAAAAATAATGTAAACTGATAATAAAAGTCTCATTGTGAAGAGAAAATTTTTTACACGTTACAAATATTGTTAAAAAAATTGAAAAATGTTGACAAATGTCAAAATGTCACAAGTGTCATAAAAATCAAAAAGATTTCGCAAAAATGATTTTTTTTTCAATTGAAAAATCAATTTAAAGATATTATATAATAATTAATTTAATTTAATTAATATAGAAATTAAATTAAACTTTTTTCAGAATTAAAAAATTTTTAAGTTCGATTTATGATATATAACCATGGAAACCGCCATGATAAGAGTACATTGATCGTATAAAATTTAAGGGTAGTTCATCAAGTTCATAATAAGATTAAAAGTGTTTTTTTCATGGTCGCAGATGGTGGAAATTAAGGAGATAATTATTTAAGCTTTTCGACAGAAGGTGATTTTAGAGCAAGTATCTTTTGCAATAACTTCTATGGTGGAAAAGCAATTGAAGGACATTATAAGTAAATATAAAACGGCTGCTTTGAAAAAGAAGTTGGAATAGTACAACAGAAGAAACAACATTCGATCATTCGGCGTGGAAGAGAAAGATGGGGCTGATAAACGATTGAGACATAATTTACAAGGGGACCTTACGGGTTCGGCATCACCGATTTTGTTCATATTTGCAAGGATTGAAGATGAGTACTCGGACATCACTTTCCTGAAGCAGTACGATGCAATGCTCAAGAATACTCGAGAAAATCGACTTCAAAGTACTCAAAATATTTTGCAGCAGTAGAAATATAATAAATATTTGACTTTTTATGTGTCGTTCGTTAGTCAAGGGACTGTGAACATAGCTTTAAATTCTGAGGTAGCATGCTCAAATCGCACAATATGCAATTTTTTTTAATTTTTATTCTATAAAATCAGTATTTTTTACATCTAATACTCTGTGTAAACAAAGGTTTAGTACAATGTTTTCTTAAAATAACTGTCAAAGAAAGAATCTTGTGTGCGCGTAAATATCCTAGTCCGCATCGAATTGAATAAATTAACTTTAAAAAATGCTGTTTATTATTATGAAAAGCGTCTTACAGAAAATAACTTGATAGCAGAACAACATTCTTCCATAATTAGCGAAGAATCTGTATTATTAGCAGAACAACTATATAAATATATTTTGCAAAATCTAATTGGAGACGAGAAACAATTTGTTATGGTGGAAGAACTAACAATGAATGAAGAAGGTGGCAATAGTAAATTTCAACAAATCGCCGATAAGGAATCTGATAATGTGAATAATTTTAAATAAATTAAAGAAAATGAAGAACATAATTATGAACCCGATGAGAATAAATCAGAAAAGGAGTATTTCATTCTAATAGATTATAAAATACAAATTTATAACACTGCCAATACATATATTCTTGTTCAAAAACAAAACATGAATAAGATAACTCACTCGTATACAGCTCAATACAACATCACGTTAGCTGAAAAATTGTTACCTGAAGTGTTTATATGTTTGCAAGAAACAGGAGATTCATTCGGACCCCTTGTGCAAAAATTGGTGGACGAATACGTCAAAAAATATAACATCATTGTAACATCATCAAAATCAGGGAAACTTACGTTTAAACTATATAAAGACTTTTTAATAAAAACTATAAAGCCTTATGTACAAGATCATAAATTTTGCTTGCTTGTTGATTCATGGGGAGGGCAAACAAAGCCCGAAATATATGAACAAATTTTTGTTAACGATAATGGTTTGTCAACATGTAGTATTAAATAAATTTAATATTGCCAAAATGTACTCCATTAGTGCAACCCTGCGACGTGTACTTCTATAGGCACATTAAAAACTTTATTAAGAAAATTCAAAATTGCTCCGTTTTGATTGAGCAAAATCATGAGATTAATTCTCGTGAAGATTGTATTAAAATACATTCTATCATTCATCACCAGCTATCATCTTCAATTTTTTTTAATATGATTCAATACGCATGGTTTGCTTCTAAACTTTGCAATAATAGAGAAGTGTTTATGAATGTCAATCAGGCATGTTTTTCACTAGATAATTTAAAAAAACCTTGCGCTTGTACCCAACCCGCTTTTATACAGTGTGCTAGATATCGTGATACTTACTGTTTTAGCTGTTTTTATGATAATTATCACCCTGGTTCTTGTACTGATTAATAACTGTTATTAACTGTTTTTATTAGATTTATTGTTATATTTACAGTGTGTCCTAGGATTGATCCTGAAGTGCATATATATATATATTTAATTATTTTCGTATTATTCCTAGTATTTTATTTGTATTGTTAATATATTTCATATAATATTTATTAATTGCTGGCGTTTCCCACCAACAATTAGATTTAGTAAAGTATATGTGTATGTAGTTGTTCTGCCAACAGCACAGATTCTTCACTAATTGTGGAAGAAAGTTGTTCTGTTATCAGGTTATTTTCTGTAAGAAACTCTTCATAATAATAAACAGCAATTTAACAACAAATCAAGTTAATTTCAATTCAAATTTAATTCTACGTGAATAGATTTCACAATAATTATCTATATACTTATAATATAACGCTTTAAATAACATTTAATACTTTTCCTAATCATTTATTGATAATAAACAAAAAAAAAGTCGGATCTAAATTTTTAAAATATTTTTAAATATTTTTTATATAAATATTTTTTAACAGGTATTTTAAAAAGACATTGTAACAATTTCTTGTTTATACAGCGTGTTAAATGATGTCGAACTTGCTGATTTACCTTTTTTTTTCATAAAATAAAATATTAATTTAAAAAAAATTGCTTATAGTGCGATCTGAACCTGCGACCTTAGAATTTAAAGCTACGTTCACAGTCCCTTGATTAACGAACGACACATAAAAAGTCAAATATTTATTATATTTCTACTGCAGCAAAATATTTTGAGTACTTTGAAATCGATTTTCTCGAGTATTTTTGAGCATTGCATCGTACTGCTTCAGGAAAGTGATGTCCGAGTACTCATCTTCAATCCTTGCAAATACGAACAAAATCGGTGATGCTGAACCCGTAAGGTCCCCTTGTTAGACATCTTTGGACAATTATTAAGTATTAGAGATATATTTTAGACAAACTTTTAATAATTTGAAGGTAATTTGTAGCGTAAGTCTTTTTCAAACCCTTTTTTTTTCAAGACACAGCAATCTATGTATGCAATTATATCAGCACCTCATAGGATATTTACTGCAGTCATGAAAAATAGATATTTCAGATCAGAAAGAGATAACGTTTTTTGAGAATTAAATACGAATTGGAGGAAAAATTACTAAGAGGTCGAAAATGTCAGTAATTGATTAGTTAGTTACCAAGAAAAGCACACGATTTATGTAATTAATGAAAAGTATCACCATAGAAGTTACCTAAAAGCGCCGATGCTAACTATAGCCATAGCAGCAATTTTATCGACAGTCATAAATGAGTTGGTTAAAAGACCACTGAAGCAGAAATCACCAGCAATGCTGTAACTTACTACTCATGGTTCAACTTTAAATTTTTTTTTAAAGTTTTATTAAAGTTCTATTGTAAGAATAAGCTTCCATCACAAAAGTAATTGAATTACTTTAAGCGATTTTTGGAAAATTGTTTTAGTTCAGATTAGTGAAAGAACGCTAAGGCTAGAAGCAGAAAGATGATGCACGGTTAAACTTAATCCAATACAACCCAACCCTGTATATTTGAATAGACGTAAACCTAGACCTAACACTAGACCTATAACTAGAGCTAGATCTATTGATATAAAACTAGAACTAACACTAGACCTAGAAGTGGAAAGATTCGGGTTTAGCCGTGCGTCTGAAGACGTTTTCTAATGAAGACATCTACGATTAATAGTTTTTGAGTACAAAAAATGCGACGGAAATATAAATATTGTTAAAAATTGCGAAGATGAGGGATATCGAAAGATAATTTGCGAAATTAGGTTTGAGAAAAAGTAATGTAAACTGATAATAAAAGTCTCATTGTGAAGGGAAAATGTTTACAAGTTACAAATATTTTTAAAAAAATTGAAAAATGTTGACAAATGTCAAAATGTCACAAGTGTCATAAAAGTCAAGAAGATTTCGAAAAAAGTGATTTTTTTTAAATTGAAAAATTAATTTAATTTAAAGATATTATATGTTAATTTAATTAATTTGATTTGATTAATATAGAAATTAAATTAAGCTTTTTTCTGAATTAAAAATTTTCAAGTTCGATTTATGATATATAACCATGAAAACCTTGATCGTATAAAATTAAGGGTGTCAAGGTATCAAGTTCATAATAACGTTAATAGTGGTTTTTTTCATGGTCGCAGATGGTAGAAATTAAGGAGATAATTGTTTAAGGTTTTCAGAAGAAGGTGATTTTGGAACAAATATCTTGCAATAACTTCTATAGTGGAAAAGCAATTGAGGAGGAGATTATAAGTAGATATGAAACGGCTGATTTGAAAAAGGAGTTGGAACAATACAACAGAAGAAACAACATTCGATCATTCGGCGGGTAAGAGAAAGATGGAGCTGATAAACGATTGAGACACATTTAAACATCTTTGGACAATTATTAAGTATTAGAGATATATTTTAGACAAATTTTGGATGATTTTAAACAACTTGTACATGATGTTAGACTATTATAAGCTATTAGAGACATATTTTAGACAGTTTTATAATTTAAATAATTTTAGCTAATTTATAGCGTAAGTCTTTTTCAAAATCTTTTGTTCTTCAACACACAGTAATCTATGTATGCAATTATATCAGCACCTCGTAGGATATTTACTGCAGTCATGAAAAATATATATTTCAGATCAAAAACAGATAACCTTTTTGAGCATTAAATACGAATTGGAGGAAAAATTACTAAGAGGTCGAAAATGTCGGTAATTGATTAATTAGTTACCACGAAAAGCACACGATTTATGCAATTAATGAAAAGTACCGCCATAGAAGTTACCTAAGAGCGCCGATGCTAACTACAACCATAGCAGTAATTTTATCAACAGTCATAAATGAGTTGGTTACAGAACCACTGAAGCAGAATCATCAGCAATGCTTACTGTAACTTACTACTCGTGGTTCAACTCTGGAAAATTATTTTAATTCAGATTGTTCGTTTTCTGAAAAGAGTTAAATCCAAGTTTTATTCCAAATAGAGTTTTAAATTGCGAATTATCAAAGAAAATTTTAATAAAAATTTAAAATTTTCAAAATGACTCACCGAACGGGTCCGAACCGGATGTTGTTTCCATAACTCATCTGAAAAATATAACAAATTATTTTATTGCAGCAGTGAATAAATTAGTATGATTTAACATACCATTTAACATCCGTAAAATAGCAATACAAAAATCCTGACATGACACAGGCACTCGCGTAACAAAACAAATATAACTGTTTTTCACATAATTTGCGTAATAAGTTTTATTTTTAAAAACTACTTATACAGTCAAACCCCGCACACCAATTAAAATCATATTTTATCGCACAGTCTAACGGACGTAGTTTTCCTTGATTTCCTCTTCATAACTCAACTGAAAAAAAAATAAAGTGGTTTTTTTGCTTATTGCAAAATAGAAATCCCGCGATCCCAACATCACTAGAATGGTCTTCGTATTAATCACATGAAACACCAGCACAGTTGGAATTAGTTTTATTTTTAACAATTACTTGATCTGTCAAAGCGCACAGATCAACTATTATGTGATAATGTTTAAATAAAAATTATTTGATCTTAATTTTAAACTTATTAAACTTTAACTTTATTAAATATTTTTAATCTGTACTTATTACACACATGTAAATGTCATTTGTTAAAAAACGATATTTACATATCATGAGATAATATTTTTGCAGTCTCTTATGCATGTGTTGTTTTAAATATTTACAATTTTTATCAAATATTTTTTTATTTGACGTATTTCTTTTGAGGATGGTTATTATGAGCCAAAATCAGTAAAGAAAAATAAAATAAATTTATATCAAATAATTTTTCTTTAAACATTAATATTTAAATGATAAACAATGGATAACATTAATTCATATGATGTGATACTATGGTGCCAACTTCTTTAGATGTAGTATGTTGACATATGCAGGACTAACAGTCAGGGCATAATATTACAAAGATTATTCGGATGCAGTTGATTCGTTCCATATTGCAAAATATTTCCATTTCGCCGATATTTGGAAAGTAAACATGGTGATAGGGCGAATGTAACTTTCTTAACTTCTGATCTTACACCCATCAGCAAAGCAAATTTGTTGCATCACCAAAAACTTCAATGATCAAACATAGCTTTTTTATTAAACATCCCTTCGGCAGCTTCGAAGCTCACTATACAAGTCGTTACTAAGATATTTCCCGATTTATGGGGAAAAAGACCTCCTATCTTTTTAATATATATTTTTTTAAAATTTTGTTTGCTATCTTCGTCACGTTATACTTTATTTAATTATTGATGATGTTAACCACCTAATGTTATGCAAACAAATATAAACTATTAAACGTAAAAGAAATTAAATTGTTTCTTCTTGAAAAAAAATTGAAAGGGATGAAACACAAAGTGGTGTAAAAGCTACTTTTTTGCCCACGGGAAAGATGGACGATTTTTCCGACAGGAAGAAAGATCGTTGCTCTGATTGGTTATACATTGTTGAAGTAGTGATTGATCAATATTAAATAGTCGTTTTTCTCATTAGAGAAAAATATCTATTATACTATTATAAAAACTAGTACTTTTTTCCCATGTATAATATATACCTATTCATATAATTTTTGAGAAAAAATTTTTAGTTCGGATAATCCATTTTCCCAACAGTATTTAAATCAGTTTTTATTCCGAAATAGTATTTCTTTACACCATGAATTCAAAATTCCTTACATCGTAAATGGTCTAGATACGTTTGCTAAAAATTAAAAAAATTGAAAACGACTCACCGAACGGATGTTGTTCCTCTGCACAACTCGCCTGAAAAAGACCAACAATTTATTTAATTATAACAGAAATTAAAGTAATACTATTTAACATACCATTTAACATCCGTAAAATAGCAATCCGATGCTTCCAACATCACAAATAGTCTCAGTATTAATCACATAAAACACTAACATTCGCGTAACAGCACAAATATATTAAATGGTTTATCACTTATTGTTAATTTACCTAATAAGTTTCAATTTTAACAAGTCCATGCTTGATCAACGTCAACTAAAATCACTTTTTTTAAATCACGCACAAGGACATTAACCTCTTTAAGTTTTATGTTCGCATATCGAAAATTGTTCGAATTCATTTGTGAATTAGAACTAAAATCGATATTTACGAATCAAAAAGAAAAGTTCGCTATTTAACACGAAATTCGCGTAATAATTTTATTTTTAACAACGCGATTGGTCCCAGCCCGCAAATCAACTAAATTGTGATAACAGAGTATCAACGTCTTAACATCCCCTCTTTCATTTATTGTGTAGAAACGAATAGTGGAGGTGACATGACAAAAAGCTAAGGATGAAAAGCCAACCGGTGATTTTATGAGCAAAAAATTTTAAATCTGGATTTACAACGTGTATTTCGTCGTTTGATTTTTAAAATGTTTTATTTTCAATTTCAAATACAACAGTAAATCGTATTAAATTTAGTTTTATCATAAATGATTGCGATTTCTTGTAACTAAACAGGACATTACAAGATTTATTCGCATAGTGTTATTTTAGTTATTATTTTATTATCTTATTTACCTCTAATTATTAATGATTACAACTTATTTGCTACAATTTCTTCCCTTTATTTCTTAACTTTAATAATATTATCTTTTATGTTTTAATGCCGTAACAATATCGATTTTATTTTTGAGCTTTGAGTCAACACTTCCCAGATGCGACCGCTGTCCCTGGCAGCTCACCTGGCTATAAAAATTTATTCGTTTGATCAAAATATTTCATCTTATTCTGTTAAAATGAGAATAACTTAATTTCTTCAAATTGAAATAACCAATTATTATTACAGTTGATGTATAACATGATTGTAATTAGCATTTCAAATACCTACATTACAAAATTAAAATATATTTATCACTAATATATAAATA
The DNA here is from genome assembly GCA_036711965.1 of Onthophagus sagittarius. Lineage (NCBI taxonomy): Eukaryota > Metazoa > Arthropoda > Insecta > Coleoptera > Scarabaeidae > Onthophagus > Onthophagus sagittarius. The sequence continues at coordinate 42,485,721 of JASERS010000004.1, forward strand.
ACTGGCTTCAACTCCCTTATTGGTTCGAAGATCCGAATCAAAATCACAGAAATTATAATTTGTTCTAATGCCCTTGTTGGTTCGGATCTTCGAACTAACCTTTATATACACCTCCTAGATATGATAAGAGACATATTGTTGTGCCCTTATCTAGCATGAGTAAAGGGTTCTTGATTTGATTGTAATGAAACGCACTCGTTGATGTTTTATTAGTTTTTTATTGATTAACGTTCATTTGACGATGTTACTCCGAGGTTTTTGCGAGTAATTATGGAAAGACGGACGACGAATATTCAAAAGAACATTTCCAAAACTTACGTTAACTTCAATTCTGATTGCAATTTTAAATAATTTAAAACGATGATGATGCCCTAACGATGATGTGGAAATAGTAGCTCTTTTAGGTTATTATGTAGAAAACGATCGATTTCATATTGTTCTAGTATCTCCATTTCAATACCATTATTTACTGTGGATTATCTTAGCGTTTTTGTTTTCTTTAAAATCATGTTGAGGAAAGGTTTTTAAATGTCTTCCAAATGCTGAGTTTTCTCTGGTCATGTTCTTTGATACGCTGTTGTAAAGTTCTTCCTGTTTCATCAATATAAACTGCTCTGCATGTGTTGCACTGTAATTGGTATACACCGTTTTTCTTCAATAGATGTGTTTTGTCTTTGTTATTAATTAACGTATTCTTTAAGGTATTTTTGGTTTTGTATGAAACATATGCTTTGTATTGTTTGAAAACTTTCTTTAATTTATGTGATATATATCCTGGGAATGTGATAGCTCATTATTATATTTCATTCATTTATTTGTTATTCTAGACTTTTCTATACATTCTTGTAGTTGTGGGTACTGTATTGGGCTTTAGACATTAAAAGAGACATAAGACATTTTATTATATAGTTAAAAAAGTAGCTAGCTATTTAACTACTAACTACCAAGTACCAAACTACCATAATTTAAAAGAAGTTTCACTACCAAGTAGTTAAACTACTTTTTGGTGAAAGTAGTTAGTAGTTATACTCGACTACTTTTTCCAAGTAGTTAGCCCAGCTCTGATGGATGTAGGTACTCACGAAATAAATTAGTTAGATAATACAATCAATTATTAACAATTTCTGAGCAAAATTTCATAAGTGAAGACAATTCGTCGTCGGACTCAGCTTTTGTTTACTATTGAATGATATGATACTTTAGGAGAATATAGTCGTACCAACAACTTGGCAAGTGATGCTAAAATTGGTTATTTCCTCTTTCATTTTATTTGTTATGCAACAGTATATATGCCAATAATTAAAAATACCTATCTTTAAAATCGACTTTACCATCAATTAATGATATTGGACAGAATACAGTTGAAACTGTATGTGGACAGTCGCCTTCAAACCTAAAGTTGTTTCATTTATTACATATGACAGCAAATAACCATTTGTTTGATGCAAATTATTTGTATAATAATCATTTTGTTTCATTTACGGATATTCGTGGAGTATAGGATTCGTATAACGCATGTAATACCAAATACATTCCAGAAAATGAATATTAAACTGGCTGTTCAAGATGCAGCAATAATTACTGCCAACAATATCTTTGATACTTTAAATAGCAGATCTTGTTATAGTTCAACTTATTTGGATTTGATGCCCTAAGAACTACTGATGTGATGCAAAATATCAAAAAGCCTCAATGGCATACTACTCACCATAAGTTCTGTCATAGAATTGTATCAGAAACAAGAAAAGCTATATGAAGAATATTTAACATTATCTGCTAACCTAACATTTGAATGATTGTTTGATCATCATCATTAAGATCATTATTATTGTCATCATCGTTAGATCGTCGTCATCGTTTTAAGTTATTTAAAATTCTAATCAAAATTAAAGTTATCGTAAGTTTTGGAAATCTTCTTTTGAACGTCCGTCGTCACATAATTACTCGTAAAATCATCGTTGTAACATCGTCAAATCAACGTTAATCAATAAAAACTTAAAAAATATCAACGAGTACTTTCCATTATAAACACCAACTCAAAAACCCTTAACTCATGCCAAATTTTTGTCTAATTACTTTTATTATACTGTAGATAAGGTATTTGAAATGCTATTACAATAATGTGTTACATTTCAACTATAAAAATAATAGGTTATTTCAATTTGAAGTTAATCTTAACAGAATAAGTGGAAATATTTTTATTAAACGAGTAAACTTTTATTGCCAGGTAAAGTTGCTAGGGGCAACGGTCGCATCTGGAAAGTGTTGACTCAAAACTAAAAAATAAAATCGATATTGTTACGGCATTAAAACGTAAAAGATAATATTATTAAAGTTAAGAAATAAACGAAAAAAATTGTAACTTATATGTTATAATTATTAATAATCAGAGGTAAATAAGACAACAAAATAATAAATAGAACTCGAAAACTATAAACAAAATCCACGACGCGAATAAATCTTATAATGTCCTATTCAGTAACAAAAAAATTAATGATTGTACATTTATTATAAATCTAAATTTAATACGATTTGCTATTGTATTTGAAATTTAAAATAAAATATTTTTAAAATCATACGACAAAATAAACGTGGTAAATGCAGATTGAAAATTTTGTGCTTATAGTAAATCACCGGTTGGCTTTTCATCGTTAGTTTTTTGTCATTTCACCTCCACTGTTCGTTTTCCACACAATAAATTAAAGAGGGAATGTTAAGACGTTGGTACCCTATTATCACAATTTAGTTGATGTGCGGGCTTTGACCGATCGCGTTGTTGTTAAAAATAAATTTATTACGCGAATTACGTGATAAATTGCGAACTTTCCTTTTTGATTCGTAAATATCGATTTTAGTTTTAACTGATCAAATACGAACTTGTTAAAAATTAAACCTATTAGGTGAATTAACAATAAGCGATAAACCATTTGTTATATTTGTGCTGTTACGCGAATGCCTATGGTTTATGTGATTAATACTAAGACTATTCCTGTGATGTTGGAATCATCGGATTGTTATTTTACGGATGTTAAATGGTATGTTAAATAGTATTACTTTAATTTCTGCTATAATCAAATAAATTGTTCGTGTTTTTTCAGCTGAGTTGTACAGAGGAGACCAAGGAAAACAACGTCCGTTCGGTGAGTCGTTTCAAATTTTTTTAATTTTTACCAAAACACATTTAGAGAATTTATGATGTAAAGGAATTTTGAATTCGCGGTGTAAAGAAATACTATTTCGGAATAAAAACTGATTTTTCTCAAAAATTGTATAAGTAGATATTTATTATATATAAGAAAAAGTACTAGTTTTTAGTTCGAGTTGGGTTAAAACCTTTTTTCAACCTTTTTCCTGCGTACAATACATTATTTTTTTCTCTAACGGGAAAAATGACAATTTAATGTTGATTAATGCACTCCAATAATCTACAACCAATCAGAGCAATGATCGTTTCTGTAAAATTCGGACCAATAACGTGATTTATGAATGGATAAAACTACCTAGGTTTTTCAACTGAATAAATCACGTGTGATATTTTATAACTGATTCTGATGATATTATATAACTGATTCTGTTTATATGTCAAATTTTTATTCATAGGCATTTTACACCTATGAACAGGGATGTCAACTTTTTCAATAAGAAACAATTTAATTACTTTTTCGTTGGATAGTTCATTTTTGTTAGGTTACAATATTAGGCGATAATACTACACCAACAAACAGATTAAATAAAACTTATTAAATGTTATTGGTGTCTAACAAAGTTATAATTTCCTAAAAGATTTTTTGACAATTATTAGATTAACAATAAATAAATAAAAACAATAATAACAAAAATACAAAGATTTATATCATAAATTTAAATTATCGTGAATAACTGATAATTAACAATTAAAAATAATTAACGATTGCTATTATGTGCCGAAACTGGCAAAGAAAAATAAAATAAATTTATGCCACTGATTGTGAGTTCAAATGATTAATATTTGAACATTGTCATATCATAGTTAATCTGGGCGCTTTGACTGATGAAGTATTTGTTAAAAATAAAATTTACTACGAGAGTGCTAGCGTTTGATGTGAGTAATACGAAGACAATTCTAGTGATGGGATCATGGGATTTCTATTTTGCTGATGTTAAGTAGGATCATATTAATTTATATTTTTGTTGCAATAAACTACTTTATTTTTTCTTTAGTTGAGTTATGAAGAGGAAATCAAGGAAAACAACGTCCGTTAGACTGTTTGATAAAATGTGATTTTAATTGATGTGGGGGGTTTGACTCTCTAAGTAGTTGTTAAAAATAAAATGTATTATTTGTTTTGTCACACGTTTGCGTGTGTTTTTTGACAATAAATATGAAGACTATTCTAGTGATGTTGGGATTGTCGGATTGCTGTTATACGGATATTAAATGGTATGTTAAATCGTATTAATTTATTTACTGCTGCAATAAAATAATTTGTTATATTTTTCAGATGAGTTATGGAAACAACATCCGATCGGTGAGTCATTTTGAAATTCATAATTTTTTATCAAAAATGTCTTGATAAATCGCGATTTAAAACTGTACCCTATTTGGAATAAACTTCGGTTTAAACTCTTTTCAGAAAACGAATTATCTGAACTAAAATAATTTCATCAAAAATTGCATAAAATAATTCATTTACTTTTGTGTTAAATATTTTACAAAAGAATATTTGTAATAAGAATATTTAATAAAACTTAAAAAATTGCTGAAGTTAAAGTAACAGTAGTAAGTTCTAGCAATGCTGGTGATCTCTGCTTGAATGGTCTTTTAACCAACATATTTATAATTGCTGGTATGACTATAGTGCAAAAATTAGCGCTCTTTGGTAACTTCTTTGATGGTAATATTTCGTAGAACCACACTTTTCTTCTATTTCGGATTATTGTTCTTTCCGCAGAAGCAGGTTACACAATATTAACCTGCGCCATCATCACAAAAAGACGCTGCTCTGATGTGATGTACTCAAAATCGCTTCTGACATTCTTCATGTTCATAATATCTAAATATGTTGATATCCTACTATCACATTATAGTGGATGTGCGAGCATTGTTAAAAATAAAACTTATTAGGTGAGTGCCTGTGTTTTATGTGATTTATATGAAAAGTACCCTAGTGATGTTGAGATCATTGGATTGCCATTTTATGGATGTTAAGTAATATCGTATTAATTTAGTTTTTGTAGCAATAAATTGATTTGTTGCTTTTTCTTCAGGTAAGTTATGAAACAATTCAAATATTTTTGTGTTGGAAAGTTTATTCTTACAAAAAAACTTTAACAAAACTTAAAAACAAAACTGAAATCGAAAAATGAGAATGAAGTTGGTCATCGAGCGGTAAGATCCGGAGGTCTCTTTTTGTGCTATCTAATTCTGTAGTATCTAATTCTTTTTATGTAATTAAATAATGTGTGGTAAAATGTGATTTTAAACAATATGTGCGTTTTGACTACTCAATTAGTTATCAAAATTTAAACCTATTATGCGAATTAAGTGATGAACACCTGTTAGATTTTTACTGTTAATGTTATCACAAAATTTGAAATATTAGAAAGTACACACAAATTACAGCTCAATCCTTATTAAATATTGAAAATAAATTTCATTTTTTCAACATTTCTAGATCAAAAGATGTAATTTTCTAAAGACAACCCAACTCAATTGTATTAAAGCACAATGTTAACATCGTCCAATTTTAATAAAACTGATAACTATTTTGTTAATGTAGATAAAGCAATCAACATGGTCTTAAATTGAAGCTCAATCCTTATAAAATATTTATAGTGAATTTCATTTTCTCAACATTTCTACAATAAAAGATGTGATTTTCCAAAAACAACCAAACCCAATTGTATTAAAGCGCAATGTTAATATCGACCAATTTTAATAAAACTGATAACTATTTTGTTATTGTAGATGAAACAATTATCTTGGTCTTAAATTGAAGCTCAATCCTTATAGAATATTTGTGGCTTATAAAACATCATTTTCTCTCATTTCTAGAACAAAGAATTAATTTCTGAAGACAACTCAACCCAATATTGCAAAAGCACAATGTTAACAAAAGCACACATTTCTTTATAAATCACAAAAAAAAATCATCGAGATATCTTAAGAACTCGAAAACTTTACAAAAAGAATTTAATAAAATAATAATAAAAAAATATAATACATAGTTGATCCAAAAGGGCTATCGATCATAGTCTTTCTGCCCTGAAGAATTAGATTTTTATAATTTTTTTAAATCAATCAATGATATTGTTTATTTTATGCATTTTATAAAATAACAAAAATAATACAAAGTTACTTTGAGGTCAAAAGGTGATATCTCAAAACTAATGTGAGATACTCAAGTATGGTTTTGTTTCCGTAAAGTGGTATACTTTCCCTTATAACTGACAAAAAAATGTATCAAAATATCTTAAGAATTTGATTTTTTACGATTTTTCAATAATCATTAAGCAAATTTTTGATTTTATTAAATGTTACAAATTTAAGTTGAGTTCAAAATTTGATATTTGAAAACCGAATTGCTTCATTTATAAACCACAAAGAAATCTCCTATAAGCACGAAACAATTCTTAAATGAACTCTAACAAGAATCTTTTGATATTGTTTACGCTGAATTCTAGATTTTTCGAGACCCGATAGGTTGGGAAACGCTGCTCTAGATTGTTTTAAATTCGTCGGGAACTAAAAGTATAACTAATACTAGAACTAGAAACTTTAGGATTTGGCCGTCTTAAGAGATTTACGGCTAATCCCTAATAATATTACACACATATTACGCACATATCTAAGTCTCTTTAATAAAAAAATATAGTCTAAGTACGAAGGCTTTCACGACCAATGTTAATTGACCTAAAATTATAACTAACACTAGTACTAACACTAGAACTATCACTTAAATTACCACTAGGACTAAATACTAGATCTAAAACTACAAACTTTTGTGTTTTGCCATGCGTTCTTGGAAAAAATGTTTGACGTTTCGAATGCCATGTTCCAACCATTTTCAGAACCTGGTTCGAAGTGACACTGAAACGTCAAATATTACCAACAATGTTTGATAATCCGAACAATTTGATAATGCGAACTACCTTCGGTCCCAATTAGTTCGGATTATCGAGGTTCTACTGTACATGCAAAAAATTAAACTGCGTCCATAATTCATCATGAAAATGATCGGTAAAGTGACAACTGTGCCAAATGTGGCATTTTAAAAATAGACATCGACTATAACGTTCTCATAATAAAACGGTAAATTAAAAATGAAACCTCAATAATAACTTTATTGGTAAAGTCTTTTTATATTCTTTATGGTTTCTATTGTTTGTTTGACAATAAAACCGCATTCGCTGTGTAAAGAATTGGGCAAAGACGGTTCTGGTTGAAAAACGTGAATCCGTTCCGTCACCTTCCATTGTCATCGAACTACTCGATTCCATTATCAGCAACAATGGACATCGGACACGCCCATCAATGATTACCTGGAAAAGGCGTCCTTTGTGATGAGCGAGAAACTCCGAGACCCGTATAACTTCGTCTTGTGAGATCCATGCAAAAAGCGATAATTGGTCATTTAGCAAAGTGTTATTTAAAAGTGAACAGATTTTATGAGAATTTATTTTTTTCTTCAAGTTTTATAAACTATTCTCGTTGAACGTGGTCTAATGTAAATAAATCGGGTTTCATCCTACGCAACGGGATTTTAAATCTAGCTCACCAAGATATCACTCGCAACGTTTGTTTTTAGAGGGTCAATATATTAGTCAAAAATCGGTGATTCCTAACGCGTACGCAGAAACACAAAAAGCAGGTTTACAACATGTTCTACTAGCAACGTTTTGACGCAAATGCATACATATTATACACAAATCTGTGCCGTACAATTAATCTTCAGATCTAAGTAGTTCACAATCGACGATTCCTGTCTTTCAAAAATACAATACGCGTTTCTGTAAACATGTCGCTCGCTACTCACTTCCTTCATTATTCCAATAGAATCAAAGTGAAATAAAGCAGAAACTTTTTCGAAACAACACCTTAAAAATAAAAAGACAAAAACAAATTTAAACTAAAAGAAGTTGTACAAAAGAGTAAAGAACAATTAGTACATTCCGTTCCCATAATCTGCTTTCTCAGTAGCGCCTATAGGCACGGAATATAAGAAGGAAAGAAGAAACTGAGAGAGAAAAAAAAATAGAAGGAATAAACGAAACCGAGAGCCGGAGAAGATGAATTAAAAAAAAGAGACTCCCGGTGGTCCTGTACCATGCTCAGCCGCGTCTATTGTTCTCGCGCTGTCTATAAGAAACAAATCCTCTTAAACATGGTGTCCGACACACCATCTCTCATAAGCTCCTCTTCTCTCGGCCCCTTGCCGTCTTTACGAAAAGAAGGAGCACTGCTGAACCACCGATCGTCGTGGGTTTCTCGCAACAATATCACACAAACATTTCGGAGTCTTTGTTAGTGGGAACAAATGGGCGGTCTCTCGCACCAGGCGGAGCCAACATTATATCTTCTAAAATTTTACTATCTATATATATATATATATACCACTTTATTAAATCAAAAAACACCAAAGCTTAAAACGAAAATAAACTGAAGTTACTCAATATGTAACTAGGTTTATACTAAATTGATATATTGGTAACCAAAAAAAAAGTTAAAATAAACTCTTCTGTTTGGAAACCAATCAACTACATAATAAACCTACATAATCATGAAAAAGCCTGAAAGCCTTCACACTAATATGTTCTATCTGTTTTCCTCTTGAATTAATCGTTTGCATAATTAATATCATGTGTTGTTTGTTCCTCTTAAATTTTCAGTTAATACATACAGGTAGTACTCGACTTACGCCGGTATAAAGTTCCAATGACTTCGTTGTAAGTCCTCTTAAATTTTCTTAGATAAATTGGCTTTATCTTATCTAGAGAATTTATTTGAATTATTAATTTCAAAGAAAGTAAAGAGTTGTGAAAAGGTTTTGCATGTCGAAACATTAATGAACTACTTAAAAATCTTTAAATAACAGTAGTAAAAACATGTACATATTGCAGACAGTAGTTCCTAGCAACGAATGAGGGTTCTTATGTAGGAATGCTATCTCTATTTTGAGATACTTGTACATTACAGTTTTGTCTAGGAAATCCAGTCTCAGTATTTAATTCTGGGTCCATCTCGGGATTTCATGAAAGAAAGGTTAAATGTGGGATCACTAAAAAGCCCCGAGATTTTAAAAGTTTCTAAATTAAGAAAATATTTGAATATCCGGAACAATTTTTCTACCGCCTATTGATTTGCAATAAAAAATGCTCGGTATCAAAGAAATGAGTTCTCTGAAAGTATTTCAAGTCTTCCAGAGGCGATATCAAGTCTTTTGGAAGCATTTGAAATATTGTAGAAGTAGTATCAAATCTTATGAAAGCATTTCAAGCATTCTGAAAGCAATATCATGTCTTCTGGAAGCAACATCAAGTCTTCTAGAAACAATGTCAACTCTGCAATAATTTGAAGTCTTATGGAACCACTGGAAATCTTCCTCTGGCAGTAGTATATCCTCTGGAAGCAGTCCAAGTCTTTGGCAGCAGTATCAAGCCTTGTAGAGACAGTATCGAATCTTTCGGGAGAATTTTAAATCTTCTATAAGAAGTATTAAATATTCTGGAAGCATTTCAAATCTACTCGAGGCAATATCAAGTCTTTCAGAAGTAGCATTAAATCTTCTGGTAGCATTTTAAATCTTCTGGAAGAAGTCTTAAGTTTTACAGGGGCAGTACCGTCAAATGGGGAAACATTGGCCCAGTTTCCACTTATTTTTTTACTATCGAACGTTTTATCAAAAAATTTTCCAATCAAAAAATCTGTATTATTTTTCATTTAATAAAGCATTGATATTATATTAATTTTTGTGTTGCAAAGTAGCTGTTTGATATTAGGAGTACTAATTTGTTTTTGTAACTCGACCAAAAATACTAAAGTAGCTCAATTATGTGTGTTCGAAGGGTTTGGTCAATGCGATGAGTAATGAGTCCTATGTGGGTAATAAAAATAAAACATAGGGGGCATAAGTTTAAAAAACAATTATTAACAAGTAACTCTAGTTTAATATCAGACATTTAAAGACAATTATCAAGATTCTATAATTGTATACTGGTTTCTTTTGGAAACCATTTTGAGCTCATACATTTTCATAATAGTGTCTTCCCAGTCGTAAAGAATTGCATCTTTCTTGTCTGGTCATCTACAAAATTTCTTTTATTATTCAAAAAGAAACAATAACACAAAATCGTCAATCTAAACATCCTTACAACGGTTAGAGATTTCGCCAGGCTCCTAATAAGTTAGATGAAGAAATTAATAAATTGAAAATTTATGATGAAAAATCAAAAAATGTAAAACAATAAAGATCATAAATTTCCAATTTATTAATTTCTTCATCCATACAATTTACCTGTTATTGTAAATGAAAACTTTGGGCAACAGATTGTTCCACCTCCTCAAAGTTAAAAATTGCTTCGCTTTGGTCATCCGGTTCTAACTAAACTATGTCGGAGGAGGTGTCAAAAGAGCTTGAAAAGGAAGCTCGTCGTTGTTTTCTTATGTTCTTAACAGGAGGTGCTTTTAAAAGTCCAGACATGCTTAACGTTGCTTCAACATTGCTGGCAGATATACTCTTTCCAGCCGGAACCTGTAATATTTTTCTTCTCTGTTTACGTTTGTGAATTTCAAGATATATTGCCATCAAGCTGCTGTAAAAATGCCATACCTACCATGTGTTCATCTACATGTGTTAAATTCTCTGATAGGCGGTTAAATAAAATTTGCCTGTTTAAAGGATAACTTACGAAATCCGGGATTAGATTTTGGGCCTTGTTGTATGGTTGAGAACTTTGAGCCAGGTTAGACTCTTTCCATCCGATCAAAATGTTTCGCCAAACTTTCTTTATCGTATATCATTCTTCTCACAGAGTTGAAGAACCGTGATAGTTACATGTAAAGATAGGTTATCGCCTATTAGAATAACAAGACCATCTTATTGTCTGAATTCTGGTAGGAAATGAAACTGGAACCAGTTTTCAAATGTAGGTCCATCGAATCACCCACTCTTGACACGGTTATAGCGAGTTCGCTAAAAACATTTTCAGTCCTGGTGGTCCAAAAGTGTCTCCGCCTTATATACAACATAAGACGCAAGGCATTTTCCTTCTGCATTACCACAAAACATTACAGAAGTTGCGTTTGTGCTAAAATTGTCAATTCTCTCTACAATTTTCTCTACATATTTCTCGCCTATCTCGCGTATTACTTTTTGAAATAATTCGAACAGACAGTTTATCAGTTTATCGTTTAAAAAAAAGATTTAGTCCATTCATAACCTAAAAGATTCTTCGTAAATATTGGAATACAGCTACCTTTTTGTCCAAGTAGGCTTTAACAGACATATGAAAGTCGATTCGAATTACGGGAACTTCATAATCTGCTACTTTTATGGAGATTTGTTCGCAAGCCACTTCGGCGCTGCAATCCGCTGACTCATGCGACCCGATTTAATTTCTTCCAGACCTTGACCAAGTTGTTTTTTGCAATGACGAATTTTTCGCTCCGGAGATACCCTGTATCTCGCCTCACACTGTATTTTTTAGCTAAATGCGTAACACCTTTTCCCTCATTAAATTCTTGAATCATAAGCGATTTCTCATGAAGTGTAAAGCCGGATCCACATTACGCACTATTTGATGAGTGACTGACTTGAAATAAATTTGCGAAGTATTCGCCAGACCAACTAAACCATACATATTACGTGCTTACTTGCCAAGACACAAGTTTTTCGGGAAGTAGATACATAAGATCATCTATATATAAGATGATAGTAGCAAGATAGATTCTTTATTGTGCCACTAAAAAAATTTCTTGTACACTTGTCACATTGTCACTTCTCACTTACCATTGCAGCTTTAGCTGTCTTAATAACATTAAGTTGTAGTTACTTACTCCTATTACATAAAAATAAAAGTAAGGAAGATTTTTCAGAATGATATGACGGTTTTCGAAAATGTACTTTTTTTAAAATCTTCTTACAGGGAGTTATAGATATAGATCTCCGAAACTGTAAGAGATGCCGATATCTTTCTCATAAAAATCGAGCCTCAAAAAATGATATCATTTTTCCTTTATCTCTTATAAAATATTTTCATGTCCAATTTCGCCCAACCTGTACATAAAAAGCACAAATAAAAAGGCTTGCACATCAATGGTATATTTTTTAATGCACAAGTTTTAAGTTAAAACAAAAATGTGCAGGTATTCCAAAATTTCAATACTATGCCTAATTTGATGTTAAAACTTTATATTCTGAAAATTTTTCGTGTATCAATTTTTCATGAATTGATTCCATACTTCATATAGACACTATATAGCACTGCAAATAGGGTGTCCAGTCCAGGTATTTGACCCGTATCAGTCCTGGGATTTCGTGAAAGAAATGATAAGTCCAGAGATAGTAAGAAGATTCGGGATTTTAAAAATCCCGAAATGAAGAAAAAATTAAAATATCCGGAACGATTTTTCTAACGCCTCTTGTTTTGTAATGAAAATACACTCGGTATTAGGAGGTAACACTTTAAAAGCAACCTGGAGAATGTTTAAATCCATTTATTTTATTTTTTAAGTTCCTATTGTATGTTTGCTATGTTTTTAGAAGGATTCTAAGTATTTTGGATACGTCCTAAATCTTCTGAATGCATTTCAAGTCTTTGCAGCAATATTAAATTTTCTGGAAGCAGTATCAAGTCCTCCAAAGGCAGTATCGAGTCTGTTGGAAGCTTTTCCAAACTTCTATATCTAATATCGAGTCTTTTAGAAGCAATATCATATCTTTTGCAAGCATTTCAAGTCTTATGTGTACAATATCATCTCTTCTAGAAGCAATACCAAATCTTGTGGACATATTCAAGTCTCCCAGAGGAAATATCAAGGCTTCTGGGAATATTTCAAATCATCTAGAAGTAGTATCAAGTCTTCGTGGAGCATTTCAAGTATTCCAGAAGCAATATCAAGTTTCCTGGAAGCATTTAAGTGCTATGCAAGCAATATCAAGTATTCTAGGAGCACATCAGGTCTTCTGGAAATAATATCATGTCTTCTGGAAACATTTCATGTCTTCTGGAACCAGTACCAGGTCTCCTGGAAATATTTCGGGTCTTCTAGAAGCAGTATCAAGTCTCCTAGAAGCAGTACAGAGCTGGGCTAACTGTTTAGTACTGCACTACTAAAAATAGTGCAGTATAACTATTAACTACTTAGATTAAATGGTAGTTTAACTACCAAGTAGTTAGTAGATAAATATCTAACTACATTATTAATTACATAAAATGCACAATTAAGGTCTAAAAACCCAATACCAGATCTACAAAAGTAAAAATGCATAGAATGGTCTAGAGTAGAGGCTCCCTAAGTAATCGGCATTTTCTCCGGGCTCCCTTAATACATCCGTTTTTTTTACAAATTGTTAACTTTCTTAAAAAAATGGAAAACATTTACTTCTAGTTCTATATCTAGTGTTAGTTCTGAAGCTAGGTTGTGTTGGGTTGGTTTGGGTTTCGTCTTAAGAGATATACGGTTAAACCCAAATGTTTTTCATTCCAGGTCTGGTATTAGCTCTAGCGTTAGTGTTGACTTTAGTATTAGTTGTTATTTAGTCTTAAGTTATAATATACTTGTATCCAACTAAAACTAGAACTAATCCTAGACCTAGTACTAAAAAGTTTCGTTAGTTCTAGGTCTAGTGTGAATACTAAAGCTTGGTTATATTAGTTATACTTTAGTTCCAGAAGAATTTACAACAATCAAATACTGAATGGCAATTAAAACTAGAACTAACACTAGACCTAGAACTAGAAACTAAGTTTCAATTTAGTTTCGGTCTTAAGATGCACGGCTAAATCTGACTATTTCTAATTCTTGGTTTAGTTTTAGTTCTAGTTTTAGTTCTATAGGAATATAGAGCAACATAGCATTATTTAGCAACTCATTTTCTTGAAAATTTGGAATACTTTCCTTTTTAAAAGCTATTACCGGGGAGCCATGGCGCACAGTTTGGAAATCACTGGTCTAGAATAACAAATAAATAAATGAAAAATTAAGTTTATAGTCAGTAGTCAACAACTGTTGAATTATTGTCACCAAAATAAAAAAACAATGAAAGTAACTGGTGAAATTGGATCTAATTGAACCTTATCATATAATGTTATACATAAATCATGTTTAAATATGAAAGTCTTTTCATACAAAAAAAACCGAAACTTATGAGGTAGGTAGTATATTCAGATTATTTCAAAAATGAATGTTGTTTAAACAATAAAAAATATATTAGGCGTACATAAATAAACGCGAAATCTTGTAACAATGGAAGCAACTTTTAATTTAACTTAGTTTTGCTTTTCAAAAAAAAAATCAACTGCTCAAAAAGTTTGTCAGAGGCATCTGATTATCATAATGTTTTAAATTGTCAACTGTCTTTAGAGTAGTTAAATTACTTCAAAGAAATTAAAATAAACTCCTATGGTTAAAATACCTAAAGTAGTTAACAGTGAGGAGTTAACTTCTTTTTTAACTACTATCTGTGGATATTTCATGTCTGAATAAAATAATCGAGTGTATCTACTAATAAAACAAAAGTAGTTAGAATACAACTACATTAAGACAAAAAGTAGTTGACTACGTAGTTAACTACTTTTGTACTTAACTACCGCCCAGCTCTGAAGCAGTATCAGGTCTTATTTCAAAATACGTGCTTTCCGATAAAAACGTTCGCCGCAGATGCTAGGATTGAATTGGGAAAAAAGAGTTGGTATTGAAAATGGAAACTTCTAATGTAGATAAAATCATTAAAAATTTTGCATAAGCGCTTTTGTGCCCAGAGCATCCACGTATTCAGCGGCTATGGATAAATACTGCAATAACATTAAAGTTAAAAAAAACCCATGCACGGTTTTAAACGACCTTTAGCTCAAGTGCCGGATTTTGCCCACATACAAACATTACAACGATTAACAACGAACTGCCCATATTGTGAACGTAACGGCTTTACCGGGGAAATACCATATTTACACTCAAAGCAACGACTCGTTATCGATTTTAAAAATTACTAAAATTTGTTTCTATAAACGAAGGTGCGGTACAGAGATTGTTCACGATATGCGGCGGAATAACTATTTAAAACCGATTTTTTTTTGCTACGTCATCAAATTGCCTGCAAAGAAGTGACAATTTGAAAAGTCAAGATGATTGCACTTGTAGATTTTGCGATATTTTCAATTCTAGCCTCTAATGGAAAAAACAAACACGATAGCACTTTGAAATTTTCGAAATCAAAACGTGTAAACTACTTTCTTTCTAACAATTATAGTATCCAAGATACGAATATTGAATTTGAACCATTCGCACACATGTGTACAACAGGATTTTGTTGATCATCGCAAGTGTGAGTCGTCGTAATTTGAGTCGTTGTAACTCGAGGTTTATCTGTAGATTTAAACTTTTAAATATTTGTATTATTTATTTGTATTTATCTATCCTATTAACTATAACAAAAATATATCTTTTACCTGTACCTGTGTGGTACATTTAACAATCGATTCAGAGAGGCTCCAACGATTCCGATTAGTTCTGTTACATAGTGTGTGAACCGTTCAGCAAAAGAAAGCGAAAGATCTCAGACCTCACACACAATATACAATTTCATTAGAGGTAAACTGTTGAATTTAGCAACGGTCGTTCCGGTTGCGACCTTCTGCGGATGGTCAACCTCGCGCGACACGATTTCGCTAATGGGTGTGTCCGAGCACAAGCTTCGCGTGTTTAACCATCGCAAACTCCTGAAGAATTAACATCCTTCAGAGACCCTTACTCCTTCGAGCCTTTCGGCGTTTCAAAAAAGGTGCGGTATCGACCCTATCTCGTTACACCTAAATTTCGTTAGCAAATATTGAACCACTTTTGTTCTTTTACAAAAAAAAGGTCGTTAAAAATTTTTTTTGAAATGACTTAACTTGGAAGATGGTGTAAATTCTTTTCAAATCGTCCGACTTGTGCATACAGTAAGGTGCTAAAGGATTTAGGGGGTGAAAATTGACCTTCTTTTGATAGCGAACTTGTTGATTTATAAAAGTAAATAAGCTAATCGGCTTCGTTAAATAAAGACAGGTGTGTATATAGCTATAACTTTATAAGATATGCAGTTTATAATTGCAGTTGAAAAGAATCAAAAAAAATTTAAATGAAAAGTAACGATCGGGATAATTTCGCAACCGTGAGAACTGAAACCTCACCGATACGGTCCTCATTCCACTTGTCCAGTTTACAATGAGTCTCGGTGCTCTCGCACGCAGGAATCTGACAATTAGTTTGATGCGATACGACCGGTGAGGCGCAAGGAATCCCATATCGTTTACTTCAATGTTACAAAGAAACCAGTTGATAAACTAACCAGTGGCGTAGGCAAAGATCATTTTATCCTTTCAATCAAAAAATACTTTTAGATTCTTTATAAAACAAGTAATCATTGATAATCTGTCTTGTGAATTACGATCTTTAGTCACGCTAGTTACAGTTCAATAATAATGTTACAATAACCAGGCTCTAAATAAAAACAGTGTGCAGCTAAGCCGTCTTAATAAAGCTAACACCAAGTTGTATATTTATTCATAGTTGTTTTATTGTTTGAATATTTTAAATTTGAGCATATCTGATATCGTTGTGTACGCCAATGAAGTCCCAAGTCATCAGTAAAGAAAATTAATACAGCTCGACTGGTTATGAGAGCAATTAGTGTGACGAGGACGAGGCCGAGCCCTTCTTCGCGTGGCAGAATAATACTACCGGTCGGCTAATTAGCTATCAGCCACCGCTAACCATAAGCGATTAATATTAAGGGGAAAACCTTGAGAAGTAACTATACGGCTTATAACTGAGCGCAGATTCGCGTAATTCGAATTATTTATAAAACGGGATTGCGTTCACATGTCAAAATGATGAGTTTTGTTGAACGACATCTCGTCCTAATTAGTTATTATTTCCTTATTTTCTTTTTCATTCGAAAACCGCAATTAAAATCGCATAAATTTAAGCGATTTTAATTTAAAACGATCTCCGGGTGTTAACGACGAATGTAATAAAAAAAATTGATTCGAGATTAATTGGAGGGATTTGTAGTAACACGATTACCCGTGGTTTTTTATTTTTAATGCAAGATAAGAACTCACAAATAATCCTGCCTCAAACATTAACATCATTAAATGAGTATTAGTATAAATTTATACACAAAAGTCTATTAATAAAAACGTTGATACTAATAAACTTGTTGTCAACTCGCTTCAAGAACATAAGTGACAAATAAACTCTTTCATCGCTACCGATATAAATAACACGTCCATCAAGAATACAATGTCCACAGTTAGTCTCCTGAGGATACTCATCTTGAGAAAATTTTATAGACGCACATGTAAGAAAAATCACATCAATCATCGTCGAGGATGGGAGAGTGTTGAAGCTTTTTCGGAAGAGGAGGAGGAGGATCGAGTTCATATAAAAATATCTTTCTCTTTCGAATTGGGTGTAATTGGGATAATTTACGATTATGTTAATGCGTGAGATAATGGTCGTGATGTGTGAAAAGAGCCCGAATTGCTTTAAACCTGTGAGAATTGGAGTTTGGAGAGTGTAATCATCGTCGAGTTTTAAGCGTTTCGCTTAATTAGGTAAGTGGTTAACGCGTACCCGTAAAACTTTATGTAGGTATACGAAGCGCAGTGAGCAAGATTTTCTTCAGGTGGAATGCACTTATAATTATTATAATTACTCTCATCAGTATTATGGCATTACTATATTAAAAGCAGATACTAATTTGAATTAGAACCTTGGTTATAATCACTTATTTAGTTAGTTATACTTGGTACGTTTGCGTTCACAAAAAGTTGAGCATAAACTATGCGTCGAATATGTTCAAATCATACAAATTCTGAACTGTAACTATAGAAATTTAAATTATTCCCAATTTAAACTAATACTAAAACTAGAATTAACATTAGACTTGAGACTAGAAACATTTAGGTTCAACCATTCTAAGAGACTTACGGTTAAACTACTTTAGTGTTGGTATTAACTCAAATTTAGCTGTTATTCGGTTTTAAATTATTACCGTACGTCTAAAGAGATGTATGGCTAAATCCTAATGTTCCTAGTTCTAGATCTATTGTTAGTACTAAAGCAACCCTTCTAATGGCATCTATCGTCGACCTTCCCGATCGGAAACCAAATTGATTTTCGCGAAGTAGTTGCTAAGTAATCTGAAAACGTACGGCTAGACCGAAATATTCTAGTACTAGGCCTAGTGTTAGTTCTAGTTTTACTTCGTTATAAATATACAACAATTTAAGACTCAATAACAACTAAAAGTATAGCCAACACTAACGCTAGTAACTTCTTAAAACAGAACCCAATCCAACCCAACCCATCTTTAGAACTAACACTAGACTTAGAACTAGAAACAAGAGGGTTTAGCCGTCTAAAAAGACGTAAGGTTAAATCCCAATAATTTTAGTTCTAGGTCTAGTGTTAATACTAAAGCTAGGTTATAGGTCTAGTTATACTTTTAGTATACTAATTATTATGATTTAACCGAAACTTCCTAGTACTAGGTTTAGTATTAGTTCTAGTTTTAGTTCGATACACATACACACAAATTTAGGACCGAAAAACAGCTAAAAATAGAAACAACACTAACGCTAGAGCTAATACTAGACCTAGAACGACAAAAAATAGGTTTAACCAACCTTTCTTAAAAAGGAACACAGTCCAACCCAACCCACCCTAGCTTCAACACTTCCTAGACTTAGAACTTGACACATTAGTGTTTCACCGTCTAAAGAGACGTACAACTAAATCCCAATGTTACTTGTTCTAGGTTCTATTAATACTAGAGTATTAATACTAAAGCTAAGTTGTAGGTTTAGTATTAGTTATATTTTTAGTTCCGGAAGAATATATAACAATCAAGCACTGCATGGCTATAAAAACTAGAACTAACACTAGACTTAGTACTAGAAGGTTGTATCCTGACCTACCAGAATCCTGAACTGCTAGAAATCTGAATCTTTTAGTTCGATGCAAGTATACAACATACATAAATAGAGCTAACACTAACGCTAGAGCTAATACTAGACCTAGAATGAAAAACATTTAGGTTTAGTCGTACCTCCCTTAAGATGAAGCCCTTTTTTTTAATAAGGTCGGGGAAAATCTGTGAACAGACATCTGGCCTGGGGTGATGGGCGGCCAGATAGTGTGGGGTTAGGGTCAAACACCTCGTTCCACCAAAAAGCCCTTTCCTCGTCTTCTTCTCCGGAACCGCGGGATGGGTATTACTTCGGAGCTCAGCGTCACTTCTTCCTTTCTTCAGCCTCATTCGTCCATAGAGATTACATAGAGATTAAAAAGGCATCTTTTACAGTTAGTCTAATTCTTTATACCTCTCTAGATAATCTGGAAAAATACAGAAACTGTATTCAAAATCATCAATTGGATCATAACTTACGATCAATACAGTCTTATGATTCACAAGACCTGAAGCTTTCAGCCTCTTCTTTGTGCTTGTGTTAATAAGCCTAAAAACAACCATTCCTAGAAATAAAGATGATTCAAATGACAGCCGATATTACGCCGTTTTCTATTAACCCATGCTTCGATTTTTAATAACATTCTGCTTTCCTCTATAGACATCTTCTCACTTTCCAAACTTTCAAGCTTGTTTCATAACAACCAAACAACATCTCTTTCATTTTGCCTAATTCTTTATCTTTAGTTTATCTGAATGAGGAGTCCCCTCGTACCCCTCTATTTCCTTATTAGTTGAAACCATGTTTCCTGTATCCTCGTATCGTATCCTCGACAGATCCGGAACAAAACAGAAACATTCGGAAACATTTACAATCTTAGTTTACCTCTTTACCTATTACTTGGGAGAGGAGAGCATCCGGAACCAAACAGAAACATTCTCAAACATTTACAATCTTACTTTACCTCTTTACCTATTACTTGGGAGAGGAGAGGATGGTCCTCCTCTCTTTCTTCTTCTGATACTCTTACCTCACAGCCACAGTCGTCGCTTCCATCCCTTCTCTCCTGAATTCTTCTTCTTATTTCGTTTTAAAGATAGAAGTGATTACTTTTTGTATTTCTTCCCAAGTATCTCTGTTTTTCATTATGATTTCATGGATTTGCCTTTGGTTAGATTTCCGCGAATTTTTTGATAGCAGCAAACTCTATCTGTTTTAAATTTTGGACAATAAAACATTGTATATTCATCTGTCGATGCCTTCCCAATGTTATGTAGGTACTTCCCATATATACCGTGACCGCTGAGAGCCTACGTCATATAATGGTCCGTTTCGCCTCACTCTCTATTTATCTACCATTCTATGTTTGGTATTATAGTACTAACCCATCCACCATATCTGTCCCATACCTTAGTTGCCACTTCTTTACTAGGCTGCTTCTTGTTTCCGCCTTGCTCTCTCTACCATTTCGGTGTATATACTCCCTTTCTTCCACCAGCAGGTGTTAGCCAATAGTTTGCGTTTAGTTCCGATCGGTCCTCCTATGTTTGGCATTATTCTACGTAAAATGTTATTCATTTTTAATAACAGAGAATTCTGACGTGCGTTCCCATTTTTAAATCTTTGTCTAAATAAACGCCCAGGTATTTAATCATCGGCTGACTTTCAGTATATCGCTCGTCAACGAGTAACTCTATTTTAGGGACTTTGCGTCGCCTTTGCATAACAAACACTAACTTAACTAGCTTCGTCTTCTACTTCTTCTTTGATTTTTCTATTTCTCGTTATAGCGAGATCGTCCGTGTACCAATTCAACTCACTTTTTCATTTCCTCTTTTCTTCTCAGTATTTCGTCGTAAAATGATCTCTCAGAAATGATCCCTGTGATACACCAATGGTAACATCATATTCCTGTGCGTTTGGTGTGATAATCTTACTTTCTGATAGATATGATCTTATTATCCTTGTCAAATATTTGCTTACACGGTACCTTTTCAAAGCGTGCAGTTAAACGCATCGATATCTAACATGACCATAATGCACAATTCCTGATGCTGTATGACTTTGACCTTGATCCTTTCACAAAACTTTGCACCTTTCCAACGCATCTATCATCGACCTTCCCGCTCGGAAATCAAATTAATTTTCGCTAAGTAGTAGACATTCTCCTTTTTTATATCAGCTTAGCCATTGTATGTTCCAAGCCACCCACAGCGCTTGTAAGGTTTTATCATCTTATCTCATAAATAGAACTCAATTTGTTAAATTTGACTACGTGATGTCTAACCCTGGGAGTATTACGAGTGGTGTTCCTCAGGGGTCATTTTTGGGTCCTATTTTGTTTTTAATATATGTAAATGACTTATGTTATTTTCTGAATAATGAAAGATTAAGTTCAATTTTGTATGTAAATGACATCAGCTTGCTGACAATTGGCATTGGTTTACAAGTGATCGTCTGATACTGAATGCTGATAAAACAGAATTAATGACCTTCACACTAAAGCAAACTAATATTAAATCCTATGTAACGGACAGAATACTCAGGTTCAACTAAATTCCGGGTTTACCTGGAACCCTTTATTAAATTAAAGATATTAACAAATATTAATATTAAAATATTATTTAATAATTTTTTCACATCATAGTCAGCACAGGAAAAATAGTGATGTAAACAATTATGCGATTGGAGAGGTTGAGAAACCCATAAAATTACTATGAAGTGAAATACTTCAATGTCTTGCATTGTGGTTGTAGAAGCTTCCCTTATAAAGCTTTTATAACCAAAATTAAAAAAGTATTTTAATAAAGACAGCGTTTTACTCCATAGATGATATCTGAAACTACACATAGTACATCAATTAATATTGTAATGTGTTGGGAGTCTGGTATACAGATAAAGGTGTTTAGTAATTTATTCTTTCTGATATATGTTTTTATGTTGTATTAACATAATTAATTATTATTCATACAAGACCTAGAACAAGAAACATTAGGGTTTAGCCGTGCGTTTCTTAAGAAGGCAATTCAACCAGCACTCAATATACAGCGTGTTCCATTTAAAAAACTTAAAAAATAGCCATTTGAAAATCATCAAAAGTAACTGAACTTTAGGAACACGCTGTATAGTGTATCTAATATCTCTGGATACTGTCATGTATCCATTGGTTTTGGCTATTATCTGGCATAGTGTCAAGGCAAACTCTGAAAAAATGTTTTTACATCGGTTTTAAAAAGGACCTGTATTGGCATATTTTGGAAAAACATTATTTAATTTTAGTTTATTAAAATCAACGATTTATTAAAATCAATTTATTTTAATAAATTTATTATGAAAATAAATTTAGGTAATAAAAAGTGTTTTAAAGTTTTTAAAGTTAAAGTTTTTTACTCTCTCAAACGGTATAATCACTATCGTCCGCCCGAATACTAATTACTAGGGCACGGAGCCTTTATAACAAAATGAAAAAAAAATCCCCCTTCACTAAGTGAGGGTTTCCCCCTCCACAATTTATAATCACTTCATGTGGTTGGTGGTTGTTTGTACTACGAACACATTTTATCTTCAACTAGAACGTCATTTGCAAAAGAAAATTTGGAAATTGTTATTTCAATATAAGATTCGTAAGTAATATTAATTTTTTTTTAAATTTCAATTCAAAGCAATTATTTTTTATATTTTTAAACCGTGTTGACACTGACGCATAATAGCCCAAGTAGCCCAACTTATGCACTCACCCTGTATAATAAATACACATAATCAATCTTTGGCAATAAAAGAAACAAGTTAATCAGTTTTGAAAATTTCTTCTTAAAAGCTTTAAAAAAGCTTAAAAGCTTTCTTAAAAGCTGGGGTCTTTTTTGGGCCAAACTCATTTATTTATTAACAACAATCAAGCACAGAAAAGCTATTAATGCTAGAACTAACACTAGACCTAGTACCAGAAAGATTCAGCATAATGCCGGTTCCTGATGTTGTATGGTTTTGGCTTTGATCCTTTCCACAACTCTTTGCACCCTTCTAATGGCATCTATCGTCGACTTTCCCGATCGGAAACCAAATTGATTTTCACGACTAAACCTGAATCTTTCTAGTACTTTCTAGTGTTAGTTCTAGTATTAGTTTGATGCAAGTATACAACAACTTAAGCCGTCTAAAGAGACGTACGGCTAAATCCTAACGTTTCTAGTTCCAGGTCTAGTGTTAATACTGAAGCTAGGTTGTAGGTTTAATATTGCTTATACTTATAATTCCAGAAGAGTTTACAACAACTAAGCACTGAAGGGCAGTTAAAACTAGAACTAATACTAGACCTAGTACCAAAACTTTCTAGTATTTTTCTTGTACTTCAGTACATTATTCTAGTACTGGGTCTAGTGTTAGTTCTAGGTTTAGTTTGGCAAAAGTATATAACAGTTCTGAAGCTAGATTGGGTTGGATTAGGTACCGTTTTAAGAGAGGTGCGGTTAAAAATAATTTTTTTCGTTCTAGGTCTAGTATTAACTCTACCGTTAGTGTTGGTTGTATTCTTAGTTGTTATTCAGTTTTAAATTCTTGTATACTTGCATCAAACTAAAGCTACAACTAAAACTAGGCCTAGAACTAAATGATTTCGGTTTAGTTGTAAGTTTGAAGAGTGCGGTTTTTCCTTTTTGTAACTCAATCCGAGTACATACTGTATACAATGGCCCATGCGAAGTTAGAAAAATTGGAGTCTAACTTCGCATAGGATTTGGTAGAGCACTTCTGCCTTCGTAGAGAAAACTCTGTTTGAAAAATTTGATTAGAGATATCTTCTTTTATTCGATTCGATAATGAATGAAAAGTTCAGGTTGCTAAACATTTGCAGCAACGTTGTCGGCACTTTCCTTTGTCGCTTCTCTCTCTCGTAGTAGACGATCGTTGAGCTTCCGTCGAGTGGCGAATAAAAAGCTCTAAGTAGCTTCTTCTGTCCCTGTGCTTGACTCCCATACGTGTTACGAGTAGGCCTCTCGGCCATGGACCACTTTACTGCACGCGATCCGTTCAACTCTTTTCCTTTTATAAGCGCCGTCTAGGCAATTCCCTTTGCTACTTTGAAAACAGACGTGTCGCGCCGACAAATTACCTAGGCTTTCGGGGAAATCTCATTTTTGAGTGGACAGTTGAGTGGACTACTCATGTCCACTTCAACACATAATAATAGTTACTTGAAACCTTTTGCGCAAAAACTCACTGTTTTCCTCTTATTTTTAATAATAATCAGAATCAACCAGTCGGAATTATTCATAAGGCTTTCACAGATCTTTTTTTACGCAACTTTCACCATTCGTCACCATTCATTTTACGACACAGTTCACAGAGCTGTCAAAACATGATGTACCCATCGCGAAGACAAACACTTAGAGGTGGGTTTGGTAGCATCACAGAGGGGGATATAAAACTGCTGATGAATATTTATGATGCCCGTGAAATGTTTACGTGTGTTATGATAGTATAATTATCGGGCTGTAGAGAGGCAGTTAGAATAATTATCTTAACAAGTAGTCCATTGTTTTCAAGACCGTGCGTATCTCGCTTAACTATGACGATTTATTTTTAATTTACATACACGCGGAGTGGTTTATACAAAGTTTTGTAATAGGTCAGGGTTGATTGAAAAAGAAATAAACGTAAATGTTTCAACAAAAAAATGTGTTCTCCTTTTTTTAAATCAGAATTTTTTTATTTCAAACAGAGTTTTACTCGTTGACGAAAAACTTTTAATAAAAAAGTTGAAGCAAATGAGATTCCTGTGCAAAAAGTACAACATTACCAACTTCAAAACGTTATTTTTAAATTAAGCAATAAGTTATTTATATAAGCAATCGATAAAGAGGGAGGAGTTTATGTTATCTGAGTCGATGGTCAATGATGAATCATTTAAAATAGAAGTAGAACCTATACATAAGATTAAAGAAAATCATCTAGCAACTGCACCTATAAACGTTACGAAGCAGCCGGCCATTCATTGACATAGCAGCCTGTCAATTCCGCACCAACGGCTTGTTTGATTTCTGATTAATTTTCAAGGAACGCCCGTAACTTTCTTTCCAGCCCGTAAATCGAACCGAATAACGGAGGAAGTCTAAGGAAACATATTTGAGCGTTTTGAAACCACGACGGCCGATTTTTTAACGGTGCCTCTAATCTTCGGCAAATATTTACTTTCGAAAAACTTCAAAGCCTTTATCCGGCGTATTATACTTTTCACAAAAGATAACTCAGCCAAAGAACCACGTACGGTAAATCTAAAGAAAAGACTTGGAATATTCCGATACATATATCCTGGTAATACAGGAAGTAAAAATTAAACTATCCTAAAGTTAAACACCCTACTGATAATTGATCATAGACTAAACAAAACTTAATCAACCAAAATAGAAAAAGTAAGAAAGCAAAACCATCTGGTGAACGAACTCGCCGATATGAAAATTATTCACTTCTCATAAATGTATTTTAATGTATCTCTAAATGGTTAGCAAATGTTTGCTTTGTGAAAAAGCATAAATGATTTTCTCGGTACAAATAACACTTTTCACAAATAGATAACTCAAACGACTTTAAAATGTTCGTTCGTTCGAGATTTCTAGAAGACACAACAAGCTGAAGGCTGGGTGATACAGGAAACGAGTCAACCGCTCGGGCGTAATTGCGTTAGGCGATAGATCGCGACGTAAGATAACGCCAGGATGCGATTACACCGGTCGATTATGATGGTAATATACGTCGTGGCGATGGTATCTACCTTACGTACTTTACCATCCGACCACATAGAACCCGATTTATTCCTTGTATAAACACGTTACGAATAATTTATGCGAGCATGATCGTAAAACTGGCTTAATTAATCTATTTTTAAATGTATTCGCTTACGGATATATTTATGGTTTTGACTATCGATAATTATTATGCAATTACATTAATTCAAAATTAAATGAAGCCCATATTTTGGGATAAACAGTGTTAATCGAGAACTAAATTTAACTTATGCAAATCAAAATATAAATTAGGTTGAGTAGATAGATATCTACACAGATGTTCATTTAAAAATTATTCAATGGAAAAGTTATATACGATGATGATATAATGGAAAGGATCTCTCTTAAGATGGGATCCAATCCAACCTAATCCAACTTAGCTTCAGAACTAACACAACACTTAGAAATGGAAACATTAGGGCTTGGCCATCTAAAGAGACGTACGGATAAATCTTAACGTTTCTAGTTCTAACTCTAATGTTAGTTTTGAAGCTAGATTGGGTTGGGTGGATTAGGTTTCATCTTAAAGGAGGTATAGCTAAACCGAAATGTTTTTCGTTCTAGGTCTAGTATTAGCTCTAGCGTTTGTGTTGGCTCTATTTTCAGTTGCTATTCAGTCTTAAAGTATTATATACTTGTATGAAACTAAAACAAGGTCTAGTGTTAGTTCTAGTTTTAATATCCAGTCTGTCCTTGATTGTTGTAAATTCTTCTAGAACTAAAAGCATAACTAATCCTTACAACCTAGTAAGTATTAGTTATAGTTTTAGTATAGTAGACTTACAACCTAGCTTTAGTATTAACACTAAATCTAGAACTTGAAATATAGCCGTACATCTCTTTAGACGAATAAACCCTAATGTTATCTAGTTCTAAGTCTAGTATTAGTTCTGAAGGTAAGTTAGGTTAGGTTGGATTGGGTTCCATCTTAAGAGAGGTACGGCTAAGCCATAATGTTTTTCATTCTAGGTGTAGTATTAGTTTTAGCGTTAGTGTTATCTCTATTTTTAGTTGTTATTCAGTCTTAAATTATTGTACAATTACATGAAAATAATACTACAACTACCACTACACCTAGTAATAAAAGTTGCTGTTTAGCGGTACATCTCTTTAGACGGTTAAACCCTAATGGTAGACTAACACTAGGCCTAGAACTAGAAAGTGTTGGATTAGCTCTAGATTAGTAGCAAATTCCTCTGGAACTGAAAGTATATCCTAAATTACTTCAGAAATCAGTATTGGCCTAAATAAGACCCCAACACATAAGGAAAGAATTTTCTAAATCAGCCTTGCATCTGAACAAGCACGGCTAAACTTGAATCTTTTTAATTCCAGGTCAAGTGTTAGTTCTAGCTTTAATTCTTATTTAGTCACAATTGAGTAACTTTTTTCTTTGATTGCCAAAGATAGATTATGTGTACTTATCGCATTCAATAGACATTAAAAATACTTTAACACTCATAAATCATCAATCCGAACTCCTTGATTGTGCATCTTTATCAGCTAAACCAGCAATTCACAACAATTGGTTCGGCGGACCGTCATCGTTCCGTAGGGAAATTTGATTGATCCCTGGACAATTTTTATCCATCCAAGATAACCCTAGAATGGGCGACTGGGCTTTTCAAGACCCATTTTGACTTTGAGTAGTCACTACATTTTTTTTTAGCTCTAAACGCTGAAATATTTTATGCCAACTACAGCTAATGATTTCTAAATGTAACAAAAAATGTTAAAAATTGTTTGCATTAAATATTTAGATCAATCCTGATCTGTTTATGTATCAAAATGTATATTAGCAGCTATGTAAACTTGTTCAAACACGATTGATCAGGTTTACCGCCTATATGGCGCCATATGTATATGTGTACAACACTTGTGAGTAGAATCATTTGACATTTATCGAGTAAGCATCGTGTTGCATTTTTACTGTTTTTGTGTTTTCGCTTTTGTTACTTTGTACCATTTGAAATATAGGAAATTTATGGCTAGGTTTAGTAATAATTAACTCGTTGGAGAATTTTACACTTCAAAACATGGCGTTGTTTAGAAAAAAAGTCAGGAAGCTCCAGATAACGCTCGCATCCATATAATGTTCCCGTTGTTGCCAAATGTGGTCTTATCCCAGTTATGCAGTATTTTTTTCCTAGTCCAATCAATATTCAATCAAGTAATTTGTTAATTTGTTACGGAGATGGTTAATCTAATTGTTTGCGAAACAAATCACAAAACGCGATTGGAACAGGCTATGTTCCACTGCAAGAAATAGAAACAAATGAGAATGATGTGTATACGTTCTTCGGATTATTATTATTCGCTGGTATGTTTAATTCGAATACACAGTCAGCTAAAGAACTTTGGAAATCCTGTAACCATGACATCTACAAGGGCACGATGTCCTTGAATCGCTTCAATTTGTTCTTACGCTACATTCGGTTCATTATTCAAAGATCATCGGAGCCATCGACGATCTTTGGATAATATAAAACATCAATTTGACCAGCACAGAAGGAATGAAAGGACTGTTGGTAGTACAATGGTATTTGTGTAAAAAATGTAAAAAATATATGTGTCTTGAACACGGATCTATGAAGAAAATTTGTCTCTGTCATATTTGTGCTGCTAAAGAAACACAAATTATGTCAATTTAGAAAATTTGGTAACCATGAAATAAATCAGTTTAAAGTTACCATGGCATCATAGTAATTTTACTAAAGCATATAAACTGGGCCACCCAGTTAAGAGATCCCCTTTGAGTGCAATATTTGCAGATTACTCTGAACTTTTATTTTTATACTTTTTTTTACTAACTGCACAAATTGATATTTTGATTTCAAAGTAAATATTTTTTGATACATTCAAATCAAAACATATGTTCATGTACCACTATAAATTTTTTATTAAGTACCCACTGTTTGGGGCTTTACACTAGACCAGGTTAAATACCCATTTTATAAACACCTACTCGTCGAGTACAACTCATAATCTGGAAAAAAAGTATATACATCATATACTTTTTACACAAACAATGTCACTTTCGTACTTACGGTGATTACCGGCAAAAAAGCTATAAGAAAATATAAGGACCCATATGCCATAATGAAATAAACAATTTTTAAATTCTATGATTTCATTTTTGACTTCTGACCACTTGTGACTCTTTTCTCGCAAATGAGCAATATGACTGATTAGTAATCAATGATTACGATTGATTTAGGGGTAAAAAAGTACCTTAAAATAAGAATATAATTGTATATCTTTCAACAAAACGCTATGCAAAAGGAAATAGCAGAGCGTGGTTTCGATCCACGGACCTCTGGGTTATGGGCCCAGCACGCTTCCACTGCGCCACTCTGCTGATGAAAAAAATTCAATTATAATTACTAATTCGAAGTTAAACATTAATAAGTAGGGGGGCTAAATGCAAAATGGTATAATCAAACATTACATGTACTAACAAAATGATCACAATTTTCAACGGTTAACATTTACTAGTTAATTTAATATGTCACTTTAACCCAGCTCCCATGTTATCATCAAATTTAAAAATCGACACGTTACGAATTTACAAACAAAACGAAGATGATAACTTCGTTTTGATGTTATCTTCCATACAACAATGTTTTGAGAAAGAAAATAAATAACTTTTAAGCAAGGTTCAGTAACCATAAAAATATAACAAACCGTGGTTTCGATCAACTGCGCCACTTTGCTGATGAAAAAATTCAATCAAAATGAGAAATTTAGAGGTAAAATTAATAATTGGGGGGTTATATGCAAAATGGTATAATCTAAATTTACATTTACTAACAGAATGATTACAATTTTTAATGGTTAACGTTAATGCAGTATGTTATCCAACCCCATGATAAAATGACATTAAAAATCGCAGTGTTATGAGTTCATAAACAAAATGAAAATAATAAAACTATCTTCCATATAACAATGTTATTATGAGAAAGAAAATAAGTAACTTGGTTAAAGTCGTAAATAAAAAAAATATAGCAGAGCGTGGTTTCGATCCACGGACCTCTGGGTTATGGGCCCAGCACGCTTCCACTGCGCCACTCTGCTGTTATCTAAACTGATCATATATAAAATACTTAACATTTCTGTTAAACCATAGAATACAAAAAATATTAATAAATATAGAGTGACCGGAAATGTCATATATACAACGGAAGCCGGAAATAGCTTGACCAGAAATATGATGATTTAACTCTATCTATCTACATACCATCCGTTGGCTATACGTTTGTATCAGTAGACTATGGATAGATATTTATGT
Source organism: Onthophagus sagittarius (assembly GCA_036711965.1). Taxonomy (NCBI): domain Eukaryota; kingdom Metazoa; phylum Arthropoda; class Insecta; order Coleoptera; family Scarabaeidae; genus Onthophagus; species Onthophagus sagittarius. The sequence continues at coordinate 42,515,943 of JASERS010000004.1, forward strand.
GAAAGTTCAATTTTAAAAATTACAGAATGTTTAAAACATTGTTATAATAAATTACGCGTACATATTTTTTAACTTCCTGCATAAATATTGCCTTTCTTTTCTGAATAAATAATTTTAGATAATTTTAATTATGTGAACAGTTCAACCGCAAATAAATACTTTTTAAATCCTTACAAACGCAAATTAGTAAACTAGATTAATACTAGAATACGACACTTTTTTTATTGGTGGGCTAGGTATAATTAATTTTAAAAACGAAAACATTTTATTATACTAAATTTGACAGGTATATTCGTCATTTGCCAAAAATGTTGAATAAGAAAGGTTATAATATCTTGTATTTTTAAGTTTAACATTTATTTTTTGTGAAGCGAAAGCAAGAAAATAAAAAATCTAATAGCAGAGCGTGGTTTCGATCCACGGACCTCTGGGTTATGGGCCCAGCACGCTTCCACTGCGCCACTCTGCTGATGAAAGAATTTAGCAGGAGGATAAATTCGGGGTTGACCATTAATAATATTTATTACCTAAACAACAATACAAAATTGAGTGTTAGACTCGTCGAAAGTTTCACATTAATTTAAGATATACAGTGAGTGTCAGCTTATTTGATGCAGGCTACAAAATTATGTTTTAAATCACTTAGCTTCTGAACCAAATGAGATATCGAAAAACCTGATATGGTATTTTAGAGGGCGAACATTTTCTATAAAATAAACATTTCAAATGGTTCATATTTTATTCGTAAGTTTTATAATATAAAAAGAAATAAAGAAAACAGTATTTTTACAATGAGCAGCTTATTTGATGCAACATTATAAAATTGAAAAACGAAACGAATATTTTGATTTTTGCAGTACCTTCAGTACTTTGTATGGTAGGTACCCTTTTTGTGAGATTACTGCCTTTAGCCTTTTTTCTATAGAATTGACCAGTTTTTTTGTTACTTCTGGCGAAATTTTAGCCAATTCTTCAACTAATGCTTTTTTCAAAGTTTCTTTGCTAGAAATGTGATGTTTTCTAATATTGGTTTCTAGCAATGCCCATAAATTCTCAATAACGTTTAAGTCCGGAGATTGCGCCGGTGATGACATGAGGTGAGGGCAATTCCATATTAGCCAGATCTGCACAATTCCGGACTTATGTTTAGGGTCGTTGTCTTGGTAAAATCTGAAGTTGCTACGCAGACCCAGTTTTTCAGCACTTTGTAGCAAATTCTCTTTTAATATGCTTAAATACATGGTTTTATCCATGTTCCCATTTATAAAAACAAGGTTTCCAACGCCTGATGCTGCCATGCAGGCCCAAACCATAACACTTCCTCCACCATATTTTAGACTCGCGCATAAATTTTTTACATCGAGCTGTTTATTGGGCTTCCGCCATACAAACGACCTTCTATCAGAACCAAATATATTAAATTTGGACTCATCAGCAAAAATTACGGTGTTCAAAAATTTTGAATCCTTCGAAACATGATTTTTGGCGAAGGCTAGCCGGCTGATTTTATTGCGTTGGCTGATAAAGGGCTTCTTGAGTGGTACTCGACCATGAAAATCACGTGATCGCAAGATACGGCGAATTGTTGATGTACTACAATTCTTACCAAGAAAATTGTGTACCTCATCAGCTAATTTTTGAGCCGATAACTTGGGGTTTTCACAAATTTTTCGGATGATCCATCTATCGTCATTTGGTGTAAAAATTTTATTTGGCGCGTTTCTGCCTTTATCTTTCACTCGGTTGTCCTTCAAGAATCGTTCTATTATATATTGGACTATAGATGATGGTATGTTTACCGTTTGAGCTATTAAACGTTGGCTTTTTTCATGTTTAAATTGGTGAATTACTAATTCCCGTTGCTGTACGCTTGTACGTCGATCCATGTTTAAAAAATTAATCTGTCTTCACTATGTAATTTAACATACACACTGACAACTAATTACTCAATGTGTGTTGGTGTAGTAATTGTCAAATTTCATATTCTACCGTCTGATGTTGGCTGCATCAAATAAGCTGCTCATTGTAAAAATACTATTTTCTTTATTTCCTTTTATTTTATAAAAATTACGAATAAAATATGAACCATTTGAAATGTTTATTTTATAGAAAATGTTCGCCCTCTAAAATACCATATCAGGTTTTTCAATATCTCATTTGGTTCAGAAGCTAAGTGATTTGAAACATAATTTTGTTGCCTGCATCAAATAAGCTGACACTCACTGTAATAATAACATGCAATGTGTTGACATATATCCATTACATTGACATATATTCATCTATGGAATAACCACAATTTAACGCTCTTCATAGTTTCTTCCGATTTCTGGATTAGTTGTGTCTCTTCCTCACAACAATTAAGGATTGATGTATTATTGGCATACTGAAGTATAACGTGGCATTTATGTTTATTAGCAGATTGTTGGTGTATATTACGTAGAGTAACAGGCCAAGAATAGAGCCCTGTGTGACATCTAAATTCATTACAGTTCCTCTAAAGCAACTGGCACCTCTAATTCCATTAAAATTCATTTCTCTGTGTAACATTTTGCGATACATAACGTCAAGTGCCTTACTCAAATCACAAAAAAATAGCTTCCACCTCCCTGGTTTTATCAATAGCTTCGACTATGCATTCAATCATATGCGCCATAGCTGTCAGTGTGGACTTCCCCTTTTTGTAATCGTGATGGCTACCATTCCAGATGTTTTTACATTTAAAATAACTATTTAGACGATCTTGTATGGCCACTTCCTAATTTTTATTATTGTTTCTGTCATTATAATGTCAGTATTTTATAACTTTAGTTCATAGAAACATAATAATATTAATTACAAACTGTGATATGTGACATTTAAGTAGACGATAAAATATATTCTATGATTACATCTATGACGCCACTGTGAACAAGGGGAGGGGGAAAATTATATCGTTTTGTTACAAAATTCAACATCTGCCATCTGCCCAAAATTCCTACCCTCTTCAATCAGAAATTTTATGTGATAGTCTGAAATATATTAGCTAATATATTTAGATTTAAATGGTTATAGAGTCCGGATTTATATGTTTTTATATATTTTACAATTACTTCATATTTTACATTTTTATCGTATATAAATATGTTATTGCAGATTTTGTCCATATTTCAATCGTGTGTGGAACGGATTGGCTGCACCAATACGTTTACAATATTCAGCAGTAAATAAATAAATAATGATACCGATACCACCGGCATCAAGACTTAGTTCTTATTCTGTAATTACCGCCTAAGATAATAGTTAATAGGTAGGGAACATGAATTGATACTGCTTCATATTATGTTGATAACTTTGAACAAATTTAGAATTGGTTGCTCACCTTTGATAATGTTTCGGCAACACTAAAAGTGTGTAAAGAAAAAACACTTTTTTCATTATTATCAACATCTATGATGTTTCGATTTACGGTCTAACTTTAGTGATATTACGCTTCACAATTCTTCAGAAGAACGATTTAAGGCAAAACATTCTGCTTATCTTGAATAATACTCGCGGAAATTCCGCCATTATAATTAAGAAAATTGAATATCTACCCAAATATACAACTGACTTGATTTAATCAATGGATCAGGCTTAATACATTCATAGCAAATTGTCAATTAATGAATTAAGTGAACATAAAACAGTGCATGGAAAAATTGACAACAATAGCTTTTTCTAGATCTGCTTCTAATTGCACAAATCATAATACGGTTATGAAAAGAAGTTTGTTTTGACAATTTTGAAGATGATGTCGTGAATTTGTTGGATGCTGATCGCTCATGCTGAATTAATTGAACTCGGAATATCCATCCTTCTTCAAAATGATCACAAATAAAAGCGCGTTTATCATGGTATTACCGCAGTTCTAAACTGTCACCAGGAGTTGAAAACAGTAGTTCGTAAACAACATAGGCATTAGATACGTGGGTTCTCCGGTTGTACAACCACACTACTACTGCTTGTAGATAATATAATACAAGAAGACTTGATTTGTTTCTAGAAGATTTAATATTGCATCTAGCAGACTTAATATTGTCTCTGGGTAACTTGATATCACCTCCAGAAAACTTGATACAGCATCTAGAAAACTTGAAATGCTACGTATTATTCTGGAACAGTTAAAATACTTCCAGAGTACATGATATTGCCTCTGAGAGAATTCAAACGCTTCTAGAAGACTTGATACTGCATCTAGAAGTCTTGAAATGCTTCCAGAAGAATTGATATTGCCTCTGAAAGACTTAAAATGCTTCCTCTAGGAGATATATTGCCTCTACGAGACTTAAAATACTTTCAAAAAAGTTGCTACTGCTTCTAAAAGACTTGTAATGTTTCCTGAAGATTAGAAATGCTTTCAGAAATCTTAATACTGCTTCTAGAAGCTTTGAAATGTTTCCAAAATACTTGATACTACCATTCGAAAACTTGAAATTCTTCCAGAGAACTTGATATTACCTCCGGAAAATTTGAAATACTTCCAGAAGATTTAGTACTACTTCTAGAAGACTTGATATTGCTTCCAGAAGACGTGATGCTGCTTTTAGACGACTTGACTTCCAAAAGATTTGAAATATTTTCAGATTTGAAATTGCCTCTGAAAGACTGGAATACTTCCAAAAAGGCATCCATACAATATTGGTAACGGTTTTATCTGGATTAAGGTTATCATTGATTGATTTTTAATTTTAATGTACTAATGATGTTGTTCTTCCCAAATCACTGCAAGCATCTGCTGCAAACGTCTTTTGAAAGCACGTATTTTGAATTTTTTTAGACCTAATTCAGACTTTTACTTGCAAGTAGGGTGAAATGGAGTAAGTGCGTTTTTGAAACAAGTGCACCAATTGATAATAAATAAAAACTATATATACTGCAATGATGTCACCTAGTATTTATGAAAGTAAGACCCTTTCGCAATTTAATTTAGATTTCTTCTTTAGTAAAACTATTTGCTGTATTTTAATCCTGGAAATTGCTATACTTTCAGAAAGACCTCAGTTGCTCTTGCTCTATAGACGAGGCCTATGCATTGGTGTGAGAAATGACATAACTCTTGCTCCCAAATATGGGATAAGTGCACCCGCTTGACTAAAATTTTGAAAAAACTCTCTGTAAGGCAACGTACTGTTTTTAAAACACCCTGCAACGTGATAACTACTAAAAAACGAAGAATGACGATAATAATTTAATTTGAATTTTATAATGTAATAGGTGCATTTATCCATCTTACTATAATATTGAGTATAATGCCGGAATATTACTGCATATTTCGATCAATTTTAAACACATATAAAAAATTATATTGCTAATTTTTGTTGCATATAAATCCGGACTTTAATCACAAAACATATCTATCCGCGTTGCAGGTTATAACATTGGTTGGCAAATAATTCTTAGTCTAGTTTCTGCACTTTGTAAATATAGGTAACTGCAATATAAGGAAAAGAGCCTTGAAAAAAAAAAGAATTAATAATTTTCACTCATACACGATCCGCCGTCCTCATACGTCCCGTTCATTACCGCCATAATTAGACGGTCTTAGAGCATTAATCTTCAGGTGAAATACAGTGAAAGAACAACAGCAGAACCTCGAGTAGCACACGATAAAGAACAGTAATCTTTGGCGAGTAGGTTCCTGCTACGGACGGACGTCGCAGTCGCACCGACGATCGTGAAAGAAATCGTCTCTCCATAAGAGGAACTTATTTTCTTGCTTAAAGGAAATGTTTTATTTTCCTTTCGTTACAAGGAAAAACGCGTGCGCGGAAAGTAATTAAAAAAATAATGGATTGTTAGTTGGTTATAATAATTAGGAGGACCCCCACTCGAACCATAATCTCCGCTCCCCTGTCCCCTACGGGTGCCAAACCCGTGGGTCCAACACAGGGTGGTTCTCGCTTAACGCCCAACAGCCGACGTCTCTAACGTCTTGATCCTGGCAGTGATTAGCCGGTGGTGTCCCCAGACCGACAAAGCGGTTCCGACGCTCGCCACTCACTACTCTCTCGCGCCGCCGCCACCGCCTCTTTTAATCCCAAGTCGCTAGTCAGCTACTCGTCCTTCCGGGTTCCGCGGAGGCGGTCGACCAAACAACTCAAATTTATTTTCAAATTTCTTTTTTTGATAAAAAAAATTGTGAAAAAAGTTTGGTGTTTTGAGTGACTCGATCAATTTCTTTTTAGTTTACTAAAAATTTATTTGATTCAAGGGGGTAGTTTTGAAAATGTGAATAATTTTTGAATTTCGTGCAAAATCCGATTTTGGATCGGCTTCCGGTTCTGGGTCCGGTGCAATGCGGCAAGAATGTTGTTAAGCTCGCCGCTGTGCATCACGCTCTTTGTTGCTTTGTTGACCTGGTAAGTGTTGTTAAGAAATCTTTTTAACACCTTATAAGGTGTATTTACTTTAAATATTTATTAATAAATAAAAAATACATAAACGGAAACTATATAAAATTTCATGTGTCATTGAAAATACATATCTGCAACACGACGTTTAAAATTCCACGTGACATTTTAACAGAGTGATTAGGCTTTGAAAATGTTTTATAAGTACAAGCAATTGGTAAATCATCCTGTCACATTTTTTTCTATATTCACATTATTCACCGTATTTTAAATGACAATGTATCAATAACGGGAAGTTTAGTACATTTTTTAAAGTGTAAGTAACTGTTTCGACATAATATTGTGTATCAAATGGAAATTATGACCGCTTACTTACATTTTTGCGCTGTTATATTTATAAATCTCGTTGAATGGTAAGGTTAAATAAAAGTACGTGAAAAATGGTTTTTCGTATTCACACAATACCTTAAATTTCAAAGATAACATTGACGCACTTTTTTAATGTTCTCTTTCTAAAAATAAATTAGACTCATTCGATAAATTAGATGAAACCCTCTGGCAAAATTCAAAAACGATTTTATCCCTACGCTTAAACGAAGGGGTTGTTCATTGTGCCACGACGTAATAACATGGGGGTTACTTAAATTTAAATTAGAGGGGAATGTAAATGAACAATAGTACCTATCGTTTGTATTTATTGTTAGGGATGTCCTTCTCTTTTTTTCATTTTATTGTTGTTATTCATCTAAACGTTTGCTTAATACAAGCTTATTCGAGTTTACTGCTATGATACACCAGAAACGATGGAGATGATATCTTTTCATCAAAATGTTAGAAATTCTTGTTAGTAAATTGTAAGTTTAAAAACGTTTTATAAGAGAAAAACTTTTTTAACTAAAAATTTTAGCTTGACATGTCTTGGGGTGCGAATGTGTCAAAGCAAACGTATTAACGGACTAAAATGCGTTTAAAAACTCCTAGATGTTTCAAGTTACGACCAATTATACCTTTGCCAGCCTTTATTGTTTCACACATATTTGATATTAGGAAGTGACTTGGAACAAACGGGTCCAACACTGCGAGTCTGTCCCGTTGTTTGAGTGCGAGAACAGATGGCTTCGACTCGAAGAAGAAAAACGTTTCAAAAGAAGAAAAGTTTCGAAGCATCTAAGGTCATTAACACACATCACGTTTACTGGTTGTTAGAAATTTAAATCGATTTATTTCCTCGAGTTTATTTCAAAATAATCGCGAAAATGACTTATTACGCGGTTGAGAATTATGTGAAGTGTATAAATTGGGTATGAATATTTTATGAGATTTTGTAAGATGTGTGACAAAATAATTAGATATACTTAGCATATAAGATATTAATGAAAAGAAAATTCACCGTAACGATCTTATTTTTTTGAAAATAAATGAAAAAAATTGGAATAAGAGAAAGGATAGTGAAAGGAAATTGAGAACAAAAAATGTTTATGGTACAGATCAATTCATCCCTTTGATCTAAATTTTCCATTAACTCAAAAATAAAAAAAAAATACGATTAAATTGATATACATACATATATGTTAGATTAAAAAAGAAGTTTAAAGATTTTAGTTTATAATGTGATATAAGCTTTTAATGATATCTAAATGTCTTGCGAGTCTTAAATTATTTTAACTTTCAGTTGTTTAAGCTGCCACATTAATTTCGGTTAAATAATATTCCCAATTTCATTTGGGACACGTGACATCACACGGAGGAACGGAATTCCGGCCGCTGATAGTAAACTTAATTAACGAAAAAACAGGGCGATACAAATTACTGTCGCGAGGAAAGGACAATTTTCCCACGCGAGCTCACATATTTTACATGTTGGCATTCTTGAGCCGACGGTATGCGGTCGGAGCATCGAGCTTTAACCTGTCGATGTTCAAAATTCTAACGATATTTTCAGCGGGAACTATTCGAAAACCCAGATCGATCAACCAGATCACTTTTATCTTTTATGAGAAAAAAATTTATTTAATTAATTTTCTTCTTTTCTACAGTATAAATGGAAACTATCCGGGAGGTAAATTAAGGACAAGATTCGTACCATTTCCCGATAAAACCCTTTGTAGAGTAACGCCAGGATTAGCAAAGGATCAGAAAGATCTTTGCATGAAGAAACCGGACGTTACAAGAGAAGCAATTTTTGGCATAAAAATGGCATACAGAGAATGTGGCCAACAATTCGAAGGACACAGATGGAATTGTACGTCATTGATGAGCTCTACAGGAAATCCTTACGCCAACGCAATTTTAAGGCGAGGTAAGATTACTTCTCACCTGATTTATTCATCTTACGGTCGCTACTTACAAACACAATAAAGCGATAATTCTTCTTTATCGTATTAAAACGTAATATGATTATTGTGATACAAGATTAATGTGTCGGGCGATTATGCTGAAAATTAATTGATAAATAATTCATGTCGTCTGATAAAGATTTATGTTGGTAGCGTTCCAATAAATAAGTCGATTACAATCAGTGTACAGCATGTTTAACTTCGAATATAGACCGGTCATTTATAGTTAAATTTGAGAAGTTTTAAAGAAATTTATGCTTAAACGATTAACGATCGCGTTAGAGCGACTATAAATTATTAATTAATACCAGGACTAATTAGCTATTTCTGTTTTTCGATTATATATCACAAGCGATCGACAACCGTTTTACATAATTCCTACTGAAGCAACCTTTTCTTGTTAACGAAGCACGTTTTTATTTGCTAAACGACCAATTACGCATTGATAATTAATTAGACAAGTGATTTATTTTATCAACTTTCTTAATTATATGTATATTTAAAACAAGATATATGTTATATAATCTTAATAGTTACTGTCAAGAAATTTGCCTTGACAACTACCTTTTCTTTACTCATGCAATGTTAACCCGCAATTAGATAAGATTTCATATGTATAGCATTTTGATTACCTCAACTGATTTTGATAAGCAATGTCTCATGCGAAAGCTTAAAGCTTAAACTCTAAATATGCTATTTCCATAGTTGTTAAAGATTTGTAACTAAAAAGAAATAACAATTTTTGTTGTAGAATGATTTTATAAAAATAAATCAACTAAAAAGGCTAAAAATACTGCAACTAGTTACTCTGAGCATCCATACACCGGGAATTCCCGCTTACTTTGTCACCCGGAGTGAATTCAGGGGATTTATTAAGAGTGTATCTGTCCCTGCTGAAGTGCGGACTTGTTTTTGTAGTTAATTTTTTTCCAGCTCCCAACACCAATTCGTAATTTCAAAAACCGGCACCTATAACCCAAAATATTCTTCAAATGTTCGCCGCCGATTTTCGTTATTTGCTGAACAAACAATCCCACAAATTAGGATAGGATTCACATACTTTAATTAACTGTAATATCATATTTAAATCTTCTTATCCATGACTGGGTTAAAATCGTAGTAAAGCAGAAATTAAGGAGGTTACTTTTACATCTTAAATTTTTTTCTTTCAGCTCAATCCTTTATTATCTATAATTATATAAAGTATACTTGGTTTAAAATCGTTCTTAAGCAGGAATTAACCTTAATTTATAATTTTAGTTTACAATATATAAAATATTTTAAGATTTAGTCACATTTCGAAATGTAACAATTTAAGATTAACTTTATTAACAAATGTATCAAATTTGATTTTCTCATTTTAAATATTTACGTAAAATCGTAATTTATTAATTAAAAATAATTCGAATTATTTATTTTAATGAAATAATTCGATTAATTACTTAAGTTTTATTACGTAGTAATTTTAATTTTTTCGAGGTTGGCAATAAAAAAGGTTTAACGTATAAATGTCAAAGATTATTTAAACGTTATAAATGCGTTTTTTGCTTAAAATAATCAAAAAGGAACCATTTACTAAGAAAATAAGTAAAGTTAAATGCACTTATTTAACAAGATTTTTTTAGTTCAAAATATCGTATTAATTTTATGATTAAAAATGAAGTTGAGGTTACTTTTACATCTTAAAATTTTCTCTTTCTGCTCAAAATCTTTAATATACCTAATTACATAAAGTATACATGGTTTAAAATCGTATTTAAGCAGGAATTAACCTCAATATGTTACTTTTTGGTTAAAATAAACGAATATTTTTTAGGATTTTGTGACATTTCGAAAGGTAAGAATAAAATGTTACAATTAATTTTATTAAAATCAATTTTATTAAAAGATACATCAAATTTGATTTTCTCATTTAAAATATTTACGTAAAGTCGTAATTAATTAATTAAAAACATGAAATAATTCGATTAAATACTTAAATTTTATTGCGTAGTAATTTTAATTTTTTCGGAGTTGGCAGTAAAAAAATTCTACGTCAACGCATAAATGTCAAAGATTATTTAAAGGTTATAAATATGTTTTTTGCTTAAAATTATCAAAAAGAAACTGACTTTACTAAGAAAATAAGTAAATGTAATTTAAATGCACCTAACAGACCTTAAAACATTCAGTTTTAAACCTACTTAAAACTGTATGATATATTTTAAACCAAATTTGCTTAAAACAATTCAAAAGCTGTTTTAAAACATGAACTTTTGTTTAAAACAATAGTTTTGCTAAATAATTAGCATGTTCTATTTTTTCTGTATGTATGTTTATTGCCAAATCTCCATTAAAACTACAAATTAACTACTGTGTGGTTAAAAACTAAGGCAAAACTTATTAAACAGCAATTATTACTCGTGTCCGTTAGATGCAATATTTATTCCATTTAACTCTCCAAATATGCAGATCTCTATTGTTGCTTTATCACTTGCTAATCTATCGCTTAATGTAGATTGTATTATATCTTAGGACAAAAAAGTAGCTGTATTGGCAGATGATGCTACCACATCGTATGTAGCTGTTGAACTAATTTTAATGTAATAGCATCCAAAATGCTGAAAAATCTCCACCAGACTAGGGGTTTGGCATTATCTCTTAACTGTTTTGAAAATATGTACATCTTAAATGGTAGACTGGGAATTTATGGCAGTTGGTAAAATTTCTGGATAAATCAATTACGAAATACATACTTCATTTCACAATTTATTTGTCCCTGATTAAGATTTGCTTCTCAAAATCGATGATCTAGTCCATTGGTGTCTAACATTTATAAGTTTCTAGAATCTATTAATTTTTGCTCTCCGAATGTAAGAAAAAGTAGACAAAACACACAACATACATTTTGAAATAGAGGATCTGATATACTGGCTGTGTAATAAGACCGTAACGCCATTACTAAACGGTCTTGAACTTTCTATACCTCCATTTCATTAAAATCACCATTAATAAGTTGATCTTTAAATGATTTTTATAGTTTTGGTATGCATTTTTAGTTTTATAATGGGATTCCACGAATAATATTGATTTCTGTTATAAACAGTACCCATACAAAATTTTTAATGGGTTCTACGTGGGTTCTCTAAGTGCACAAGCACCCATTCAACATTGTTGATGGTTTTATCTGGATTGGAGATTGCAATCATGTTCAATTATTTTTTTAATTTTTATATGTTATTTGTTTTTTTTTGTTCCCAATTCACTCCTAGCATCTTATAGGACTTAATACTGCTTTTAGGAGACTTGATGCTGTTTCCAGAAAATTTGAAATGTTCCACAAGCCCTGTAGTACTTCCAGAAGATTTGATACTGGTTAGAGAAGACAATAAATGCTTCCGTAATACTTGATACTGCCCTTGCTAGACTTGAAACTGGCTCCAAAAAACTTGAAATACTTAAAGAGTAGACACTGCTTCTGGAAGACTTGAAGTATTACTACACGACTTAAAATGTTTCTAGAGCACCTAATAATTACACTGGAAGACTTGATATTGCTTTTAGAAGACTTGAAAGGTTTCCAGAAGACTTGCAATATTTTTGGAAGATTTGATACTGGTTCTAGAAAACTTGAAATGTGTCCACAAGACTTGCATTATTTTCGGAATATTTGATACTGGTTCTGGAAGACTTTAAGTGCTTCCAAATATTTGGTACTTTAAAAGACTTGAAATGTTTCCAGAAGACTCGATACTGCCTTTGGTAGTCTTGAAACTGACTCCATAAAACTTGAAATGCCTCTAGACTTTATACTTCTTCTAGAAGACTCGATAATGCTTTCGGAAGACGTGATACCAGTTGTAGAAGACTCAAAATACTTCCAAAAGACTTAAAATTGCTTCTGGCAGACTTGAGGTACTTCTAGAAGACTTAAAATGTTTCTGGAAGACTTGCAACACAGATTCAGAAGATTTGATGCTGGTTATAAAAGACTTGAAATGCTTCCAAAAACTTGATATTGTCGCTGGAAGACTTAAAATGTTTTCAAAAGGCTCAATACTGCTTTTGGAAGACTTCTTCCAGAAGTCTTGATTTGTTTATCAGATACAGTTTCATCAGGCAGATAATGATTGTAGAAGACTTGAAATACTTCCAAAAGAGTTGATATTGCTTCTGGAAAATTTAAACTACTTCTAGAAGGATTGTAATGCTTTCAGAAGACTTGCAATGCATCTGGAAGAGTTGATACTGCTTCTAAAACACTTAAAAGATTTCCAGAAAACTTCAATACTTTCAGAAGATTTTTGGTACTGCTTCTAAAAGATTAGAAATACTTCCAAAAGACTGGATATTGCTTCTAGAAGACTTTATAAAATGCTTCCCCAAACATTTGATATTGATTCGAGAAGATTTGAAATGCTTTCAGAACAATTACGACTTGAAAAGATACTACTTGTAGAAGACTTTATACTGCTTCCTGAAGTCTTCTTTACAAGCAGTATGTAAACAGTTAGCAGGTAAATACTGACAGAAGACTTTCTTAATACAAAATACTAAAAGCTGTTAATAAAATTTGATTTTTCTTCCAAAATACCAAATACTGTTGACATAATCTTAGAAGTTCAAAAAATGCCAATTGAAGACTAGGTACTGCTTGTAAAACTCTAACAACTATTGGCAGAAGAAATTTCTTTTGCAAATCTTGAACCATGAACCATAGACGCATGATACGTGGGTGGTCATACAGTCTTTTTCTAAATCAGTTGTTTTAGCACTCAATACGTATTTTGAAAAACAGGCACCCATGACGCTAACCCTTATTCCCCCTTACGTTCTTGATAATTCCTCTTGATTATCCTACTCTTCGCATAAAATCAATACCTACTTGGTTGTACATATGCAAAATTTTATGTTTTCAACTCTAACAGGTATTGAAATAATGAGGAATAACCACATATTGAATATCATCTTCTAAGTATCTTAGCTCGCTTAAAGCGTTTTAAGACACATCTCTATATGAATTTTTCTTAATATTTTCTATGTAGAATCATACCTATGCTAGAGTATATTTTATATTTTATGTTATATTTTATATTCTACGCCGGAGTTCCGTCCCTAGAGACACCAGCGTACAAAAAGTCGGCGTAAAATGAACACAAATTTAATGGGCGATATATGGTTAGGTTCTTTGTTTAAATTCTAACAACAACTTAGAATTTTTTCATTACTTAATACATACCCTATATACAACCAAAATAACTAATAATCTTACAAGGAGGTTACGAAACAATGTCATTCAGGGGAACACCGAGGACTTAGACAAAATAAAGGTACTGGCTAGCACTAATAAATATCACAAAGGACTGACAAGGGAAGTCATAGAAATCCCCCGACATAAAAACAACGTCAACGGAAAAGATGGCTGGAGACACAGCAGAACATAGAAGATGGTGGGGAACACGAACACTACTCCCAAACCGGACTCGACGCAGTAATTTGTTAGTAATTAGTATAAATTAATTATTAATTAGTTTTCGACCGCTATGTTCTTTTACGATTTCCCATTTTATCACTTCGAACCAAGATTGCAACATGGCATAACCGAACATTTCAAACAAAACGTCAAATATTTTTTCAAAAGATTTAAGGCAAAATCTGAAAGTTTGAATAGAATAGTTCCAGTCATAGTTGTAATCGAACGGCACTTCGAACGGCACTTATGATGCTTCTTTTTAATATTTGTACTTTGATTCATAACGAATTAATCTATATAATCAAATATAATCAAATCAATCTATCTCATAGAGCTGATGTGTTAACCTTTCTATAGAGCAGGGTTTCTCAGACTTTTCTTTGCTACGACCCCCTGAGAGATTTCGGTTTGTGTTTTTATATCCTATACATTATTATTAACTACTAAATAAAAGGTCACTGAAGTTTCGATACTTTAGGATATTCAGAAAGACAAGTGTACAAAACAAGTGAAGTAGTGCTTTCATACTTTACTGGTTTCATACTTTGAGGTTTAAAAAAAAGTCGTCTACCTTACTGGTTTATTGACCCCCTATCGGCCCTCAATCGACCCTTTAAGCTTTATCGACCCCAGAAATGTTGCTATTATTTTCCTATCATTATCTTTCTCATTTTCTCCTTCGGATTTTTTGGAACTCTTCTAATTCTTGATTTGAGAGTGGTTGGTCATGCACGTCTACAACAGGTCGTTCACAATTGCTACGCATTGGAAATTCATATTAGCGTATAAGTCTGATTATATCTGCATTTAGATTAACGTTATTTGCCTCTTCTACACCTGCACCTTGTATAAATCCAGGCAGAAGTTTACGCATAATTCCGTTTTAACTGTTTGCCACTTCGTACTAAGCAGCCTTCATATTTTTGATTCCTTTACGTTACTAAGAGAACATGAAAGAAGATAACAGTCAGCATACCTTGGCGACTCAATTCAGGACTACATTCTGCTCGAAAATTAAATGTTCTCGATGGTATCTTCTTCCAATAGAGGCCGGCTTCATCAAAATTGAAGACAATATCGTGTGCACGGTAATAGATTGAACAACGTGAACAACGTGTGTAAACGTGTATCTGCTCGAGCAGAAAAACAAACCATGTCCTGCCATCATCTGCTCTTGGTCGAACCGGGGAATTCCACGCCGACACAACTGGAATAGTTGTGAATCGGAGTAAACCGAACCAGCACAAAACGACATCTACCTGTACTGAAACCGCAATTCTTGTATATGAAAAACATTTCTCAATACTTTCAATACTTTCGATACTGCAATATCGATACATTGCGGGTATATGGTATCGATGCCCGCAAAGTACCATCGATTATTTGTCCAGCACTAGTTTAAATCTTAAAAGTTTTTCTTTCATACCAAATTCCTTAATACACGTAATTACATAATCATAATCTTTATTAGTGAAAATATGCAATTGAGCATTATCACAAGTCAATATTACAATAGTAATGTGCAAATATATATCATTAGTCACAAATAAGCTACTTATTTATTTTTATTTTATTTACTTACATAGATGTAATATACAGACTTATACATAGACATGATGAGTACAGGCAACGGCTGACAAACAAAATTACACAAGATCCCCAAAATCGTTATTTATGTATTCATCTATGTGATAAAATATTTTATTTAATAAATAATTTTTAATTTTCATATTAAATACGTTTACACCCAAGCTCTTGACGTGGTCAGGTAATAAGTTATAAAAGTGAATGCCGTAATAATTGATTCCATCTCCTTTGAGTTTTAAATAATAAAGTAGCAGAAGTTGAGTGACCCCAACATAAGATGGCATATGATATATGACAGTGAAAGTGTAACACAAGCTTGTAACAGTATTTGTGGAGAAACAACTCCAGCCAAATTACGTAACAAAAATATGCTGCGATTTAAAGTCTTGTTAAGACTAGTTATATGTTCCCCCCATGTCAAGCCTGGATCAAGAATAATTCCAAGATTAACAGAAGTCGATTTAGCTGACGAATTTCTCAATGTGAAGTTTACCATTTAAGTTTTTGTTTCATTTATACATAAGCGATTACCAGAAAACCATGTCAAGACATTATGGGTAGACTCCTTAACACTTTGCTTCAACTCAGCCTCCGTCATCGCACTACTAGAGTACACGTATCATCAGCAAATAAAATCAGATTACTACTATTAGGTACATATAATGGTAAGTCATTTATAAAAATTAGACAAAGTATGGGGCCCAATACCGAGCCTTGAGGAACACCATACTTTATTGATAAATTAGACATTTGATTCTTATTGCCCACGTATTGTTGTCGATTAGTTAGATAGGATTTTATTAGGTTTACGCTTTCCGTGCCGAAGTCGGGGGTTGTGTAACTTACGCAGTAGCAAGCTGTGTGATACACAGTCAAATGCATTGGTTAAGTCATAGAATTGCGCCTGTGTGTGCGATTTGTCCTCAAAACAATTTCTAACAAAGCCCGCCAAACAGTTTACCGCGGATGTAATAGAGCAGTTCTTTCTAAAGCCAAACTGCGCCCTGTCTAAGAGGTTTCCACATTCAAGAAAATCAACTATTTGATTTTTTAAAACTATTTCAAATATTTTGCCTATAATAGGAATTATAGATATAGGTCGATAATTGGAAACGTCATCGTGCGAACCCTTCTTGAATACAGGAACAAGCTTAGAGATCTTTAGACAATCCGGAAACATATTTGGAGGTTATACACTTATTTATTAGTTTACATAATGGTATAGATTACATGTGTTATTTTTATTAATTTGCTATTAAGTAAGTAACAATTCTGACTACTATTATTTTTCAGTTTTTTCAGGATGTTTCTAATTTCATTGTAGCTTACCTCTCTAAATTTAAAAGCTACCTGACTGACCAATACGGGACGGCACTTATTTATATCTCCGGTGGCTATCGGTAATATTGAAACAATGAGTTAAAGAGTTAAAAAAACTAAAAAACTAAACATTTTTAACAATGAGTTAAAAAAATGATTTTATACCAAAGTATATTTGGTATAAAATCATATTTAAGCAGGAGTTAACCTCAATTTATAATTTTTTGTTTAAAATAAAAAATATTTTAAGATTTAATGATTCAAATTTTATCAATATTTACGTAAAATCGAAATTAATTAATTAAAAACATAAAACTCAAATAATTAACAATGTCTTATACGAGAGCTTAATGTTTGGTCAATACGAAAATCAAAGTCTTATCCGAATTCCGCTCAAATGTAAAAATCCTATCTAAATATTGTGGTTACTGATTTAGAAATTGGATTTTATTCGAAACATAAAAATCAATGTTAAATGAAAATTGATTGCAATTCATTTCAATTCAGAGTGTGTAAAAACCGAGATAAACCCATAAAGATTTCACCCGACGTCGTCTTCGGAACGGTAGCCGATAAAAATTTTATCACCTTGCTCACACGATCTCTCTAGCGTTCGCACGTCGCGGAATCCGCCCAGGAGAACGTTTCACGTTCGCGGATTGATTCCGTCGAGTTTTCACGGGCCGAAAAGGCGTTACGTTCCGCGGAGGACTCCGTTGCCCTTTTTTGGGGGGGCGAAACGCACCGTCCTACTTGGTCTTTTACGACGTTTCAGATGCCGAGACCGCGGGAAAGGGCGCCAGACGAAACACGATTCCCAGCTCGTTTAACACGTTGTTGGAATCGACGAGATTCACCTATACTCCTTTTCTCACCTTCCTTCGATTCCTTCATGTCACCCGTTGGAGTTTGTTTGTCTCATTCGAAAACGGTTAAACGTTTTCAAACGTAACATACATAGTTACGTTTGAAAGATCGTGAGAGAAAAATTTATATGTAAGTAAAATATTTCTTCATTAAAACCACTTTTTGATCTTTTATGGTTATAAAACGTAAACGGGATATCATCTTTTTCCTTTATTTTCAATTGGAGGGTTTCTCGGTCGCATCTTCACGTTAATTTAGAGGTTTCGGTTATCTGGCTCAAATATGCTGATAATCCGACGGTCGGTAATAACCAAAGAAGAACCTGGTATACACAGAGAGACACATTTTTCGCTAAATTAACGCGTCGTTAAATGGGTTTCTTCGGCGACGGGCGAAGAAGGAAAGGACGCTTTTGGAAGACGCAACGTGGACCTCCACGACGCGACGTCCACGAGCGTTTACGGTCAATATTTCAAGCCGTTTATTGGTATCCGATCGTTAAAGAAGCCGTTCGGTTCTCGGTTCGGCTAGAACGTTGAATTATGCAAAATTATGCGGTGTTAAAAGCCTGTGCGTTGCGCGCGTGATCTTTCTCTTACTCCCACCGACCGTAAACCGTTCTTATTTATTCAATCGTCAATTAGTGCGTTTAGCGCACCAGCAAGGAAGAACCGTGTTGCTCGTCTTAAAACCCTGTTAATGGCTGTATATCGTTTTTCATCAGCTGCTACTCAACGAAGAACAACTCATCAATTGATAGTTGTATTTTAAGTAGTACTGATTTGAATTTTGCGAAGATGGGGAAACGAAATCCTTTGTGTTGAAATGACCTAAACTCGCCGATTTATGCAAATACCTATTCGGTTTTCACATTTGAAAATTTAATATATTCCATCCAAATTGGTTATTATGTAAAGTTATTTTACCGAAGAAATATACCCACCTATGCAGTAAAATAAAATGGCGTATTAGTTAGTTAGAATTTTCTAGAGATCGGAGACGATGCGTGTCTTCTTGGTGTCACTCCATTTGTTTCGGATACTTAACGTTCACTGCGAGATACAACGCGGCGTCCTCACCAGTCCATACAACCCAGTCACCAAATGCAGATACTGTCACATATACCTGGCCTCGACTGACGGACCGGTATTGTTTGCAAATATATTGCTACTTGTACCCTTAGAAACGCAATAATGAACCGTCTTCAACAGTCTCGGATTTATAGCACACGAAAGAAGAAGAAACGTCTTTTCGTAAAGAGATGATTTGTCTCCATACAATGTAAAACTAACATTTGAATAAACATTATGTTGACATTTTTAAGATTTTGATGCGAACATGACGATAATTTAAATTTTTATTATTCAGTTATTTCCTGAAAATATAGTATATCCCAGGATCGAGATACAAAGAGGGAATAAAAATTATTACTGATTTTTCAATCTTATCTCAGCATAAATAATGCATTCAAACCAATAAATCGCACGAATTTCATATTCTAAATGTTGAAATTAACTAGTTATTCTCGTTTATATGTAAAAATTTAATTATTTTTTTTAAATAAAAAATGTATCAAGTGTTATGATACCATGGAAACTATAAATGTTAGTAGTACAACATATGGTGGTGAAAAGTATAGACACATATTAAAATATTAATGAAATAAAAACAGTAGTAGATTTGTACTTTTTTACTGGTTTTTGTATATTCAAATTCGGCTTTACATGTTTCGACACGTGGTCATCATCAGAAGCGTCTTTAACAAAAAACGGAGATTGTTGCAAAATTCATAATGCACTTTTGATAATTCGAAAACATCACCGTAAATTTATTAATTGTATCAAAGTTTGAAAAATTTTTTTTTGTATAAACATTATAAAATTTAAAATTCAAAAACACATGTGAAATTGCAAGGGAAGCACTTTCAATTTCACCCATTTCATTTTTAAACTTTAATGTCTGTCAACGTAATTTATACAATAATTTTAACATGTGTTTTTGAATCTTAAATTTTAAATTTTATAACGTTTATACAAAAAGAAAAATTTCAAACTTTGGTACAATTAATAAATTTGCTGTGATGTTTTCGAATTATCAAAAGTGCATTATGAATTTTGCAACAATCTCCGTTTTTTGTTAACGACGCTTCTGATGATGACCTCGTGTCGAAACATGTTAAGTCGAATTTTAATATACAAATACCAGTAAAAAAGTACAAATCTACTACTGTTTTTATTTCATTATTATCATAAATACTGGTAAATGGATTACATAATCAATTTTGAACATATATTAAAATATGGCTAAATAATTGAATAAAATGTTTTAAATCAATATTTATGAAATATAACACTAGGCAGGTAATCAAGAATTAGCTCTCAAGAATTAAAGTTAGAACATTAGACGTTTTCAGACGCATGGGTAAATCTGAATCTTTTTAGTTCGAGATCTAATGATTTGTAACCGACTAGTAGCTAAAAATAAAGCTAATACCAACACTAAAGCTAGCACTAAACCTAGAATTAGAAACATTAGGGTTTAGCCGTTTTAAAAGATGTGGTACTAAACCCTAATGTATCTAGTTCTAAGTTTAGTATTAGTTCTGAAGCAGGGTTGTAGGCCTAGTATTAGTTGTACTTTTATTCCCAGAAGAATTTAAAACAATCTAGAGTAAAACAAAACTTAAAACTAGAAAATTTCGGTTTCCAAAAACCGAAAATCCAAAATCTTTCTAGTTCTAAGTCTAAATGTGTTAGTTCTAGTTTTAGTTCGATACAAGTATTTTTTTTTAATTAAGGAAAAATTAAATGAAAGAAAATGGATAAGCAATTGGATAGGAAAAGAAAATAAAGTTGTAATAATGAAAGGGAAATAAATCAAAAATTGTAAAAGTAGTGACACTTCCAAGGCTTTTAAGGTAAAGGCGATTATCGTTGAAATCGATAAAATCATTTAGTATCTTGTTCGGAAGATAATTTTTATTCTTCATAATTGAATATTCTTCGTAAAGGTCCAGAACTCTTGATTTCTTCATGTGCTTTACAAGGGATATGTTATTTTTATCAATTTTGTGATTTTTAGATGTTTGAAGAAGATGGAGTTTAGTTTTATTTTCCACGTTCTTAAAAAAATGAGACTGTTACAAAATTAAACTAAATAATGAATGCTAGAACATGCTTATGGGTAATTCTTTCTCAATTCATTATAAACTTAAATTAAATTTTGCACTTCGTTAAAATCGTATATACTTAAAAATTGATTAGAATTTTGAGCTCAACATTTTGTTACTGAAATTTGGAAAACACAACAGATGTTTCTTGAATCAATAAGTATTATAGAACAAAATCAAGTACAGTGCAGAAGTTGTAAACCTTTAAAAACTACGGTATAGATTTCTTAAAAGTTTGAAATGTAAAGATTTCTTAACCTTTTTTGACCTGCGGACTTATAGAATTTGTCCAAAAAATTTTAATTCCAATTCTGTTGATTGTAAATTATGTAAAATGAAATGATATTAATTTTTGAACAATAATAATACAGTGACTCGTCTGGTCAATTTTTAATTTTGATGACTCAACCTAACCTGACTAATATCTAGTGCTAAATAGCAAATTAGGATCAAGTTGATGGCTTTACCTAACTAATATTTAGTGTCAACAAATTAGTTGAGTTGGGTTAGGTTAAGCTTGATGGCTTAACTCAGTCCATCTAATAACTAGCATTAACTAGCTACTTGGGTTGGATTGGGTTCAGATAAGGTTGCTGGTTCAAGCCAACGCAATTAATATTTAATGCTAATTATGTAATTGGGTTAGGCTAAAGTTAATGGCTCATCTCAATCCAATTAATATCTAGCACTAACTAGTTAGGAGGATTGAGTTGAGATCAAATAAGGTTGATGGCACAATGCAACTAATATTTAATACTAATTAGCTAGTTGGGTTAAGATTAATGACTAAACCTAACCCCATTAATATCGAACGCTAATTAACTAGTTGGGTTGAGTTCAGATAAAGTTAATGGCTCAACCCAACCCAACTAATACTTTATACTAATATGGTCCTACGGTGCTAATATCTCCGTCTCAAAATCGATTCAATCGGATCACGCCTGGTCCCGTCGAAACTAACATCGTTCACGATCACGCACGTTCACGTGAGTAGTACAAAAATTGATTCCCCCTCACGGTGAGTCACGCATGACCCATTATTGACCCGGCGGGACTCACGTTATTTGCACATCTCTAAACCTTTGGTCCAAGCTGCGTCCAGTTTGACTTATATACAATTGTTCACAGTCCCCACATTCAATTTTATAAATGCCACTTTTCTCAAGATCGTTGAAAGAGTGTTTGTTATTGATGATTTGATTAATTTTAAATTCCGAACTGAAGGCTGGATTAACATTGTATTTATTTAATATTTATTTAAGGAATTGTTGTTGGTTGTGGTTATATAGGAAACTAATAAACTGTAGAGGTCTTTTAGAATTTTGATAAACCAAGTTTTTTATAATGCTATTATGAATCTTGTTGTAGAAACTCTGTATATCTCTGAGATTGTAGCCATTATTGAAGGCAATGTTGGATAATATTTTTATTTCATTTATAAATTAATCAGTATGAAATGGTACGTGAGAGTGAAAGATATTTTTTGTATAACCGCATCTATGGCTGTCGGTTTTCTGTATATATTGAAATCAATTTTATTATTCAATGTGTTTCTGGTAAGAGTAAGATCTAAGAAATTAATGCAACCATTTTCATCGAACTCGGTAGTAAATTGAAGATTACTGATGTTGTTTAAGATATTGTTCAAAGCATTAAATTTAGCAGAGTTGCCCTTGTTAGTTATTAAGATATCATCTACATACCTCCCATAGAAGATAATGTCTTTGTTAAAAGTTTGGTAATTGTTAGAAAAAAGTCTTCTTTCAATGCTATTTATGGAGACATCGGGAATAATACCGGAAATGAGAGACGCCATAGGTAGTCCATCCTTCATAACATAAAACTTTTTATTAAATAAGAAGAAATTTTGTCCACATATTTTATTAAGATTAATCCGTTTAAGTTTCTCGATTAAATCATATGTGTTTTTTATATTATAATGAAGTGACGGACTGCAAACATTATAAAGGAGGTGTTGGAATTTTTTGGCGATCCTCTCTAAAGGAGTGTTAACATTGCTAATTATGGATCTGATTGACAATGAAATTACTCAGATTAGTAATTCTGTGTCAACAACATCAATAGCCGCTATTTGCATTATTGTTAATATTTATCTGTTGTTCTTTATTTCCTTTCTTCTTTCTTGATTCTTCAATCTATCCTCTTCTCGCTGAACATAAAAACATTAAAAAATACAGAAATCAAGGAGAAAAAATTGACAAGATTACAACAGCAAAAGTTCAGCGAGAAAAGGATATATTGAAGAATCAAGAAAGAAGAAAGAAAATAAAGAATATCCCACAACAGATAAATAAAAAAGAGTCCAATTTTTACACAATAATGGAAAAAGTTACTAGTATAGAATACTCGTAATTTTAAAACGACGGAATAATTAGTTAACTTTTATTTTTTAACTTTTATTTCTTGATTCTTCAATCTATCCTCTTCTCGCTGAACATAAAAACATTAAAAAATAAAGAAATCAAGGAGAAAAAATTGACAAGATTACAACAGGAATAGTTCAGCGAGAAGAGGATATATTGAAGAATCAAGAAATAAGAAAGAAAAGAATATCCCACAACAGATAAATAAAAAAGAGTCCAATTTTTACACAATAATGGAAAAAGTTACTAGTATAGAATACTCGTAATTTTAAAACGATGGAATAATTAGTTAGTAGTTACTTTTATTGTTTATACTGAGATGAGTTTGAAAATCAGTAATACAACTTTATTTTCTTTGTAACTCGATACACAGCTTTAGTTAACAGGATGAAAAAATTAGAAATCTTCTTTTGAATTTCTGACGCAACCCTTTTCTATAAAAATTCGTTCATAAAAATTTCATTCTCAAGGAGTAAGAAGTCTTTATACTATTCATTGAAACTAAGTAAAAAATAAAATCCATTAAGGGTAACACCACTGTAGAATTTTCTTTAATATTTATTAAATTTATTAAATATTTTCTTTATTGGCTGCAAAGATTCTTTGTACCTTATAAAAATAAGAAGAAAACAATTCCATATCTCTAAATAATATTATTCCCCGAAATGTTGACTATATTTCTGAATCGACTAGTACACCACAATACCTTATAAATCAAATTGTAAGGTTTAATTAGTTTTATACAACAGCTTATGATTTGTATCAAGTAGCATTAGCATGTAAGGGCAGTTAATTTAGTTACAATTAATTTTTTATTCTTTCATAGCCAAAATTTATGCTAATACTTAACGCAGCATAACTCGATCAATTTTCATTCAATCGATTTAAACTTTTTCTTCTTTAAAAGTACATTCTTCTACAACTTATCTAAAATCCCCTACGTGCATCGTAGGGGATTTTAGATAAGTTGATTTCTGAATTAATTATTAACAAATGGTTAATAATTAACCATTACTATTATTTGCTTATATTTATTAGTTATATTTTATATTAGTTATATTTTATTATAACGTACCATAGTATTATTCTCCTACAACTTTATCTTCCATTAGTAAAAAATCACAAAAAAACGCTTTATTTTAGATTTCTACAGTGGCGTTATCCCTTAAATTTATTTTTGGTTTTTGGGCGTTTGGATTAGTGAGCGTTCGGATTACTGGGGTTCGGATTATCGAAGTTCTACTGCATATCATAAACGGTATCAATGATAAAGAGTTAGTGAAATCACTTGCTATGCTGTTCAACAGTGCGTGACATTTTATTAAAAATGAAACAATACGAAAGT
The DNA here is from genome assembly GCA_036711965.1 of Onthophagus sagittarius. Classification (NCBI taxonomy): domain Eukaryota; kingdom Metazoa; phylum Arthropoda; class Insecta; order Coleoptera; family Scarabaeidae; genus Onthophagus; species Onthophagus sagittarius. The sequence goes on from JASERS010000004.1 coordinate 42,540,771, forward strand.
GTTATAAAAATAACGACGCAAGCCAGAAAATGCTATAATTGTTATGAAATGGGACTCATTTCAGCTAAATAGAATGTTTCAACATTCTTCAGAAATTGGTTCGAAGTAACAAAATCGGGAATCGGGAACTAATTACAAGCTAATTACCAACTAATTACTGCGTCGTGTCCGGTTTAAGAGTCGTGTTCGTGTTCAACACCATCTTCCATGTTCTGCCAAGTTCTCTGTTGACGTTCTTGTGTTAGTGCTAGTGTTAGTTCTAATTTTATTTGAAAAAAGAAAGATGTTTCAATTGCAACAAAGTAGGTCATATGGCAAGAGATTGTAAAGAACCAAAGACGGTGAACAAAATTAAGAAGATTGATGTATCGGATGTTTATCGCAATTATTGAAGGCATTTATTGATTTAGGAAGTGAATTTATGACACTTCGACAGAAGGACGCACACAAATTAGAAATAGAATATGCGCCATTTACCATTCAGGATAATGAGAAAGGATTTGGAGGTGGATTAGGAAGAACGATTAGAAGATGCTAAAGTTAACTGTACATTGATGAAGCTGAAATCGACTGTAGAAAGCTTTCTACGACCACAATATTAATATAATTAAATATGGAAATTCTTTATCAGTACAACAATGTATGGCTTCTAAAGCTGAGTATGAACTTATCTTAGAGAAGCCAGAACGAAATAATGAAAACCCAGAAACAATAATGAATAACTAAGAAGATGAAGAATACGGTAGCAAAGAAGCAGATGAAAACTCACAAACGAAACCCTCAGTAAACAAGACAAGCAAAGGTTGACAAATCTTATCCAAAAATTCGAAACCTCGTTCACAAGCAATTTCAAGGAAACTGGTGTGACTGACAAACTTGAAATGAACATTGAATTAACATCAGCTGATCCAGTGACGTCACGACCCTACAAGTTACCGTATGCTCAACGCAAGGTTGTCAAGAAAATAATAGATGAACCACTAGAAGCCGGAATTAAGTCGGCTTCTAGTAGTTCAAAAAGTCGAAGAATAGTGCTAGAAATAATCTAGATTTAAGTCGTAGAACAGTTCGCGTAGATTCGCGCACTATTCCGCGAGCCCGGTGAGTACAAGAAATGAGTATAGTGATCTTTCATGTGCATTGACTAACAATTGGACAAATTGGCCAATAAACAAATAATGTTCACTGCGTTGGATCTTGCGAATGATTGTTAGCAGGTGCCAATTGCTGAACTTGTTTTTATTCAATTGATGAAGATAATTCCGTGATACTTAGACCAGATGTTGTAACCGTTTACACGGATGCTTTAATGATCGCGAATGCTACTATATGAGAGTGTGACTCATACTCGTCATGTCTAGTTACCTTAAACGTGAAAAAGTGTCATTTTCTGATGCAGAACGTTAAGAATGGTGAGGTGTTGAAATAGACTAAAATGGAGTACAACTAGGCAAAAACAAAATGAAAGCCGTAGAAAATTTTAATCGCCCAGAAAATGGACACAATGTGCGAAGATTTTTGGGACTTTCAAGATTTTTTCGAAAGTTTTTTTAAAAATTACTGTCAAAAGACAACAAAACCAACGACGTTAATTAGAAAAATTACTGTATGGAAGTAGGAAGAAGAGGAGGAAAGTGCGTTCAAAGAAATAAAAGAAGAACTAACGAAGAGACCAATTGAGACGATATATGACCTAGAAGCAAATTTTGAAATTCATACCTATGCCTACAAGATAGGAATAGCTGGAATGCTACTTCAAAAAACGAAAAATAAACCAAAAGGCATATTGAAGCCAATAGCTTAATTCAGTGGATAAACAATGAAATTGGAGAGTCGTCATCACGGCTATTAACTGGCAATTCTTGCCGTTACGGAGAGCTTCGAAAGATTTAGAACGTAAAACTAGGTCGAGAATTCAAAGTGGTATGAATTCTCTAAGGCAATTGTAATTTTTTAAAGACCATTATGAATAAGAAAAAACTGGATACCAAGAATAGCATGATGGGTATTGAAACTTCATGAGTACGACTTTAAAATTCAACATCCCCCAGGACATTATATGGCTAATGTAGATGCGTTAAGTAATAGACCAAATAAAAATCAAACAAAGATAGCCAGTTTGAATGTATTGATAGTACAAATTGCTGACCATTGGTTGTTAACGATGCAACTCCAAAATGAAACCATAGAGAAAATAAAAACTACGTTGCAAAAGGATCTAGTTGACAGGGAATCAAGACAGATTCGTCATAATTATGAAATCGATCAAGGCAAAATTTAATGGAGTCGGTCGTAAATGGGTTGCACCGAAAATGATTATTTGGAAAACAATAAAGGGAAGTCACGACGATATGGGGCATTAGACTCTAGAAAAGATTTTGGGTCATCTAAACCGATATTATTGGTTTGCAAAGAGGTATGAATTCTCTATGGCAAATGTAATTTTTTAAAGACCATTATGAATAAGAAAAAACTGGATACCAAGAATAGCATGATGGGTATTGAAACTTCATGAGTACGACTTTAAAATTAAACATCCCCCAGGACCTTATATGGCTAATGTAGATGCGTTAAGTAATAGACCAAATAAAAATCAAACAAAGATAGCCAGTTTGAATGTATTGATAGTACAAATTGCTGACCATTGGTTGTTAACGATGCAACTCCAAAATGAAACCATAGAGAAAATAAAAACTACGTTGCAAAAGGATCTAGTTGACAGGGAATCAAGACAGATTCGTCATAATTATGAAATCGATCAAGGCAAAATTTAATGGAGTCGGTCGTAAATGGGTTGCACCGAAAATGATTATTTGGAAAACAATAAAGGGAAGTCACGACGATAGGGGGCATTAGACTCTAGAAAAGATTTTGGGTCATCTAAACCGATATTATTGGTTTGCAAAGAGGTATGAATTCTCTATGGCAAATGTAATTTTTTAAAGACCATTATGAATAAGAAAAAACTGGATACCAAGAATAGCATGATGGGTATTGAAACTTCATGAGTACGACTTTAAAATTAAACATCCCCCAGGACCTTATATGGCTAATGTAGATGCGTTAAGTAATAGACCAAATAAAAATCAAACAAAGATAGCCAGTTTGAATGTATTGATAGTACAAATTGCTGACCATTGGTTGTTAACGATGCAACTCCAAAATGAAACCATAGAGAAAATAAAAACTACGTAGCAAAAGGATCTAGTTGACAAGGAATCAAGACAGATTCGTCATAATTATGAAATCGATCAAGGCAAAATTTAATGGAGTCGGTCGTAAATGGGTTGCACCGAAAATGATTATTTGGAAAACAATAAAGGGAAGTCACGACGATATGGGGCATTAGGCTCTAGAAAAGATTTTGGGTCATCTAAACCGATATTATTGGTTTGCAAAGAGGTATGAATTCTCTATGGCAAATGTAATTTTTTAAAGACCATTATGAATAAGAAAAAACTGGATACCAAGAATAGCATGATGGGTATTGAAACTTCATGAGTACGACTTTAAAATTAAACATCCCCCAGGACCTTATATGGCTAATGTAGATGCGTTAAGTAATAGACCAAATAAAAATCAAACAAAGATAGCCAGTTTGAATGTATTGATAGTACAAATTGCTGACCATTGGTTGTTAACGATGCAACTCCAAAATGAAACCATAGAGGAAATAAAAACTACGTAGCAAAAGGATCTAGTTGACAAGGAATCAAGACAGATTCGTCATAATTATGAAATCGATCAAGGCAAAATTTAATGGAGTCGGTCGTAAATGGGTTGCACCGAAAATGATTATTTGGAAAACAATAAAGGGAAGTCACGACGATATGGGGCATTAGGCTCTAGAAAAGATTTTGGGTCATCTAAACCGATATTATTGGTTTGCAAAGAGAAGGAATATTGAAGATGACAATATTGAATGTGCATACTATAAAGCTACAGGAAAAAGTATAAATAGCTACGTTATATAACATACAACGACTGCCGATAGTTTTTCATACCATTAACGTTGCCCATTTGGGACCTTTCTCCATTAGTTGAAAAAGAACTACCCACCTGTTAGTTTATGTAATATTTATCTTTATAAAATGTGTTAATCCAAGCTATGAGAAATACGAAGTGTAAATCAGCGATAGAAATTATGAAGTAATATTAATGGAATCTTTGGTAGTCCTACAAGACATAGCAGATAGAGGAACTGCTTATACGTCGCGCGATTTTAAGAATTTCTACAAAGATAATGATATATGCTGTATATCAAGAATGCCACCGTAATCCCTAGAGCCAAAGGACTAGTAAAAAGATTCAACCGAATGATAACGACAGCACGAAAAATTCAGTTCGCTTTAAACAACATGAAGAACAGAATCTGGGTACTTACTAACTATTGTTTGGGTTTCTGCGACGAAACGTTTTACAAAACCGGGTCATTTGGCTCTTGATGAATACCAAAATATAACAGATATTGAAAACCTAAATCAGTTACGCGATGAAGCAATAAGAAATATCAAAAGGGTACAACGAACACAAAAAGATAGAACTGATAAGAAGTACCAAAAAACTCGAAAGTATCAAGAGGATTTAGTAGCAATTTAGTGTTGATTAGACAATAAATGGCAGCTACGGGACAATCTAGAAGGATGAGGCCTTCTTATAAAGGACCATACCTCGTAAACACCGTACTGGGAAATGATATATATTATTTAATCAACATAACAGATGCTCAACAAACCAAGCGAAAGTTTAGTTCAATTTTCAACAAATTTTCAATTCAAATATTGGATGACATCGATAATGGAATTATCAGGTAGCGAAGCCGAATGTAGCAACTAACGACACCTATTAGTTTTTTTGTGAATCATATATAATATCGATCGATAAACAGAAGTAAAGAAACTATAGAGGAAAAAAGGACGAGTAAAACGTGTGAGCCAGTAGTAGAGTTAGCCTGTTGTGAATAGTTGTGAAACGAATATTAAATATTTACAAAAATAAAGTAGTCATTTACGGTTAACAAAAATTTTTAATTTAGCAAAAAGTTCAGTTTTTACATAAAAATGGAAATTATCAGTTAATTTATATAGTTAGATTACAATGTTCGTGTGATTTAATGAATAAGTTTGAAAAATCAGTAATAAAAGTTTTTTCCGCTTTGCAACTCGATCCGGGGACATACTGTATATACGCACACATCTGAGCTGAAATGAATTAAAAAGAGAAAAGGATTGAATCATAATCATTAGTTCCTTTCATGTTGTCACATCTCAATCAAAACCATTAAACCTTCTCGTACAGTTGCAAGAAACTGTTGCGTCTTCCACCTGTGTAATTTGTAACGTATTATTAGTTGATTATCAACAATACCATCGATGGAAGGAGTTGAAATAAAAAAGAAGAGTTGATCCATTACTTCAAGAATAATATTTAAAGTATTTTTCCGTGAATTACACTTAACCGCCATTAGGGTCGGTCGACAGTCTTAAGTGTTGCTGCTGCCAATAAAGGCGACAACACATTGTGATTCCGATGCAGGAAGTGATTAGAATCGAACGTCGATAGCGGAACGAGTCTCGGGGCGAGAGAGTTGAATGAATTCCTTGGCAGATTTTACGAGAAATGTCTATTTACGGTTTATACCCGTGCCATAATTTGAGCCGTGAGTGCCACTAAAGCCGGACGGTACACGAACAATGAACATAACATTTTCTAGGCGCAGACTTATTTCTGCTAAAGAGCGCATAAAAATGGGTTTATGAACGCGTAAAGATTACAACAAAAGAGACCGGACCGAAATAACCACGATTGTTGACTCAAAATGGCTAAGAATTTTCGCAATTAAATCCGTCTGTTTTCTATGCAACATTGTTTTATAAGGAACCGCCGCGCGCCGTGGGTTTTATAACAAAAGTCTATTTTCTATTGTATTAACAAACATATATATATCTTTAAAAAAAATTATGCCACACAAGAAGAATGAATTTTATAAACTTTGACTACCTGAAATAGAATTATCACATCGATGCTAATAACTCTCAGATGAGGTTGCAGTAAAAAAGAAAAATTCAAAAATCTTCCAACTGCGGCTATTACCCACCAACACTCGGAGGGGTGTTGATATATTAACACGGCGCTAGGTGGTATGGTGGCTATTGTCGCTTCCCCATTTACAACGATTATGTCCGGTCGTCAATGGGGTGACGACAACGGTACACCGGTCGAACCTACCGCAAAGTCGATATATTTTCTCGAACGAGCCGACCAACGTGTCATCCCGATGGCACAAAGACCGCCCAGAACGCAAATAGATTTGTTAGACTTGGGGCGACGTTTGTCCCCTCTGACACAAGACGAAGACGTCTCAATACACAACAACTTCTCACAACAGGTATACAAGACAATTGAGATCAACATCATCAACGCCAGATGAATGTCAAAAATGTTAAAAATACTAATTGAAAAATCTAAAACGAGATATTTAGTTTAATACATTTGAAAAAAGGGGTTTGGTGACATTTACAAAATATACATAAAAGTGACGTCGAAATGTGTGGAGATTCTTTGTGTCATTTTGATTACTTTGTATTTGCTCGTAAAGAATTTTATTATTTATTCAATTAAAGATTAACTAATTAAAATTTAACATTTATGAGATATAAAACATTAAAAAACGCAAACATAAAAACAAATAGCGATTGCAAAATATTTTATTTAATTAGATTTTATTAAAGTAACGCCATCTCAACGTAGGCCAAAAGAACCTTTTTTAGTACTTACACTGACCACAACGTCACCATTGCACCACCCAAAGAAAAACAATTGAGTACATTAGTGACGATTAACAATTGCCTCGCCGTCTCGGTCTGGTAATAATTATGCAAATGAGTAGTTACGATAAATCCGGCGGCGGTTAATTCTCGCTCATTTGTCACGGTTTAACGGTTCGCGTCCTTTCGAACCGCCACGCTGCCGCAGCGCCATTATGCCGCCGGTAATGAAGAAATTAGCGATCGGACCGCTCCCGGGCAACGCTTACTTCGACGTTTCGAAATTGACGTTGCCTCGTAGCCGCCCCTCGACTGCCCCTCGACGCCACTCGACGCTTTGCGCGCGCGTGAAAGTTAATTGACGTATCGCGCACTCGATTAATTTACGCTCATTTTACGGAACTTTTTACTTCAATTTTTCATTTTTCTTGGTGCTTAACGCGCCTTCGCTTACGTTCTCACCGTGGATGATGTACAATTTTAATCGGATAATTACTTCGAGACTGAGAAAGAGAGAGAATCAAATATAATATTACTTCTTTTCATTAAATTTCTTCTTTATTTATTAATAATATTATGTTGGCTTAATTTGAAAATGTTTACGATCCGAACATAAATTCTTTACCATTTCTAACAATAATAATAATAATGCCTTTTTATTAATCGTAATCAAATACATTTTCTATAACTAAAATAAAAAGAAAGTATACCGGGAGCAGTTAAGGACCTAAGTCCTCTTCCACTCAACCCTGTTTTATACAGAAATATACATAAAAAAACAAAACTGATATTTAAATAAAAGAAATATATACACTTAGCAGCAGAAGTCTGCGTACAAAAAACTTCTAACACTTTAACTGAAAAAATAAGGGTCATGATCTAATGTGATAAACTTCAATTTTTTTTATTTTGTGTATTAACTACATATAATTCTATTAACAAAATATGCATCAATAAAACAGAAATATTAGTTACAAAAAAAATTAAAATTAAAAATTCTCCAAATAATGCGTATGCAAAAATCTGCGTACAAATAAAGACGCCTTCTCCAAAATATACTTATTTACTTAAATACGTAGTTGGCGATGTACGCTTTCCGATTTAAATAAAAGATAATCGGTGTCAATTATATTAGCAGAGGTTTAGAAGCTAAAAGTTAGAATAGACACGAAAGGAAAGGAAATTGAATTGGGAGAGAGAAAAATTATTGTAAAGTTATGGAAAGAGGGAAAATCTTTTCGAAAAATAGGAGAAACTGTCGGCAGGTCACATTCTTCCATTCAAAGAGTCAAATTAATAATTATAAAGACACTGAAGATTACCTCTCACGTCCGCGATCTGGTAGACCACCCCTTTTAACAAACCGAGAGAAGCGAAAAATTGTACAGCAGGTTAGAAAAGAACCTAGGCTGACGGCAAAAAAAAATAGTAGAAAATGTACAAGAAGAATTTCATAAAACCATCAGCAAAGATACGGTGAGAAGGACGTTAAAAAAAGCTAACTATCACAGTCGCGTTGCACGAAAAAAGCCATTTGTGTCAGAGGTCAATCGTCAGAAGTAGATCGCCTTTGCAAAAAAACTCTTAGACAAGCCCATTGAATTCTGGGAGAAAGTTCTCTTTACAGATGAGAGCAAATGTTGCATTTTCGGCATTAAGGGTAAACAACTTGTATGGAGAAAATCTAATACTGCCCTTAATCCCGAAAATTTGAAAGCGACTGTAAAACACGGAGGTGGTGGAGTTATGTTTTGGGGGTGTATGTGCACCAAAGGGGTGGGAAGGTTGGTTTTCATAACATCGACAATGGACCATAAAATGTATATAGACATTTTAAAAGAAAATTTGAAGCCTAGTATCGAAAACTTGGGCTTGGGGCCCGAATACTTTTTTCAACAAGATAATGACCCCAAACATTGCGCCCACAACACTAAGCTTTGGCTACTATACAATACCCCAAAGCAACTTAAAACACCTCCACAATCGCCGGACTTGAATCCCATCGAACACCTCTGGGATTTACTGGAACGCAGGATTTGGCAACACAACATAACGTCGAAGGAAACGTGAAAAAATGTTATGATTGAGGGATGGGCCAAAATCAGTTCGGACGAAACGAAGAAATTAGTGCACTCCATGCCTAAACGTTTAAGGGAGGTCATTAAACGTAAAGGTTATTCGACCTTATATTAATATAGAAACAATGATCTCATTTATGAATTTTTTATAAATACTGTCCTGACTTGTACGCAGATTTTTGCATACCCGTTATTTGTAGAATTTTTAGTTTTGATTTTTTTCTGTAACTACTGTTTCTGTTTTGTTGAAGCATATTTTGTTAATAGAATTATATGTAGTTAATATACAAAATAAAAAAAAATCAAGTTTATCACATTAGATTATGACTCTTATTTTTTCAATTAAAGTATTACAAGTTTTTTGTACGCAGACTTCTGCTGCTGAGTGTATATGGTAATTCGTAATGCTTCACGGATGGAGAAGTATGTGTTTTGGTTGATTCGAGGTATCATCCGTTCATCTTCTTGGTTGTTCCCTGTGGACAGGGGCAGACGTTTCGCCAAGATCTCACTTGGCATCTTCAGTGCTTTGTCGTAGTCTCCTGTTGACAATCTGTCAACAGGACAAAACACACACACATATATATATATATATATTTATATATATATATATATATATATACAAGGTGTTCACTCCTCGCTTGACTCTGAATCAAAAATCGTAATGTTATAATGTTGTATGGTCCATGTTTCGTATGGTCTCAAAAAGTACTTAAAACAAACGTAAATATATGGCAGCATTGCATTTGAATACTACTGTGTAGTGTAGATATCATATTTTTTCAATTTCAATCTACGAAAACATTTTATTCTTCAACACACCAACTTGGAGATGCCTCGAAATTGACAGTTTCTTCTTTGCTAAATTTTGTTCATTTTAGTGCAAACAAACGAATAGAATTTCTTATTATAATAAATCCATTTTGACGGTTTTGTAAAACTTGGATCTTTATTGTTCTTCTAATATTGGCCACTTTGCAAATCCTTTCCTTTGTGCTCATTTGCTTTTTGACATATTTGATATGAGATCTTCATTTATCATACTTTTATTAATACTAAATAATCTTGCAGCAGCTCGATTACAGTGTTTTTTTTTTTCAAACTATATTACGGTATACTTAAAACGTGCTTTATACTTTGCACGTTTTGTAGAAGCCATCGTACCAGCACACGGTTGTGATTTCGAGATAACAGATCGACAAATTTTATTAAGAATTTTGAAGAATTATTTTCAGAATTTAGAATAAAAGATCAGCCGGTACCGTATCTCCGGTTTACATTGACGAATTAGCGCCCCTGGCATCATAGACGCCATCAAAACAATCTTCGTATTAACGTGTTCATGCAGACCACCCCCATATGAAAAAAATGAGTTTTACGTTGGGCAGATCAAAAATGTTAAAATAACTCTCAAAGAACTGAAGAAAAGTGGAAAACTGAAAATATTTTAGCTGAAACGAGCACCTCGGATGAACTCTGTATATAAATTTTCATAAAAATGGTGCCAGTAGTTTGTCATATACATATTATTGACATAGATGGACTAATTTAACCAAAACACTAGTTTTCAAAATTCATTTTATACTGTACTAAATCTTATTTATCAACAGATATTGAGTATTAATCATTATTTATGGACAAATTATCACACCACCTGTATACAGGATGATTCAAAAAACAGCTGATAGACTAATGAAGCAGATACTACATAAAAAAACTAAGCTGAATAGTTTTAATATACAGGGTCTGTTACGATTAGTTGAGTCTATTATATGCATAAACATAAAGTATGAACCGTCATAAATCTAATATGGTGAAATCATCACCATATTAGAAATATTCCTTCTCGTGCAGGATTTGGAATAAATCCGAAAAACTACAAGTACATTATAATTCTGCATAACTGATTAATAAATTATTAACTGCAAATTGAAATAATTTTATTTAATTTTTTCTGAAAATTTGAGAAAATCTTGGTCCTTTACATGATTGGACAATTTTGTCAATGTCTGAAAGAATCTGATAGAGTTAATAAATTTGAACTCGTATTTAATTATAAATCTGATTTATGTGTGTTAAAGCTTTTGCACAATGCTTATTGTACACGATAAGTACACATAATCTTTATTTGGCAATGAAACAGGAAAGTTACTCGATTTTGAAAATGCCTTCCTAATGTGGTGGGGTCTTTTTTGGGCCAATACTGATTTTTGAAGTTTAGGTTATACTTTTAATTCCAGAAGAATTTACAACAATGTTGAGCTAAATAAGAATTAAAACTAGACCCAAAGCACGAGACTTAGAATTAGAAAAATTCATATAGTAGAAACTTACTAATTCTATGTTTAGTGTTGGTTGTAGTTTAGTCAAATAATGTATATATCAGAACTAACACTAGATCCAGAACTTGGATCATTCGAACTTAGCGGCAGGTCTCTTAATACGAAACTTAGCACAACCCAAAAAAGTAGGTTTAGAAATAACACTAGGCCTAGAACTAGAAACATTAGGGTTTAGCCGTCTCAAGAGGCGTACGGCTAACCCTAATGTTTCTAGTTCTAGGTCTAGTATAAGTACTAAAGCTATGTTGTAGGTCTAGTATTAGTTATACTTTTAGTTCCATAAGAATTTACAACAGTCGAAAGCTTAATAAGATTCAGGTTTAGGTGTGCGTCTGAAGAAGCTACGGCTAAACCGAAACCTTCTGTTTGTGAAAAACATTTGTGTTTTGCCATACCTCTCTTAAGACGGAACCCAACTCAAGTTAGCTTCAAAACTAACACTAAACTTAAAACTAAAAACATTAAATATATAATATTCTTCGGTTTTTATCACCAGTTATCAATTATGTGAAATAAAAACAAGGTGTACAAATTCGGTGACAAAATTTTATTCATTCCAGCGGTTTCGGTTTTTTATTAAATCATCTTCAGGAATTCGTTAAATAAAGTAAAAAAACAAAATGCTAGGTTGAGTAAGTACAAAAACAGAAATCATGGAACAGAAATAAAACGCTAACAAACTAAGTAATCCACTTAAAAAAAAGAAATGAAAAAAAGGCTGAATTTTTTTAAGTGGATTACTACATGTTTTCTGTTTTTCTACTTACTCAACCTAGCATTTTGTTTTCTTACTTTATTTGAAGAATTCCTGAAGATTGTTTAATAAAAAACCGAAACCGATCGAATGAATAAAATTGTATCACCGAATTAGTACAATTTGTTTTTATTTCACATCAAAACATTAAGGTTCAGCCGTCTTAAGAGATGTACGGAAAGTTTTCTAATTTTTCAAGAAAGTTAATAATTTTAAAAAAATTGAAAAAATTGGGAACCTCTGCAAGTTAAATTTACTAGTGTAAGAATACTAACAATTTACGTTGTCGTAAAGAGAATGAAAATCTATTAGATGAGCGTAATGAAAAGGTATATTGCTACTTAAAAAAATCACATATGATTCGTTGTTTGTTTGTGTCTGCAATAAAAACATTGGATACTGTCTTATTACGACAAATAAAATACTGAACATCTTTTATATGAAAAGTTTTTTTAGAAAGTTTGATAGTTATGGTGATATATGCTATACTTCATACATAATGAACACCCGTGTATACAGAAGCAATGCTCAACGTTAAATCAACAATAAACTGAAAAAATAATTAAGACATAGATCAACAACAGACATTAAATTTCAAAACCGTCAAAACAAACAGTTATCTGAGCGACGTATCCGAGCATTTCCAACATGAACCATCATATCCTCAGACCATCTATGTCAATGATACAATAGGCACTATTTTTATAAAAATAAGTATGCAGATTTTATCCGAGGTGCTCGTTTCAGCTAAAATATTTTCAGTTTTCCACTTTTCTTCAGTCCTTTGAGAGTTATTTTTAACATTTTGATCTGCCCAACGTAAAAATCGTTTTTATCTTATAAAAGTCGTCTCCATGAACACGTTAATACGAAGATTGTTTCCTCTGCCTATGATTCGTCAATGTAAGCCGGAGCTACATTACCGGCCGGTCTTTTATTCTAAATTCTGAAAACAATACTTTATACCAAAATTCTTAATAAAATTTGTCAATCAGTTCTCTCGAAATCACAAACGTGTGCTGATGCGATAGCTTCTACAAAACATGCAAATTATGAAACACAATTGCAGTATACCGTAATACAGTTTGCAAAAAAACACGGAAATCGAGCTGCTACTAGATTATTTAGTGTTAATAAAGATATGATACGAAACTAGAGAAAAAAAGGAAGAGAATCTCATATGAAAAATGCAAAATAGCTAATGTGCACGAAGAAAAGTACTTGCAGTGGCAAATATTAAAAAAACACATTAAAAAATTTATTTTAAAAATCCGTCAAAATGGATTAATTGTAATAAGAAATTTCATGTTTGTTTGCACTAAAATGGGCAAAATGTAACAAAGAAGAAAGTCAATTTCAGGCATCTCCAAGTTGGTGTGGAAGATTTATGAATTGTAACTTAGTGCTTCGAGGAAAAATGAAAAGTTCACAAGCGCTACCAAAGAATTGGCACGAAAAGATACGAAACCTTCAAAAATTTGTGATTCAGAAAAGAAAAAAGAAAATTATTTATTGTCACAAATTAACAATATGACGTCAAAAGAACTAAAACAATTAATATTAGATATATATTACTACTGGCAATGAAAAAAGAAATAGGTGTACTGTTGTGCTTCACGAACTCTTTCTTGATATATCGGGTAAACATGGAGGCCATTTATGGGGTTTAATACCCAACGATGTTCAACGCTTTTTCAAAAAGTTATATAATCCCATTACTATTGTTGGTGCCACAACTAATTCCAGTTTAGATTTAGCAGTTGTAGATAATTTTACAAAATTTCTAGACAAGTTTTGGCTGAAGTAATGAATAAGAATTAAAAACAAAGTTTACCTTAAAATTTACAGTAAGCTCCCTATTAAAATGTTCGTCTTTAAGTGCAGTATTAACACACGATCTATTATCATCTTTTATTGCAGAAGAAACATTAAAACTCCAGTATGCATGAAATTATCTTTCACGAAATCATTGTGGGTTAGTATCACTACAATAATTACTAATTACAGCTATGCCGATTAACCACGCCATTTTTATAAAATTTGCATCATCCGTTCAAATTATTTTTTTCCAAAATATGTTCATCTTGAGTTTTAATCAACATAAATTCAAAAATCAATTCTCCTTTGATTATCATCTGGCCTTAAACTTTGTACAAAGGAGTAAGAATAAGAATGAAAGTTGTGGTTTTTTAAAATCTTGTGAATGCTTTTCTCTGATTATCCCAAATCTCTTTTAGCACCTTATAACGAGTTTTCAGGATACGTTCTGAAGCACCCCAAAACTGTAGTTTCATTTTCTTCATTATCTATGGTTGGTTTAAACTTTTGTGCTTTCTAATTGGGCATAGGTTCTACAATTACCAATCCATGGTATTATTGGATGGTATCTTGTATCTGCAGCACTTCCTGTGTGCAAACTGTTAACTACTTTTCTTTTATTGAGTAAATATGTTGCCCGTATTGAGTTATTTTTTTATATTTCACAAACATTACTCTCTACTATACAGGATCAGTCAATAGTCCGAGGCGATAAGATAGTGCCTTTACTGTTGAAAATAGAAAAAACTTTCTGTTATCATATATTATCATCAAAGCTGCATCGATTAATATGTTCTAACGTCTATTCCAAAAATGTTTGAATGTTTGTAATGAATTGCACAGATCCATAATTTTTAATATTTTCCAAATAATATGCATTGGTTTAAAATTGCCTTTTTCATGGCTCATTGTAAATGAAATCAGGTTTATGCCGACATTTTTGAAACAATCTAATTATCATTAACAAAAGTGAAAGTCTTTGAAATATTAAACAAATACAGGATGTTCCATTTAACTATTGTTATGCTTCCTCAAACATTGCATAAATTAACCGATTCTGAGATTTCTTCTTCAAGATTTGTTTATGAAAGTGCCAACAAAAGTTACAATCAATTAATTCATTAATAATGTTGATAACGAGTTTTAAGTGAACACATGAATTTTAAAAAATTTCAAAATATTACTTGGTTAAATAACTTAGCACCTTTGCATTCAAAATTTGAAAACAAGATGTGTAGTTACAGAATTCAAGACAGCTAATCCTGGATCGGTCCTGAAATGATAAAATAATGTATAACTGAAAATGATTTTAGTGGATGCAGCTTTGATAGTAATGTTTGATGATTACCATCATTTCGTTTCACTACTGCTACTGCTATATCAAAAACAGAAAAATTCCTAGCAATATAATAGCAGCTTTGATAGCAGTCCATTACTATAGTAATAATATGTTACATCCCAATTGACGCTAACAGTCAAATCACGCCCGCCGAATCTAGTGCCATAGCAGTCGACTGCTTCAGCATCAGAACTAACACTACACTTAGAATTAGAAACATTTGGCTTTGGTCATCTTAAGAGACATACGTTTCTAGTTCTAAGTTTAGTGTTAGCTGTGGTGTTGGTGTTAGCTCTAATAATACCTGCAGCTAGGTTGGGTTGAATTCGGTTTCGTCTTAAGAGACGTACGACTAAATCCAAATGTTTCTAGTTTTAGGTCTAGTGTTAGCTCTAGCGTTAGTGTTGGCTCTACATTCATACTAGGGCGCTAATTTCTAATATGCTAACCTCCCTGAGAATGATATTAACTATAGTGACTATGGTACATGGAGTATTCATAATGATAAATTCCGTCAATTGCTTGTTAAAAATGGACAATTCAATTGAATGATTTCAACTTTCCTGTAGATCACAACAAAAGAAAGTTTTCAAATATTCACTACAAAAGGCGCCTTGTCAATGGCGAGAATACCTTAATAGGTTATGGTTCCTATATTCACGCTCAAAAAATGCAGTTTTTTGGTTTTGCTGTATGTTCTCTTCTAAAACAGCTAGCTGATCAACGTTAAGTACCATTGGCGTAAATGATTGGAAAAATATTTCTGCTATCTTAGGCAGTTATGAAAAAAGCAGTAACCATGTGATAAGATTTTAAGAATGGAAAGAACTGGAAGTGACATTAAAGAGGAATAAAACTATTGATGAACAACATTTACGAATAATTAGGGAAAAAGAAAAATTTCAAATATTAGAAAGGCTAATCGCATTGGTAAGAGTACTTGAAGCCCAAAATCTCGTATTGCGTGGAAACGTGGAAAAGTTGTTTACAAAAGGGAATGAGAATTTTCTGAAATTTTTGGAGTACCTCGCATTATTTAATCCCGTCATGCAGGAGCATCTTCGAAGAGTTCATAACAAAGACCTCACATTTATTATTTAAGGAAAAATATTCAAAACAAATTAATTAAGGTTCTAAGTGATGCTGTACAAAATAAGATTTTATCTGCTGCCCGCAATGCAAAATACTATGATATAGTGCTTGACCCGATTAGAGTCATGTTAAACAAATGACAATTATAGTTTAATCTGTGTTAACATCAGTCGGAAAAAAATGTGAAATAAAAGAACACTTTTTGGGATACATACTAGTTGCAGATACTTCTAGTACTGATTTAACATCTACCGTTCTCGAGAAGATTAAAAAATGTCCCATTCATTAACAAACTTACGTGGTCAAGGGTACGATAATAGAAGTAATATGAAAGGGAAAAATGTTGGCCTTCAACGACAGATTTTAGATATGAATCCATGAGCATTTTACGTACCCTGTTCACATTCTTTAAATCTTGTGAGAAATGACGCTGCTAAATGTTGTTTGTCTTCCACATTTTTCTTCTGTATTGTACAAAAGTTATTCGTGTTTTTCGCTGGTTCAACTAAATAACTTACCCTAAACAAACACGTACCCTCTCTATCTTTGAAACCATTGAACAATACGAGGTGGGACAGTAGAATTGATTCTCATATCCTCTTCGGCATCAACAAAGTGAGGTGCATGAGGCTTTAATGGATATTGTTGAAGACCCTAACATTACTAAATCGTCGGGTAATGTTGTTAAAGCCGAAGCTCAAGGACTTGCCACAAACATTGGGAACTTTAAATTTGTTGTGTCTCTTGTAGTATGGCATAATCTTTTATATGAAATTAATTTGATAAGTAAACTTCTCAACAATTTGATTTAGCTGCTGTCACAAATTAGCTTTGTATAACAAAAAAGTTTCTTATTAACTGTCGAAGCGATGTTGGATTTCAGAAATTTCTGGCGGATGCTAGGGAAATCGCTGAAGAGTTTGGCATTCCAATTGAGTTTGAGCCAGAGTCAATACCAAAACAGTTTGAAAAGAAGAAGAGACCATTCTTGTATGAAGCAGAGGATGAGCCTATGTTAGATGCAAATCAACACTTTAAAGTTAACTTTTATATTGCCATCCTTGACACAACAATAAGTCCAATTGATGAGCGAATCAGATGAAGAAATTTTCAAATGTATTTCGATTTTTATACCATATCAACGCACTAGACGAAAATCCATCCAGGGACATTCTAGATGAATGTATTAAGTTAGAAAAGGAGTAGCTCATGATAACTCCAAAGACATTGATGCTTCTAACTCTGCAGTGAACTTTAGGCTGTCTCAAGACGAGTTCCTAAAAATTCTACACCAAGGGACGTTCTCAATTTCATTTGCAACACCAGTTTACAAGAAAGTGTGCCTAATTTAAGTGTTGCTCTCAGGATTTTGTTAAGGCTGCCGGTTTCATTAGGGTCAGGTAAAAGAAGCTGTTCAAAGCTTAAACTAATTAAAACCTATCTTAGATCGTCTATCACTCAAGAAAGACTTGTAGGACTGGCTACTTTATCAATCGAACAAGAAATAGCTCAAACAATAGACCTCAGTGAATTAGTTTCTACGTTTTCAAAACAGAGAGCTAGAAAAAAGAAAATATAATATTTGATTTTGCTTCCTGCTGGCCCACAAACAAAAACCATCTTATTGCAACGCATTTATATTTTTATTTAAAAAAAAAAAAACTTAATCATAGATTTAAAAATATAATCGGGAGAAATAAAGTGAGGCCAGGAAGAGATTAGGGGCGTTTATAAAGAATCTCGTCTAGAGAGATAAAATACCTTGAGCCGGCCCTGTGTCTATCTGACGCATAATTTATGTTAAGATAAGTTTGAAAAATCAGTAATATTTTTTTCCTCTTTGTGACTTGATCCAGTTACATACTACTTAATACAATGCGAAAAAATACATATATACATATTTATGTATATATATAAATAAACAATGAAAAACATAATAATGAAAATCTTACTAGATATGTACTAACAAAGCGATACATTTATTACAAACAAGTACATATCTTTATACATACATACAGTGTGCATATCGTTCTTGAATAAAAGAAATGACTTGAAGAAATCGTCGAGCTTCAAACTTAAAAATATTAAATATATGGTCCAATTGGATAAAATGCAAACTTCCATTTATGTTTAACTTTTAAAATTGCCTATTATTTCCAATTTGAGATGTTCTCCTTATTTGAAGAATAATAACTCTCTCCTAATATGCTCGAATGGTTTGAGTTTTCCAAAGACCAGAAGGCCAGAATGCAAAATGGCGATCTCATGGTACGGCATAAATTTATTGTGAATTCTCTACATGGTAATACCTGGCCATTACCATCTTTGAGTTATGCGCAATTTTGATTAGATTCACGATATGACCGAAAGATATTACGATATGTGAGGGATGCGTTTATACTTTCAATGTTTGCCCGCTCTTATTGTCATATATTTACGTGGTTAACAAGGAATATCGGAAATTCTGTATTAAATCAGAACATACCCGAGGAAATTCTCTGCAAATGTAAAATAGATTAACACAATACTAAACCCTTTTTTGTTAGTTAACATTGTTTAAATAGAGGTGGACGAGAATCCCTATCTGTGTCTATAGACGTTTCTTACTTCGATCTCTCGAAGTATATCGAGAAGTAGTCAGTCCAATCTCGAACCGATCTCTCCTCCACCGATTTCATTCGCAAATAAGGCGTCCTTGCCATGGCCATAAATCTGTTTAAGTATACGGGGGGATCGATCGGCGAAGGAGGTCGCGCGCGCGACTCCTCTACAAACAAGGTATAAGGGAGAGATAAAAATTTTGAGCACCGCCTGCCTATATACGGAGACGACGAGCTACTGTTCAACGTGGCGGGCAACCGTAAATCCTACGACCGGAGGACGAGTTGGACAGGCTGGCAGCCGAACGGGCCTCCGGAAAGATTCGCGTCCTGGACGTCCCGACTACCACGTCCAAAGAGTCTCGTTCAGAAAAACGAAGATGAATTGGAACGTCCAGGACTCGTCTTACGGATTAACATAGTGTGCGAGACGGTGCCAAGGCAATTATCCTCAAAAGGGAAATGGCATCAAGTAACCAGCCATCGGAATGCTGAATTGGCGAGAGGACAAGTTTCAAATTCTAAACTATTCCAAAGAAATTCTACATATTAAAGATCTTTAAACAACACGATCTTGTGATGTAAGTAACGAAACAATACGTACATCAGCGTGACGTATATAATAGAGGTGTTACTCTCCGAACGTCTGAGTAATTCGTCTTGTACAGCAGCAGCTTGTGCCGGGGTATTTAGCGATTTTCAAAGTGACATCTGCCACTTGATATGCATTCAACATAGGCTCGTAAGGTGAGATGGATTGACAGCCGCAAGCGTTCGTCAATCTGGAGAAACGACGAGCGACTTTCAAAGGGCCGTAAGTTTTCGATTCGACGAAACAAAGTGCAAGAAAGCGTGATGGAATCTTGATTTCATGATATGCAAAAGATTTAATACGTATTTTTAAGCTTTAGCAGTAAATTGTAAATAAGGGTCATTATTACAAAGTGATGTCGATTAAATAGAAAAAAATCTTCGCAATAAAACGTCGCCGACAAACATCGAAGATACGGCTTGATTCTTCGCAATAACTGCTTTTTCCTATTATACCACTTAAGTAAAAATTCTTAATTAGAACTGAAGAGATCGGCCCCGAAGTCCGTGCCATACAATGCATACTCGACGTTTATAGTCAACAGGGTGATTTTCATTGCCACACCATGTAGCCAGCCGTTCTTCTTCATCTAAAAAAAAGTTATCCGCTCCCGATATGGACGACTGTCGACCGGTGGCCAACAGACGCTTACGAATTGCGCATTATGGCACAGTGATTTAAAGAATCCAATCGCATACCCTTTTTGCGTACATCGACGTCCCGAACATCAACTTCTCCTTTCTTCTTCATTGGACCTCTTGTCCAAGATATCTGCTCCTCATAAATATTTCTCACTTTTTCGTCGAGTCGATGTGCGGAAATTTTAATTGCTTCGTGTTTCTTCGGCGTGGATTTGGTCGGGGCGTGAAAGCTCCGGGCTGTCCGACGCGGTACGGTCTCAATCCGTCACGCCCGGATTGCGAAAGACTGGTTCATTTGCAATTGAATTTAGTGACCGGCGTTGAAACGCGCGGCCATGGTGAGATTCGAAATG
Source organism: Onthophagus sagittarius (assembly GCA_036711965.1). Taxonomy (NCBI): domain Eukaryota; kingdom Metazoa; phylum Arthropoda; class Insecta; order Coleoptera; family Scarabaeidae; genus Onthophagus; species Onthophagus sagittarius. The sequence continues at coordinate 42,561,147 of JASERS010000004.1, forward strand.
CGATGCGGTTCTCATCGGCCCCAAATAGGTGGCGAGATCGCAATCTTTCGAATTTATTGGTACTAACGCGAGGGAAAATCTCTTGAGCAAACTAAAAAGCTCTCGGGATTATCGAATGCCGACTACTTGGTGTTAAAGATGACTGATAATTTCTTTACCCAACCGTTAAAACTGGTTAAAGTGGCAACTTTCGAAGTATAAATAATGGATTTTTATTCCGTTATCGTAGTGTAGTCGTTAACAACTTATAATACATCGAAATTCATCAAATGTTCACATTTTCCTGTTTTTCTCGATATTGACGCATCTGAAAGTAAAAGTATAAGAGAGTATAGCCAATAACTGCTTATAGATTAACGAAATTCCAAAAATATTCGCATTTTTTCTATTTTTCTCGATATATACTGACTGTCCCCAACAATTGTACAATACTTCACCAGCGGATTTTCTGTTCAAAAATAGACGAAAAAGAGAAACATAGAAAAAAAGTTGAACTATGCAGGGAGAGGTATTAAACATCGACTTTCCCATAAACATTGTAATTACGAATGAAGCAATATTTACTCAAAGCGAAATTATTAATATCTACAATGAGTACGTTTGGATTGTTGAAAATCCCCATTACAATACCCTGTTAATGTATAAACCGGTGTTGTAGGTGACCGGTTATTAGGTTAATTTTTTTTCGAAAAGATTGACACAGGCATTTGATGATTACCCCTAGAAATACCAGGAGCATCAGCACTTTATTATTATTTTTTATATAATGCATAGCACAATTGAATAACATCTAGTGAGATATACTAATTAGTTATTTGTTTTTAACATTAAAACTTAAAGAACTAATGTTTTGTAGCTTTTCCTAATAGTCCACTCTGCTGTACAAAGTGGATAAATATTGTAATGTTTTCAAAGTTTTTAAATCATAACACAAAAATGCACGCACTGCGACACGCGGTGCAAGTATGTTCATTTCGATCACTATTATTAACACACATTTCGATCACTATTATTTTTATTATAAATCCGCACTATTACTCGCGTTTGAATCGATTACGACACTAGATCACTAAATCGAACGGCTTCACCCTCTGAAGCACGACATCAATGATACAATTGCTGATGACCTCGATTCTACTTCCATACACTTTAGTACTTGGTTTTGGAATCTTCGGACCAGATTAGCATTTGTGTTGTAAGTACAACCCCACAATTGGATTCCGTATGTCCATTTTGGGTTTAAGATTTGCTTATATAGTAGCAACTTATTTCTTACTGATGACGTAGATTTTCTGCCAATAAGCCAATGTAGATGTCTAAATTTAATATCAATCTCTTCATGTTTTTTTTTTCGTGAGCTCTCCATTTGAGTTTGACATCCAACGCCTTTTACTTGCATTTTCATATTATATTTATTTATGTATTGGCACATAGTTATATCATGTAAGAAAAGTTTATGTATGTCGATTTATTCGTATTTAATTTTATTAGCCATTGTTTGCTTCAGTTTTCTATTGAATTCAAGGCCAATTTTAATTTATTTGCTGCAACTACTTCGTTTTCTGCAACAGCTAAGATCACTGGTATTTGAGGAAGGTGAAATGTATAAATACAGTGTTGGGTCAAATATACTCCTTTGAGGAACGCCAACCTATATTTCATATAGTGAATAAGCGTTTTCATATTTTTATCTAATATATCGGTTAGAAAGATACGATTTTTACAGGTTACAGCAACTATACCCTGATGATAGTATTTGGTCTAGTTTGTAATTTAAGCTATCTAACCAGATTTTATCGAAAACTTATGCAACATCCAAAAATACGGCTGAACAGACTTTATTTTCTTGCGCTGTTGTTTCGATAGTATTTGTTATTCTATGCACTTGGTTTATTGTTACATGTTTGTCCCGAAACCCAAATTGATGTGTTGGTATTAAGCCTTTTTCTTTTCTAATAGGTTTTAATGTTTTTAATAGTATTTTTTCAAGTAATTTTGATAGTAAAAGTAATACTGAGAATGTTTTGGTATCATTATTATTTCAGCAACTTTTCATACATATAGGAAGTATTTCTGTTTAAAGGCAGCATTAATTATGTGTAATAGTTTTGTATTCGCCCGTTTTGTTAGATGTTTCAAAGTTTCTCCATTAATTAGGTCATAACCTGCTGATTTCTTAATGTTAAGTTTATGAATTTCATAGTACAGGTCTTTTCTCATTTTCACACATAGTATTTTACTCTGCTGATCGCTTCGGATTATACTAGGTACGTTGTTTGACATAGTTGTTGGACTGTCTGATATAAAAGTGTCCTTCAGATGTTCAGCAAAGAAATTAACATTTTCTTTATTGCTCTTAGCCCAATTTCCAAACTATTTCGAATTAGAGATGTATGTATTTTTGGAACTTTAAGCATTCTTGTTGGTGTTCACAGAGAATAATCAATACCCTTACTCATCAGCAAGTTCTTTTAAATAATTTTGAATACTATTTTGTTTATTTGTATCTGTTAATACTCTTAATTCGGCTGTTATTTTATTTAATTTAGTTTTATCACTAGGAATTCTATTGGTTTGCCACTTCTTTCTCGCTTTCCGTTTTTCTGCAATTTTGTTTCTAATGAATTTAGGACATGTGTTAGATTTATGTTTTGGTGTTAAAATAGGTGTTGAGGCACAAGCTGAGTTTTGGATATCTTCTAAGGACTTTTCTACTTCCTTGTCAAAGCCTTCGTTTGTTTTCATAGGAACGTAAAGTTAAATTTTATTATCTAATTTTTGTTGAAATAGGGTCTAATCAGTGAACTTATTTATTATTAACTTTATTATTTAGAGTAATAATTAGTGGTGGGTGATCCGAGTCCAGCTCTAACTCTTCTTATATATTTACAAAGTTAAGCGATATATTTTTCATAATAAAAAAAATCAAGCAGGTCCGGAATTTTACTTCTATCTCTAGGCCAGTAGGTTGGCTTATCCGTGTAGAGCACCTCACAATTTAGAGCCTCTATTGCGTGTTTTAGTCCTCTTCATTTTGTATTTATCAAATGGGAACCCCAAGACATGTGTTTTGCATTAAAGTCTCCCCAAGTATAAATTTGTTCTCAAGATATACTAGAATTTCCTGATAATTTTCTCTTTTGAGATTATGTCTCGGTGGTATATTCGTTGCTGCTACAGTTATTAAGCCATTATCTGTTTGGACTTTAACCACCGAGTTTGATGGTCAATACTAATCATCACATACTAATCATCAGTGTAATCCATACTAATTGTATTGTTCAAATAGTATTTAAATCAGTACATTATGCACGCGCTACTCGAGCATTCTTAAATGACTGGTTTGGAAATACGTGGATTAGCCGAGGAGGTCAAACCCGTAGCTGTGAACATCTATCGTGCAGGATTTGAAAAATAAAATTACTAATGCATTTAACGTAGTAAAAAAAATTCCCAGTATCTTGGAACAGATTGAAGTTCATTTACATATTTACACATTTACAGTTCTTCACTCCACACAAACTGGTTCATTTGTTGCCATAACAGTTTTTCACACACCTTAGCAAAAGACAGAAAGAATGCCGATCGGTCGTAAGTCCGAAATTGTAAGTTGGTATTTATTTGGTACTGATATTACCAACGACCTTTTCCAATCGATAGGAAATTTACCACCAACAATGCATGTATTTATAATATTTATCAGCTGCGGTATAATATGAGGATAACACATTTTCACAGTCTTTACATTCAGCCCATCCCAGCCGGTAGTGGTAGAATTAACCGAGTTAATCGAAATCATCACCTGGTCCTCAGACACCAATTAGAGCTGAAAAACATTCAAAAGATGTCGGCAGCTCATATAATAGCTATAGGTGTTAGCACATGGTGTACAGGGCAGTGAAGCTTGTAAGAAGTTTATATTAATAACATCTGGATTTTGTAAATTCACCGGTAGTTCAAGCTTAAGACCGAGATATCATGACCCACACGCGCAAACTTCACAATAACGCATCTAGGTTTCTTTCCTCAGTTGGACCTTTTTGACCCAACCGATGTGCGCATTCAATAGCATCAGGTGGTAAGTTGACGCCCATTGCATTCTTAAAACAGTTTATTACTTCAATATTGTCCTTTGAATTACACCTAAATTATTGAAAGTTTTCCATGGATTTTTTATATTTTGATTGAGGAGATGCTGGAAATATCCTTTTTTTCCTGCGAATTGACTGATTTAGTCAATTACAGAGGTCTCTGTAGTATTCATAATGCCCTTTAGTTTTTGTGATTAAGAAACGTTTGTGCGCTTATATTATTATTGTGCGATATTGAATAGTTGTAAGCTTTTTCGTGACCATGGAAGCATGACAATACTTGCAAAATTCTATTTGTCAAAAATAACACCTTCTCATTAACATTAGGTATGTCAAAAATCTCAAAAAAGGAATCGCATAAAGATCGTTACAAAATGATTAGTAATCGCAGTGTTTATTATACCACCTGAAGGTGCTTAATTATAAACATTTAGTGATTATATTAATATTTACTGTACAGAATACTTCTTCGTGATCCGATAGCCCATCTGAAGATACGACACCTGTATCGATTACTGATTCAGGGTCAGATACCATAATAATCTCAAGCAATGTTAATGATAACGATAAAACTATTGCGGGAGTGGCTATTACTTTTGATAGACTAGCAAACTACGCAATGTACGAGCTTCGAGTTGCGGATAATTGATATTTAAGTCGCCCAATATAACCATTTTGGAGACCACTGGCAAAATTTCACTAACTGTGCTCTCCAATATATTCAAATATTCTACTACTCCCACTCTAGGTGTCCGGTAAACTATTTCCATTGCATAAACTTCTTTATTAATCTTTATACTTAACCATACTTGTTTCATTGTACCATTCGTATCAGTTAATATCATTCTATTTAAAATAACGAAGTTGAGGTCTACTTCCGGTAGACCGAAAGTAGTGGCCATCTTGAAAATATTTTAGATTAAAATATTGGAATGAAAAACCCATGTTACCAAAATTTTAAGCCTCTACGAATAGTGGAATCCAAAAAAAGTTCTAATGAACCAGTTACGCGAAACACCCTGTATATTGCTATTGGTCCACCTTGAGCATTATGTGAGATTCTTTGCGAAACAATTTAAAATCACTTATATTTATGGCTTCAGAATTAACAGCTTCGGTTAGCCAAGTTTCTTCTGTGGACATTTGACTAACTAGTTCAGAGCAAATATAGTTCTAAGCAAACACCAAGCAATATAAAATAAAACAAAGTATAAATTTAAACATCTAAAAATAGAGTATAAGCGATAATTGCTCAGTACGCAACGATCCGGTGGCTAGGGTATTAGAAAAAGGATAACCGGATTTATCAAATATTTAGAGCGTATATTTTTCTTTGGGTCTATTCCTGGTACTCCTGACATGCATACCGGCTTCATTCATATTGATGATCGCTTCCATTTGTTGACAAGCTACCTCTATGACAATAGAAACACCATCTATTCCAATTTTCTTAGTCCCTTATTATCGCTCGAATCGACGACCGTTCACATCCGTTTTTTTTTTTTTTTTTTTTTTTCTTTATTAAAAGCCAGCTCAACAATTAAAATATGTTATTTCATGGCTTAGATCTTATTGGATGGAAGCGTTACTCCAAACTGGACAGGCATAAGTGACCAAGGATCTGATTAGTGCTTTGTATAGTAGAAGTGTGCATTCCATCCTTAGGGGAGTTTTTCTGTTAATCAGGGAATATAGTTGTTTTAATCGATCATATGCCTGATTTACTCGTGTGTTGATATGGATACCCCAAGTTAAACGTTGGTCAAGATGAACTCCCAAATATTTCACCGCTTTGTCTTTTTGATTCCAAACTATAGGCTTGTTGTTTATTATTATGCACGGTGGATCAATCACTCGTTTCAAAGTAAAAATTTTTGCTTCACACTTATTTGCATTTAAATGAATACACCACTTTGAAAGCCACTTCTGTAATATATTGCTTGAATTTTGGAGTTTTTCAATGGCGTCTTTTAAATCATAACTTTGTGTTATAATGATCATATCATCTGCGTACATAGCCTTATCGTTGCCGGTTTGTAATGGAATGTCGTGCATGTAGATATTAAATAACGTAGGTGATAGTATACCTCCTTGTGGCACTCCAGCTCGGATGGGTTTAGTAGAAGAATAGCAGCCATTTATTCTAACACTAAATGTTCTCTCTTCAAGGTAGGATATCAGAATAGCGCAGAGATACCTGCTTAATCCCACGTGGTGCAGTTTGTATTTAAGACCTTGTAGCCAAACGGTGTCAAATGCTCTTGCAACGTCTAAGAAACCAGCTGCGGTGTATTTTTTATCTTCAAATCCCTTTTCTATGATTTCTGCGACTCTTGCAAGTTGGTGTGTCGCAGAATGGTTTGCTCTAAATCCAAATTGTACATCGGGGATAATATCAAGATTCATCATTTCATCTTGCAGACGAGTGAATATTATTTTTTCAAATAGTTTTGACAGAGTTGGAAGAAGACTAATGGGACGATAATTTTGAATTTCGGATTTGCATTTACCGGGCTTTGGGAACAGTAAGATTTCAGCTTTCTTCCATGCAATGGGAAAGTAGCCTATTTGTAAACAACTGTTGAAGATGCTTTTGATGTGATCAATGATATTATCGGGAAGATATTTCAATAAAATGTTTGGTATCAAATCATGTCCTGGAACTTTGCGATTGGGTAGACGTTTAATTTGCGCCTTAACCTCTTCTGCTGTTATTGTCTCGGTATAGTTTCCTTCGCTTAGTAGGTGTGATTCATTATATCGTTGAACTATAGCCGCAAAATCCGTATTTTTGTCCGTAATAATTGGACTAAAAGAATTTTCTAGGTAATCAGCAAAAGCATGGGATTTATCATGATCTGTATTAATATGTATGCCGTCAACTATTAACGTTGGGAGTTCTTCATATTTTTTTTAATATTCGTCTAGTGGCTTTCCACATTCCAGGGTCCGATGTATCTAAATTATTTAACATGTCATTGTATTTTTGAATTCGATGAGCATCGAGTTGCAGAGTTATTGTATGAGTCAGTTTATTTAATTTCTTCTTAGTAAAAGGATTTCGAGTACGTTGCCATTCTCGTCTAACTATACGTTTTTCTTTAATGATTTCAAGAATTCGTGTTGGTGGAATATTATAATTTACAACGGGTTTTTTGGTTGTTGGTATTGTAGCATGCCTGATTGCCTCTGTCATATTTGTGGTAAGTTGCCGAATTGAAATGTTTATTGATTCCCGGATTGGAGGCAGTTCACTTATATGGTAGGATCTCATAAGGTCTTGAAATTCATTCCAGTTGACAAATCCATTTATAAGTTTTGGTACAGTTGGAACGTAAAACATCTGTCTTGATAAGTTGATTAAGACTGGCAGGTGATCTGAGTTTAATTCAGTTATGACTGTTTGAGTTAACGGAAGATGAAAGTTTTTAGTAATAACAATATCTAGGATGTCTGGTAGATGATCATTACGGAATGGGTGATAGGTATAATCAGTTGGACAATGAATTTGAAGCTGATGAATGTTTGCCAGATTTTCTAATTGAGATCCAGAAGGATTGTCTGCACGGCATCCCCAATGTTTTAATTTACTGTTGAGATCTCCAATTAACATCACAGGTCCTACTATTTGAAATATTTTTTTAAAATCATCATTAATCAACGATTTGTTTGGCTGTTTATAGGCACATATTAAAGTTATCGGGGCGTGTCCTTTTATCTCATATTGGATAGCAACAGTTTCTATTGATGAGGTGGTAATACTATATAAGTGATGTTTAATTTGGCGTCTAATTATGATTGCGACGCCACCAGCTACTGTTTGAGAGTTTCTATCATACCTGTATATGTTATAACCACCAATTCGGAGATTTTCTCCTGGCGCAAGATGTGTCTCCGAGATACATGCTATGTCTATGTTATATCTCGCAAGAAAAGCAATGATAAGAGCTTTTTGCTTTTTTAACCCATTTGCATTATAGTTTAAAATTGTGATATTTTCTAAACGTTGTAGATTTGTATTATTTGACATGAATAAGGGAAGGTAAGATCTCGTTGATTAGGTGTGATTTGATTTCATTGATAATTGGGATAAGGACCTGTTTCAGGAGATTTATAATGACTGTCACCAAAGGAGAGGAGGTTTGAGTTTCATTTTGGGATGTGAAGGAAGGAATATTATTGAATTTATTAGCTTTACCTTGAACTGCGTTAGCGAAAGAAATTTCAGGACTAAGAGTGCGGAAACTGGGTTGTGAATCTTTTCTTTGGGAATTAATATAACTGCGGTCTTGATGTCGGGGATTTTTGTTTTGTAGATCAGTGTGACTCTTACATCCCCTATAATTAGATGGATGAGGTCCATCACAGTTCGCACACTTAGGAGGGTCAGCTTTGTTTTTTATACATTGAGTATGGTTGTGTTGCTCTCCACATTTGACACACCTCGGCTTTAATGAACAATAATTCTTTGTATGTCCAAATCTTTGACAATTATAGCATTGAGGAACATTATTTGGCTTTCTTCTCATCTCAACTGTAACTATTGCCTTAGAAATTTCTTTGATTTTAAATATCTCCTTCGCTTTTTCGCATGGAGTAAGATCAATCGCACACAGAGGTATAGGATATTTTTCTTTGTTAACTAATCTAGTTATTTTTATTATTGGAAGGTTATATGGTAATAATTCAGAATTTATTTCATCTTCCGAAAGTGATATGGGAACATGACGAATTACTACCGATAATGGTTTAACAGAAGGATCTTGAAATGTATAAAATTGCGCATTATTTTCTTTGTAATATTTAGTGACCGTTCTATAGTCGTTGCTATCTGTCAAATTAATTTTTAAGTTTTTATTATTATACGTGGTGGTGAAATCATGAACGGTTAAGGCCTTGAGATCATTGATGGTTTGTTGATGATTAAGAGCATTTTGTAGGAATATAGGCGGAATTTTTATTTTTTGCTGAGATGAAATATTTTGTTGTGATGTATCTTGTTGTTTGGATGATGCTTTGGAATGTGAGGCTTGTTGCTGTGAGCTTTCGCCATGTTCATCAGAAATATTTTCTAAAATTTGAAAACGGTTTTGACTTAATATATTTAGAGGATCCCAAGAATATTTTTTCGATAAATCATCTGTGGGAGGTGTTAAATGATCTGCAGATCGTTTTGCGTTGGACATAACGTTTTAATTTTACTTTGCTCACCCTAAGGCGGCTTTATTTCCCGTATTATAACAGAATAAAATCGTCAATGTATTCTCGAATTTTGCAGAAGAACGTGTTTTTATACGAACGCACAGCTGTAAAACTCGCTAGGCTACACACGTCCGACGCGGTTGAGCGCTGTCTTCGAACTCTCACATCCGTTGACAATTGCCTCATTGAGGTCGGAAATATCATCGATTCTAATTTTCTTAATGCCTGTATTACATGTAGATTGACTCCCGCACTGTCCGTACATTACGCTTTCCAAGTTATTTTCGTTTAGTTGACGCCTCTGTTTAGTAAGATCCTCTACGATCACCAATTTCTTTCCTAAAGCTTAAGACCGAGATATCATGACCCACACGCGCAAACTTCACAATAACGCATCTAGGCTTCTTTTCTCAGTTGGACCTTTTTGACCCAACCGATGTGCGCATTCAATAGCATCAGGTGGTAAGTTGACACCCATTGCATTCTTAAATAGTTTATTACTTCAATACCAGTGTTTATTAGCTGATTTCTCCAATCCAAATATCCGCACATTTGATCGTCTCGTATATTGCTCGAGATTATCAAGGTCTTTTCGGAGTTTTATATTTTCTCGTTCTACATCACCGATTCTTGGACAAGATTTCCTCAAACTGGGTTTCAATACGTGTGACCACTTTTTCTAGCAGGTCTGTATCTCTTTGTCTGAAAGCGATTCTACTTCACTATTGTTATTGCTTTTTATTAAAAAAGAATTCGTATTTTTTCGAAACGTATTTAATTCGTTTTTGTTAACTCATCTTGAAAAGAAGTTTTATCATCTATTTTTGCCAATACAAAAACATAAATTTACCCGAAATATAAATTCCAGATTGGTTATTTCTTAATTTATGTTACTAATACATATATTTTGTTTATTTTCAGGTTATAAAGAAACAGCATTTATAAACGCTTTAGCCTCGGCAGGTGTAGTCATAGCTGTATCAAAAGCATGCCGACAGAACGATCTCCTTAGTTGTAGCTGTGACGCAAAATTAGATCCGATCGATCTAAAAACAAACAGCAACAAAAAATTT